>CM064861.1:90551870-91751870 GCA_032719365.1 Prinsepia uniflora
GCGGGAACGAGATGGATTTGTGATGACCCCAGTGCGATTGGGACGATCTCTTGATGAACTAAGGTTGGTTGAGTTGATTCACGGGGAAAGATGTGGTGACAGTTTGGGCATTGTCAAAATACTTTGGATTGGCAGGTGCTGGACACCGGGAAGGAGACCTAGGTGTGTGACCAGTTAGATTTTCCCGAATCAGTTACGGAAGTACGAGATTCGGAATTTCAGGGACGAAATTCGTTAAGGGGGGTAGATTGTAACGACATGTTCTGAAAACCGGGATTAGATTAGTAGTTAATGACGGATTAGTGAAGTTAATCGGTGATTAGTTGGATACTTTCGGACGGACGGTGCGAAATGGCGATTTTGCCCCTAGAATGGGCAAAAATATTGACTTTTAGTTCGGGCGGTCAAATGGACTTTAACCGTGACGTAGTTCGGGACGTCACGAGTTCATAGACAGGTGGCACGTCCGATTTCGACGTCCAAGGAAAAAGTTATGACGTTCGGAAGTTCAAGGGTAATTTGGTAATTTGGTTGAAAAGGGGTAATTTGTTGACTTTTCAAACGACAAATACTTTTCATGTAATTCGAGGACCGTTAGGAAGGTCTCGATCTCCTGAATACAACGACAGGCGGCATGTGCCGATTGGAGTTCGGACGTTAAAGTTACGAGTCTAGGAACTCGAGGGGGAAAATGGTAATTTGTGCAGCAAAGGGCATTCTGGACATTTCCTGCATTGGGATTTGTGCCCAATCGGAGATGGACACTTGGCTTGCTTGGGAGGTATGCCCACCAGGATTTGGACACCTGGCTGGGTCTGGATAGGTGTAGAAGACCCAGGCTACGTTTTATACTCGTGCACAATATTTTGTGTGTGTGTGTGGTTTACCAATGGAGGGAAAAAACAGAGACAGTGACGATTGTGGAACATTACCCCCCTCGACTTTGATCAGATGAAGATGGTATGTGAAGGCAAGTTGCAGGGGAGGTTGTACGGAGATGGTTGGTGGTCACGGCGAGGTTCGACAGCGAAGGACGGCGGTGAAATTGAGAGAAACTCGTGAGCCCTCTGTTTTAAGTTTCAAATATGGACGTTGAATTTAAGGGTTAAGGATCTCAATTGAGTACTAAATCATGATTTTGAAGTACCTGGGACTTGAATGAACTTGAACGGGTGGCTTGTTGTGGAGGGTGGTGAGAAAATCAAAGATGGGTGAGTTTTATTCAAAAATGGTGTTTTGTGATTTAGTTATAATTACTCAGGTTTGATGATTGGGTTATGGTTTGGAATTTGCGAGGACTTGTTTGGGATCGGAACCAAGAGCTAGAACGGCCGAAATCGTGGAACCAGGGAAGAGAGACAAGTTGAGGTTTACACATCGTTTGAGAGGTAAGATTTTCTATTTAATTCTTAGATTTTCCCAGTTAGATCGAATGCTTAGTGTAGGACGACACTAATAGGATCGAAAGGACTGAAAATAGTTGAAAATTGGACGAAAACCAGCCACGTCGGTTCGAGTTGCAGAGACCGGTCAGACCTGGTCTGAACCGGGTCGACCAGAGGTTGAAGGTGACACTGTTCACGTGCGTGGAAATCTGGATTTGGGTTCGGGATGATGGTTCTGGATTCCGGATTACGGAATCATTGTTGCGAATTCGGATAAGGATTTTCTATGGTTTTCAATGTTGATTGAAAAATGGTTTTGGGTTTAAAGGCCCGGAAAAGAACAAGAAAAATCGTTGGATCTTGTTTTGAGTTTAAAGACTCGGTTGATTGACGAGGGGAGGGCCCTGGATTGATGTGTTTTGAGTTTAAAGATTCGGTATATGTTTTGTGTTTAAAGACTTGGATATGATACCCCCCGAGACCTGTGATTGTGTTTTGAGTTTAAAGACTCGTTGATATCCCGGGAAGGCCTGATTATTGCGCATGGTTTTGAGTTTAAAGACTCGAGTGCACTTGAGATCCAGAAAACTCGCATGATTGATATTTTCACTGGTTTTCAGATGTTTTGGGCAGTGGCCCAGATGATTTGGATTTGATGAGTTTTGGGACTGAGTTCCCGTACTTTGATATTGGTTTGTGGTTTTGAGCTGAGGCCCTGGATTTGAATGACGAATTTGATTCGGGTTTTCGATAATGGTTTTCGTTGATGGTTTTTGATGTGAAATGGTTTCATAACGTGAGATTGATATGCATGCATTGGTTTTTAAATGGAGGGTATAAATGTAATTATGTTTTCTGATAACTGTTTTTGAACTATACTTTATTTTTGTCCACTCAAAGTCTTTTGTGTTTTGGATACCCTCCAAGTTGTTGTGGTGCGGGCTGTTGGTCGAGAGAGAGACAAAGACATCATACCGTGATCCACAGTAAATTCGGCATACTCTGGGAAATCCAGACACTTTTAGGACGGTCGGATCGAGAATCCCTTGTCCGACTTACGTGTCACATGGAGGTTGGACGTCGGTTTAACCTTCATGTCATGCGTAAGTTAGACGGGAGCAGGATTAGCCCTTAATCCCGGGGGATTTGGGGTGGGTTCTGTCAAACTTGATGTAAAAAATGCTTTCTTCCATGGTGTGCTTCATGAGGACGAGTACATGGATCAGCCACCATGTTTTGTGAGTTCTGCCTATCCTCATTATGTTTGTAAGCTTGAAAAGTCACTTTATGGTCTCAAACAAGCTCCTTGTGCTTAGAATTTGCAGTTTACTAGTCAGATGCTTAAACTTGGTTTCGTACAATCTATTTCAGACTCAACATTGTCTGTGCTTTGTCAACTCAATGTTCTACTTGTCGTGTTAATCTATGCTGATGACATAATTGCTACTAGAAATCATGTTGCTATTATGGATCGTTTGGTTACTTCCTTGAGTTAAGAGTTCGACTTGAAGGATCTCGGGGCTCTTTCTTATTTTCTTGGTGTTGAAGTTAGATATCCCTCTACTGGCTTGTTTCTTAACTAACACAAGTATGCCTTTGATCTCTTGGCTAAGGTAGGCATGACTCAATGTAGTCCTGTCACCATTCCTATGGTTCCTGATGCTAAACTTTTGCTCGCAAATGGTTCCCTTCTTCCTAATCCTTCTTTCTATCACAGTGTCGTGGGAGATCTTCAGTATATGACTTTTACTCGCCCAGATATCACCTTTGCGGTTAATACTATCTGTTAATCTATGCATGCACCAACTGATTCCCACATGGTTGATGTCAAGCAAATCCTTCACTACATTCATGGTACTCTTGATCGTAATCTCCACAATACTTACGGCCCTCTTCATCTCCCAGCATTCTCTGATGCTAATTTGGGGGGTGGGTGGGTGGGTGTGACCCCAATACTCGACGTTCTACCTCTGGTCATGTTCATGGTGTCTTGTTCTTCTGGTGAGGCTGAGTATTGGGCCCTTGCCCTCATAGCCTGTGAACTTCAATGGATGTCGTATCTGGTCCATGATCTTCACCTAGCTCTGCCTTGCACGCCTTTAATCTGGTGTGATAACTTGGCTGCCATTCAAATGACACATAATCCAATTTTTTTATGATCGTACCAAGCATGTCGAAATCCACATGCATTTTATCCGTGAACATGTTCAAGCTAAAACACTTTGACTTCCTCTTGTTCCATCTCATGATCAACTAGCGGATGTTCTTACTCATGCCTTGCATTCACCTCAGTTTTTCTTCTTTCGTGACAATCTCGTGATCTATAAAACCCTCTCATTCGTTTGCGGGGGAACTTTAGTGATGTACACACAAGTGAGACAGTTAGATAGTTACCAGCTGTAGTTGTCGGGTTATGAGTATAATCCATTGCTCAAATGATCGTTTTTGTTTCCTCAAAAAAAAATTGATCGGCTTTTGTGTTCACTGTAGAAAAATAATCGTGTATTTTCAAGGTAGGAAAATGGATGAGTTTGTCAATATTTTGTTTTACAATTATTGGTGTGCTAATTTCGTATTTGTTATAAATAAATCATGCAAAAAATAGAAACAAATCAAACATTGTCAGGTTAAAATAATAACATCCCACTTATTTAACTAATATTCAGCGATTGACTTATTTTATCTCACTTTATTTTAGAGTAAACTGTAGATAAAAAATAGCAATAATATCCAATATGGTGGAAATTGATGCTATTAGACCAATTGAGTATTTTTACCCCAAAAAAAAAAAATAGACCAACTAGGTATTCGAAAAGAGAATATAAATTTGTCTTTTTTTTTTTTTGAGAATGATGTTCATTGAAGTTAAAAAAAAAAAATAGACAACTAGGTATTCGAAAAGAGAATAACATACTATAAATCAAAATATAAAATTGTCTTTTTTTTTAGAAAATGATGTTCATTGAAGTAAGTAATAATCATATAAAAAATTAAATGTGGTTAAGTAATCTCCTTAAAACAATATTTTGCTTTTCAATTTGGATAAAGAAAGAAAAGTACCATATAAGATACAGATACAAATTACATAAAATTTATATTCTCTAACACCGAATGAAAATGAAAAAAAATTGTCTACCTTTAGCATATAAAAATTTATCTACCCCCCCCCCCCCCCCCCCCCCCAACAAAATAAAAAAGGCAAAAGCATTATGTGAGTAACTTGTTAGAATAAGTATGAGGCATGCTTGTGAGGAATGGACCCCATAGGTTATATATGGTCCTAGCTAAAGCATATCAATTCTATATCATTACTAAGTGTATACGGATCTTGAATGTGAAGACTGGAACTGGATCTAGTGTGTTCAAAAATCTAGGAATGAAATAATGTTAATTTTATGAACCCAACTTATTTCCTATTTTTTTAGTAATTAATATTTTGTTATTAATATTATTGGTTTAATGGTATTCTTATTAGAAGCGTGAGAAACTTCTGATTCATTTTTCATAAATAACAAAATTATAAATGACTGATATATGTATAATATGTTGATAAAAATACGATATTCATTGAGAAATAAACTTATAATATCAAACTCATCAAATAAATTTCTTATAATGTTTTAATTTTTATTTTCGAACAATGATAATAGGGGAATGCAAAGGTTTAATAAATTCATACAAATGATCAGTGATAAATATATTGAACTCAACATAAACAAATCATATATATATTATCACTCTTGTCATTTAAGCCAAATGTGAATTAATGTATAGATGGCCGTCATCTTCATTTTTCTTTTGGTGCATAGATGCCCGTCATCACCTAGAATTATATATCTTGGTTCCCTTTTTGGTTCAAAATTTATCTACCCTTTTTCATTCATTGCAACTTAGGGAGGAAAATCATGCCACCCATATTATTGGTTAGGCAGATGTTAATTGCACTTCCATTATAGATTATCTTGATCAATCATCGAACTAATTTTTATAAGTGTGTTAAGGCCTAACATTAATTTCATAGTCAAATATTACACATGCATGTAATTGTTCTCTTATTCATATATATACACAAATATATATATAAATGTATATAAACTCAGAATTAAAAATAGAGGTGGACTGAACTCATGATTGAAAATAAAAATAAGCTGATTTAAAGCTAATTTTGTTAGTAAACTAGTATTTAATAGAAATTAAATAAATAAAAATCCTTTTAATTTTCCTTTTCATCTCTTATTTGGTACTCTACCATCTCTTCAATCTCTCAAGGTTTTTGGGTGTGCATGTTATCCCTATCTACAACCATAGCATAAACACAAGCTTGAGCCTCATAGTCTTCTATGTGTGTTTGTAGGTTACACTCTTGACTATAAGGGTTATTTGTGCTATCATACTACTACTCACAATACATTTCTAGGCATGTTGTATTTGATGAAACTGTGTTCTCTTTCATGCTTTCTACTCATACCTCACTTTCTGTCATGAACCACCCTAGGAATTGTACTCCATTGTCTATTGCCAATACTCCTGCCGACAGGTCCTCTTCACAGGTTCTTCCCGCAGCTGCTGTATTAGGTTCTAACCATGTGGCTTCAAGGTCTCCGCCACCTGTCACCTATGATCCTCCTTTGGTGCCTTCACCATCACCTTCTATGTATCCTACTTCGGCTTCCTCAGATTCTCCTACATCTATCTCGTCCTCCACAACCTTTATTCCTTTGGTTGTTGATCTCAGTTCTCTTCTTGTGGTCTCCTCTTCTTATCATGTTGGTTTTGCTCATCCTATGGTGACACACACTAAGAGTGGTATTATACGGCCCTCATGTCGTGGTTACCTTGCATTACACGTCATTGTATCACCTGTTAGTTCTCTTGTGGAACCTAATACTTACAAACAGGCTCTTAGTATCCCAAAGTGGCATAGTGTTATGGAGGATTAGCTTGATGCCCTTCATAGTCAGAATACATGGAGATTGGTTCCTCTCATTCACCATCACAGTGTCATTGGCTGCAAATGGATATTTCGTCTAAGCGTAATGATGATGGTTTAATTGCAGGTCATAAGGCTAGATTGGTTGCCAAAGGTTATCTTCAGGATTATGAGGAGACCTTCAGTCCAGTGGTTAAACACACAACTGTTTGACTTGTTCTTGCCTTAGCTACTCAATTCAACTAGAGGTTGCGCCAACTTGATGTGAAGAATGATTTCCTCCACGGTGTGCTTCATGAGGAGGTGTACATGGATCAGCCACCAGGTTTTGTGAGTTCTGCTTATCCTCATTATGTTTGTAAGCTTGAAAAGTTACTTTATGGTCTCAAACAGGCTCCTTGTGCTTAGAATTTGTAGTTTACTAGTCAGATGCTTAAACTTGGTTTCGTACAATCTGTTTCAGACTCAGCATTGTATGTGCTTCGTCAACTCAATGTTCTACTTGTCGTGTTAATCTATGTTGATGACATAATTGTGACTAGAAATCATGTTGCTACTATGGATTGTTTGGTTACTTCCTTGAGTTAAGAATTCGACTTGAAGGATCTCGGGGCTCTTTCTTATTTTCTTGGTGTTGAAGTTAGCTATCCCTCTACTGGCTTGTTTCTTAACTAACACAAGTATGCCTCTGATCTCTTGGCTAAGGTAGGCATGACTCATTGTAGTCCAGTCACCACTCCTATGGTTCCTGATGCTAAACTTTTGCTCGCAAATGGTTCCCTTCTTCCTGATCCTTCCTTCTATCACAGTGTCGTGGGAGCTCTTCAATATATGACTTTTACTCGCCCAGATATCACCTTTGTGGTTAATACTATCTGTTAATCTATGCATGCACCAACTGATTCCCACATGGTTGATGTCAAGCAAATCCTTCACTACATTCATGGTACTCTTGATTGTGATCTCCACTATACTTATGGCCCTCTTCCTACATGCATGTAATTATTCTCTTATTCATATATATATATATATATATATATATATATATATATCTCAGTATATCAGCCATATACATGTATCAAATTAAAAGAATATTTATATATATATATCAACCATCTAATATTATTTTTTTAAAGAAAAAGATTGTAATAAATAGTTGGTTTGTGCGAAGGATCAAATTGACGTCTATAATATGCATATATATAATCGCAAATTTTCCCCCATCCAAATTGATGTCTATAATATATATACTATTTTGTTGAATAGTTTTATCAGTTATCATCTCTATTATTATAAAATTAAAAAACTCAAAAAAATTCACTAAAAAAAATTACGAAAATACACTTTAAATTATTTAATAATTAAGAATATAATAGTAATCAAATATTAAGTTTATAAATGAAAAAAAATTATGATTAATGGAAAAGTGGGGAGTAAAAAAAGAATATTAAATTCAAGTAGTTAATCCTCTCATTTTTGTGTAAAAAAATAAAAATTGACTTTAAATTAATCCACCTCTTATTTTAATCTTAAATAAGTGTTTGATAATAATAGGCAATAATATTGACAGCCTCGTTAATTTCTATATAATTAAATTAATAATATTATGTGGTTCTATTTCGATGAAATTAAATTGAAATATTACTAAATGCATAACAATTGCATGTTTTTGTGGACCACAAAAACAATTGCATGTTTTTGTTCAAAGGAAATTAGGCAGCAGTTGGGACAAGACCCACTTGGCCGGCCAGGTCAGGGATCAACCTTCACACTTGTTAATTCTCATGGCATGGCCTTTCTCAATGTCTGCATAGATTTATTCTGATTTGGAAATTGGAAATTTGGAAATTGGAAATTTGGAAGGCACCGCTGTATTATTGGCATGCATGTTACAGCTCTCACTGAGATATTATATATAATTAAAGTAACTCAATATATTAATTATGCGGAAGTTGCAGGCCGGCCTAGGTTGGTGCTGAGGAATGAAACAACAATTATTTAAAATAAATGATGACTTTAATTAATTCCCTATGGTTTAATTAATAAGTGCTTCAAATTTCTGCTCATCATCTGAAATTCTGAATGAATTATGCTGTCGTTCACACCTAATCCTAGCTATGGGTTATGATCATGGCAATATATGGTTTCTTCGTTTGCAAGTTCTCTTGGGCTTATTGCTTGGATTTATTGATATAAATTTCGAAAAACATTTCAGAATGAGCTTGAAACTTTGATGTAAAGCTAAACAATTCAGGAAGTCCATATAAGCCCTTGTGAGAAAATGTTGTTATATTGAAATTGGAGGGTGATTATCAACAACATATTAATAGTTGTCTCGATGAGTTTGCTAACAATATATCGAGACATTAGATCAATATTATATATCGATGGCATATATCAACCAATTCCGCACTTAAAACAAACCCTAATTGCACTAATTAATTTTTAATGAAGGATGGGTATAGAAACTAATGCTACCGAATGATCAAAGTATTATAAAACTCATTGGGCTTTGAAGTCAACTACTCAAATCAAAACATTTCCCACAATCTAAGCCACGCCTGCAGGAAAGATGGATCCACTCTATGCCAATTAAAACAAAACAAGTGAATGGAAGACACAACTTGTTTTATCGATCTAGCCGGCACAAACTACACATAATTCCAGTATTTTGTTTGATTTTGACACTCAAATTAAAGTTCGATTTGATTCAGGTTAAGTGAGTCTAATTCTGTCAATAAGAGTTTTGACGTCATCGACTAGTGGTCTCAAATTTGAAGTTCGATGACACAATATGTGACAGAAATTTCTCCATCCCCGAAAAAAAATAAAATACTAAACTGTAATGATGTTGGTCACGATACTTGTTAATCCGAAAGACCCCACGAATGACAATGAATATTAGCTTCCCCTTTCGATCATCCATCTTTTCTGTAGTTTCACAATCACATAAGTCACAACCAGTGCCCTGGCTAGCTAGCTACTTGAATTATTTCTTAATCAGAATTTAATGTGACATCTCATCAACTAATATACTAAAATAGTAAGGAATTTATAGTGATATATAAGGTATACCGGTTGATTTATTAAAAAAATTAATAGTTAAATTAATACTGTCTTCTAAATTAAGAATATATAATTAGTCATTAAAATTCCTTCCACCGATGCATTTATTATGTCAGACCTTTGTATCGTAAGCTTATTATAAATTTATACAATGATGTATGCAGACTGCAGTGTATCTAATCATGTATGAAGTCAAAAATATTGCATGTAAGCATCCACTAAAGCCTCCTGAACAATGCAGGGTGTTGTTGCTTCTTGGAAGTCGTTGAAACTCCATTCACTTGTTAATTATAATTAACAGATGATTAACACGTGAAAATGACACTTGAAATTTTAATTTATTCAATATTTATATTCTTCTCCATAATGATAATAAATAAATATCTGAAAAATATTAGCTACTTTTGTCTGCACATATTGCATACGTATTTTAGTACGGTCTGCACATATCTATATTAGCCGACTCAATATATCACCACAAAAATTGAACCGAAGAATAACGGTGAAACTAACCGAGGGTGTAGAATAATACATTTTAAAGAATCAAAATATGGCAATCTATTTTAAGAAATTCCCATCAATCTATTATAAAGTCAAGTGTATTTTCCCCAGCTATTATGTTGTAAGTTTCCTCTACATTGTCGGTAAATGTCATATTGTTTTACTAAGATATCTATACTTTGTGGATCAATTTTGATACCTTTTTTTTTCCATAACCATAATGTTACGAACGCAGTGCTGGTGGTGGTGCCGTCAATAGAGTTGGCGGTAGTGTTTGTGGTGGTGCCATCAATAGAGTTTGCAGTAATCATGGAGATGCTGCCGGTGATGGTGGTGGTCACAAATAAGGACTGCATAGAAGCAGATTGCTGCTATTTCACACCAGTGTACGTATGCTTCAAAATAACAATGCCAGTCTCATGGAGGGGCCTCGTTCAATGGCCAAATCACTAAATCGTCGGGGAGGACTTTCGATCCTCCAACTTTGATTTCCGACTTCCAATGGTAGCTAAGTGATGAGCTGAGATATCAATTATCAAACACGCTTTTCATGTAAAAAGAAGAGAATAACAACAAATCAGGCAAAGCTTCTGATCCCTGACCTAGTTGTTGACTTGAATTCCAAGGCTGAAATCAAAGTTGATCTCCAAGTAAATGAATCATCCGCACACATAAACGAAGAATGATCTCACTGGAGCTATATCAACACGACTACACTTGCTAAACCAAGCGAAACAAGCCAAACATGGAGGATCCAATAATAGTATATATATGAGGGAACAAATATAAATTGACTCAAAACAATAGGTTATGCGTGGCTATACAATATAAGAGATTCCAAGGTCATTAAAACCACCATCCATATCAATCCAAGCCAGAAACAAGTCAGTTTAATTAGCTATTATAACAATATGCTCCAAGAAGCAATAATACTTTTTAACTTTAAACCAACCCTTCTGTTCTGTGCTTTAATATATATAGCTCTACGAACTCCCATTATCTAACCAGGGTCTCCAACAATCTAAAATGACTATTGCTTGGTAAGCAAATGCTGCTTTGTATGATTAGCTGATAAAATTCATCTTCTTTTGATCTTGCTAGTTTCTATCACATACATCTGCATGCAATACATCAAGCAACCAGTTCAAGGGACACTACTACGATTTTCCTAACCAGTACAGAAAGGAAAAACCGACGGGTCTTATCTAAAGACATCTCTCATTCGTAAAATCTCTCACACAAGTCAATTGTCTAAACAGGGAGGTTTGATTTACAGTTAATCCCTCTCTCTAAGTCAAAAGTTAAAGGACCCCAAAATTAAGGCCTGCTAATGAGAATCTGACAATCTTGTAGAGTAACCACAACTATTATTAACTCAACCAAGAATTCACCTAGACTGAAAATTCATAACAAGACAGAATCTTAGGTCCTGTTTAGAGAAAACCATTAAAAACTAGCTTTTAGCATTCCATCAGGACACCTTGCACACCCTTTTCTCATTACAACCCAAAGTCAGGCTCCCAGTAATTTCTTTTCCCAAAATAAACCGTCACTTTACATACACACCTCATCTCATTTTAATCCATTGTTCTGATAAAAATTATTAAGCATGACATTACTTCAGAACAATGCAATTACATTATCTCACTCATAAATGTAAAACTGAACTAACCATGTAATAAAGTAGAAGAATTTCAGGAAATGGCAAAGATTTACTATTTAATCCAAGAAAAATATGCTTCAGTTAACCTCGAAAGAGAAGCATTCTGACATTTGAAGGAACTTATCCGTGCATTAGTGAACTATAGAAGAACTCTTTGGTATCTGCTAGCACTCACTCCTAGATAGGACTGAGATAGTTCACAAATCTACCTGTCACCAGAGAGAAAAGAAAAACATACAACCATCAGGTAGCTCTCAATCACTACTAATAAAATAAATTTGTAAGTGAAGTAATCTGATAGCGCGAGCATAAATCTCAGCTCATGAATCACATATCATTGCTATATGATTCTTTTATTACATCTTAGAACATGAATCAAGTATGATTCTTTATTTCACAACTTCTTTCCCATAGTTATGACAACTGGTGTTTAATAGAATAAACCACAATTTTTCCACCAAAGTTTTTCTTATGCTTAGTTTCCCCTTAAATTCCTTTTTCCACATTAGTTCCCAATTTTTAACCCTTTGGACAGGACTATTGCGACAGCTACTAACAACATTCCCGACCACATCTCACAAAGCTGAGACCTACCCAACTATGCGAGTAGGTCCACTTATCAGACCCAGATTTTGTAATCATTTAACATGGTACAAATAACATTACTTCTAAGTCCTAACTTTTACTGAGCTTACACAACTTAATCAGTCAATGGTAAAATGCATTAATTATGATTTTTGAACTACATTGTTAATTTTATGTTTTGGTTAGAATTTAATCTTGTTAGTTCAACAACTCATATTAAGTAGTTATAAATTTATAATGATATTAAGGAAAATAAATTTGCGATATTACATGGATGAATATGATATATGACACAATTAAAGAAAATTGAATGGCAATTGACAAACTACATGCCCCTAAAGTGAGAAAAAAGATATGAAAGATGGATGCACAAGAGAAAATGAGGAACAGCGGAGACCTTCGGAGGAGACGGCCATGGCGGGGAGCTTGGAGATAAGGCAAGCAGACGCAATGGCAGTGTGGAGGGGTTGAAGAGAGCACAATTCCCGCCGCAACAGCCTTCCCATGCATACAATAAAAAAAGATTAACACTTTCCGATACATTTGCTAATCTATAATTTGAAGAAGAAGGATATACCTTGAAGATGGAGGGCGACGCGGCATGAAATTGGATTGAATCGAAGGGCATGGGGCGGCTGAAATTCGTGTTCTTGGTGTTGTTGCTGCTCTGCAAAGTGCACGCAGTATTCTCGATCTCCCAGCAATCGAAGCTGACATATTTCTTTCTCTCTGCTTGTGCCTTTCGTTCCCAAACCCTAAAACCTCTGTAAAACCCCCAAAGTTGACCAGAGTGACAGACACTGAGCGACTTCGTATTGGATTGGGCTGGTCTAGCCCTTACCATTTGGCCCAAATACCCATGGACTTATAGGGGCCCGATAAGCCCGATCAATAAAAATCCGACCCGACCCACTATGGGCCGTGAGCCGGCCCGGCCCAGCCCGAGAGTTAGCGGGTTAGGCTTGGGCTTAAGGTGTTCAAACCCAATAGACCCGAATCCGATAAAGCCCGGTAAGCCCAACCCGACCCGTCCGTAATAAATCCGGCCCATAAGCCCGAAAATATAAAATACTTATTATTTAAAAATTAATACTCAACTCATTCCTAATACTAATATTTCAACCCAAATCCAAACCCAAATCTCAGCCCCAAGCCCACCTAATTTATTTTTAAAATCCCAATACTCATTACTCAATACAAACTCTAACCACTCTTCCACCTACTTAATAGGCTCAATGTTTTGCACCCTTGAATATTTTATTTTAACGAGGCCATGTTTTTGTACCCTTGAGTATTTTTTTCATTGTTAATATTTTTTTTTCATGCATATATTTTTTTGTAACTTTAAAATTTGAGACATAATTTATTGCAAAAGCCCACGTAAGCCCGATTCAAGTGGGCTTAATAGGCCAGACCTGAAAAGTCCGATATAAACCCGGCCTGATAAAAACCTGTAGCCTCTTTTTTATGTCATTAAGCATGTCCGGCCCGACCTAAGCCCAAAAATTTGGGCCGGACTTGCCCGGTCCGGCCCAATGCCAAGGACTAGGCTGGTCAACTCGTGTCGTATCTGGACCTTAGAGATTATCAGCTTTAAGCTTGAATTTGTCGTTTCTGAACCCGAGAGATTATCGGCTTTAAGCTGGAATTTGGAACTAACTTGCATTGGCCCAGATATATTGGGCTTGATCTTCATAGTGACAGGCTCACAGCCTTTTTTGGAGCGGGTGGCCGACCCGGAACCCTTTTTTTTTCCCTTTTTTTTTTGGTTTTTTGTTTTGTTTTGTTTTGTTTTTTTTGGTTAGAACCCATTTCTTTCCTTGTAACTGCACTCAACCTACTATAGAATAAAAATGCTCCTTTAATTAAGGATATAACAATATTTCATTTATTTAAAGTTATTACAAATTTAAATTAACGAAATTTTTGAATTTAAAGGAACTACTCCTTCGATGGGCATTGCATTGAGGCTCGATTAGCCCTAGATTACACAAGATTAGAGGTATCACACTTAAATAGTTGGGCCAATTCAATCTCTCTTCTTTCAATATCGCTTGAATAAGAAAAAAGACCTATGTTGTGAAAACTAGTAGTTCAGTACAAAATAAGAAAAGTCTTCTGAGTACCAAAATAAAACATGAAAAATGTGATCGTCGATTTATAACTAATTATTTGGCAGTGGTAATGTACATACACAAAATGGAAGATAATCAATATCCAGTCTACCATGGCACTTGACCTTATAACGTATATCCCAATTGTTCTTGAGATGAACTGATTTAACTCTCTAAGTTCAAATTAGTTTTGCAATTACAATACGTTCACTCTCAAAACTCTTCATCATCCAGAGTGGGTTTGGTGATGGGAATCGACCATCGTCCCAAATGAGAAGTGTAATTTATGCACCGAATCGTACCTCTTCCGGTAGGACCATCAGGGAAGTCGATGACAGTTATGCTTCCGGCATCAAGGTGAAATGTTCCCAACCATTCTTTTGTCACATTCAGGCAATGCCCCATCAATGCTATGTGCAATGCAGGATGGCCAACAGCAACAACTACTCTTTCCGGTACAGCTTCAGCAGCTAGTTCGTTTAGGAGAGACTTCCATGCCTTCTCAGATTGATCCCACAAAGCTCCCGTGACTCTGTCCTCATATTCGTTCAGCCAGCCCGGCTCAAGAGCTGGAATCTCCGTCTTACCCTGCAGAAAAGAAATGAGGAAATTAACGAAGTGCATGGAAAAACAGCAGTAAAAGAATAGCTTCTTCACCTAGCCTCAAGAACAATGTTATACTATGTGCCGTTTGATTTTCAGTTTTTATGGTTGAAAGGGGAAAGAGGGATGAAGAAGAGAGGAGGAAGGATATGTTGAAGAGATGAAGAACAAATATCAAAGGAAAAATACACAAAATGAAAATTATGAAGTCAAAAAATCCTTTTTGTGGGATTCACTTTCTAGAATTTTTTTTTTCTTCTTCTACATACGACTCGTCTTCTTAATCCATTCTATCTCTCTGATACTTTCTCCATATTCAAGCACAAAAAGTGAAAAGAGAAAACCAAAAATAGAATGGTTTTCAATCAGACCCTAAATCTGTAAGAAAGAGGTGGCAGTAATTTTAGATATCTTACCTTAGCGGATTTTCGAAGAATATCTTCAACATCAAGGTTCTCCATCTCTTTCATCTCCACATACCGTGGCTCACAGTCAGCACCCAAGCAATCTGCAGCTTCTTGCACCTACGATTGCTTTAGGCATGTAATTACTATGCAGCAAGACTTAAAAATCTTTTAAACACAGGGCTTTTGATCATATTGACTTGGAAGCATCTAGGATGAACTTACTTTGGAGATGGCAATTGCCGTTTCAACACAAGCTTTCTTTGGACTGCTAACTATAGAACTCACTTTCAAATCAAGAAGTAGCTCAGCGGTTTTCTGGGACTGTAATGTATCCACAAAAAGGTTCAGATTATATGACAAAGTAATGTGAAAATGTTAAGAATAAAAAGTAGATGATGTACCTTTATAACCCCAAGTATGTCCATTGGTTGATCGCCAGTTGAAGGAAAACCAGGCTGTTCAACATTGAAGGTGAGAATAATATCTATAAATATTTCCAGATACAGTTCATAATATCTAAACTTGGAAAGTTCTTGAGTTGCATGAATTTTGGTTATGCATATTGTCTTAAAATTATTAACCCCAATATATGAGTCAGCTATAGTACATGGGTTGGCATCTTATGAGGTTACCGTATTTCAAGTCCAAAATTATCGTAAACTGCGCATAAACTACAAAGATAATCCAAACGAACATCTAGCTTTGGGGTTTTCCTTGAGAACCCAACCGTAAGTTGTACTCAACCAAAGCATTCAATGAAAAAAGTCAGCAAACATATACAAAAAACTCACAATAAATATTTAAATTATCTTCTCGTACCTCGGCATTACTTTGTGTGGATCCATGACAAACAAGTATGATCCTCTTACTCGTTTTCCTTCCTCCTGAGCTTCCAGAAGCAACAGGTGAACCTGGGGTCTGCATTAATATTGCAATACCATTTAAGAACAGCATATCCAATTACACAACCTACATAACAATGAAACCTTCATGAACCACTTATATAAATTCAAACATGGAGAGAGAGAGAGAGAGAGAGAGATTTGGAGATGTTTGTCTCCATACTTCTACCCCTAGTAAATAACAATATAAAGAAAGTGTTGTACTTTTTTTTTATCAGTTAGGATGCCCTATACCTGGTTTAGGCGATTGAGGCAAATATAGGGTGATCCGCCCTCAGCTCGTGGAATGAAATCCAGCACGCTTACACCACAATTGCTCTGAACTAAAGTCCTAAAATATTCTGTTCCCAATCCTGATTTTTTAAAATGAAAAGTTTAGAATAAATAAATGGTTTGGCTAAAAGTATGTCCCTAAAGATATTTCAGGTACATCTACAGAAAATTAGAGCAGAGAAAAAGAAAGTACCAATGGCTGTTGCAACAAGAGCCTGATTAACAGCATTATGAGCAACAACAAGAACAGACTTGCTTTCATGCAGCAGTATTCTGGTCCAGCAGCTCCTAGCCCGTGCCCATAATTCTCGCACAGGATAATGGCCATCAATATTAAAATTTGCAGCATCTACCTGCCATTGATGAAAAGCTTCCCCAAACTTTGCTTTCCCCTCATGCTTCAAGAGACCCTAAAATCAGAAAAGCATATCACCGATCATAAGACTATCTTCACTTTATTTACTTTTAAGTAACTCCTTATTCAAATTCAAACATACATGAGAAAAAGATAGCTATTGAACTCACTTGAAATGCATACAAGTCAATTTCCCTCAAATCAGAGTCCATAATCATTTCCTCTTTGCGCAGTCCCCATATAATTTCAGCTGTTCTCTTTGATCGTGTCAGGGGACTGCAACATAAAATGCATTTTAATAGAGATAAAGTGCAAAACAATGTCTTAACAAGTTAACCACATTAAACTAAAAAAGAGGGTTTACAATGATGTATTAATGAATCTGACAAGGCAAAGTCATCATAATTGCTATATGATGAAATGAGGATTGGTGGGAATGAACGAGAAGGTTGGAGCAGCAGCTATTAAATTGTCTTAGTATATCCGAGCAAAAATATATTCCCTTTTGGTTTTCTAGCTTCTTCCATCATTAGGAGTATGCCATATGGAACTCAAGAAGTTGGAAGTTGCATTTAGTACTTGAACTCGGGGTTCCTATTACAATACCTCGCTATGATGGCTTACCACTTTCCAAAAAATTGGGCTGTAAAATGTGGAACATTAATTATTTTCCGCCCAAACTGGAGTAAGTGGGACAAAGGGAGCATATTTGGCTCAGATGACCCTAAAATTAGTATGAGATCTGTGTAGTTAAGGCCTGAAATGAGCAACCATAATTGTGAGGAGCTGCACGGGATTGGTGCATATTCTCAAACTAAAAGTACTGAACTTAAAAGAACTTACCTTTTTTTTTAAAGGAACTTACTTTTTTTTCTTATATACAAAGTTACAAACGATAATCAAATTTCTCTAAATTACTCTAATTTGCAAGAAGAGCAATCGGCCCCAGTTTAAGGGCCTGAACACTTTGCTAACTGGCCTAACCCACATTTTACTCTTTCTGGTGCCGAAATTCGACATTACAGCTTACAGAGAGTTTTTGTCAAGGTGAAACCTAAAACCGAAGAATACCCTCTAATTAACAAGATACACTAATATATAACATAATAAAACAATGAAAATTAAATTCAAATTTAATTTAATTATTTCTTGAGCTTTACATAAGCTACTGAACAAATTCAAAGAATCGGACCTGGTGAAGCATACATCGAAGGTGTCGTCGATGAGCATTAGCCGGGAAGTTTCGGCTTGACCCTCACCTTTCTTTGTGAGCACAGAGAAATTGGAGCTCCCCTGGATCCGACCTTCCTCGTTCCACGTGCTCTGCCCGTGCCTCACCAGCACCACCCTCTTCGCCCGCTTCAGCGCCGGGAACGGCACCGACGCGTACAGCTCTGATCTCAGCTCTCTCTCCTCCAAGGATTTGCGGACCTCCTGCACGCCCGAACCCGACGAGCATCGGATCCTGGAGGAGCTCGTAGGGATCGTACGAGTTGGGATTGGGAAGACGAAGAAGTCGGTGGAGTTTGTGTGGAGCACGAGAGACGAAGAGGGAATGGGAGTGAGTGAAATCATAATTTGGGAATCGGAAGCGTTTTCTCTTTTGTGTTTTCGTCGTTTCGCGCTAAATAGTTGAAGAAATCAGTTTATATTATGTTTGTATGGTTACCGTTGTTTGTGTGGGTCAGGGAGAGTGGAGGTAGACCCTAATAAAAAGCCACGTGGCATTCTTGCAATTATCTTGCTCCTAGTTCCATGAGTTTCATACATTTAGTCTTGTACTATGATTTAATTAGTAGTATCTCTATACCTATGTACTGCGTAGTATCCTTGGGTTCTCATGTTCGACTCTACGCAGTATTTTTTAGTTCAACTTGGCGTATAGTGCTCTCTCATGTGCGACTCTTATGTAGTATTCTTGGCTTCAATTTCCATTGTCACGTGAAGGCTCTCTCGTTCGATTGTAGTAATTTGGGGTTCGACTTCCATTGTCACTTGTAGCACGGTTTAGTTGGGTTCACCCGCTCCTCTGTAGTGCTCTTCTTAGGTTCAACCCTCGTAATCTGAAGATCAACACTATGTAAAAAAAAACGATGTTGACCAATACCAAATGAATATAACTACTCCCTGTAATATTCTTGAATAAAAGAAGCTCAATGAGCTTATATAATTGTGATCAGTCCACGTTAACTACACCCATGCGAGCTAACTCGATGTATCTTTTGGCTACAAATACATGTAGGCTACGCCAATGTTAAAGGTGGAAACATCCACGTAAAGGTAGCAACATGAAAGTCCCAAAAGTGTAGGATCATAGTTCAAAAACTTCTCTATATCATGGCGTACTTTGTTATCAATGTTCACGCCGGACAGCAGACACGAGACGCAAGAAACCATAAATTAAATCAGTCACTACGAATTGATTCAAAACGAAAACAAGATCTAGCCACTTCAAGCCACACCAACAATCATATTGCTACTTGTTGGAACTGTGGGCACGGAAGACACGGATACAACCACAAGCCCAGCCACCCAAAAACCGGAAAATAGTAAAATGCAGAAACCGAAATCCCCAACTATAAAATTACTCCTCCATGGCAACGTTCTTGTCGGTTTGCTGTTGGGAAACCTTGACCTTGACTGGTAAGGTGAACGATGGATCTTGTTGTAGCGCGAGCGGAGCTTTGACCAAGCTGATGCTCTGTTGCAAATCTCTTAGATCCTCCCTATTCATCTTGGATTTCTTGCCCTTCATCCTGCTCAAGTTTTTCAAAAAAATTCTTAAATACAGAAAACCAAAAACAAATTCTACTGTTTTCTACCACAGTTAATATAAGGATGAAGAAAGTACCTATTCTTATGATGGTCGGCCTCCCTCTCGATTCTGACCTTATCGATCTTCTTAATAGCCTTCAAAGTGTTTTCTGCAAGATTCCTGTCATACCTCTCAGGCCTGTTTCTCTTTCTCTCAAACTCAAAGGTTGAGTCCTACAAAAAGAATGCAAAGAGTAGAGTAAGAATATCTCGAACTTTTAAAGAATCATAATATAATGTTGGAATAATAAAATCAACAGGGATTAAGATGTTTACCTGAGTCATATCCTTTCCACGCAACCGCCTATAGGCCTTAGTCCATTTTACCTTCCGAGGATTCCTCTTCATTTTAAAGTTCTTGTGGCATTTGGATCTACAAAATCGAAAAATCTGGAAGAAAAATGGCTGTCAGGTAAGTGAGCCGCACATAATGGCACTTAGGTGTCGACAACTAGAAAATCCAACTCCCAAGCAATAACAAATAACCATACGCCAATTCACGGTAAAAACCATAGGGATTAAAGAACATGACAATTATATGTGGATATAACCATGCCAGTCAAACATAATCTAAACCCACTTCTACTTCCCTAACAACCCAACCAACATTAAATAAGCTATTGGTTGATTATAGGACTGGAAAAGCATATCTCAGTTGCTCAGGACTCAAATGCATAACACTTTCTAACTTCTAAAATCTGGTGTCAAAGGAAAGTCATATTTGAAAATGCATCCCAAGTTAATAAATGTTCATTAGAGTTGGAACAACATTTAGAACATAAATCATGGGTCGAATGGCAATAGCATGGCCCATGCTGAGAATACTATCACCAGAGTACAAAGTTATTTCTTGAGTAGAGAGTATATAACTATACCTTTGCATCATTACGAACAAACTGAATCCCATGTCCAGGATATACGGTAGAGGAACAAAACCAGCATTTTTCCAACCTCATTGTGCTCTTTCACTATATAGAACTATATCTGAGAGGGAAAATGAAAATGAAAAACAAGGAAACAGTTTGTCATTAAAAACTAACACATGAATGATAGAACAAAGTCACTGGACACCCTTTAATTATTGTCGAATCCATATTTCAATTATAAATAAATAATTATAAGGATTCTCCTAAAGAATAGCACAATAATATAATCCATTCAAATTCATCAAAGAGGTAATATATCAATCCATCAGAAGAATAAAATTCGCAGATTTCAATATTAGCTTTACATATGATGCCTCTACTGTCCCACAACTACGAAAACAAGTTAGCGTGAACACCTCAGGTGGTGGTGGTCTGATTGAACAAAGCACAAAGGGGCAAAAACAAATCCCAAACATCAGAGCCGGATCTAAGGTAGGGCAAGTGCGGCCACCCTGGTCTCGTATCCAGGGGCGGATAGATTAAGAGGAAAAGGTGGTCAATGGACCACCCCAACCTCTGAAATCCTCCATTAAAGCCTCCATCTTGACCCCTGAAATCTCCACAATGTTGCCCTCTAAGTGCTTATCTAACAAGTAATTGCTCTTACCTTTGTGTCCCCTCTAATTCCCCTTGCTTTTGCGCCTGGGTTTGAGAGTTCTGCTCGCCCACGGCCCCTGCACTCCAACTTTGAGGTTTGAGCACTCTCACGAAGAAGACGACAATTAAAGCTGCCCTAATTTTTTTTCCCGTCTTAAACTTTGAGCGATACGGTGTCGTATGCTAGATGGTCTTTGCTTTCGGCTCTTCGCCAGGAGTACTTATTGGATTAGGGTAAAAGGCGCTCCGTTGGTGAGGGATATTGGAGTTTATTCTCTTTTTTTTTCCAAGGAGTTTCTTTTCTAGTTGACTTTTTTATTTTGTTTAAAAGGTAAAGTTAAATAGTTATTAGTGTAAAAGTATATTATTTTTCTAAAAAAAAAAACATATTTCACCTGAAATATTTTACGAAGAGTGATACAAGAATAATGTGGAATATCAATATACGCTTAATAATTTAAAAAAATTAGATGGATGGACGGACATAACTTGTTAGATGGGATTTCAAAACACGCAATAAACTCGTGTAATATTATCATTTGGATGGGTTTGGTTTAGATTTCAAACTAATAAATTATGCGATTAAAATAATTGTTTTGCCCAAAAACATTTATTTCGTGATAGTGGGCTCGAGATCGCCTTCAGTAGGCCTTTGCGTGGACCTTGGTTGCAGAGTGAATGAGCGGACTTGGCATGAGTCTGAGTCTCTTTATAAGGTGTTGTATAGACTATTTAGATGGTTTGAAAACAATGGCCTGAAGGGTCGAGTCACGGTATTTCCCTAAATAAGCTGATTATGAAGCAGGGCCGGCCAATAGGGAGGGCGGGAGGGGCCTAGGCCCTGGGCCCAAAAATATTGAAAGGCCCAAAATTAAGTTTTTTTTTTTGTTATATTAAAAAAAAATAGTAAGATGTATGATAATTTAGATGGGGGATACGAGTGAACAATAAACGAAAGGAAAGTCTCCTTCAAAATTCCAAGAAGAAAACGCAGTGTTTTACTATTCTAATTCAATGTTTCAAGGTTAAATATCAATCTCATTCAATCTCAAATTCTCAATTATTCTAAATTTTTAAGTTTTTGCAATCTCATTCAAACTCTCAAACCCTAACCTCAATTTCTCAACAATTTTCTTTTCCAGTCGAAGACATCTAGACATTTTCGCCTCCCCTTCTGAAAGCTCTATCCGAGATATTCCTAAGTTACAAACTTAAAAAATAAGTAATTTAATTTAATAGAATTCATATTACTGTTTCCCTAATTGAACACTTCCATTTGGCAACTTTCCCTTATGGATGTTATAGTTTTTTACGATAGGAAGACCCCCTCATATAATCAAAGGATCAATGTTATGGGTCTAAACCACGAATCTAATATTACAAATGACATGTCAGTTCTTACTCTTTGTTAGAAATTAGAAATTATGCCTCTTTAGTTTTTTTTTTTCGTGCCTTTTGAATCTTTAATTACGTATTTTTCGCATTCCATGAAAACTTCAAGAAACTCACCTAAATTGATAAGGTCATTGTTATAAAAGTTCTTAATTTAACAATATTTAATTACATTCTTGTTTTGAATATAAAAGTTTGTATATAATTGCAAATTGCTAACTGATTTTACAAAAAATATATAAGATTTGTTTTAAAAAAATTAAATGTAATTTTTTGGATATGATGTACTCTTTTTTCTTTGTTTGGGATTTTGTCCTAATTTATGAGTTTTCTCATAGCAAAAATTTTAACGATACTTCTTAATAAAAATATAATATAATCAATTTATAAAATTTAAATTTCAATAATTAAGTATGCGAATTGAGGGCCCATTTTTTATTTTTGCCATAGGCCTCTAAATGTTTGGACCGGCTCTGTTATGGAGTAAATAGGTCTTAATTGCTTTCAAAGTAGGCATGTCACTACCAAAGATTGCTATTAGATAGTTGAAGATGTAACGACCCGGAAATTCGAAAAAGGAACAATTGGAAAATTTGAAGGAAATGATGTCGAATCGATAGCAATGGAACCGGGTCACCTCGCGGGTTGCAGGACCCGAATGACAGAGAAACGGGTGAAGGTGGTGACACTGTTCACGGCGCGTGGCTTTCACGTGCAGCCGCTTGCGGCGGCGCGTGAGCGAACTTTTCGAGGTAAGGTCAACATGAAACTTGTCCTATTTAATGTAACGAACACTTTGGCTTTGATTTCGAGTCGATCGGACACCGTCTCGATAATGTTTCGAGGGTCCGAAGGTTTATGTTACGTATTTAATTAATATTAAATTCCCGAAAAAATATGAGGAATTAGTATGATGTTAATTGAGTCCTTAGTGACCCTGAGTAATGATTTTGGACAGGATTTGGGATTCCTGGAAAATGTCGGAAATTATGGAAACGCGCGCAGCTCGGGAAGCGAGCGGTTTGGACGGTGTGCGAGTGGACGTTTGTTTTATAAACCATGATGCATGCATAGTTAAATGTTTTACATTATTGATTGCATGGTTTGACTTGCATTGATGTCTTGATGATGTGGCATGATTATGTGTGATTTAATGATTATTTTAATCGGTCTTTCAGACACGTTTTTCGGGGAAATGTGCAAATGCTATGTTGGGCTAGGCCCGGAGTCAAAACGGCTTTGAAAAGGATATTTTGACTTAAGTGGTTAGTCAATGATGATTTCTGAATTATTTTAATGTTTTCCATATAATTTTACGTATTTACGTATAATTGGTATTTGAACTGAAACACCCTGTCGGACATGCTTATGATTTGATTTGAGGTCATGGATATGATTTATATGTGTTGTGGTATGGATTGTATTTGTGATTGTGGATCCTGGATACTGGATCATGGGCAGGATGGTGCGAGTGCAGTTCCTAGACGTGGCTCGGATGTTGCGTGAGTGCAGTTCCCGGGTATGTGGTACGTCTAGATGGTGCGTGTGCAGTTCCCAGACATGATGGATATGACTAGGATGGTGCCTAAGTGCAGTTCCCGAGGTTGGCCTACGCGTAGTGCGGATGTGATTGTGTGATTGATTGTGCACTTATGAATAGTGCGGATTGATTTATTGGTTGGTTGTATTGTTTGATGTTGATTGTGATTACGTACTGGTATTGAGTACGGGTTTATGGTCTGCGTGGCCAGGTACTTATGTTTTCATATGTTTTTTTCCTGAGAGCCGGGATTTGATTTGTTATGTGATTTGGCTGGAAAGCCGGTGATTGTGATTCATATGTTTTTCCCTATGCATGCATGGTTTGATAAACTGGAGGGTAACTGATGTATTTTGAAATGCGTTTTCAATGATATTATTTTTGTCCACTCACAACTTTTCTGTTTTGATGACCCTCCAGGCCATGGCACGATGTTCGGGGCTGATCGAAAGGCGGAGGCATGAGTGGGAATCAGTGTAGTTATCCCTTCTCTAATAGGAGATGAAGGATGCTTTTGGAACTTCAGTTGACTTGTCAGACGGGAGCAGGACCGGGCACGGTTATCAAAGTCCAGTAGGGACGGGTCCTGTCAGAAGATGTGTTTCGTTTACGATCCAAAAATCTTTCTTATAATTAAGTAACTATGAGGCAAGCGGGCAAATAGCTTGCGTTATTTTTTCTATGTCTTCTTCTTAATGTATCCAAGAATTTTAATAAACTTTTGTCTAATATAGTCCAAGTTCATGTGATTTACATGATGTTCAAGTTAGCAGTTTGTTATTTAGTAAGTTAGCAGTTTTAGATATGCAGGTTTTCTTAAGTTCGGATGATGGTATTTAATTAAGACAGATAGATGGTTCCACGATTTAGATAGTCATGAAACACACTAGTTGGAGTATCCCAAATACTTATATTTCCTTAAGAAAATCCGGTTATATTGTAATGAAAGTATAGTAGAAATATTGAAGAGTAATGCATTGATATTGAAATGTAGATAGCAAAATACATGCTCTCTACAAGTGTTGAAAGTAAATTATCTATTTCGTAATCTAGTCTTGAGCAAGCAGGACATTCTAGAAATCATCAAAAAATGAACATTAGTCACAATCATGTAATAGGTTGGCAGAGCATTCAGGAGATGTCGAGACATCAAGGGTTGAGTGTTTGGATATCTCAAAGATTGATTTGATTAGCAGTCGGGATAAGGTTGGTGTTAGGTGGCTTTCAAAATTAGCAATGGAGACAAGTCGAGATGAAGATGAGTGTTGGAAGGTTTTCAAAGCTAACTTGGGAAGTCGAGATGAAGAAAAGCTTATTGTTAGGCGAGCCTTTGAAACAGGGAACTTTTGAGGGTTTTCAGTTGTTTTGAAATTGATTGAGTTTGATCAGTTTACTTGTTTAGTTGATGATTAAGTGTTGAATCAAACTACGTTGTAGACTTTGGCGGCGAGGTGCTGAATCAAACTACGTTGTAGACTTTGGCAAACCCATGCTGCATTAAGCCTGTCGAGAACGTCCTTTTTACCTTCTTGTCTTCTTGTACATGTCAGATTTGACTTCGCCTCTTCCAAGTTCCCACATATGCACGTTCCAAATGGGTGTTATTGGGCTGGGCTTTACGAGTTGGGCATTTAATTTCTTCAACCATTTTGTTTGGCTTAATGCAGAATTTTTTCGAGTGTGAGCATTGTCCCATGAATTTGAAATGTTTTTCATTTTAAAACAATTCAAATTCACACTATCATCCTTACCTATTTTTCACCTTTGCAATCCATTCAGATCCTTTTCACGAAACCTTGTTAATTTGGGTATTGGCAGTTTTGAATTCATTATCACGGTTACTTCTATCTTCTTATTCCTTCAAACAAATAGCCATTTTTCTTCTTTTTATCCTCGGGCTTCAAATCTCACTTCGTTCTTGAAGAATATGGCTCATAAAGTAGCTTCGAAAGAAAAAGCTTCAACTAGCCGCTTTTCCTCTTCCAAATTCGTGGTTGATCCAACTTTTAAAATCTCTTGGATTTATGGAGAAAATTTTGAAGATTGTTCCATACACACTCGCAATGCTCTTCAAGCTTGTGAAGAGGGAGGTCATATTGCTAATGGTCCTATTTTTGTTGGGGACTCTGAACATCATTTTATCCTGGGCCCTCGTTGGCAAAGTCGGGCTCCACATAAGGTTGCCTCATTTTATAATGCCTTTCTTGAGTTCCAAGCTACCCCTATTTATTAATGGTCTTCACTCTCTTAGGGCGACATTCATTCAGGATGGGCTCACTTGTTCCCACTTGGTAACCAATCAAAAATTTCTAATCATTTCTTGCATTGGGTTTGGAGATGAAGCTATATCCCCTTGAACTTTGGACTAATGGAGTGTATCACCTGGTGAGTTTGTCTAACTTTCCCACGTTTCCTGACATGAATCTCCTTAATGTTGCGTTGTGTTTTTAGAACAATAGTACTTATACTTTCGATTTTGGAGTGGGTCTTTTAACCCCAACTCTTCTTGATTTAGGAGTTTTATTTTATCCAAATCACTTAGGAATAATTGTTGATTTTAAGCCATATCTCCATAATTGGATGCCTTTTGCTCTTATGCTTTGGAGGGGAGCCTAAAGATGAGAAAATCTTAAGGGGTTTAGGGGTTTCGAGTGGTTACCTAAACTCAGTTCACGAGAAGATTTAGTTCTACCATTTTTCGTTGGACTGGTTCATCTTCCCTAGTGCTTCTAAAACCTTAAAATAGGAATACGTCTTTGAGCCGGAGCTCTTGTGTAACAACTCGTATCTTCGGGAAGTGTATAAATGTAATTTTTGTTAATATTTGTATAAAGGACGATTTTGCCCTTGTGAATAGTGCGTCAAAAGTTGACTTTTTGATTTACAGGTTGGATGAGTGTTGACCCTTGATCGTGACGTAGTTTAGGACGTCACGAGTCCGTAGACAGGTGGCAGGTTCGATTCGAACAATCGGAGAAAAAGTTATGACGTTCGGAAGATTGAGGGCGTTACCGTAATTTGGACTATTTGAGGAAATGTTGACTTTTTGGTGGACTTGTGATTTTCACGTAGACCGAGGACCGTTCGATAGGTCTCGATGTCCTGAGTACAACGACAGGCGGCACGCTGTCATCGGACGTCGGACAAAATAGTTACGGGTCTGGGAAGTGTGAGGGCAAAAAGGTAATTTTAACATTAGGGGCATTTTAGTCTTTTTCTCCTCAGCCCAATCAGATCAGAACAAGTGGAATTAGTGGGCTGGGATATTTTATGTTGAACCAAAGGATGGTGGACACGTGCAGATGGATAGATGGTTCTGGGAGAGTCTAAAATACACACGGTTACATATTGCTCAATTTCAAAACCGTGCCATTGGCTTCGACACAGAAAAACAGAGGGGAAGAAATCATGAGTGTTCGATCGATTCAGTGCAAGGGTGAGTGAGTGGATGAATTGTGAGAGTGATAGAGAGACGAGGTTGAGCTACTGATCGTGTTTGGAGCTGCAACCGTGCACGGAGGCACGACGGTGGAGGCTGGAAGTTTTGGGAAAACAGAGAGGTGGTGGCCCTGTGGCGGTGGTTGTGTCGTGTGGTGGCTCAAACCAAGACAATAGGAGGCTCAGGTGACTGCAGGGAACCCAACGAGCACCGTGGCACGCGGCGGTGCAGACGGCGGAGGCTGAATCGCAGGTGAGACTTGAATCCCCTGTTTTCCCGTTTTTCTTGTTTTCAAAAGTCGTGGCTTTAGGGTTAGAGTCGAGAGATTTGGAGGTTAGGTTGAGGTTCAGGGAGGTCCTAGGAGTCGACTAGGATGATCGCCGTGACGGGGGAGGACCTGGATGGCCGGCGGCCAAAACAGGGCTCACAGGCCGTCTGTTTCGAAGACGAAGTCGATGGGTTTTAGGCCGTGATTCTTCGATGTGAGGACGGGGTTAGATTGCTTAGGATGGGACGAAGCTTCTGGGATTGGATTGGACTGAAATGGTGGAGGAATTGCAAAGAACCGTTCACGCCGGTTCAATTGTGTTGAACCGAGTGACTCGAGGAAGAAGAAACACTGTAGCAGGCGCGTGAGGCCCACGCGCAGCCACTTTAGGCGGCGCGTGGAGGCCCGTGGGGAGGATTCCGGCCAACCTTCCAACATGGTTTTGGTTCTAAATGTCCTAAGTAATCCATTGGTGTGATTTTCGGGTTAATCGGACGATGTTATGAGATTATTCGGGAATCCATACGGTTTAGGGTCTAAGATTAAAATATGAATAAATTCCCGAAAAATTAGGGAAATTAGGGTTAGTATCCTTGATGTATTTGTGACCCTATTTGGTGCATATTGACAGGACGTGAGACGCCTGAGATGGTCGAGGAGCGCACAGAGCGCGATTGACTCGTTCAGATTTGTGAGTAGACTATTTCTTTCTTTACGAGCATGCCTAACTGTTTTATTGATGTTTTATGATATTAAATATGTTTTTATGCTTCTTTTTGGTGATTATATGTGGTTGGTATGTTTGCACGGTTTTCGAGACATTTCCGGGATTTTGCACGTTTTTCGAGAAAAGATGAATTTCGGATTTTGATGCCATACTGAGGGATTTCAATCTATAATTGTTTTCTGATGATGATATACGGATTATGAAACATGATTTTTGATAATCGTGGGTTTGGTGTAAAAATGGATTTCCGGATTTGGGTTCGGAATGTCGGTTCTGAACGCCAGAAGGGCTGCGAACTGGGAATTTCGAATTCTAGTTTGGCTATGGATTTAGAATTGGTTTTACATTGAATTTGGATTGGATTTGCTGGATCTGGATATTGGGTTTAAAGACCCGGATTCTGATTGACGGGGGACAGGCCCAGATTGAGTTTAAAGACTCGGATATTTACGATATTACCCCCATAGGCCTATTGAGTTTAAAGACTCGGGAGTTTAAAGACTCGGAATTACATTTGAGGTCTGGTTGAGTTTAAAGACTCGGTGTAACGCCTCGGACATTCTGAAAATGTAATATTATAAAATATTGAATAAAATGATGTTTTTACCCCTGGGATTCGTGTGGTCAATTTGTTGACTTTTGATTGGGAGGTCGAACGGACGTTGAACGATGACCGTGACGTAGTTCGGGACGTCACGAGTTCATAGACAGGTGGCACGTCCGATTCGGACGCTCGAGGCGAAAGTTATGATGTTCGGAAGTTCAGGGGCATTATCGTAAATCAGACATTATAAAGGGAAAAAGTTGACTTTTGTTTGACAATTGATATCCATATGATTCGAAGACCGTTAGGTTTGTCTCGAGGTCCCGAGTACAACGACAGGCGGCACGCGCGAAACGGACGTCGGATGACCGAGTTACGGGTCACGGAAGCTGGAGGGCATTTTGGTAATTTTTGCCCTGAGGGCATTTTGGTCTTTTCACACGGGGTACTGTTCACCACCGTGGAAAAACAGAGTGTGCGGCCATGGAGTTTATGCGTGCAATTGTTTAAGGCTTGGTGGAATGATCAGATACATTGTTTATGTTGACTGAGGCAGTGGGGGACATGGGTGAATGGTCTGAGGCCACACAAGCACGGGCTGGGTTAAAGAAATGGCTATGGCTTCTGTGTGCGTGGGAGACATTTTCAGAAAACCTCAGTTGGTCTCCCACGGGTTGCTGGCCGTTTGAATTGATCGACAGAGTAAGGGAGTGAGGAGAGGACTCAGTTGGGTCATTGGGTTCAGTTTGGGAGCTGAGTTTGAGAGGAACTGTGAGAGAAACCGTGAAGAACCATTTTCGGGTTTTTGGGGGGAAAGCTCTGAATTCGAATTCTACGGGTTGAGAGACAAACCTAGACACATTGAGAGACTTCTGGGAGTGAAAGAATCACGAAGGTGCAAGAATTGAGGGAGAATGTTCGCTGTTGGCCCAAGAACCTGAGTTGCGGTTCAGAGAAGAACCAGTTGGAGGGAAAAATCACATTCAATTTTTGAGGCTTGTTGATCGAAACCAAGGGCCATTCTAGTCTTCTGGGAGCAAGAGGAAACCAACCGCATCGATCTCGAAGGACGACACTCACGAATTGGCCAAGAACTGAGCTCCCTGGTTCTGAGAATTTTCGAGCTTGAGGACGACGACTTCCAGGTAACGGCGAGTTCAATTGACTGTAGCTTGGCGCGTGGCCTTCACGCGCAGCCACTTTGGGCGGCGCGTGACGGCGCATGCGATGTCATCTCCGATCACGGTCAACATGGAAATTGATCCTTTCAGTTTAATTAACATTTTATCTTTAGAGTTCGAGTTGTTCGGGAGTCATTCGGGATAATTTCGGGAGTTCGGAAGTTTAGGTCCTTAAGGTTTATTTCGCCGAAAAATCCTGGAAATTAGGGAAAAATCATACGAGCTATTTGAGGATGTTTGTAACCCTTTTTGTACGTTTTTACAGGCCCAGACACTTCCGAAGCTACGGAGGAGCGCGCGGGACGCGATTGACGCGTCCTAAAACAGTGAGTGGACTTTTTTGATTTCGAAACTGGGCATGCATGACTATTTTTCTTATTTATCTTATGGTTTTGCATATGATTTTATGATGGTAAGATGATATTCCGGTTTTACGTGTTTTCACGCTTTTGGAGATATTTATCGTATTTCACGCATTTCGAGGTTACGATTTTCGCTTATGCATGCGTGATGTTTTGATGAAGTATCTGAATGTGATTATGCATGTTTCGGATTTATGATGTTTTGATCATAATTGTGGAGTAATCTTCGGAAATTGCATGTGTTGGAATTTGCATGTGAATTCGGACATAAGTCCTATTATGATGTGATATGATTTCGGAAAGATGTTGGAAAAACGGTTTGTGATGAATCCTGGTTTATTGTGTTTAAAAAACGGTTTTGGGTTTAAAGACCCGGTTGATTGTTGGATCTGGCTTTGGGTTTAAATACCCAGTATATTTATGACGGGGGGCGGGCCCGAAACTGGGTTTTAAAGACCCGAATTGAGTTTAAAGACTCGTGAGTTTAAAGACTCGATTATTGTGATACCCCCGAGGCCTACTAATCACGTTTTGAGTTTAAAGACTCGTTGAAATCCCGGGAAGGCCTGATATTGAGTTTAAAGACTCGGATGGATCCAACGGCTTAAATGTGATTATTGATTCACTTTTTACTTGATTTATGCAATTGATGTTTCAAAATGACGGTTTCTGGAATCTGGTAATATTAAATGCTTTTTACATGAGTATGACGATTCTCTGTAACGTTTTTCATGTGTTTCGGAAAAAGAGTTTTCAAAGGTTAATACGCAATTTTTGAATATTGGTTATGCATGCGTGTTACAAACTGGAGGGCGAACCCGATTGCGGAAAAACTGCTTTCTATAAAACTTATGTTTCGGTCCACTCACACTTTGTTGTTTTAAATTCCCTCCAGGTCGTGGTACAAGTGCGGGGGCAAGCGCCGAGGCTGAGGCGGAGGCATAAAGTTTTCCGTTGCGGAGTAGTTAGTTCACAGAGTAGGATTTGTTCCTTAACCTGTTTTGTAATATTATTGCTCTGTGAAACTGTGGACTTGACGTCCAGTTGGATGTATTTGTTTAATCTCCTTGGTCTGACAATGGGTGTGTTGTAATATTAATTAGTTTTCCGGTCTTTTGGATTCGATTGTCAGACGGGAGCAGGATGCTTCCCGATTATCGAGGCGATAATCGGGGTGGGTCCTGTCACTCGGATAGACCCATCAGGTTTGATCGTAAAATGATGGTTTGATATTCACGATTTATGATGCGATTTCATGATGCTTATGATATGAGTTTTATACCCGTTTTATAGTGTTTCTGTTTCTTATGATGTTTTATGTTGTGGTTTTTCTGCTACGTAGTTGGGCATGCATGTTTTCAAAACGGAGGGGAACAACTATTATTATTGTTTTTCGTAACTCTGATTTGATGAGAAACTGTTTTTGAAACTTTTATTGTCTTTAGTCCACTCACATCTTTTGGTTTTAAATTTTCCCTCCAGGTCGTGGTGATCGCGTTGGGGTGAACGTTGAGGCAGGAATCGAGGCATAGAGCTTACGACGTTCTTCCGTTGCGAGACTAACATAGTAGGATTTTGTGCCCATTTTGTAGGACTATGCTCTGACTTACAGTTGTATTATATTTACTCCTTCGTCTGATAATTATGCTTATAGTAGATTTGAGGTTCTTTTGGTATTTTGGGTGTGATTGTCAGACGGGAGCAGGGTTGGTCCCGGGTATCGAGATGATATTTGGGACGGGTCCTGACAATTGGTATCAGAGCATAGGTTTGTCGGTGTGTGTCGGTACGAGGGTCGTATCTAGGTTGTTTTACTAACTCTATGCCTCTTTCAGCGTACGTTCGACCATGCCTCCGAGACGTGAACCCCCTCCACGACCTGAAGATGAAGCGGCGAGAGGGACTGAGAGCGCTTCGATTGAACGAGCCCAGCGGCTCGGGGGCTACTACTTTCAGCAGTGGGGCAGATCCAGAGGAAGCTCACCGATGGATCACCCGGCTCGAGCGTATTTTTGGGGTGATGCATTGTCCTCCAGAGGACCGGGTCTTGTTAGCTACGTTTTTGCTAGATGGAGCAGCGTAATGAGTGGTGGTATACGTTGGAGTTGTCCGGTTGGGATGCACATACTGTGACGTGGGAGACTTTCCCGGGAGCGGTTTTTTGGACCAGTATTATTCTCGCTCCTTTCGGGATGCCAAAAAGGCGGAATTTCTTCAGTTGAAACAAGTGACAGGACCCACCCCGATTATCGCCTCGATAATCGGGAAGCATCCTGCTCCCGTCGAGGCGATAATCGGGAAGCATCCTGCTCCCGTCTGACAATCGAATCCAAAAGACCGGAAAACTAATTAATATTACAACACACCCATTGTCAGACCAGGGGAGATTAAACAAATACATCCGACTGGACGTCAAGTCCACAGTTTCACAGAGCAATAATATTACAAAATAGGTTAAGGAACAAAATCCTACTCTGTGAACTAACTACTCCGTAACGGAAAACTTTATGCCTCCGCCTCAGCCTCGGCGCTTGCCCCCGCACTTGTACCACGACCTGGAGGGAATTTAAAACAACAAAGTGTGAGTGGACCGAAACATAAGTTTTATAGAAAGCAGTTTTTCCGAAATCGGGTTTCGCCCTCCAGTTTGTAACACGCATGCATAACCAATATTCAAAAATTGCGTATTAACCTTTGAAAACTCTTTTTCCGAAACACATGAAAAACGTTACAGAGAATCGTCATACTCATGTAAAAACCATTTAATATTACCAGATTCCAGAAACCGTCATTTTGAAACATCAATTGCATAAATCAAGTAAAAAGTGAATCAATAATCACATTTAAGCCGTTGGATCCATCCGATTCTTTAAACTCAATATCAGGCCTTCTCGGGATTTCAACGAGTCTTTAACTCAAAACGTGATTAGTAGGCCTCGAGGGTATCACAATAATCGAGTCTTTAAACTCACGAGTCTTTAAACTCAACTCGGGTCTTTAAACCCAGTTTTCGGGCCCGCCCCCGTCATAAATATACCGGGTCTTTAAACCCAAAGCCAGATCCAACAATCAACCGGGTCTTTAAACACAAAACCATTTTTAAACACAATAAACCAGGATTCATCACAAACCGTTTTCCACCATCTTTCCGAAATCATATCACATCATAATAGGACTTATGTCCGAATTCATATGCAAATTCCAACACATGCAATTTCCGAAGATTACTCCACAATTATGATCAAAACATCATAAATCCGAAACATGCATAATCACATTCAGATACTTCATCAAAACATCACGCATGCATAAGCGAAAACCGTAACCTTGAAATGCGTGAAATACGATAAATATCTCGAAAAGCGTGAAAACACGTAAAACTGGAATATCATCTTACCATCATAAAATCATATGCAAAACCATAAGATAAATAAGAAAAATAGTCATGCATGCCCAGTTTCGAAATCAAAAAAGTCCACTCACTGTTTTAGGACGCGTCAATTGCGTCCCGCGCGCTCCTCCGTAGCTTCAGAAGTGTCCGGGTCTGTAAAAACGTACAAGAAGGGTTACAAACATTCTCAAATAGCTCGTATGATTTTTCCCCTAATTTCCCGGATTTTTTCGGCGAAATAAACCTTAAGGACCTAAACTTCCGAGCTCCCGAAATTATCCCGAATGACTCCCGAACAACTCGAACTCTAAAGATAAAATGTTAATTAAAACTGAAAGGATCAATTTCCATGTGACCGTGATCGGAGATGACATCGCATGCGCCGTCACGCGCCGCCCAAAGTGGCTGCGCGTGAAGGCCACGCGCCAAGCTACAGTGTCTTCGTTCTTACCCGGATAGACTGATAAACGGGTCTATTACCCGCGACTCAACCCGACCAGTTCAAGCTCAATTCCCAATCAATTCCTCCCGTTTTCAATCCTATTATCTTCTCTAACCCATTAATTTCAGGTCTGTACTGATGATTAACGTCGACTGTCCCTAAATCGTTTCAACCCAGACTTGAACAGACGAACGGGTCGTCACTCAGAACTCACCCAAACTAACTCCATTCTCAAATTAATTTCACCAGTAGATTAAGGGAACTTAGACGAACACAATGGTACAATCAATTGAACTCGCCGTTACCTGGAAGTCGTCGTCCTCAAGCTCGAAAATTCTCAGAACCAGGGAGCTCAGTTCTTGGCCAATTCGTGAGTGTCGTCCTTCGAGATCGATGCGGTTGATTTCCTCTTGCTCCCAGAAGACTAGAATGGCCATTGGTTTCGATCAACAAGCCTCAGAAATTGAATGTGATTTTTCCCTCCAACTGGTTCTTCTCTGAACCACAACTCAGGTTCTTGGGCCAACTGTCAGGACCCACCCCGGTTTCACCCCGAAACCCGAGGTAAATCCTCCTCCCGTCTGACACCCTGACACAAAGCAGTCAGACGCAGGAGAAAGCATGCAATAAACCCCGAAGTTAACGTTTTACAGAGCATGGTACGAATTACAAGGAAATAAAAACCGATAATAAGTACACGCACGTAGAGGAAAACTTAAGCACTCGGAAATCCCGCTCGTCACTTCTATGCCTCAGACACTGCCTCGACATCAAGACCCCGCGCTATCTCCACAACCTGGAGGGCAATTTAAAACAGAAGGTGTGAGTGGACCATAATAAAAGAAAAGTTCTAAACCATTTATCAGAAAAACCGAGTTTAACCCTCCGTTTTAAAAACCACATGCATAACCCAGTTATCAGAACAGTTATAATCAATCGCCAGAAAACATCATAAGAAACAGAAACACTATAAAACAGTTATATAAATCATAGCACATGTACCATAAGACCATATCATGAACCATGAACATCAAATCATCATTTTTGATCAAACCTGCTGGACCTATCCTAGTCTTTAAACTCCCGAGTCTTTAAACTCATTCCAGGCCTTAATCATATCCGAGTCTTTAAACTCCCGAGTCTTTAAACTCAAAGGCCTACGGGGAAAAATCAATATATCCGAGTCTTTAAACTCCCGAGTCTTTAAACTCAATCCGGGCCCGTCCCCCGTCAATCAATATCCGGGTCTTTAAACCCAATAACCAGATCCAGCAAATCCAATCCAAAACCATTTGTAAAACCATTTTGAAAACCTTTTTCGTATTCACATCCAAACCCGAATCCGAAATCACCGGTCCGATGCCCTTCCAGCATCCCGAACCGTCATTCCGAACCCAAATCCGGAATCCACTTTCCAACTTGGAAACCAACCCTTTTTCTGAAATCCGTTTCTAAAACCGAAAACCTTTAATCATCGAAATCATGTTCCAAAATCCTTTTATAATCATTTAAGTCATTTATCATTTGAAATCCCAAAACTATAACATTATGATCAGAACTCGACCTTTTATCGTAAAACGTGCCAAATACCGTATTTTCTCGACAAATGTGTAACTATGTAAAATCACATCATAAATCCAAAAATCATGAAATCGCATATATAAAACAAGTATAGAAAACAGTTATGCATGTTCGAGTTTAAGGAAAGGGTCCACTCACAGTACCGGGCCCTCAATCGCGTCCCGAACGTCCTGCACGTTCCTCGGCTTCCTCGGGAAATCCCGATCCTGTCAACAACCACCAAAATACGTCACTAACACGTCCACGAGTAACCACCTAATTTCCCTCCAAAATCCCCGAATCCTAAACGAAATAAACCGAGACCCTAAACCTCCTCGTGGAACTAACCTCAAACGACGTCTGAACAACCCGAAACCAAATCCAATAGACTCATTAGAACACCTAGACCAAAAACCATGTTGACCACTTTCCCCATCGCCGCCAAGTGGCTGCGCGTGGCCCTCACGCGCCTGCTACAGTGCACCATCATCCTCGAGCAGACCCGGTTCAGCACAGTAGTCTGCAGGTTGAACCGGCGTCAGCGGTTCACCGCCGTGCCTGCACTATTTCTCTCCCTTTCTTCACCATTCTCATCGTCCAGTCCTTCCCTAACCATTCACGTACTCCGTTCACCTCGACACAGCTCCATCCTCGTCGACTCAAGCTCGAAACCAGACAGCCCAACTCCCTTGTTTTCCTTCCCGGCCACCCAGTTCTCCTCCCTTCACGGTGGCTACACCAAACTCTTCCCTGAACCTCTCTAAGCCTAACCCAGCTAACCATGTAACAACCCGTCCCGAGAATTGGGATTAGTAGAGTGATTAAGGTGTGATTAGTAAGGTTAATCAAGGGTTAGGTGGTCCCGAGGGGTCCGGGAACTTAGAATGATGATTTTGCCCCTAGGTCGGGCAGAAATGTTGACTTTTATTTCGGGTGGTCAAATGGGAGTTGACCAGTGACCAGGACGTAGTTGAGGACGTCACGAATCCTTAGGCAGGTGGCACGCCTGATTCCGACATCCGTGGAGGAAGTTGTGATGTTCGGAAGGTTGAGGGCTTAACCGTAATTTGGGTAAAGGAGGGGGAATAGTTGACTTTTCGTATAATCGAGTTTTGGTAGGTTGACCTAGGATGGTTAGATAGTTCTTGTCGTCCTGAGTTCGATGACAGGCGGCACGTATTCATCGGACTTACGAGGTGAGAGTTACGGGTCTAGGAAGTTTCGGTAAAACCGTAAAAATGAGTAAAACAGGAGGGTATTTTGGTCATTGTGGCACATTGGGATTTGTGCACAGATAAAAGAATGGACGGCTGAGGTTTAAACAGATAGGATAAAGGTTGAAGGGATGGTGACACATGGCAGGTGTGTAGAGGCTTCTGGTGCGATCGTGTGTGTTCACGGCTCCAACTACTTAGGTGAGCCCGTGTGTGATTGTGTGGGTTGTTCTTCGACAACACAGGGAAACAGAGTGTGAGAAGTGAGAGGAATTGATCGATCTGGGTGCAAGGGTGAGTGATTAGGGAGTTGTGAGTGTGTTAGTGAGGCAAGGCGGAGCTGGTGGCCGTGAATTGGAGGTGCAATTGTGCACGGCGGCACGGCGGAGGTGTGGAGGAATTTTGGGGAGAAACAGGGAGCTGTGAGGTTGAGGTGGTGGCTACGCCGTGAGGCGAGGCAAATCGAGGCCAGGGGAGGCTGAGGAGACTGCAGGGAGTCCAACGACCACCGTGGTAGGCGGCATTGTGCACGGCGGAGCTGCAATCGAAGGGTAAGTCTTCCTGCTCTGTTTTTCCGTGGAATTTCATTTGGTAAGTCGTGACTCTGGGCTGAGAGTCGAGAGGATTGGAGGTTAGGGTAGTGATCAGGGAGGTCCTAGGTGTCGATTAGGGTGGTCGCCGTGACGGGGCCGTACGCGGCGGAGCTCAGTCGAAGAGGGGTTTCTTTTACCCTGTTTCGGCAGTGGACTTCGAACGGTAAGTCGTGACGATTGGGGTTGTGTCGAAGGTCTAGGAGAGGTGGTTTAGGTTCAGTGAGGTTCAGGGAAGCGTTTGGTGAAGCCACCGTGAAGGACGGTGAGCTGGGTGGTCGGATCGTGAAACAGAGTTTGGGGAGGTTTGATTTCGAGCTTGAGACGACGGGTAGAAGGCTGTGTCGAGGTGATTGGAGGATGGGGATGCTTAGAGTAAGGTTGGACGAAGCTTTAGGTGAAGAGAGGGAAGGAAATCGTGCAGGCACGGCGGAGAACCGTTGACGCCGGTTCAGCTGTAGCCTACTGTGTTGAACCGGGTCGACGTGAGGTTGAAGGTGCACTGTAGCTGGCGCGTGGGGCCACGCGCAGCCACTTTGGGCGGCGCGTGGAGGCGCGTGCGGCGGTTCTGGGAGAAACAGTCAACATAGTTTTTGGTCTAGGAGTTGTGGTGAGTTCAATGGAGTTGGTTTCGGGTCAATCGGAAGTCATTTGAGTATAGTTCCGTGAGGGTGAATGTGTAGGGTTCCGGGGTTTTAAGTCTTTGGTCCGGGGATATTTTGAGGGAATTTAGGAGAGTGTTCGTAGGTGTATTAGTGACGTAATTTGACGGTGTTTGACAGGATCGAGATTTCCCGAGGAAGCCGAGGAACGGGCTGGACGTTCGAGACGTGAGTAGGGCTCAGTACTGTGAGTGGACCTTTTCTCTAAACTCGAACATGCATAACTGTTTTCTATAATTGTCTTATGGTTTTAATCATGATTTTATGTTTATCGAATGTGTTTGGTTGGTTTTGCATTATTACACGCTTTTCGAGAAAAGATGGTTTCAGCACGTTTTTCGAGAAATGGTTGGTTTCTGGAATATATGCTATGGTTTTGGGATTTCAAATGATAAGTGGTTCTCAATGGTTATAAGTGGATTTTGGGAACATGATTTCGATGATCAAAGTTTTCGATTTTAGAATCGGATTTCACTAATCGGAATTTGGTTTTAAGATTGGAAAGTGGACTCCGGATTTGGGTTCGGAATGACGGTTCTAGATGCCGGAAGAGCATCGGACCAGTGATTTCGGATTCGGGTTTGGATGTGGATTGGTAAATGGTTTTTAAATGGTTTTGGGGATTGGATTTGCTGGATCTGGATATTGGGTTTAAAGACCCGGATATATGTGACGGGGGACCGGCCGGATTGGGTTTAAAGACCCGGATTGAGTTTAAAGACTCGGGAGTTTAAAGACTCGGATATATATTGATTTTCCCCCGTAGGCCTTGAGTTTAAAGACTCGGGAGTTTAAAGACTCGGATATAATTAAGGCCTGGATTGAGTTTAAAGACTCGGGAGTTTAAAGACTCGGATAGATCCAGCAGGTTTGATCGGAAAATGAGGATTTGGTGGTTATGGTTTTTGATACGGTTTCTGATACTCATATTATGGTTTCTTATGATATTTTATAGTGTTTCTGTTTCTTATGATGTTAAGAATGATTCTTTATAAATGTGTTTATAACTGTTGGTTATGCATGTGGTTTCAAAACGGAGGGTTTAACTCGGTTTTCTTATAAAATGGTTTTTGAACTTTTGTACTTTTGGTCCACTCACATTTTCTGTTTTAAATTGCCCTCCAGGTTGTGGAGCTAGCGCGGGGTCTTGACGTCGAGGCAGAGTCCGAGGCATAGAAGTGACGTGAGGGATCCTAGAAGAGTTTAAAGGCTTCTGTGTGCGTGTATTCTATCGGTGTTTATTTTCCTTGTGATGTAGTGCTATGCTCTGTAAACGATAAGGATTTTGGGATATTTTATAATTACTCCTGCGTTTGACTGGGGTCGAGTGAGTGTTCCTTAGGTGTTGTGTCGGGGAGTCAGACGGGAGCGGGATTTACCTCGGGTTTCGGGGTGAAACCGGGGTGGGTCCTGACAATTGGTATCAGAGCATAGGTTTGTCGAGTTTGTTGGGTCTGTCGGTTTGTGAGGTTGTGTTTCAGTTGTTTGACTACTTCTATGCCTCTTTCAGTGTGCGGTTGACGATGCCTCCGAGACGTAGACCCTCTCCACAACCGGAAGAAGTAGTCAGAGAGACGGAAAGTGCCACGATTGAGCGAGCCCAGCGGCTCGGGGCTACTACTTTTAGTGGTGGGGCTGATCCTGAGGAAGCCCAGAGGTGGATTACCAGACTGGAGCGGATTTTTGCGGTGATGCATTGTCCGCCGGAGGAGCGAGTATTGTTGGCTACCTTTTTACTAGATGGTGCGGCGTACGAGTGGTGGTATACCCTCGAGTTGTCCGGTTGGGATGTCCACAGTGTGACCTGGGAGACGTTTAGGGAACGGTTTCTGGAGCAGTATTATCCTCGTTCTTTTCGGGATGCCAAGGAGGCAGAGTTTTTGCACCTCCAGCAGGGGAATTTGACAGTGGCAGAGTACGAACGGAAGTTCCAGATGTTGTCTCGGTTTGCTCCTGCTTTTGTGGCCACTGAAGCCGAGAAGTGCCGTAGGTTTGAGTTGGGTTTGCGAGGTGAGATTCGAGCCGTAGTGACGGCTGGCTCTTTTGCTACCCTCCGAGATTTGTCGGATGCTGCGGTGCGAGTTGAGGCTAGTTTGCCGGTGCGACGCCGGGAACTATCTATTCCTGGAGCTTCGAGCCAGCGGACACCGAAAAGAGGTAACTTCGGTGGATCGTCCTCGTCGGGCGATGATCGTTTTGGTAGGCCTGGCAGTGCCCAGAGTTCAGGATTTTGGGGATATCGAGTACTGCCGATTCCGCAAGCGAGTGCGACGTCGGTAGCGTCCACGGGGAGACCGAGCAGTGGACCAGGCTGGAATGTGTGTTTCTACTGTGGGGAGCGAGGTCATTTTCGACGTGAGTGTCCACTGTTGCCACAGGAAGGTGGTGTAGGCAGAGGAGTAGCGGAGTCCGGACAGAGTACAGCATCAGGGACAGCGGGCACTAGAGGAGGTGGTGGCACAGCCACGAGTAGTTCGAGGGGACGTGGTAGAGCGTCAGGATCTCAGGCCCGGGTGTTCTCGATGACTCAGCAGGAGGATCAGTCGACACCAGATACGGAGACAGGTACTTGTTTCACTTTTGGTTGTCCTGTTGGTTTGGTTGTTGGATTTTGGGGTAGAGTCTAGGAGTTTTCCTAGAGGACTTAGAGTGTACCGTAAGTTCCGTAGCGGGTTGATGGGAAGTATAGGAAAGGAGTGACTATAACTGGTCGATTGGAGACTGTGGAAGGAGAGAACCCACAAGCTAGAGTTTGCCTTTAGGACTTTGTGAAGTTAGTCCGACCGTGGCCGGAGATGGGTGGTGGTATACGAGGTTGTACTCTATGACTTCTGTCGGGTACTGTGATATGAGGTATTTTATAATACCTTTGTTTTCTGTTCATAGAGTTTCCCTTGCGTACACCATGAAGTTGTTACATAGCTAGAGTTGGCTGTGGTAACAGTAGCTGGGGACGGAGTGAAATACCCAAGGTGGAGATGATAGACAGGAAACCTAGGAGAGGTTGTTCTTCACCGGGTAGGAGACCCTAGGTGCTGGGAACTAGCCGTGGAATTTCGGGGACGAAATTCTTTTTAGGTGGGTAGATTGTAACAACCCGTCCCGAGAATTGGGATTAGTAGAGTGATTAAGGTGTGATTTGTAAGGTTAATCAAGGGTTAGGTGGTCCCGAGGGGTCCGGGAACTTAGAATGATGATTTTGCCCCTGGGTCGGGCAGAAATGTTGACTTTTATTTCGGGTGGTCAAATGGGAGTTGACCAGTGACCAGGACGTAGTTGAGGACGTCACGAATCCTTAGGCAGGTGGCACGCCTGATTCCGACATCCGTGGAGGAAGTTGTGATGTTCGGAAGGTTGAGGGCTTAACCGTAATTTGGGTAAAGGAGGGGGAATAGTTGACTTTTCGTATAATCGAGTTTTGGTAGGTTGACCTAGGATGGTTAGATAGTTCTTGTCGTCCTGAGTTCGATGACAGGCGGCACGTATTCATCGGACTTACGAGGTGAGAGTTACGGGTCTAGGAAGTTTCGGTAAAACCGTAAAAATGAGTAAAACAGGAGGGTATTTTGGTCATTGTGGCACATTGGGATTTGTGCACAGATAAAAGAATGGACGGCTGAGGTTTAAACAGATAGGATAAAGGTTGAAGGGATGGTGACACATGGCAGGTGTGTAGAGGCTTCTGGTGCGATCGTGTGTGTTCACGGCTCCAACTACTTAGGTGAGCCCGTGTGTGATTGTGTGGGTTGTTCTTCGACAACACAGGGAAACAGAGTGTGAGAAGTGAGAGGAATTGATCGATCTGGGTGCAAGGGTGAGTGATTAGGGAGTTGTGAGTGTGTTAGTGAGGCAAGGCGGAGCTGGTGGCCGTGAATTGGAGGTGCAATTGTGCACGGCGGCACGGCGGAGGTGTGGAGGAATTTTGGGGAGAAACAGGGAGCTGTGAGGTTGAGGTGGTGGCTACGCCGTGAGGCGAGGCAAATCGAGGCCAGGGGAGGCTGAGGAGACTGCAGGGAGTCCAACGACCACCGTGGTAGGCGGCATTGTGCACGGCGGAGCTGCAATCGAAGGGTAAGTCTTCCTGCTCTGTTTTTCCGTGGAATTTCATTTGGTAAGTCGTGACTCTGGGCTGAGAGTCGAGAGGATTGGAGGTTAGGGTAGTGATCAGGGAGGTCCTAGGTGTCGATTAGGGTGGTCGCCGTGACGGGGCCGTACGCGGCGGAGCTCAGTCGAAGAGGGGTTTCTTTTACCCTGTTTCGGCAGTGGACTTCGAACGGTAAGTCGTGACGATTGGGGTTGTGTCGAAGGTCTAGGAGAGGTGGTTTAGGTTCAGTGAGGTTCAGGGAAGCGTTTGGTGAAGCCACCGTGAAGGACGGTGAGCTGGGTGGTCGGATCGTGAAACAGAGTTTGGGGAGGTTTGATTTCGAGCTTGAGACGACGGGTAGAAGGCTGTGTCGAGGTGATTGGAGGATGGGGATGCTTAGAGTAAGGTTGGACGAAGCTTTAGGTGAAGAGAGGGAAGGAAATCGTGCAGGCACGGCGGAGAACCGTTGACGCCGGTTCAGCTGTAGCCTACTGTGTTGAACCGGGTCGACGTGAGGTTGAAGGTGCACTGTAGCTGGCGCGTGGGGCCACGCGCAGCCACTTTGGGCGGCGCGTGGAGGCGCGTGCGGCGGTTCTGGGAGAAACAGTCAACATAGTTTTTGGTCTAGGAGTTGTGGTGAGTTCAATGGAGTTGGTTTCGGGTCAATCGGAAGTCATTTGAGTATAGTTCCGTGAGGGTGAATGTGTAGGGTTCCGGGGTTTTAAGTCTTTGGTCCGGGGATATTTTGAGGGAATTTAGGAGAGTGTTCGTAGGTGTATTAGTGACGTAATTTGACGGTGTTTGACAGGATCGGGATTTCCCGAGGAAGCCGAGGAACGGGCTGGACGTTCGGGACGTGAGTAGGGCTCAGTACTGTGAGTGGACCTTTTCTCTAAACTCGAACATGCATAACTGTTTTCTATAATTGTCTTATGGTTTTAATCATGATTTTATGTTTATCGAATGTGTTTGGTTGGTTTTGCATTATTACACGTTTTTCGAGAAAAGATGGTTTCAGCACGTTTTTCGAGAAATGGTTGGTTTCTGGAATATATGCTATGGTTTTGGGATTTCAAATGATAAGTGGTTCTCAATGGTTATAAGTGGATTTTGGGAACATGATTTCGATGATCAAAGTTTTCGATTTTAGAATCGGATTTCACTAATCGGAATTTGGTTTTAAGATTGGAAAGTGGACTCCGGATTTGGGTTCGGAATGACGGTTCTAGATGCCGGAAGAGCATCGGACCAGTGATTTCGGATTCGGGTTTGGATGTGGATTGGTAAATGGTTTTTAAATGGTTTTTGGGATTGGATTTGCTGGATCTGGATATTGGGTTTAAAGACCCGGATATATGTGACGGGGGACCGGCCGGATTGGGTTTAAAGACCCGGATTGAGTTTAAAGACTCGGGAGTTTAAAGACTCGGATATATATTGATTTTCCCCCCGTAGGCCTTGAGTTTAAAGACTCGGGAGTTTAAAGACTCGGATATAATTAAGGCCTGGATTGAGTTTAAAGACTCGGGAGTTTAAAGACTCGGATAGATCCAGCAGGTTTGATCGGAAAATGAGGATTTGGTGGTTATGGTTTTTGATACGGTTTCTGATACTCATATTATGGTTTCTTATGATATTTTATAGTGTTTCTGTTTCTTATGATGTTAAGAATGATTCTTTATAAATGTGTTTATAACTGTTGGTTATGCATGTGGTTTCAAAACGGAGGGTTTAACTCGGTTTTCTTATAAAATGGTTTTTGAACTTTTGTACTTTTGGTCCACTCACATTTTCTGTTTTAAATTGCCCTCCAGGTTGTGGAGCTAGCGCGGGGTCTTGACGTCGAGGCAGAGTCCGAGGCATAGAAGTGACGTGAGGGATCCTAGAAGAGTTTAAAGGCTTCTGTGTGCGTGTATTCTATCGGTGTTTATTTTCCTTGTGATGTAGTGCTATGCTCTGTAAACGATAAGGATTTTGGGATATTTTATAATTACTCCTGCGTTTGACTGGGGTCGAGTGAGTGTTCCTTAGGTGTTGTGTCGGGGAGTCAGACGGGAGCGGGATTTACCTCGGGTTTCGGGGTGAAACCGGGGTGGGTCCTGACAAACCAGAACCGTCGACTAATTCCCAAACGTCACGACTCGCCGTTTGAAACTCACGGCCAAAACAGAGCATAGACACGGGAAAATAGAAATTACCTGCAACCTGTCGCCGTCGTGAGCTCCGCCGGTATTGGTTGACTCCTCGCACCCCTCACGACAGCACCACGGTCTCAGTTGCCCCGTACACGGCCGCCACCGCCACGATTTCTCACAAACTCCTTGATTCCCTTCTTGTTTCCCCCCTGATTTTCCCGCAGCTCTCGACACCCTCACACACAGCCACCCCACCGTCAACCTCTCTCACTGCTTCCTTCTCACTCCCTGCTCACTCTCACACACTCACAACTCACCAGCACCCTCGATCAACCCACAATTCTCCCTCACAATCTTCCTCTGTTTCACTCGAACATACACGAACACACACGGTTGCACCCCAATTATTTGGCCCGTGTGCGCACTGGAACCCCCCAGAACCCACTACAGCCTTGCCACATGTCACCATCCCCCACTCTCTCTCACACACATGGCCCTATCTCAGCCCTTCATCTGCTTCTCTCTGCACAAATCCCCAGGTGCAAAAAGACCAAAATACCCTTTTGTTTCACTCAAAATTACGGTTTTACCACTAACTTTCTAGACCCGTAACTCCCACACCGTAAGTCCGATGAATGCGTGCCGCCTGTCATCGAACTCAGGATGACGAGATCTACGTAACCATCCTCGGTCAACGTACCAAAACCCTATCATCCAAGAAGTCAACGTTTCCCCTTCTTTTAACCAAATTACGGTTATGCCTTCCATCTTCCGATCATCATAACTTCCTCCTCGGATGTCGGAATCGAGCGTGCCACCTGCCTACGGATTCGTGACACCCTAAACTACGTCCTGGTCACCGGTCAAAGCCCATCGGACCTCCCAAACTAAAAGTCAAAATTTTGCCCGAACCAGGGGCAAAATCGTCATTCTACACTTACGGACCTATCGGGACCACCTAACCACCAATAAACCTCACTAATACCACCTTAATCACCATCTGAATCTCGGCTCTCGAGACGGGTTGTTACACCAACAGCGAACATTCTCCCTCAATTCTTGCACCTTCGTGATTCTTTCACTCCCAGAAGTCTCTCAATGTGTTTAGGTTTGTCTCTCAACCCGTAGAAGTCGAATTCAGAGCTTTCCCCCCAAAAACCCGAAAATGGTTCTTCACGGTTTCTCTCACAGTTCCTCTCAAACTCAGCTCCCAAACTGAACCAAATGACCCAACTGAGTCCTCTCCTCACTCCCTTACTCTGTCGATCAATTCAAACGGCCAGCAACCCGTGGGAGACCAACTGAGGTTTTCTGAAAATGTCTCCCACGCACACAGAAGCCATAGCCATTTCTTTAACCCAGCCCGTGCTTGTGTGGCCTCAGACCGTTCACCCATGTCCCCCACTGCCTCAATCAACATAAACAATGTATCTGATCATTCCACCAAGCCTTAAACAATTGCACGCACAAACTCCATGGCCGCACACTCTGTTTTTCCACGGTGGTGAACAGTACCCCGTGTGAAAAGACCAAAATGCCCTCAGGGCAAAAATTACCAAAATGCCCTCCAACTTCCGTGACCCGTAACTCGGTCATCCGACGTCCGTTTCGCGCGTGCCGCCTGTCGTTATACTCGGGACCTCGAGACGAACCTAACGGTCTTCGAATCATATGGATATCAATTGTCAAACAAAAGTCAACTTTTTCCCTTTATAACGTCCAATTTACGATAATGCCCCTAAACTTCCGAACATCATAACTTTCGCCTCGAGCGTCCGAATCGGACGTGCCACCTGTCTATGAACTCGTGACGTCCCGAACTACGTCACGGTCATCGTTCAACCTCCGTTCGACCCCCCAATCAAAAAGTCAACGAATTGACCACACAAATCACAGGGGTAAAATCGTCATTTTATTCAATATTTTATAATATTACATTTTCAGAATGTCCGGGGCGTTACAACAAGGGAGTATGACAGTGGCTGAGTATGAGCAGAGATTCCAGATGTTATCCCGATTTGCTCCTGCATTTGTGGCTACCGAGGCAGAGAAGTGTCGTCGGTTTGAGTTGGGTCTTCGAGGCGAGATTAGAGCCATTGTGACAGCCGGCTCATTTGCTACATTCCGTGAGTTGTCTGATGCTGCTGTTAGAGTGGAGACCAGTTTGCCTGTCAGGCCACAGTACTCGGGCAGTGTGCGACGCCGGGAGCATTCTTTTCCCGGAGCATCGAGTCAGAGGACCCCGAAGCGGGGCAATTATGGTGGTTCGTCATCTGCTGGTGGAGCCCGGTTTGGCAGACCAGACAGTTTTCCGGGCTCAGGATTTCGGGAAGCTAGGGCACAGTCGACTCCTCAGGCGAGTGCTACTTCGGTTGCTTCTACCGGGAGACAGACTGGTGGACCCGGTAGAGATGTTTGCTACTATTGTGGAGAGCGAGGAGACTTTCGGAGGGAGTGCCCATTGTTAGCTCAGGAGGGTGGAGCAGGCCGAGGTGGAGCAGGCCGAGGTGTAGCAGAACCTGGGCGGAGTACTGCATCAGTGTCAGGGGCAGCAGGCCCTAGGGGTGGCGGTGGTGCCACGAGCAGTTCGAGAGGGCGCGGTAGGTCATCAGGACCTCAGACGCGAGTTTTTGCTATGACCCAGCAGGAGGCCAGATCAGCACTGGGAGTGGTGACAGGTACACTCACCATACTTGGTCACACTGTTTTTGCTTTGATAGATCCCGGGGCGACCCATTCATTTATAGCTCAGAGTTGTAGTTTGGTTCCGGAGAGGGAGGTGTCTACCTTGGATTGTGCCTTAGGGGTGAGTACACCTACTGGGGAGGTGTTGGTAGTGACTCAGGTGTTGAGAGAGTGTCCGGTGATGGTAGGCGAGGTTGAGTTAATGGCGGACTTGTTACTATTGGAGTTACAGGATTTCGATGTTATATTGGGTATGGACTGGTTGACGAGACATCATGCTTCTATCGAGTGTTTCGATAGGAGAGTGACTTTTCGGAGTCCAGGATTACCAGAGACTACGTTTCAGGGGGATCAGCGTGCACTTCCTACTGGAGTTATTTCGGCACTTGAGGCTAGCAAGCTGTTGCGTAAGGGGTGGCAGGGTTACATAGCTCATGTGGTGGATACACGTGCTACGCCAGTGAGGGCGGAAGATATACCAGTAGTGCGGGAGTTTCCCGATGTTTTTCCCGAGGAGTTGCCAGGATTACCACCTCAGCGAGATATCGAGTTCACGAATGATCTTTTACCAGGTACACAGCCTATTTCACAGACTCCTTATCGCATGGCACCTGAATAATTGAGGGAACTTAAGGACCAGTTGCAAGAGCTGGTCGATGTAGGATTCATTCGACCGAGTATGTCACCGTGGGGAGCGCCGGTACTGTTTGTGAAGAAAAAGGACGGAGGTTTGAGATTGTGTGTTGATTACAGATAGTTGAATAAGGTAACCATTCGGAATAAGTATCCCTTACCCCGGATTGATGATTTGTTTGACCAGTTGAAGGGAGCACAGTACTTTTCGAAGATCGATCTTCGCTCCGGCTACCATCAGTTGAGGGTTAAAGAGGAGGATGTACCGAAGACAGCTTTTCGGACCAGGTACTGTCATTACGAGTTTGATGTGATGCCTTTTGGATTGACAAATGCCCCCGCAGCTTTTATGGACCTCATGAATCGAGTGTTCCGGTTGTATTTGGATCGTTTTGTGATTGTCTTCATTGACGACATTTTGGTGTATTCGAAGAGTGCGAAGGCGCACGAGAAGCATCTGAGAATAGTGCTTAAGACCCTGAGAGAGCATCAGTTGTATGCGAAGTTGAGCAAGTGTCAGTTTTGGTTGACCAGTGTTGGATTTCTAGGACATGTGATTTCAGCCGAGGGCATCAGAGTGGATCCTCAGAAAGTTGAGGCGGTAGCAAATTGGGAACAGCCCAAGACGGTGACAGAGATCCGGAGTTTTCTGGGTTTAGCAGGTTATTATCGGCGTTTTATTGAGGGTTTTTCTATTCTTGCTGCTCCGTTGACAAGGCTGACTCGGAAAGGAGTTCGGTTTGATTGGGATGAGAAATGTGAACAGAGTTTCCAGGAGCTTAAAAGGCGGTTGACATCTGCTCCTGTGTTGGCCCTTCCAGATGATAGTGGGGAGTTCGAGGTTTATAGTGACGTTTCTTTACAGGGTTTGGGTTGTGTATTGATGCAGCACGGGAAAGTGATTGCTTATGCTTCCCGACAGTTGAAACCCCATGAGATGAACTATCCTACACATGACCTGGAACTGGCGGCGGTGGTTCATGCATTAAAGATTTGGCGACATTATTTGTACGGTGAGAGGTACAGGATCTTCACGGACCACAAGAGCTTGAAGTATTCGTTTACTCATAAGGAATTGAATCTGAGACAGCACCGATGGTTGGAGTTGCTTAAGGACTACGACTGTACTATTGAGTATCACCCAGGGAAGGCTAATGTGATAGCCGATGCTTTGAGCAGGAAGTCAGCTAGTTCTTTGTCATATTTGCGGACAGTACGATTACCTTTGTTGGTTGAGCTCCGCAGACTGGGAGTAGAGTTGACTGTGGATGATCAGGGAGCACTCCTAGTGAGTTTCCACGTGCGACCTGTTTTGATTGATCAGGTTATTGATGCTCAGTTTGAGGACCCTATTTTGGGCATCATACGGATTGAGGTCGAGGCTGGCGAGAGACAGGATTTTAAGATTCGCGAGGATGGAGCCTTGGTTAAGGATGGACGGTTGTGTGTACCCGAGGATGAAACATTGAAGAAGGTGATATTGGACGAGGCTCACTGTTCAGCTTATGCGATGCATCCTGGTGGGACCAAGATGTATCGTACCCTCCAAGAGCATTACTGGTGGTCAGGGATGAAACGTGAGATTGCAGAGTATGTTAGTAGATGTTTGATTTGTCAGCAGGTGAAAGCTGAGCGGTAGAGACCCTATGGAGCAATGCAACCTTTACCGATCCCCGAGTGGAAATGGGATCACCTGACGATGGATTTTGTATTCAAGCTTCCCAGAACACCGAAGGGACACGATGGCGTGTGGGTGATCGTAGATAGACTTACGAAGTCTGCTCATTTCTTACCAGTACGGGAGAATTTCAGGTTGACGCAGTTTGCACAGTTGTTCATTGATGAGATTATTCGACTTCATGGAACTCCAGAGTCAATAGTATCCGACAGAGATCCGAGATTTACTTCCCGATTTTGGCAAAGCTTACAGGAAGCTTTTGGGACAAAGTTGCATTTCAGTACTGCATTTCATCCTCAGACCGATGGACAGTCTGAGCGGACTATCCAGATTCTTGAGGACATGATGCGAGCTTGTGTTTTATAGTTTCAGGGTACTTGGGAATCACATCTGCCTTTGATGGAGTTCGCCTACAATAACAGTTATCAGGAGAGCATTGGGATGGCTCCTTACGAGGCTTTGTATGGACGACAGTGTCGGACTCCGTTGTGTTGGACCGAGGTTGGTGATAGGAGATTGACTACTTCTGAGCTGGTAGATTTTACACAGGAAAAAGTGGCACTGATTCGAGATCGACTGAAGGCAGCTCAGGACCGACAGAAGAGCTATGCCGACCGTAGGATCAGAGATTTGGAGTTTGCAGTAGGAGACTGGGTTTTCTTGAAGTTATCTCCTTGGAAGGGAATAGTACGGTTTGGCAGACGAGGGAAGCTGAGTCCTCGTTACATTGGACCTTATGAGATCTTAGAGCGGATTGGTCCTGTTGCTTATCGGTTGGCTTTAGCAGACCTGGAAAAGGTACATAATGTCTTCCATGTATCTATGCTTCGGAAGTACATACAGGATGATTCGCATGTTCTGGAAGCACAACCTGTTGAACTGAGGGAAGACTTGAGCTTTGAAGAGCAGCCAGTAGCAATTTTGGATCGGAAGGATAAGGTCTTACGGAGGAAGACGGTTCCCTTAGTTAAAGTATTGTGGAGAAATCATCAGGTGGAAGAAGCTACCTGGGAACCCGAGGCCTTAATGCGTGAGCAGTACCCTTACTTGTTTCACTGAATTTCGGGGACGAAATTCTTTTTAGGGGGGTAGATTGTAACAACCCGTACCTTCGGGAAGGGTATAAATGTAATTTTTGTTAATATTTGTATAAAGGACAATTTTGCCCTTGTGAATAGTACGTCAAAAGTTGACTTTTTGATTTACAGGTTGGATGAGTTTTGACCCATTGACCGTGACGTAGTTTAGGACGTCACGAGTCCGTAGACAGGTGGCAGGTTCGATTCGGACAATCGGAGAAAAATTTATGACGTTCGGAAGATTGAGGGCGTTACCGTAATTTGGACTATTTGAGGAAATGTTGACTTTTTGGTGGACTTGTGATTTTCACGTAGACCGATGACCGTTCGATAGGTCTCGATGTCCTGAGTACAACGACAGGCGGCACGCTGTCATCGGACGTCGGACGAAATATTTACGGGTCTGGGAAGTGTGAGGGCAAAAAGGTAATTTTAACACTAGGGGCATTTTAGTCTTTTTCTCCTCAGCCCAATCAGATCAGAACAAGTGGCATTAATGGGCTGGGATATTTTGTGTTGAACCAAAGGATGGTGGACACGTGCAGATGGATAGATGGTTCTGGGAGAGTCTAAAATACACACGGTTACATATTGCTAAATTTCAAAACCGTTCCATTGTCTTCGACACAGAAAAACAGAGGGGAAAAAATCGTGAGTGTTTGATCGATTCAGTGCAAGGGTGAGTGAGTGGATGAATTGTGAGAGTGATAGAGAAACGAGGTTGAGCTACTGATCGTGTTTGGAGCTGCAACCGTGCACGGAGGCACGACGGTGGAGGCTGGAAGTTTTGGGAAAACAGAGAGGCGGTGGCCCTGTGGCGGTGGTTGTGCCGTGTGGTGGATAAAACCAAGACAATAGGAGGCTCAGGTGACTGCAGGGAACCCAACGAGCACCGTGGCACGCGGCGGTGCAGACGGCGGAGGCTGAATCGCAGGTGAGACTTGAATCCCCTGTTTTCCCGTTTTTCTTGTTTTCAAAAGTCGTGGCTTTAGGGTTAGATTCGAGAGATTTGGAGGTTAGGTTGAGGTTCAGGGAGGTCCTAGGAGTCGACTAGGATGGTCGCCGTGACGGGGGAGGACCTGGGTGGCCGGCGGCCAAAATAGGGCTCACAGGCCGTCTGTTTCGAAGACGAAGTCGAGGGGTTTTAAGCCGTGGTTCTTCGATGTTAGGACGGGGTTAGATTGCTTAGGATGGGATGAAGCTTCTGGGATTGGATTGGACTGAAATGGTGGAGGAATTGCAGAGAACCGGTCACGCCGGTTCAACTGTGTTGAACCGGGTAACTCGAGGAAGAAGAAACACTGTTGTAGGCGCGTGAGGCCCACGCGCAGCCACTTTAGGCGGTGCGTGGAGGCGCGTGGGGAGGATTCCGGCCAACCTTCCAACATGGTTTTGGTTCTAAATGTCCTAAGGAATCCATTGGTGTGATTTTCGGGTTAATCGGACGATGTTATGAGATTGTTCGGGAATCCGGACGGTTTAGGGTCTAAGATTAAAATATGAATAAATTCCCGAAAAATTAGGGAAATTAGGGTTAGTATCCTTGATGTATTTGTGACCCTATTTGGTGCATATTGACAGGACGGGAGACGCCTGAGGAGGTCGAGGAGCGCACGGAGCGCGATTGACTCGTTCAGATTTGTGAGTGGACTCTTTCTTTCTTTACGAGCATGCCTAACTGTTTTATTGATTTTTTATGATATTAAATATGTTTTTATGCTTCTTGTTGGTGATTATATGTGGTTGGTATGTTTGCACGGTTTTCGAGACATTTCTGGGATTTTGCACGTTTTTCGAGAAAAGCTGAATTTCAGATTTTGATGCCATACTGAGGGATTTCAATCTATAATTGTTTTCTGATGATGATATACGGATTATGAAACATGATTTTTGATAATCGTGGGTTTGGTGTAAAAATGGATTTCCGGATTTGGGTTCGGAATGTCGGTTCTGAACGCCGGAAGGGCTTCGAACCGGGAATTTCGAATTCGAGTTTGGCGATGGATTTAGAATTAGTTTTACATTGAATTTGGATTGGATTTGCTGGATCTGGATATTGGGTTTAAAGACCCGGATTCTGATTGACGGGGGACGGGCCCGGATTGAGTTTAAAGACTCGGATATTTACGATCTTACCCCCATAGGCCTATTGAGTTTAAAGACTCGGGAGTTTAAAGACTCAGAATTACATTTGTGGCCTGGTTGAGTTTAAAGACTCGGATAGACCCAGCAGGTTTGATCGTAAAATGATGGTTTGATATTCACGATTTATGATGCGATTTCATGATGCTTATGATATGAGTTTTATACCCGTTTTATAGTGTTTCTGTTTCTTATGATGTTTTATGTTGTGGTTTTTCTACTACGTAGTTGGGCATGCATGTTTTCAAAACGGAGGGAACAACTATTATTATTGTTTTTCGTAACTCTGATTTGATGAGAAACTGTTTTTGAAACTTTTATTGTCTTTAGTCCACTCACATCTTTTGGTTTTAAATTTTCCCTCCAGGTCGTGGTGATCGCGTTGGGGTGAACGTTGAGGCAGGAATCGAGGCATAGAGCTTACGACGTTCTTCCGTTGCGAGACTAGCATAGTAGGATTTTGTGCCCATTTTGTAGGACTATGCTCTGACTTACAGTTGTATTATATTTACTCCTTCGTCTGATAATTATGCTTATAGTACATTTGAGGTTCTTTTGGTATTTTGGGTGTGATTGTCAGACGGGAGCAGGGTTCGTCCCGGGTATCAAGGTGATATTTGGGACGGGTCCTGACATCTTGTCACTCATGAGAATGTAGCCATAGGTCCAATTTTGTTGGCCCAAATGTACAGTCATATGCACTCCGTTACTTGTTACTCTAAGTTGGAATCTTCTTTGAACGGACTCTTATGGATGGTACAAGCATGGTTCAATAGGTTATTCCCTCAATTTCTTCGGCAAGTTCCTCCATTTGTTTCTTATGTTCTCCAGGGTCATCAGTTGATGCTTAACTTTTGTGGCCTTTTTTGTTAAATATTCCATGTCATTTTTCCTTCAGCTAAAATCCCATCTAACGAAACATTGTGAGGTCAATGTAGTTTGATAGTCTTCATGTTAGAGCATGGGTGTAATATCCCACATCACTCGGGATGGGGGGTCCTGGGGGATGCGTCTTATATGTGTAGGCAAGCTTCTATCCAATGCGACGCATCTTGGGGAACGGGGGAGTTGGACTCCTAGGCTCCTTGGAAAAAAACCGTACGGGTGGGACCCGATCACAGATAATATCGTGTTGCGTAGAAGAAGGCCTCTTACTTGGGCGACGCATTTTGGGGGTGGTACCGTGCATTGCAGACATATAGCGGCGCGCTAGAAGAGGCAGGGAGTGACATTTTGGTATCAAAAACCAACCTCAGTCGGAATTGATTGTGCCAACTAGGACATTGAGCCCCAAGGGGAGTAGATTGTAATGTCCCACATCACTTGACAGGTCGTGGGAGATACGCCTTATATATGTGTGCACACTTCTATCCAATGTGACGCGTCTTAAGGAGCGGGAGTTGGACTCTAGGGCTCCCGAGAACAAAATCGTGGGGGTAGGACCCAATCACAGATAATATCGTGTTGGGTAGAGGAAAGCCTCTTACTTGGGCAACGCATTTTGAGGGTGAAACCCCTATGAACAAATTCATGCGGATAGGGGCCCACGTGCGTGCAGGCTGATTAGACCGTACAAGATCGATATGTTGCGGGGCCCAAAGCAAACAATATCGCATTAGAGTAGGCGGGGTGTGACAATGAGGGTTACTCAGCTCTTCTTGAGGGTCTGACACGAAAAAAGGTAGTTATTAGGGACATTATCAATTGTGACGATGCGGGTTATTGACACCTAAAGTTGCGATCTTTATAACGCATTCTACTTTACACTTGCTACATAGCCCCATTCCAGTCACAACCATAACTAGCATCATCTTAGGTTTTTGAAGTTCTAATTGATCTTTATTCACTGTTTTGATCTCATTTTCAAATTAAGGTTAATAGAGATTGAGCATAGTAACAGATGCCATCAGGAAATGATTAGTATCTACTCATATTAGGGCTTTGGAAATTGGGGCTAACACAATGTATTCTTGATTAATCAGTCTTTGAATTATATCACTGAACTAGATACAATTAGTTGTGGCATGATGTGGTGACACATGCCCTTTCAAAAATTATTTTTTCTTGATATCTTCTGGTTTAGGCGTTTCTTACTTGGGATCTAGCTTGATTTCTTTAGCTCTTATCAACTCATCATAGATTTCTCCAACTTTGGTAAGATTGAACGAGCATGAGTTGGATACTGGTATTTTATTCACAAAATAATTCACAATTGAATTGATTAGCTTTTGTTCCTGAGCAGGTATGATCAATGATTGGAGGGTTAGTGGCCATTTCCAATGGTCTGGATTTCAGTTGTTGTAACTTCTAGTTCCTGCTTATTTTCTTTAGTTGAATATTCTTCCTCGATCTCCTTGTGCTCTAACTGATACATAGGGATCTTATTTTTATTTAAAAAAGGGTATTGTAGAGTTGTTCTTTTGCCTTTGTTCCTCCTACAATAGCCATGTTGCACACTCTGACACTACCACGTGGCTCCACTCGTGTAACGACCTGGACGTTCAACGAGAGTACAATCGGAAAAGCCAGATGAAATTGACCAATTTGCTCCTAAAGTCAAAGGGTTGACTTTTTTACGAAAGTCAAAGTGTTAACTTTTTTTACGAAAGTCAAAGTGTTGACTTTTTGATTGGGACCTTATTTAGGTAATTCTTGAAAACCATTATGAAGGTCTCGGTCTCATGAGTACGTTGATAGGCGGCACACTGGAAACAGAGTTCAGATGATTTCTCTTTGTGTTTGAACTACGTAGGGGCGTTTTAGCAATTTTGCAAGTATGGGCATTTTGGTAAATTTTCTTTGTGAGATCTTTTTCCTTATGGCTTAATTGTATTGGGACAAGTGTCCCTTATCCCTTATCACATTGTGCACCAACTTGTGTAGGCGTGTGTGATTGTTTTTAAGTTGTGAGAGTTGTGTGTGTGTGTGTGTGTGTGTGTGTGTGTGTGTTTTCTTAGTAATTCAGCTGAGAGAAAGAAAATGAAGAGAAAGAAGAAAGAAGAGGGGAAGGAAATCCAGAGGTGAGAGGAAAGCATAAAATAGAAAGAAAAAAAAAGATGGACCCATAATCGTGAGGGAGGAAGTGTAACCCGGTAACGTTTTTGGGTTTCGAGTTTTCCAACCCATTTTCGACGTGAAATCTCAAACCCAAGGCGCTAGACGACATCTTAAAGCTCCTACAACCTTGACAACGTTGTTAGTTCGAGTGTTTGGACGTTGGATCGCCCAAATAGCAAGCAAGAAAACTGGTTAAAAGATTGTGGTCTTGCACAGAGGTTTAGAGGTAGTTTTCTTTGGCTATGAACACAAAGATCTTTTCCTAAGCTAATTTTGAGTATATTGGAAGAAAAAAAAGTTAAAAAAGGTTGATAAATGGGTGAGAGATGGTCGGGTCAAGTCGCGGGTGTCACAACCCATCCCAATTCCCCCGGGATTAATAAGGGATGTGTTGTGATCCCGTCTGACACGAAGTGTCAAACTAGGGAAAATTCGAACCTTTAGCCCGATCGGCTTCCAGAGTACGCCAGGATCCGGTGGAGGAGTGTGATGTCTAGGTCTCTGCTACAGTCCGCACCAGTAATCAACCTGAAGGGCATTGAAAACAGAAAAGACTGTGAGTGGAATAAAATAGAAGAGTTCATAAAAACATATTTCATAAAATACCTTTATGTTCTTCAATAAAAAGCATGCATGCATAGGAAAACCATTTATCAAACCACATATGTTTAAACAACCATATTTAGGGTCTCAACCTCAAGTTCCATAAATTCAAGTCACACGGGCCCCTGCCCAAAACCATTTACTCAAATCCGTAAATATAAAACATATGTGGGAACTCAGCCCAAATCCATTTATTATCCATAAAATACAATTTCACAAACCCAAGAAATCATGTTTATCATAAATCATATAACCAATCCTGTCAAGGTATCTAAAGCTACGCGCGTGCTACCCGAGGTCTCAAATCCCTAGTCTCCCCAGGGTCCACCCAGGTCAATGTCCGCAGATCAATGATCCTCTCTAGGGGTTATAATCCATAAGCCTTCCTGAGAGTAAGGTACCCAACGAGGGTGACTCCACTCAGTTAGTGCTCCGTGACTACTCCAAGGTCCACCCAGGCCAACGACTCTCCCCGGAGGAGACAATCCATAAATATATAAGGACGGTATATGAAAAAACATTTTGAAATCATTCTCAAAACCTTTCAAGGGTTCATGCCCAGTCTCCATAAACCGTCATGAACCAGAAATCCATTTATGGGTCCTTGACCCGAAATCACAATCGTAAATCATAACTGAGCCTCAAGCCCGATTTCGTAAACCAACTAGGCCTTATGTCTGATTCATAAACCAAATGGGCCTCGTGCCCGATATCGTAAACCAAGCCTCATGCCCGATATCGTAAACCAAATGGGCCTCGTGCCCGATTCCTAAATCAACTGGACCTTGAGCCCAGTGCAAATCAACTGAGCCTCGAGCCCAATACGTAAACCAACTGGGCCTCCGGCCCGATGCCTTGTTAAATCAAATGGACTTCAAGTCTGAGAGTTCGTAAATCAAATGGGTCTCGTGCCCGATTCCATATTTTCAAATTCAAAATTAGTTCACGAACCAATTGGGCCCCTGACCCGATAACGTGACTAAAAGGGACTTCGAGTCCGAGGGTTTCCAAAAAAAATGGGTCTCATGCCCGATTTTACTTTTTTAAATCCAAAAATATTTCATTAAACCATTTCTAAAACCATAAGCACGTATACTCGGTGCAAAACTATAAACCTCGATTTACGTGTAATTACGTAAATCGCCTCGAAATACGTGAAATCATGTAAATCACTAATGTTCAATTCATCATCATAGAATCGCATCCATAAAACATATAAAACATTTATGCATGCATCACAGTTTAGAAATCAAGGTCCACTCACATACTGTCCTAAGTTACCGCCTCGGTTTGCGTACCGTAAGCCTCTCCGCGCTAATCACCGTCACTGGGACTCCCAAACCTGTCTAAATCACTTTAGAGGATTACTAACTACCTTATTAACCTCTCATTGAAGTCCCATAATTTTCCCAAATTTTTAACTATTTTTAAACTCGATCCTAAACCTTCGGACGTCCCGAACAATATCGAGACGGTGTCCGATCGACACGAAACCAGTCTCAAGACGTTCGTTACATCGAATAGATTAAAAGTCATGTTGAAGTCATCCCCAAATGACCCATCACACTCCCCCACGCGCCGCCCAAAGTATTACGCTTGAGCTCATGCTCCTGATACTATTCATCATCCCCTACCTCCAGCCGACTGGGTTCACTGGTCTGAACCGGACCGGTCTGGACCGGTCCAGGGCTCCATTTCATTCATTTTTTTTTATCCATTTCTGTCCGTTTCCATTCCTAAATGTTCCTAACAACAAACCCAATCGATCTAGCCAGTAAACTCATGAAAAATGGGTCGAAATAATACCTCCAAAATCGATGAACGAACCGACCACCTGCAACCAGTTTCTGACATCGACTCTGGCCATCCTAGCCCTCAAAATCAATCCCAATCAAGTCGCCTTGGTCCCTAGGTCTCAATAGAATCGAAAGGAACTCAAAACAACAACCAAAACTTGATTTCCAAATTTTGAAATCTCACGGGTTCACGAGTCAAACTTACCTCTGACGTGGTCCACCATCTCCTGTCGTCTCTTAGCCCCTCAGACCACTCCCTCATTCACGGTTTCTCACACGAACATAAGATGGTCATGGTGGTGAGGTGATATGTGTGTTGTGTTCGGTTTTGCTTAGGGAAAAAGAAGAATGGTGCTCGGGTTGTTTGAAGAAGAAAATATGGTGAGTTCTGATGACGGTAACAGAGGAGTGAGATGGACGGTAGGGATGAGAGAGGGAGGTGGAGATAAAGGGCTAGGATGAGAGATGGGTAGGAAATGTATATATATTTTAATCCAAGTGGACCAATCAAATTGTAGATCCACAAATTGGGGTTATGGGCCAATGGGATGAGTGATACTTGTCACTCATCCATGGGTCCCACCTAAATATCTGCCCAATCAGATAATGCCACATAATACCTGCCTCGTAATGGGTGCATAGTGTAATCAAACTTCCCGTGACCATAACTTTCTTATTCGACGTCTAATTTCGGCATGCCGCCTATCTACGGATTCGTATCAACCCGATCTACGTAACGGACTTCGGCCCTATCGTCATCAAACCCTTCGGGTGAAAAGTCAAAATTTTACCCACGACCAGGGGCAAAACGGTCATTTTACAGTGTCCGGTCGATTTCGCTCGACTAATCACCGATTAACCTCACTAATCATTCATTAGTCACTAATCTAATCCCGGAATTCGGGACGGGTCGTTACAACCTTCCCTCCTTAAATAATTTCGTTCTCGAAATTCCAACTATACCGATTCCACATCCACCTCGTGAAACAATTTGATCTCACAACACGTATACACTAGTACACCCACTAGTCAACATAATATTTTTCTGCACCCAGGTGTTCCACTAATACTCACGTCGCATCGTCCACACTCGACCCTTTCGAGTGAAATTGATCACACGATCCGAGTTGACATCACCCGATAATTCTACTATTTCACTAACACAATCAACTTGGCGTTACATTCTCAATCACCAATTGATCCTGACATCTGCTACCACTGGGAGTCACCAAACCTCACTCATCGATCCAAGCTGACACATCCGACAAATTGTCACCACTTGACAGTCGCCAGTCGAAGACTGACACTTTACATACTTGTGGTTTCACTAACCACCAACTCACTCACCTTGAATATGCGTATACCAACAACTCATTCGACCCACGTGTAACTGGACCCATCAGCATCACCCTGACCTAGTGTACAGTATCCAATGTCCAGTTCACACCCTCAACCAATCCAATGGTATCAGGACTAAGCCGACTACCAACACGCTCACCAACGTACCTCTAGTATATCCCATATACCGCCAGAAGGCACCACAAGCCTGCCCCGTATCGTTCCTCGAACAACGTACATGGTACGTATATCCATCCATCAACCAGCCTACAATCTAGATCGTAGTCAAACACGTTTCAATTATGTAGCCCATCTGTCCAATCTAGTACTAGACAGAACAAAACTCCAACTCAACATCCATTTCGAGTCCCATGGTCGTCCAACCAACATCAATACGTCTACGCCTAACCACGTAATCCAATACGTACCAATCCAACTCACGCCTACCAAGGCGTACCCATTCAAGCCAACTGGCATCCAATCTCACCCACGTCTACACAAAAGAGATTGACTTCGGAATGCCCATTTCCAATGCGGAATCAAGTACTCCTCTCGTCACCTCAATCATAACCTTTCTCGATTCCGAAGTTCCAACCATGTCAGAATAAACACACTCGGACATCGACCACGTGTCCGTAGCCAGTCTAACTCACTACCAAGTTCGCCTATCGGTTTATACCATTTATGTACATCCAAAAAGATGTGGACCATTACTACTCGTTCCTCACTCCTCAATCCCTACTGGATCTCGTCCAGTCCAAACTCTATCTGTGATCCACTACCAGACCACAGATACCGAACACATGCCCATCTCGACGAAGTCACAGCCCAACTCGTGACTCATCGTCATCACAATCACCAGCACCAGCACTAGCACACCGTGTGCAAATCAGAAAACCCTGGGTCTTTGCTCATACCGAGTGACGACCTCGTACCTCTACTCAAGTTGGAGAAACTCTACCTCCCTTATACCCAACAACTCTGGGTATAGTCATTCCGACAGCTTAACTAAGAAAAGGAAACGTTCCCTGAACGTCCCCCTATTCACACCAACCACAACTATACCCACTCTCAATAGTAGTGCTTGCCACAACTAGTGTAGACCCAACCACGAGGCACCGCTATCGAGATTCCATATCCAACTGAAAAAACTGCCCGTACTAACTACTCTGTATCCCCACTCCAGGATTCCATCGACAAGTACCAACCCTGGTAACCTGTCCAACCAATCTCTAACCAATCTTAACTCAACTCAACCAATGTCGTCTACTAGGTCGTCCATGACCTTAGCTGCACCAACTATCCATCACAACTAGAGGAGTACGACAACCAACTAGATCTAACTGATTAATACAACCTCGACTGCAGAGTGCAGTCCCATCACCAAAGTTGTAACGACCCATCCCAAAAACCGGGATTAGATTAGTGGTTAATGACGGATTAGTAAAGTTAATTGGTGATTAGTTGGAGGTGTTCGGAAGGACGGTGCAAAATGACGATTTTGCTTCTAGAATGGGCAAAATGTTGACTTTTGGTTCGAGCGGTCAAAAGGACTTTGACCGATGGCCGTGACGTAGTTCGGGACGTCACGAGTCCGTAGACAGGTGGCACGCCCGATTCCGACATCCGAGGAAGAAGTTATGATGTTCGGAAGGTTGAGGGCATTATCGTAATTTGGTTAAAAAGAGGGAAAGTGTTGACTTTTTATTTGACCATTAGTTTTCATGGAAACCGAGGACCGTTAGATAGGTTTCGATGTCCTAAGTACAACGACATGCGGCACGCTGTCATCGGACATCAGACGAATAAGTTGTGGTTCTAGAAAGGTAAGGGGCAAAATGGTAATTTGGACTTGTAGGGGCATTTTAGTCTTTTTAGTGCTTTGGGATTTATGCAAACCGGATAAGGACATGTGGACAGTGATTATTGAATATTTTGGGACTGTGTCCGTTGGGTGTTGGACACCTGGCCACTGTCTAGTGGCTTCTAGCCACTTTCACGGTTTTGGTTTAAATTGGGTGTGTTTGTTAACCGTGTAAGGAAGGAAAACATAGACTGAGCCGTGAGGGAAAAATCGATCAGTTTTCAGTGTGTGAGTGTGTTGGCTTTGAGTGAGTGATCAAGGGGCGGTTGAGTGAGTTGTTGTTCGTGAATAGGAAATGTTGGACTCAGTGAAAACAGAGAGGGAGTCGAGGGTCGTGGTGCAACCACAATCGATCAAATTGATCCAACCTGGTTCGAGGGAATGCTAGAAAGGTTGAGGACCGCCTTTTGAACCCAGAGGAACACGACGGCGATCACGGCGGAGGTCAGAACACAGGTGAGTTCCCGGTTTACCCTGTTTTTCCCGAAATGTTCCAAGTTAAAGTCGTGAGTTTTGGGGCATAGTTGAGCCGTTCTAATGGTCCTAATAGGTGTAGGAAGTTCTTAGGGAGCTGAAGGATTGAACCCGTGCCTTGAAAAGGCGGCTGGTGGCCGGAAACCGTGACTGGAAAATTCAGGGGTCTAGCTCGAAGGTTAGGAGGTAAGTTTTCGTTCTTTATTTCATGTTTTAGTTAAGGGAATCAATCATACAATCAAGGAAGAAACTAATAGGATAGAAAGGACTGAAAATGGTTTGGAAAGGAGTGAGAACCGGTCTAGCCGGTTCGGGCCGGTCTGGACCGGCTGGCTGGAGGAAGACGACGGTACTGTAGTGGCGCGTGGCTCCCACACGCAGCCCCTTTGGGCGGCGCGTGAGGGCGCGTGGGGACTGTTCTGGGGAAGGTTCCAACACAACTTTTAAAGTATTCGATGTAAAGAACATTTTGGCACTGGTTTCGAGTCAATCGGACATCGTCTCGATATGTTTCGAGATGTCCGAAGGTTTTAGGGCTCAGTTAAAAATAGCTAAAAATACGGGAAAATTATGGGGCTTTAGTATGACCTTTGTGAAGTAGTTAGTGACCTTATGATGGACTTTGGACATGTTCGGGAAAGCCGGTGATAGCGGATTAGCCGGGAAAGCATAAGTGCACGCATATCGGGGCGACGTCGGAATGGTCTGTGAGTGGACTTTGTTTTCTAAATCTTGATGCATGCATATATGTTTTTATATGTTTTCTATACGTGATTCTATGATTTGATTTATGATCTTGATGGTTTATGGTTTTGCACGTTTTTTGAGGTATTTACGAAAATGCGTGTTTTACGAGATTTCGATCAAGTTTGTGATTTGAACATGGTTTTAATGATTCAATGTCGGGATTTGAAATATGATTTAATATCAATGATTTAAAAAATGGATTTTAGAAAAGTGTTTTCAGGTTTGGAGCCCAGTTCAGAAAAGTGGTTTTAAGAAACGTGATTTCGAGTTTTTGAATCGGATTTCCGGATGACGATTCGAGATTCGATTTGGGACTTGAAAGTGGATTCCGGGTTTGGGTTCAGAATGGTTATTCCGGATGCCAGCTTACGGGATGATGGTTTTGGACTCGGATTTGGAAATGAATGATGGATATGAGTTCTGGGTTTGGATTCGGGATCCTGATGAGATTCCGGATTCGGATTCGGAAATGGAAATGGTTTTCAAACGGCTTTGGATTGGATTTGCTGGATCTGGTTATTGGGTTTAAAGACCCGGATATGATTATGACGGGGGCGGGTCCGGATTGGGTTTAAAGACCCGGATTGAGTTTAAAGACTCGGGAGTTTAAAGACTCAGCTATTATGATTTTTCCCCGTAGGCCTATTGAGTTTAAAGACTCGGGAGTTTAAAGACTCGGATTATATTGAGGTCTGGATTGAGTTAAAGACTCGGGAGTTTAAAGACTCGGATAGATCCAACAGGTTCGATGAATGGAAATGTGGTATGGTTTTCAATAATGGTTTTCCGAGGTTTTGGGCTATGCCCGGATGAAATGGTTTTCGATGGTTTTGGGCTGAGGCCCGGGATTTGAGAAAAAGAAATGACTTCGGTTTTCTTACATGGTTTGCTTAACTAGAATATTGAATGGTTTTTATAACATGAATTTGATATGCATGCATTGGTTTTTGCGTGGAGGGTATAAATGTGCTTGTTTTCTAATAACTGATTTTTAAACTTATTCTTTATTTTTGTCCACTCACAGTTTTTTCGTGTTTTCGATACCCTCAAGGTTGTTGCGGTACGGGCTGTTGATCGAGAGAGACGAAGACATCACACCTGCGATCCACAGTAGTTCGGTATACTCTGGGAAGACCGGTTACTTTTCGGATGGTTGGATCGAGAATCCCTTATCCGACTTACGTGTCGCATGAAGGTTGGACGCCGGTTTAGCCTTCGTGTCATGCGTAAGTTAGGCGGGAGCAGGATTTAGCCCTTAATCCCAGGGAATTAGGAGTAGGTCCTGACAAAAGCTGACATGACATGACCGACCAACGGTCTCGACTCCGAAAAGTCGTCAAAGTCAAACTAACACGACCTACCCTCAATTCCCCAAGATTAAAGGCTAAGTCATGCTCTCGTCTAACTTACGCGTGACACGAAGGCTAAACCGACGTCCAGCCTCCATGTAACACGTAAGCTGGACCAGGGATTCCCAAATCGAACCGTCCAAAACTTCTGAACTTCTCAGAGCGCGCAGAATCTACTGTGGATCGCGTGTGTGATGTCCCCGTCTCTCTCTACCAACAGCCCGCACCGCAACAACCTGGAGGGTATCGAAAACACAAAAGACTGTGAGTGGACAAAAATAAAGGATAAGTTTATAAAACAGTTTATCAGAAAGACACATTTATACCCTCCGTTTAAAAACCAATTGTCTGGACCCGTTCCAATCCCCCCGGGATTAAAGCGGGACAACCCTGATCCCGTCTGACACAAAGTGTCAGATAAAGGAAATTCCAACCTTAGCCCTCTCGGGCTTTCAGAGTACGCCAGGATCCGGATGAGGTATGTGATATCTCCGTCTCTGCTACAGTCCACATCCGCTGTCAACCTGAAGGGCAGTCAAAACATCAAAAGCTGTGAGTGGACAAAACAAAAGTTATAAAAACATTTTCATAAAGACATTTGTGCCCTTCACTAAAAAACATGCATTCATTCGAAAACCATTTATCCAAAAGAACCATATATGGGAACTAAGCCCCAAACCATAAAGAAACCAACATACGGGCCACAGCCCAAACCCATGTGGGACTCAGGCCAAAACCTGTATACATTACATATCATATATCATATATACATATAAATCACACAACCAATCCTGTCACGGTTTCCAAAGCTACGCGCGTGCTACCCAGGGTCTCAAGCCCAAGTCTCTCAGGGTCCACCCAGGTCAATGTCTGTAGATCAATGACCCTCCCTAATTTTATAATCCAAGCCCTCCTGAGAGTAAGGCACCCAACGAGGGCGACTCCACTCAGTTAGTGCTCCGTGACTACTCCGGGGTCCACCCAGGCCAATGACCCTCCCCGGAGGAGACAATCCAAGTAAAGGAAGGTATATGAATATATATATATATATATATATATATATATAGAGAGAGAGAGAGAGAGAGAGAGAGAGAAAGAGAGAACTTCCTTAGAACCTTTCAAAGGATTCATGCCCGGTCCCCATAAACTGTCATGATCCATAAAAACTTTTTAAGGGTTCATGCCGGTCCCCATAAACCGTCATGAACCTGGAAATCCATTTAGGGTCCCCGACCCGAAAACATAAATGTAAAGTAACTGGGCATCGTGCTCTATATCTCAGGGTCAGCCATGACTCTGATCGTAGTGATGTGTGCAACCATCCGTCCAGGACCACTCTCAATCCCGGTATGTCGCCATGAACGTATCAACTGAAGCGACCACCTCTAGATCATGGTGCACTCATCACTGATCGATATCCTGAACCGTCAGCACTCCGAAGTCGAGCCTCCATTGGCTGCCCGACCACAGATCGTGCATTGTGACCTCTCCGGAAGGAACATATCCCAGTCCGGAGGCGAGCGTCGTATCATCCGTCGCCGTACACAAATCACTCGCCGCGATCACGATTCAGACCCGTAGGTCACCAATAGGGCTACATGCCCGAGACAAAACCAAATGGGTCTCATGCCCGATTTTATCCTTTTGAAATCCAAAACCATTTCATTTAAAGCAACGAAGAAATACAAACCCGTATAAGCACCGTATAAGGCCGAAACCTCGAAATACGTGCCAATACATAACCACACACAAATGCACTCATGGAATCACAAAACATGTATTAAAACATATAATAAACATTTATGCATGCATCAATTTAGAAAACCAAAGTCCACTCACAGACCGTCCGAGCTGCCGCCTCGATACACATGCCATACGGCTCTCCCGAACCAATCAACGTCACCGGGACCTCCAAACCTGTCCAAATCGTAATAAAAGGTTAATAACTACTTAAGTAACCCCTCACTAAAGTCCCGAAAGTTTCTGGAATTTTTAACTATTTTTAATCCAGATCCTAAACCTTCGGACACCCCGAAACCTATCGAAACGATGTTCGATTGACACGAAACCAGTCCCAAAATGTTCGTTACATCGAATAGAGGATTTCACATGTTGAACACATCCCCAAAATGTGGGCCATACGCCCATACGCGCCCCAAGAAGCTCCTGCGCATGAGCCTCACGTGCCAGGACACTGTAGCACTGTCTTCAACCTTTGGCCGATCCGAACTGGCCGGTTCTGTGCAGTCCGGTCCAGCTGGACCGGCGTGACCGGTCCAGGTCCCTACCTCCTTCATTTTTCGTCCTTTTTCTTCCTTCTTTCCACCAATCTTCCTAAATCTATCCTACGAATCTAAATATGTAAACAAAAACACCTAAAACCTATAAAAATCCATTGAACCGATTTCCCTTCCACGGTTCAACTTTCCCAGTTTTGTTCCCAGGCTTCACAGCCACTCACCAACCTCAGAGACCTTCCTAACACCTTCCTATAACCTTAATGAACTCATCCTAATCATCCAAAACTATCCATGAAGCCCAAATCAAAATATTGGATTCAAAAACACAAACCGAGAGCCTTACCTTCTCTCCACCGTGCACGGCGTCTCGGCCACCTCCACGCCGTCCTCAGCTTGTCAGTCCACCCTCTATCTCCTTCATGGATTAGGTCAGTTGAGGGAGAGGATTGGGTGATGGTTTGATAGGGGAAGGATGAGATCGGGTTTGGGTTTGGTTGTATGAAACAAGGGAATGGTCGATGCATGTCTGGGAACCAATGAGCAATGGATGAGTGACACTTGTCACTCATCCATTGAGCCAATTTAAAATATCTGGGGCCCACTTAATGCCAAAAGGTATTCATTTCGTAAGATGTGCAATAGTGACTCGAAACCTCCATGAACCGTAACTTCTCCGTCGAACGTCCGAATTCGACGTGCCGCCTGTCTACAGATTCGTATCGTCCCGATCCACGTAACGGTCCTCGGCCCTTGGCCATCCGACCTCCCAGGTCAAAAGTCAACTATTTACCCCTTTTAACCAAATTATCAAAATACCCTTGAACTTCCAAACGTCAAAACTTCCTTCTCGAATGTCGGAATCAAACGTGCCACCTGTCTATGAACTCGTGACGTCCCGAACTACGTCACAGTCATCGGCCAAAGTCCATTTGACCGCCTGAATGAAAACTCAACGTTTTGCCCACGATCAGGGGCAAAACGGTCATTTTGCATCGTTCGTTCGATTTCGCTCAACTAATCACCGATTAACCTCGCTAGTCCTTGATTAGTCACTAATCTAATCCCAGAATTCGGGATGGGTCGTTACACCAATGCATGCATATCAAAACCCATGTCATAAAACCATTCTATATTCAAGTTATTTAAATCGTTTAAGAAAACCAAACTCATTGCCTTTCCTCAATTCCCGAGCCTCAGCCCAAAACCATCAAAATCCTTATCACCCGGGCATAGCCCAAAACAATGAAAAAACCATTTCTGAAAACCATCATTATCATCGAAATGCAAAACACATTGAAATCCTTTGCAATCCGTCGAACCTGCTGGATCTATCCGAGTCTTTAAACTCAATTCAGGCCTCAATATAATCCGAGTCTTTAAGCTCCTGAGTCTTTAAACTCAATCCAGGCCTCAATATAATCCAAGTCTTTAAACTTAATAGGCCTACAGGGAAATCACAATATCCGAGTCTTTAAACTCCCGAGTCTTTAAACTCAATCCGGGTCTTTAAACCCAATCCGGGACCGCCCCCGTCATATCATATCCGGGTCTTTAAACCCAATAACCAGATCCAGCAAATCCAATCCAAAACCATTTTAAAACCATTTCTAAATCCATGTCCAAATCCGAATTCGAAATCACTATTTCGAATTCCAACCCGAATCCGAAATCACCATTTCGAATTCTAACCCGAATCCGAAATCACCATTTCGAATTCCAACCCGAATCCGAAATCACCATTTCGAATCCAAATCCAGAATCATATCCATCATCAATTTCCAAATCCGAATCCGAAACCATCATTCCGTAAGCTAGCATCCGGAATAACCATTCTGAACCCAAATCCGAAAATCCACTTTCAAGCTCCAAAACCGAATCCAGAATCGTCTTCCTGAAATCCGATTCCAAAACCCGAAATCACGTTCATCAAAACCACTTTTATGAACTGGGCTTCAAGCCTGAAATCACTTTTCCAAAATCCATTTTAAATCATTGAAATCAAATCATATTCAAATCCAAAAATCAAATCATCAAAACCGTCATCAAACCATAGCAGAAAACTGTATCTCGTAAAACGTGCAAATATGTAATTATCTCGAAATACGTGCAAAATCGTAAATCATCAAATCATATCATGAACATAGAAATCACATATAGAAAACATATAAAAACATATATGCATGAATCATGAGTTAGAAAGCAAAGTCCACTCACAAATCATTAGCATCGTCGCCTCGATACAAGCGCACTTATACTTTCCCGGCTAATCCACTATCACCGGCTTTCTCGATCCTATCCAAATCCCATAATAAGGTCACTAACTACATCATTAAGCTTATACTAAAGCCCCGTAATTTTTTCGAATTTTTAATTATTTTTAATCGAGCCCTAAAACCTTTGGACATCCCAAAAACTATCGAGACGATGTCCGATTGACTCGAAACTAGTGCCAAAATGTTCATTACATCGAATAGATTAACACTCGTGTTGGAAACTTCCCCAAAGGGGCCCCAAACGCCCTCACGCGCTGCCAAAAGGGGCTGCGCGCCAAGTCACTGTTCATCGTCTTCCAGCTTAGGCGACCAGTTGTCCGATTGACTCGAAACTGGTGCCAAAATGTTCGTTATATCGAATACTTTAAAAGTCGTGTTGGAAACTTCCCCAAAAGGGGCCCCACACGCTGCCCAAATAGGTTGCGCGCCAAGTCACTGTTCATCGTTTTCCAACTTAGGCGACCGGTTCAGCTGAACCGGCGTGGGCGGTTGGACACTAGTTTTCATCCAATTTCAACCTGATTTTAATCCTTTTCATTCCTAATGCCTGTCTCAGTCTTTGCAATGAATTTAGAACCTAAAACCGTGAGTTTAAACGTTATATATTACCTCTTCAATTCAAGAGATGAACCAGCCATGTCCTCTCTCCCCCCCCCCCCCCCCCCCCCCCCCCCCCCCGCGCGTTCGTGCTCTTCCACTTCTGGCCACCTCCCGTCCTGGTTTCCAGTCCACTTGTTCCCTTTTGACCTCCAAACCTTGTTTCAATTAACCAAATCACCTATTAACCCTTGAAACACGATCTACCATTTTTGAAGTTAAAGAAGATTTTTCACGGGTTTTCTCTTACCGTCCATGTTAGGGCTCGAAATTGGTTCCAACCAACTTGTATGATCCTCCAGAACACCATCTCCCTAATTGAATCGATCAAACCGTCATGAAACAAGATTTTCCATTTCAATGGACTCATAGCTTCTCGGGTTTTCTTTCTCAAGGAGCCGTCGTAGGCACCGTCGTAACCACCACCTTCAACTGCTCACCTTTCTTTCTCACTTTCATTCACAAACCATCAGTAGAAGTTGACAATTGAGAGGTCTGGAGGGGTTGGGTTTCACGGGCACACCATGCTCTATTTTTTCTTGGTTAACCACAACCGTGCAACCATGTTTAAAATCAATTTGAGGCGGCTGAGAGATGTTTCCACAGCCATCCAGACCCAGCCAGGTATCCAAAACCTGGTAGTCACCCCATCCAAAAATAGCCAAGTGTCCGGATATCACTGGGCACACATTCCAAGATAGAAAAATGACCAAAATGCCCCTTGCCGCACAAATTACCATTTTGCCCCTCGTTTTCCTAGACCCGTAACTTTGTCGTCCGAACGCCAATTAACACATGTCGCTTGTCGTTGTATTCAGAAGATCGAGATCTACCCAACGGTCCTCGAATTTCATGAAAAGTCCATGTCATCTGAAAAGTCAACAAATTGTCCCTTTTTAATCAAATTACCAAATTACCCTCAAACTTCCGAACGTCATAACTTTTTCCTTGAATGTCGGAATCGGACGTGTCACCTGTCTATGAACTCGTGACGTCCCGAACTACGTCACAGTCATCGGTCAAAGTCCATTTGACCACCCAATCAAAAAGTCAACATTTTACCCATTCTAGGGGCAAAACCGTCATTTCGTACTGTCCGTCCGAAATCACCCAGCTAATCACCGATTAACCTCACTAATCCGTCATTAACCATTAATCTAATCCTGATTTCCGGGACGGGTTGTTACACAAACCACCCGCCAACTCACATTTCTGAACCATACCTCATACCTTAGGGTTCCACGATCACACCCTAGGGTTCCTCGGAACCCAACTGTCTTCAGCACTAAAATCCGCAATTTGACCGACCCCGCGGTCCTGACATCGCAAGGACGTAAATCCAATCCTACCGTCAACTCAACTAGGGTTCGCATTTCCTGACCATCACGCAAATGGGTATCCATCGCTCAATTGGGGTTTGGGGAAACCTGGCTACTCCCAGCAGCATAACTCCCAACATAACATAACCTGACCATCTAATGGTCACAACTCCTAACTATCGTCAAAACCGATCCTACAGTATCGAAATCAACGGTCTCAACATAACTGTGGGGACGGTTAAAACTCTAAAGTACTATTACGTTCATCCTGCAGTAGGGTCCCACACTGTCAACCACGACAGAACTATCGCAACCCCAGGCATCAAGTGCCGAACCAAAACGATCCACAATTCAATCCTACTAACTATCGTACTAGCATCCTAACTATCACGTTGATAACGAATTGCAGCTCATAGAGACATCACATCCTCGACCTGCGCGTAACTCTTGTGGTACACCTCGACCACCTCGTTCTGGAACTCAGAGTAACATGAGCAAACCTGCTCTGATACCACTTTTCACAACCCATCCCAATCCCCCCGGGATTAACACGAGGTGTGTCGTGATCCCGTCTGACACCAAGTGTCAGACTAGGGAAAATTTGAACCTTTAGCCCGACCGGCTTCCAGAGTATGCCAGGATCCGGTGGAGGAGTGTGATGTCTTGGTCTCTGCTACAGTCCGCACCAATAATCATCCTAATGGACATTAAAAATAGAAAAGACTGTGAGTGGACTAAAATAGAAGAGTTCATAAAAACATATTTCATAAAAGACCTTTATGCCCTTCACTAAAAAGCATGCATGCATAGGAAAACCATTTATCAAACCACATATGTTTAAACAACCATATTTAGGGTCTCAACCTCAAGTTCCATAAATTCAAGTCACACGGGCCCCTGCCCAAAATCATTTACTCAAATCCGTAAATATAAAACATATGTGGGAACTCAGCCCAAATCCATTTATTATCCATAAAATACAATTTCACAAACCCAAGAAATCATGTTTATCATAAATCATATAACCAATCCTGTCAAGGTATCTAAAACTACGCGCGTGCTACCCGAGGTCTCAAATCCCTAGTCTCCCCAGGGTCCACCCAGGACAATGTCCGCAGATCAATGATCCTCTCTGGGGGTTATAATCCATAAGCCTTCCTGAGAGTAAGGTACCCAACGGGGGCGACTCCACTCAGTTAGTGCTCCGTGACTACTCCATGGTCCACCTAGGCCAACGACTCTCCCCGGAGGAGACAATCCATAAAAATCTATTTTGAAATCCTCTCAAAACCTTTCAAGGGTTCATGCCTGGTCTCCATAAATTGTCATGAACCAGAAATCCATTTATGGGTCCCTGACCCGAAATCACAATCGTAAATCATAACTAGGCCTCAAGCCCGATTTCGTAAACCAACTGTGCCTCGTGCCCGATTTGTAAACCAAATGGGCCTCATGCCCTATAACGTAAACCAAATGGGCCTCGTGCCCGATTCGTAAATCAACTGGGCCTCGAGCCCGGTACGCAAATCAACTGGGCCTCGACCCCGATACATAAACCAACTGGGCCTCCGGCCCGATACCTTGTTAAATAAAATGGACTTCAAGTCTGAAAGTTCGTAAATAAAATTGGGTCTCGTGCCCGATTCCATATTCTAAAATCCGAAATCAGTTCACGAACCAATTGGGCCCCTAGCCCGATAACGTTACTAAAAGGGACTTCGAGTCCGAGGGTTTCCAAAAAAAATGGGTCTCATGCTCGACTTTACCTTTTCAAATCCAAAAATATTTCATTAAACCATTTCTAAAACCATAAGCACGTATACTCGGTGCAAAACTATAAACCTCGATTTACGTGCAATTACATAAATCACCTCGAAATACGTGAAATCATGTAAACCTCTCAATGAAGTCCCGTAATTTTTCCAAATTTTTAACTATTTTTAAACTCGATTCTAAATCTCCGGAAGTCTCGAGCAATATCGAGATGGTGTCCGATCGACACGAAAACAGTCCCAAAATGTTCGTTACATCGAATAGATTAAAAGCCATGTTGAAGTCATCCCCAAAAGACCCCTCACGCGCCCCCATGCATCACCCAAAGGGGCTCACCCTGACACTATTCATCATCCCCTACCTCCAGCCGACCGGGTTCACTGGTCTGAACTGGTCATGGGCTCCATTTAATTCATTTTTGATCCATTTTTGTCCATTTTCATTCCTAAATGTTCCTAACAACAAACCCAATCGATCTAGCCATTAAAAACATGAAAACGGGTCGAAATAATACCTCATAAATCGAAGAACGAACCGGCCACCTGCAACCAGTTTATGTCGTCGACTCCGACTGTCCTAGCTCTCGAAATCAATCCCAATCAAGTCGCCTTGGTCCCTAGGTCTCAATAGAATCGAAAGGAACTCAAAACAACAACCAAAACTTGATTTCCAAATTTTGAAATCTCACTGGTTCACGGGTCAAACTTACCTCTGTCGTGGTCCACCGTCTCCTGTCATCTCTCAGCCCCTCAGACCACTCCCTCACTCACTGTTTCTCACAAGAACATAAGATGGTCATGGTGGTGTGGTGATATGTGTGTTGTGTTCGGTTTTGCTTAGGGAAAAAGAAGAATGGTGCTCGGGTTATTTGAAGAAGAAAATATGGTGAGTTCTGATGACGGTAACAGAGGAGTGAGATGAACGGTAGGGATGAGAGGGGGAGGTGGAGATGAAAGGCTAGGATGAGAGGTGGGTAGGAAATATATATATATTTTAATCCAAGTGGACCAATCAAATTCTAGATCCACAAATTGGGGTTATGGGCCAATGGGATGAGTGATGCGTGTATAATGCAATCAAACTTCCTGTGACCATAACTTTCCCGTTCGACGTCCGATTTCGACATGCCGCATGTCTACGGATTCGTATTGACCCGATCTACATAACGGTCATCAGCCCTCTGCCATCGGCTATCGGATCCTCCGGGTCAAAAGTCAACATTTTACCCACGACTAGGAGTAAAACGGTCATTTTACACCGTCCGGTTGATTTCGCTCGACTAATCACCGATTAATCTCACTAATCTGTCATTAGTCACTAATCTAATCCCGAAATGCGAGACTAGTCGTTATATCGGGTTAAAAGATCCATTTTTTAGGAAAATTGGTCTGATGACCCAAGAAGACGATGAACAGTGTCCCTGCGCGTTGGCTTCTTGCGCAGCCGCTTCAGACAGTGTATGTGGGCGCATGCCAGAGAATTTGGGGATGCATCCAACATGTCTTTTGATTTTGTTGAAGTTACGAACATTTTAGCGTAGGTTTAGAGTCGATCAGACATCGTTTCGGGGTAATTTTGGTTGTCCGAAGGTTTATGGATTATTTTAAATTCCTTTAAAAATCCTGAAAATTTGTGGGATTAAAATAGAGGATACATGGGATGGGTAATGACTTTTAGATGTGATTTATCACAGATTTTGAGATTTTCGAGAATTACGGAAATGAGTGCAAAGTGGGATTCGACGATACGACGGTATGTGAGTGGACTTTATTTTCTCTAAACTATTATGTATGCATACTTAGATGATTTAAATGTGTTTCTATGTGATTTTGATGATATTTGATTGATTAAGATTTTATATGGATTTTTGGTGATTTTATAATTAATTATTATTTTATTGTACGTTTTATGAGATTTTTTGTAAGCTTTGTTTTGTATAATAATTAGAATATGTTTCGAAGTAAATGTGAATTAGAACATGAAATAACGTGATTTTGGAATCGTTATGATTTTCATATGATTTCTAAACAGTTTTACGGAAGTAATGTTAATGGTATGTTAAACGATGTTTTGTTGAATTGTGGTTTGAGTTTAGGCCCAAGATTCTGGTTGAGGATTGATGTGTGATGATGTATGTGGTTCTTGGTACTTATGATGTGTGAAAAAATTGTGATGATTGGATGGTTAGTCTCAGATGTCAAGCTGGGGGCTCCGAATCCTAAGACTGGTATTGTGGCGACGACTCAGGCGTCGAGTCGGGGGCTCTATATTATGAGTCGGGTTTCACTTGGACGTCGAGCCGGGCTCCGAATCACGGGTGGTATTTGTAACAACCCGTACCTTCGGGAAGGGTAAAAAGGTAATTTTGTAAAATTTTGTGTAACTGGACGATTTTGCCCTTGTGAATAGTAGATGAAAAGTTGACTTTTTGAATTACTGATTGGTTGAGTGTTAGCCCTTGACTGTGACGTAGTTTAGGACGTCACAAGTCCGTAGACAGGTGGCAGGTTCGATTCGGACAACCAGAGGAAAAGTTATGATGTTCGGAAGGTTGAGGGCATAACCGTAATTTGACTAAATTAGGGGGGAAAGAGTTGACTTTTCCTACGACCGAGTTTTGACGTGTTGACCTTGGACCGTTGGGTAGATCTCGTCGTCCTGAATTCAACGACAGGCGGCACGTGTTTATCGGAGTTAGGACGGGCAAGTTACGGGTCTAAAACGGTAAGGGTAAAATGGTAATTTTGAAGTTAAGAAGGGTATTTTGGTCTTTTGGCTGGGGGGCATGGTGCAATCGGATTGGGACACTTGTCCAAGGCAGAAAGGAGATTTTGTGTGAGAAGGGAGAAGATTGTGACATGTGGCAGGGCTCTAGTGGGTTCTAGGCCGTGCATGAGTGTGTTTAAAATTGTGTCGTGTGTGTGTGTGTGGAGTTTAGCCGAAGGGGGGAAAAAAAAAACAGAGGTGAGCTGAGGGAGGAATTGATCGAACCGGGTGAGTGTTGTGAGGCTCTGTGATGTTCAAAGGAGAGCTAGGAGAGGGAGTGATTGTATCTGTGAGGATTTGGGTGTGACGATGAGTATGTGAGGTGTGTGAGAAGTGAGGAAAAACCAGAGAACAGGGCAGGGGTTTTGTGCACGGTTGTGCACCCCGATCGACCAATCTCCACAACTGGACGGGTGGAAGTGTTCAGAGACCTGAGCGGAGCTTGGTGAACCGAGAGGAGCACGGCGGCGTGCACGGCGGAGACCAGAAACAGGTAATTGCCCACGGTCCTCTGTTTTTCCCAGTTTGGTTTAATTCAATAGTTGTGGGTTTTGGGTACGAGTTGAGGCTTTTGGTGGGTGTTATGAGACTCAGGAGGTCCCTAGGAGTCGAATAAGTTGTTGTCGCGATGGGGGGAAGGTTGGATTAGCTGGGAACCGAAACAGGGGTTTCGGGTAAATGTTTTCAAATTCGAAGTCGACGAGCTAAGGACTTCGATGTTGGGTTTTCTGGTGGGGAATGGATTAAGAAGGTTAGGACGAAACTAAGGGATTCAACGGGATTAAAAATGGATGAAAATGGGATGAAAACCGTGAACGCCGGTTCACGGCTGGACCGGATCGGTTCAAACCAGGTGAACCGGGTTCACCTGAGGTTGCTGGTGACACTGTTCACGCGCGTGGATTTCACGCGCAGAACCTTCTGGACGCGCGTGGGGGCGCGTGAGGGGTAATTTGGGAAATTAGTCAACATGACTTTTAAAGTATTTGATGTAACGAACATTTTGGCGTTGGTTTCGAGTCGATCGGACATCGTCTCGATATGTTTCGGGCTATCCGAAGTTTTTAGGGCTGGGTTAAAAATAGTTAAAAATACGGGAAAATTATGAGGTTTTAGTATGAGTATCGTAAATCAGTTAGTGACCTTATATTGGGACTTGGACAAGTTCGGGGGAAACCGAGGATAGTGAATGGCCGGGGACGGTAAAAGTGCGCGTGTATCGAGGCGACGCTGAAATGGTCTGTGAGTGGACTTTGCTTTCTAACTCTTAATGCATGCATATATGTTTTCCTATACTTGATTCTATGATTTGATTTATGATTGTGATGGTTTACGGTTTGTGCACGTTTTTCGAGGAAATTACGGTATTTTACGTTTTACGAGATTTGACGGATAATGTGATTTGAACCTGGTTTTAATGATTGATTTCAGGATTTGAAATACGATTTGATTTCAATGAAAGTAAAAGGATTTTGAAAAGTGACTTCGGGCTTAGAGGCCCAGTTTAGAAAAGTGGTTTTAAGAACGTGATTTCGGGTTTCGGAATCGAAATCCCGGGTGACGATTCGGGATTCGATTCGGGACTTGAAGTAGATTTCGGGTTTGGGTTCGGAATGGTTATTCCGGATGCTAGCTTACGGAATGATGGTTGCGGACTCGGACCGGGAAATGAGAAGGAAATGAGTTCTGGGTCTGGATTCGGAATGACGGTTCTGAACGCCGGAAGGGCTTCGGACCAGTGATTTCGGATTCGGGTTTGGATGTGAATTTGGTAAATGGTTTTGAAATGGTTTTGGGATTGGATTTGCTGGATCTGGATATTGGGTTTAAAGACCCGGATATATGTGACGGGGGACCGGCCGGATTGGGTTTAAAGACCCGGATTGAGTTTAAAGACTCGGGAGTTTAAAGACTCGGATATATTGATTTTTCCCCCGTAGGCCTTGAGTTTAAAGACTCGGGAGTTTAAAGACTCGGATATGATTAAGGCCTGGATTGAGTTTAAAGACTCGGGAGTTTAAAGACTCGGATAGATCCAGCAGGTTCGATGGATGAGAATGTGGTTTTAAATGTGGTTTGGGTTTTCACTGAGACTTGATGATGATGTTTTGGGTAGTAGCCCGGATGAAATGGTTTTCATTGGTTATACTGGTTTCCGGTGATATTGGGGCTGAGGCCCGGGTTTTGGAAAAAGGAAAAAATGTGCTTTGGTTTTCGTACATGGTTTTATGATATGAATTGATATGCATGCATTGGTTTTTAACACGGAGGGTATAACTGTTTGTGTTTTCTGATAACTGTTTTGAATTTAAACTTTATTTTTGTCCACTCACAGTCTTTTCGTGTTTTCGATACCCTCCAGGTTGCTGCAGTGCGAGCTGTTGGTCGAGAGAGAGATGGAGACATCACACATACGATCCACAGTAGACTCTGCGCACTCTGAGAAGTTTGAGGTTGTTGAGGTGGTTGGTTTGGAACTCCCTTGTCCGACTTACATGTCACACGGAGGTTAGGCGGTTGTTTAGCCCTCGTGTCATGCGTACGTTAGACGGGAGCGGGGTTTAGCCCTTAATTCCGGGGGATTAGGGGTGAGCCCTGACAATTGGTATCAGAGCGAGGTTTTGAGAGGTCTGCGTAAGGGTTAGTTCCCAGAGTCGTTGGTATGTCGACTGGGGTGGTGTGGAACTACTGTGGATGTGATGTCTCGATGTGGAACAGCCCGTCAGCAACCTGGATACCATAGTGATAGTAGCGTAGAAGTAACCTGGAACATAGCCGGTGAGCTATGGATGAGTAGGCTGGTCGGCCCGAGGGGCCTGAGAGTAGCTCGTGGAGTTAGTAAGATATGGGGCCAAGGAGGCCGATTGTGGGTGGCCGGTTGGGCCAGGTGGTTTTGGCTCGGTGACCTTTGATCAGTAAGGTTGAGGAGTCATTGAGGGTTTGGGTAACCCGAACGACAAGGATGGTTTGAGGTACCCTATGGACTTACTAGATCGTAGTCCTTGTGGTTTGGGCCGATTTACGGCCAGATTGGAGATGGTGCTGCTAGGTGCGGCCGAGGTGGTGGTTGTTTGGGTAGGATGTCGTTGAGTGATTAGAGTAGAACAGCTAACGCTCGGTGAACCTAGGCTTCGTAACGGTATGGACAGGTTGACCATCGGTGGGATTAAGGTCGCAGGGATGGTCAGGAACCCTCGTGAGTTCCGTGGAAGGAATTGGAAAGGAGTGACTATAACTGAACGATATGAGGTTATTGAAGGAGAGAACCCACAAGCTAGAGTTTGCCTTTAGGACTTTGTAGATTTATTCCGTTAGTGGCCGACGTAGCAGTCGAGGGAGGTGCGGTGGTTGTACGCGCGGATGTGCTCTGTGAATTTTATCGGGTACTCCACATGAGGTATTGTAAAATACCTTTGTTTTCTGTTCATAGAGTTTCCCTTGCGTACACCAGACAGTTGTCACTAAGAGAGGGTTGACCATGGTAACAGTAGTTGGGGATGGTGTGAAATACCCAAGGTGGAGATGATAGACAGGAAAACCCAGGAGAAGTTGTTGTTGACCTAGTGTTGATTACCAGGTAGGAGACCCTAGGTGTCGGGAACTAGCTGTGGAATTTCGGGGACGAAATTCTTTTTAGGGGGGTAGATTGTAACAACCCGTACCTTCGGGAAGGGTAAAAAGGTAATTTTGTAAAATTTTGTGTAACTGGACGATTTTGCCCTTGTGAATAGTAGATGAAAAGTTGACTTTTTGAATTACTGATTGGTTGAGTGTTAGCCCTTGACTGTGACGTAGTTTAGGACGTTACAAGTCCGTAGACAGGTGGCAGGTTCGATTCGGACAACTAGAGGAAAAGTTATGATGTTCGGAAGGTTGAGGGCATAACCGTAATTTGACTAAATTAGGGGGGAAAGAGTTGACTTTTCCTACGACCGAGTTTTGACGTGTTGACCTTGGACCGTTGGGTAGATCTCGTCGTCCTGAATTCAACGACAGGCGGCACGTGTTTATCGGAGTTAGGACGGGCAAGTTACGGGTCTAAAACGGTAAGGGTAAAATGGTAATTTTGAAGTTAAGAAGGGTATTTTGGTCTTTTGGCTGGGGGGCATGGTGCAATCGGATTGGGACACTTGTCCAAGGCAGAAAGGAGATTTTGTGTGAGAAGGGAGAAGATTGTGACATGTGGCAGGGCTCTAGTGGGTTCTAGGCCGTGCATGAGTGTGTTTAAAATTGTGTCGTGTGTGTGTGTGTGGAGTTTAGCCGAAGGGGGGAAAAAAAACAGAGGTGAGCTGAGGGAGGAATTGATCGAACCGGGTGAGTGTTGTGAGGCTCTGTGATGTTCAAAGGAGTGCTAGGAGAGGGAGTGATTGTATCTGTGAGGATTTGGGCGTGACGATGAGTATGTGAGGTGTGTGAGAAGTGAGGAAAAACCAGAGAATAGGGCAGGGGTTTTGTGCACGGTTGTGCACCCCGAACGACCAATCTCCACAACTGGACGGGTGGAAGTGTTCAGAGACCTGAGCGGAGCTTGGTGAACCGAGAGGAGCACGGCGGCGTGCACGGCGGAGACCAGAAACAGGTAATTGCCCACGGTCCTCTGTTTTTCCCAGTTTGGTTTAATTCAATAGTTGTGGGTTTTGGGTACGAGTCGAGGCTTTTGGTGGGTGTTATGAGACTCAGGAGGTCCCTAGGAGTCGAATAAGTTGTTGTCGCGATGGGGGGAAGGTTGGATTAGCTGGGAACCGAAACAGGGGTTTCGGGTAAATGTTTTCAAATTCGAAGTCGACGAGCTAAGGACTTCGATGTTGGGTTTTCTGGTGGGGAATGGATTAAGAAGGTTAGGACGAAACTAAGGGATTCAACGGGATTAAAAATGGATGAAAATGGGATGAAAACCGTGAACGCCGGTTCACGGCTGGATCGGACCGGTTCACGGCTGGACCGGACCGGTTCAAACCAGGTGAACCGGGTTCACCTGAGGTTGCTGGTGACACTGTTCACGCGCGTGGATTTCACGCGCAGAACCTTCTGGACGCGCGTGGGGGCGCGTGAGGGGTAATTTGGGAAATTAGTCAACATGACTTTTAAAGTATTTGATGTAACGAACATTTTGGCGTTGGTTTCGAGTCGATCGGACATCGTCTCGATATGTTTCGGGCTGTCCGAAGTTTTTAGGGCTGGGTTAAAAATAGTTAAAAATACGGGAAAATTATGAGGTTTTAGTATGAGTATCGTAAATCAGTTAGTGACCTTATATTGGGACTTGGACAGGTTCGGGGGAAACCGAGGATAGTGAATGGCCGGGGACGGTAAAAGTGCGCGTGTATCGAGGCGACGCTGAAATGGTCTGTGAGTGGACTTTGCTTTCTAACTCTTAATGCATGCATATATGTTTTCCTATACTTGATTCTATGATTTGATTTATGATTGTGATGGTTTACGGTTTGTGCACGTTTTTCGAGGAAATTACGGTATTTTACGTTTTACGAGATTTGACGGATAATGTGATTTGAACCTGGTTTTAATGATTGATTTCAGGATTTGAAATACGATTTGATTTCAATGAAAGTAAAAGGATTTTGAAAAGTGACTTCGGGCTTAGAGGCCCAGTTTAGAAAAGTGGTTTTAAGAACGTGATTTCGGGTTTCGGAATCGAAATCCCGGGTGACGATTCGGGATTCGATTCGGGACTTGAAGTAGATTTCGGGTTTGGGTTCGGAATGGTTATTCCGGATGCTAGCTTACGGAATGATGGTTGCGGACTCGGACCGGGAAATGAGAAGGAAATGAGTTCTGGGTCTGGATTCGGAATGACGGTTCTGAACGCCGGAAGGGCTTCGGACCAGTGATTTCGGATTCGGGTTTGGATGTGAATTTGGTAAATGGTTTTGAAATGGTTTTGGGATTGGATTTGCTGGATCTGGATATTGGGTTTAAAGACCCGGATATATGTGACGGGGGACCGGCCGGATTGGGTTTAAAGACCCGGATTGAGTTTAAAGACTCGGGAGTTTAAAGACTCGGATATATTGATTTTTCCCCCGTAGGCCTTGAGTTTAAAGACTCGGGAGTTTAAAGACTCGGATATGATTAAGGCCTGGATTGAGTTTAAAGACTCGGGAGTTTAAAGACTCGGATAGATCCAGCAGGTTCGATGGATGAGAATGTGGTTTTAAATGTGGTTTGGGTTTTCACTGAGACTTGATGATGATGTTTTGGGTAGTAGCCCGGATGAAATGGTTTTCATTGGTTATACTGGTTTCCGGTGATATTGGGGCTGAGGCCCGGGTTTTGGAAAAAGGAAAAAATGTGCTTTGGTTTTCGTACATGGTTTTATGATATGAATTGATATGCATGCATTGGTTTTTAACACGGAGGGTATAACTGTTTGTGTTTTCTGATAACTGTTTTGAATTTAAACTTTATTTTTGTCCACTCACAGTCTTTTCGTGTTTTCGATACCCTCCAGGTTGCTGCAGTGCGAGCTGTTGGTCGAGAGAGAGATGGAGACATCACACATACGATCCACAGTAGACTCTGCGCACTCTGAGAAGTTTGAGGTTGTTGAGGTGGTTGGTTTGGAACTCCCTTGTCCGACTTACGTGTCACACGGAGGTTAGGCGGTTGTTTAGCCCTCGTGTCATGCGTACGTTAGACGGGAGCGGGGTTTAGCCCTTAATTCCGGGGGATTAGGGGTGAGCCCTGACAGTATTGTATGGTCTACCGGTAATGCCCTTGTGATGTGATGATTGATGGTGTGCTTATGCAATGATGTTGAGTTGATTTTAAGTGAATTATATGGTAATGTTGTATGTGGATTGATTATGTGTTACTGATGTGATTTGTGATGAGTATGACAGGACCTATCCCTAATCCCTCAAGATTAACATGGGATGTCTTGTTCCCATCTGACACCACGTGTCAGACCAGAGATACTATCGTGACCCACTTGGGGTTTCTAGAGTACGCAGCTTTATGTGATGCTTCGGTCTTTACTACAGCTCGCATCCACGATCAACCTGGAGAGTGCCAAAACCAATAAAAAGTGTGAGTGAACAAAAATAAACAGTTTGGAAAACCAATTTCTGAAATCATCATTTAACCCCACATTTTATAAAGCATGCATGGATAATCAATTAAACCATTATTTTCTAATAAAACAGTAACATATGAAAACAAATGCTTTCATCGCAAAACCAACACACATGAAAATATCTGGACACAAAGCAAGAAATCAAAATCATGACTCATTCTCATATCCCACATTTGTCTCATACCATCATATCATCATCATCAGTAACGATATCCAAGAAACGCGTGCAATCAAGCTTCCGGACAGCTCACGTCCGAGCACGTCGCCGTGAACACATTTACGACCGACGTTCAACATACATCATAAGCACTCATGAGTCGAGCCTCCCACGACTGCTCGACAAAGGTAGTGTATCGTGACCTCTCTAGAGGGGACACAGTGCATCCCGGAGGCGAGCAACAACATTACAAAGTCTTTTTTGGGGAAACATATTCACAACCGGAGGCTTTTTCCGGGGAAACACATTCCTACTAGAGTCATATCAATAACCACGGAGAATGGTCATAATGCAAAACAGTGGAAACACATTTTCATAAACTGTTGTATTTCAAATCAAATCATTTGTTTTGCATAGGGTTTCCGCCCAAAACATAGTTTCCACAAACATCATAAAAAAAATGTCCATTCCTCATTTCACAAAACTCAAAATCATTATCCAACTGGGTCTCAAGCCCAAAATGCCATTTTCACGCAAATCTATAAAATCTTTCATTTTCAAACCATGATCAAACCAATATATAAATCTTTATGCAATTCTCTAACGACCCGTCCAAAATTATCGGGATTAATAACGGATTAGCAAGGCTAATCGAGGATTAGAAGAGGATTAACAGACGTTCAAGGCGAAATGACGATTTTGCTCCTAGATTGGGCAAAACGTTGACTTTTCATTTAGGTGGTCAAATGGACTTTGGTCGATGACTGTGACATAGTTCGGGATGTCACGAGTTCATAGACAGGTGGCACGCCCGATTTCGACGTTTGATGAAGAAGTTATGACGTTCAGAAGTTCAGGGGTACTTTGGTAATTTAGTTGAAAATGGGCAACCAGTTAACTTTTGACCCGGGAGGTTCGATGGCTGAGGGCCGAGGAGCATTACATAGATCGAGGTGATATGAATCCGTAGACAGGCGGCACGTCGAATTCGAAAGTTTGACGGAAAAGTTACCGTTCACGGAAGTTCCGTGGCACTATTGCACGAATTACGAGGCGAGTACCAATTGTCATTAATGGGCCCCAGATATTTTTTCCCTGGCCCAATGGATGAGTGACAAGTGTCACTCATCCATTGCACACTCAAACACATTCATGCATATCATCTTCACTTCTTTGTTCGTCCAAACCCGATCTCGCACAAACACCACCCCATATCACCCCCACCTATCTTCATCTGTAACGACCCGTCCCGAATTTCGGGATTAGATTAGTAACTAATCATGATTAGTGAGGTTAATCGGTGATTAGTTGGACGAAATCAGACGAACGATGCAAAATGACCGTTTTGCCCATGGGCGTGGGCAAAACGTTGACTTTTCATTCAGGCGGTTAAATGGACTTTAACCAATGACCGTGACGTAGTTTGGGAAGTCACGAGTTCATAGACAGGTGGCACGTTCGATTTCGATTCGAGGAAAAAGTTATGACGTACGGAAGATCAAGGGCAATTTGGTAATTTTGGTTAAAAGAGGCAAATGTTGACTTTTTGACTGGAAGGTCCGATGCCTGAGGGCCGAAGATCGTTACGTAGATCGGGGCGATACGAATCTATAGACAGGCGGCACGCTGAAATCAGACTTCGAACGGGAAAGTTATGGGTCACGGAAGTTCAATTTCACTATGCACGTATTACGAGGCGAGGACACTTGGCTTATTCTGATTGGGTCAGATATTTTAAGTGGGACCTATAGATGAGTGACAAGTGTCACTCATCCCATTGGCCAATAACCCTAAAATGTGGATCTATGTCTTGATTGGTGAGATTGGATTATTATAATAATATTTTAATTATTTTATAATTCCTATTTCCCTCAGATTTTAATCTCAACCCTTTATCCCAAATCATCCCTCTCATCCTCACCGTTTATCTCACTCCCCTCTCATCAAAATGCCATCTTCTCTATTCTTTCAAAAACCCGAAACATTACACACCACCACCATCCTTCATCTTGTGTGTGATTTACTTTGAGTGGGACTGAGGGAGAGTGAGAGGCTAGTGGAATGGGAAGACTGGACGGTGGTGTTGGGCCACGGCAGCGGTTCACGGCGGAGGAACCCGAAATCGTGAGGTAAGTTTTTGAAAATTGGAAAATGAGTTTTAGGGAGCCTTAGTCGATTCTATTAATTGGAAACGGTTTCTGGAAGTCGTAGGGACCATTTGAGATCAAGAAAAGAAGGTAGGATGGCCTGGAACGGCCGTGAACGGCGAAGCAAATCACAACCATCATTGTTGAACTTGGAAGGTACGGGTTTTACGGTTTCCTTCCGTTTTTAATAATCAAAATGATAGGAAATGAACGTAGGAAACTTTAGGATTGGAAATGGAACGAAATGGGATTAAAAACGGACGGTTTGAACGATGAACCGGTCGAGCCGGTCCAGTCCGGTTCGAGCCAGTCGAACCCGGTTCGGCTGGAGGTTAGTGGTGATGCTACAGTAGGCGCGTGATCTCACGCGCAGAGGCTTCCTAGGGCATGTGGGGGCGCGTGAGTGACTGTTTGGGAATGTGTTCAACATGTGAAATCTTCTATCCGATGTAACGAATATTTTGGGATTGGTTTCGTGTCGATCGGACACCGTCTCTATAATGTTCGGGGCATCGGAAGGTTTCGGATTGAGATTTAAAATAGTTAAAAATTCGAGAAAATTGCGGGGCTTCAATGAGAGGTTAATAAGGTAGTTAGTAACTCTCTAAATTGATTTGGACAGGTTTGGGAGTCCCGGTTACGACGATTTGCCCGGTGAGGCCTATGGCACGCGTATCGAGGCCCATAGTTGGACAGTCTGTGAGTGGACTTTGGTTTTATAAATCTTATGCATGCATAACTATTTTATATGGATTATGATTGTGATTATATGTTGTTGATTTGGATATTGGTGAATCATATGGTTTCACGCATTTCGAGGCGATTTACGTGCTTACACGTAAATCGAGGTTTTCGATTTTACTCTGATTTTCTGTACCTATGGTTTTGGAAATAGTTGAATGAAATGGTTTTGAAATTGGGAAGATGAACTCGGGCATGAGGCCCAATTGTTTTGGAAACCTCGTACTTTGAGGCCATTTGAGTTACGTAATCGGGCTGGGGGCCCAATTACTTTATGAAATTGGGTCAGGGGCCCAGTTGTTTACAAAATCGAGTTGAGACCCATTTGAGTTATATAATCGGACCAGGGGCCCAATTGATTTACGAAATCGGGTCGTGGGCCCAGTTGGTTTACAAAATCAGGCATGAGGCCCAATTGGTTTATAAATGTGATTTCGGGTCGGGGACCCTAAATGGATTTGAATAAATGGTTTTGGATTTGAGAAATCAGATGTTTGGACTTGTGAAGGTTTTATGGAAATTCCGGACAGGGCCCTTGATATGTTTTTAAATGATTGATAAATTGTTTTCCATAAACTATCTTGATACGAGGATATGTGGATGGTCTCCTCCAGGTGTCTGGGACACTAGAGAAGTCACGGTGACGTCTGGGACGTCAGACATCTGGGATTTTAGAGATATGGACTCGGTGAGACCCCGGGAAGCACGCGGTTCTTATACCTTGACACATGACGTCTAGGACGTCAAGCGTCTGGTACGCTAGGCATCTGGGATGCCCATGATGGTTTAAATGTGTTTTCTTGTATGGTATTTATGGTTGTGGTTTTGGGCGGAGGCCCACTTGGAATTGGAATTTGGTTTTACGGTTTTGAGCTGAGTTCCCACATTTGGTTTTGAGTTATGGTTTCTGGGCTAAGGCCCTAATGGCTTGTTTGAGTAAATGTTTTGATTACTGGTTTTCGATGTATGCATACATTTTAATGAATGACATAAATATCTTTGTGAAATGTGTTTTATGAACTTATTTATTTTTGTACACACACAGCCTTTGTTGTTTTTAATGCCCTTCAGGTTGATCACGGATGCGACTGCAGCAGAGATTGGGACGTCGCATGTAACGCCCCGAAAAATCCAAAAATTGTAAAATATTAAAATAATGTGAAAATGACGTTTTTACCCTTGGAACGATATGGCTAAAAGTTGACTTTTTGTTCATAATACTTTTTGCATATTTTACTAGTGTCATTGTGTAGGTCTCGGAACGCTGAATCCGTAGACAAGTGACACGTCGAAAACGGAGCTCGTATGAGGAAGTTATGGGTCTGAGAAGTTCAGGGGCAAAATGGTCATTTGTGACCTCAAGGGTAAAATGGTAATTTTATGTGGGTTATGAGTAAACAGTTAAAGGATAATCACTGTAATGCTGATTCAACCCTTAGGTGATTCATGTATTTTACCAAGTGACACATGTCACTTGAATGTTGAAGATTAGTGGCACTTAGGAATTATAATGAATTAGTTAATGGAGGTTAATAAGTTGATAATTGATGAACAGTATAACATTAAACCTTAGAACAGAGAACAAAAACCTCCCCTGCAGCTTGTGATCGATTAACAGCCAAACCAAAGGAGAATCAGTGTAATTGAATGAGAAATTAGGGACAAAGTGAAGAGAACAATCAAAAGAGAAGCAAAGGAAATCCAGATAAACCCATACTGCACATACCCGAAAAACTACCTAAAAACCTTGATCTCGATTTTAATTTTTGAGACAGTTTGGTGTGAAATTGAGGTGAGATTAAGCTTTCTGGGAGCTGAACAACTCAAACCCAATCAATTGTAACAAAAATTAGAGCTGAATTGGGGAAGAACAGACCCTGCAACTGTTTCGGAAAATCGAGCTTGAGTCGAGTTACTTAGAGGTAAAATTTCATGAAATTGATCTCGATTTCGTGTTTATAATAGTCCTATGATGCTTCTGGTATGAACAATTGAAGGAAACAGGTCGATTTGAGGTCAAACCCGAATTAAGATCTGATGAGTGTTCTTCGTGAGTCGAGGCGTTTTATGGTTTAATTAATTCAATTGAAGGTACAGAACTATCAGTTAGATTGGATAGATATTAATGACGTGAATGAACGAGATGAATTGAGTGTAAATCGATAGAAAACGAGTCGGGTCTGATCGCGGGTCGCAGACCCGAATACCAGAGAAACGGGCTAGAGAGAGACACTGTAGCAGGCACTGTTCACGGCGCGTGGCTGTCACGCGCAGCCGCTTGCGGCGGCGCGTGAGGGCGCGTGGCCGGGAATCTGAGGAAGGGCCCAACATCAATTTGATACTCTCGATGATACGGACCTATTAGCGTCGATTTCGGGTCAATCAGATATGAACTGAGAGTAATTTTGTGTACCCAAAGCGTATAGGTTACGTTTAAAATAATATTATTTTATTCCGACGATTAGGAAATTCGTACAGGAGATTATGTAACTAGTTAGTAATATTGTATTACTTGTTTGACAGGCCCAAATACTTCCAGGATATCAGAAGGAAGCGAACAACTCGAAACGGAACAATCTGGACGGTGTGTGAGTGGACTTTTGTTTTCTACCCTGAATGCATGCATATATGTTTTAAATGCTTTATAATATGATTAGTAATGATTTGGTATGATTGATACTTCGATATGATGATTTTCGGATTTTTGGGAATATTATATTATTTTATATGCTTTTGGGCACGATTTTCGAGAAAACTATAAAACTGATGTTTTGGACGAAGACCCAGGATTTGAACTTGATTTTGACTCGGATTATGAGTCTGGTGTTGGATTTGATGGATTTATGTCATAAATAAGATTGTGTTTGCGCAGGGTTTGCGTGAATTGGTTTATGGATTTGAGAAAAGTGATTTTGGGCTTAAAGCCTAGTTCATAAATGGTTTTGATATTACATGCAACTGTTTTCACTGGTTTTTCATGATGATGATATATGAGGGCTTTCGGTGTGGAATATGTTTCCCCGAAATGCACCCTGGAGATAACGCTCGCCTTCGGGATGGAAGTGTTTACCCCGAAGAGGTCACGTAGCACGATCTTTATCGAGCAGCCGAGGGAGGCTTGACTCAGATAAGATGTGCTGAGTTATATATGGATCGGTAAGTGATGTGTTCACGAGATCCGGATTGCCGGCTGGTGATGTGTTCACAGCGGCGGATGCTCGGGATTTGAGCGGTCCTTGAGCCTATTGATTTGCACGCGTTGCAGGTATAACGTGACTCTATATTGGACCTGGATTCTGTGTTTTTATTGATGTTTGAGATTTATATTCATATCTTCATTATTTGATTTCTGAGTTATGATATGCATGCATGTTTGTGAAAACTGGGAGGGTAAGACTATATTTTGATAAATGTATTTCTAAACTTGATTTTTGTCCACTCACACCTTTGATGTTTTATTTGGCCTCCAGGCCAGTGCACAGGTACTGAGGCTCATTTCGAGGCAGAGGAATAAACTGACCGTTGCATACTCAGACACTTTGCAGCGTAGGATTTTGCTCCCTACATGTAAAATTTCTTATGCTCTGTAAACCTGTTGACTAGGTCAACGGTCTCGAAATACTGAACTATCCCTAGTCTGACGATGTTATCGTTTATATGTGTTATATGTATATATTTGAAACTACTTTTGGTATTTTCGAGTTATTGTCAGACGGGAGCAGGATCTGTAACGGTTATCGAGGGATAACCGGGATGGGTCTTGTCATCGCATGCCTCCTCCATCGATCCTTGCGCACTCTAGAAGCCCCGATGGGGCAGTGGCTTAGGTTATCCCTTGTCTGACACTTTGTGTCAGACGGGAGCATGGCACATCCCACGGTAATCCGGGGGGATTGGGATGGGCCGTGTCATCATCTATTCCTTGAGTGTGAGACAAACTGAGTGTGGGGCTGTGATGCAAGGGACATGATGGCTGGCCACCGTGGACGGCCGCGGTAGCCCAGATCCTAGGTAACCCGAGAACTTGTTTATGGTTTGAAATTCAAAAATTAGTTTTGGGCGTTTTGATGATCGATTTGAATGAACCTAGCAGCTTCTAGGGATTAAGACGACCTCATTGAATAGGTTTGTAGGGCGGAGGACAGTTGGAGTCGAGAGATATAGACGGAGGAAGGTGGGGCTACTGTTCACTGAATCGAACCGGTGAGTTTATGGACGTGATTTTTAAGTTTTTAAAACATGGAATGATAGGGAATGAGATTAGGAAGTGATTAGGATTAGATTGGGATTGGATTGGAAAGGATTGGACGAAAAATGGATAGAAAAAAAAGGCTAGACCTGTCACACCCAGTCTAGGCTAACCGGACTTACAGGCGAACCGGCCAGACCGGTTCAGTGGCTGGGTTGAAGACGCTAGAACAGTGGTGTGTGGCTCCCATGCGTAGCCCCTTTGGGCGGCGCTTGTGGGCACGTGGCCCACTTTCTGGGGATGTGTTCAACACAAGAAATCATATATTCGATGTAACGAACATTTTGGGACTGGTTTCGAGTCGATTAGACACTATTTCGATATAGTTCGGGATGTCCGAAGGTTTAGGATCGAATTTAAAAATAGTTAAAAATTCAAAAAATTACGGGGCTTTAGTGAGGGGTTATTTAAGTAGTTAGTAACCCTCTAAATTAATTTGGATATGTTCAGGAACCCGAGAGGCGACGATTGGCCCGAGAAGGAGTTTTGGCGCGCGTATCGAGGCACAGCTTCAGACGGTATGTGAGTAGACCTTTCTTTCAAACTTGATGCATGCATAAATGTTTTATAAGTGTTTTAATATATGTTTGGTGATGCCATGAGTGCATTTGTTTGTGGTAGCCTAGGATTTACGTATTTGCACGTATTTTGAGATTTCGATTTTATACGATGCTTATACGTGCTAGGTTTTCAATGAGGGTTTAATGAACGGGTTTTGGATTTGGAAATATGAACTCGGGCATGAGACCCATTTAATTTACAAACTCTCGGACTTGAAGTCCATTTGATTTGACGAGGAATCGGACCGAGGGTCCATTTGAGTTATACGATCGAGCCGAGGGCCCCGTTGGTTGACGAATTCGAGCTTAAGGCCCCGTTGGTCGTAATATCGGGCTTGAGGCCCCGTTCGTTGTGATTTCGGGCTAGAGGCCCAGTTGATTGTGAAATCTGGCTCGAGGCCCCGTTATTGTGGTATCGGGCTTGAGGCCCTGTTGATTGTGAAATCGGGCTTGAGTCCCAGTTCGGTTTATGAAATGAGAATTCGGGCATGAGACCCTGTTAAACTGTGGATTTAGGCCGAAGCCTGTGAAAGTGATTTTGAATCGGATTCGAGGAATCCTAATGAGATTCCGGGTATGAGACCCAGTTAGAAATATGTTTTGAGAAGGAAATGATTTGAAAATGTATTACACCCTTCATATGACAGGACCCGTCCCAACTGGACATCAAAAACCGCCCGGTCCTGCTCCCGTCTGACAAGTCAACTAAAGGTCCGAGACTACCCTTCAGTGCTTGCCAGACAAGGATGTTTGCGCGGATTTCTGCTGCTGCCACTGCCTCACGATCAGTCCCGAATCGTACCACGGCCTGGAGGTCACAAAACAGAAAAGGTGTGAGGTGGACAAAAATGACCTCTTATAAAAACATTTATCGAAATACATTCTTACCCTCCAGTTTTCACAAACTTGCATGCATATCGTAAAACATGAGTAATAGTATGAAATCATTCAAGTATGAACAGTGGACCGATAAAATCAAAACATATTTCCCCATGGTCCATAAAACTCATGTTCACCAAATCAGTTCATGTTATAAACATCAAATCCCGGCTCTCAGGCCAACACATGTGAAAAACATAAGCACTGGCCACAAAGACCAAAAACCCGTTACTCAGTACTAGTACGTCATCACAAATAACCTCAATCAGCACTAATCACAAATGCACAATAAATATATCAATCCAATCAATCCGCACTACTCACAAGTGCATAAAATATCACATATCACATCTGCACTACTCACAAGTGCCTAGCACTACGCGTAGGCTAATATCCAGTCACTCTCTCGGAACAGACACCTCTGGGCTCAACCCCCCTCGGGCTCAGTCACCTCTGGGCGAACACATCCCCAGGTTGAGACACCTCCGAGTGGTACATCCAGGCTCAGTCTCATCCGAGAAGCTGACTACCATAGGATCAACTCCGGATCCTACAATCACATCCCCCAAGCTCCGGTCGTCTGGGTAATCCCCCCCAAGCTCCGACCGTCAGGGAATATCACAATCACAATGAAAACCATCCCGAGAATTACATCCCAAAACATTTCAATCAAATCTTGTCTTCATACAAAGTCAAGATCATTCCCAACTGGGTCTCAAGCCCAAAATACCTTTTACACATAAACCGTTAAAATCACATTTAAATCAATAGAATAATCCGGAAATCATCATTGACTCACCAACCAAGTCAAAATATCATTTTAGAAATCATTTAAAACTCCGGGCCTAGCCCAAAACATCATTTGCACGTTCCTCGTAAAACGTGCCCGAAAGACTGATTAAAATAATCATAAAATCACAATAAATCATTAATTTCACAATTTCACAAGTGACTCCAAATCCGAGTCAAAATCACTATTCACTTGGGTTCTCAAGCCCAAAATACCATTTTCACGCAAATCCAATGCGTTGCAACCTCCGCTGCCATTTTCACGTAAATCCACGAAATTGACCATTGACTCATTCCCGAGTCACCACATCGTTTTCAATCCATGACTCATAATCCGAGTCCAAACATTATTTTCAATCAATTTCAATCCGGACTCATAAACCAAGTCCAAACATCATTTTAAACCAATTTCATAATTTCTCGAAAATCGTGCCAAATATAATAATATAATAATCCATAAAATCGAGAAATCACCGGATTGAAACATAAATCATGCCCAAGCATATAAAATCATATAATAAGGCATTAAAATCATATATGCATGCATCACAGTTAGAAAACAAAGTCACTCACACACACCGTCCAAAACGGTCCGTTTCCGAGCTGCACGTTTTTCCGTAAAATCTGGAAATCACAACTCCTGTCCAAAATCATTATAGAGGGTTACTAATGTAATGACCCGTCCCGAATTCCGGGATTATTTTAGTCACTAATCTTGATTAGTGAGGTTGAACGGTGGTTAGTAGGGCGGAATCGGACAAATTGTGCAAAATGACCGTTTTGCCCCTGGTCGTGGGCAAAATGTTGACTTTTTGATCGGAGCGGTCAAACGAACTTTGACCGATGACCGTGACGTAGTTCGGGACGTCACGAGTTCATAGACAGGTGGCATGTTCGATTCCGATATTCGTAGAGAAAGTTATGGTGTTTGGAAGTTGAGGGGGTATTTTGGTAATTTGGTATGTTTGGGGCCAAATGTTGACTTTTTGACCGGGAGGTCCGATGGGGCGAGGGCCAAGGAACGTTACGTAGGTATCGTCGATACGAATCCAATGACAGGCGGCATGCCGAAATCGGAGATTCGACGACAACGTTATGGTCAAGGAAACGAACTAATGAACCGAGGCCGGGATTAAAATAATAATATAATAGTGAATAGTGACCGTTGACTGTGCACATCCATGTTTTAGAAAGTGATTTGGGGCGGAGACCCTGTATTTGATATTTTGGAAATGGTTTTGGGCGGAGACACCGTATTCGTTGTTTTAGTATGTCACTTAGAACAGTTTTAGGTTGAGACCCACGTTTACTGGATTTGGGCAGAGTCCCACTTGTGTTTGATTTGGGTTGTGTTCCATGTATTGATTTACGGGTTTTTGTGATTTCGGGTCAGGGACCCATAATGGATTTATGGTTTATGATGGCTTATGAGGACCGGCATGAACCCTTGAAAGGCTTTTATGGTTCATGACGGTTTATGGGGACGCGGGCATGAACCTTTGAAAGCGTTTTGAGAATGTTTTCAAATGGTTTTATGAACGTTTTGGTAAATGATTTTTGAATGCATGCATATGTTTTTAGTGAAGGGAATAAATGTCTTATTGTGAAAATGTTTTTATTAAAATGTTATTTTCTCCACTCACAATTTTCGTGATTTTCATGCCCTTCAGGTTGATCGCGGATGCGGGCTGGAGTAGAGATCGAGACATCACATTTCTCCTCCTACGATCCTAACGTACTCTGGAAGCCTGGTGAAGGCTAAAAGACAGAAATATCCCTGGTCTGACACTCGTGTTAGACGGGAACATGCACGTCCCACGTTAATCCTGAGGGATTTGGGACGGGTCCTAACAAATTCATCATTCAAAGCAATATGCAAACCTTGCATTTTAAAACATGCTCATAAAATCATTAAAACATATATGCATTGTAACGACCCGTCCGTTCCCGGTGTTCGGGATTAGTTTGGTGGTTAATGACAGCTTAGTGAAGTTAATCGGTGATTAGTTTGGTGATTTCGGACAGACGGTGCGAAATGAAGATTTTACCCCTAGAATTGGGCGAACGGTTGACTTTTTTTTGGGCAGTCAAATAAACTTTGGCAAATTATTGTGACATAGTTTGGGACATCACGAGTCCGTAGACAGGTGGCACGTCCGATTCCGACATTCGAGGAGAAAATTATGATATTCGGAAGTTCGAGGGTATTTTGGTAATTTGGTTGAAATGAGGCAAACTGTTGACTTTTCAAACAACATGGATTTGTCACGCATTTCTAGGACCGTTAGGTAGATCTCGATTCCCTGAGTACAACGATAGGCGACACGTTATCATCGGACTTCGGACGGTTTAGTTATGAGTCGAGATACGTGAGGGGCAAATGGTAATTTATCAAGGTAAAGGCATTTTGGTCATTTGATGGCCTAAGGATCCATGCCCAGTTATATTTGGACATGTGGCTTCCTTCGGAATTGTGCCCACAAGCTTTTGGACACCTGGCTTGTCCTGGATGGTTGTAGAACCCTCTCACCGTCTCTCACCAGGTTTAAAATATCGTGCACGGTTTGGTCAAGAGAGAAACAGAGTACGTATGTTCAGTGTGTGATCGTGAAACCTAGTGATCTTCCTACTTATCTGTGAGAGATGTGTGAAGGCAAAGAGAACAGATGATGAGGATGATGGTGGTGCTGTCACGACAGGTCGCCGTGGACGGTGGCCACCACACCGTGAAAATAGAAAACAGAGGAACCCGTGAACCAACCCAGTCAAACTCCTTTGATCCTTATTCTTTGGCTGTGTGTTATGAAGGAAGTTTAGAAGGGGGCTCTAGATGAACGTGGTGATGACCACGGTGGAGCCTACGACGGCGATTTCAGGTAAAACCCGTGAAGCCTTCGTTTGAATCCGAAAATGGTGCTTTGAGTTACAATGCTTATTGGATGTTATTGTTGTTAAGAATGTGCTTTGGACAATGAAAGGAGCTCAGAGGACTTGAAAACACTACTGCAAATGGCTAGGATCAATGGCAGAACTTGGTGGCAGGAGACGGGTTTGTTCAGTCGTGTGGAAGGTAACTCACAGACTTGGATTTCGTGTTTTGATAATAGGAATCGATTAGAAGTGATAGGACAAACCAAATGGAATAAATAGGACTAAAATCGGACCAGAAATGGCTGAAAAATCGTGAACGCCAATTCGGGTCTGGACAGGGCCGATCTAGATCAGTCTGAACCGGGCCTTACCGAGGTAGACGATGATGAAAAGTAACTGCGCGTGGCTCCCACACGCATCCCCCTTTGGGGGTCCGCGCATGAGGATGCGTGGGGTTTGGTCTGGGGAAGTGTTCAACACTTGATTTTATCTTATCGATGTAACGAACATTTTGGGACTGGTTTCGAGTCGATCAGACATCATCTCGATATGTTTCGGTATGTCCGAAGGTTTAAAGGTTAGGTTAAAAATAGTTAAAAATTCAGAAAAATTACGGGGCTTTAGTAGAAGCTTAATGAAGTAGTTAGTGACCTTCTTATGGGATTTGGACAAGTTCGGGAAAGCCGATGATAGTGGATTAGCTGGAAAACCGTAATTGCACGCGTATCGAGGCTACATAGGGAATGGTCTGTGAGTAGACTTTGCTTTCTAACTTATGATACATGTCTAAATGTTTTATATGTTTTATATATGTGATTTCTATGTTTGTGATATGCTATTGATGATTTACGGTTTTGCACGTATTTTGATATATTTACGTTTTGCACGTTTTACGAACTTATGATTTTATACGATGATTTGTTAATGGTTTTGATACGATGATTTGGGATTTGAAATATGATTTGATTTAATGATTTATAATGGATTTTGGAAAAATGATTTCGGGCTTGAGGCCCTGTTCATAAAAGTGATTTCGATAAATGTGATTTCGGGTCTTGGAATCGAAATTCGGAAATATGATTTCGGATTCGATTTGGAGCTTGAAAAGTGGATTTCTGGATTTGGGTTCAGAATGATGATTCTGATTTCGGATGCCGGCTTACGGAATGATAATTTTGGATTCGGATTTGGGAATGGATTTCTATGATTTTCACTGGTTTGGGTTTAAAGACCCTTGATACTTGATTTTGGGTTTAAAGATCCAGATATAGCTGGATCTAGTTTTGAGTTTAAAGACTCAGTTGATTGGTGACGGGGGAGGGCCCTGGATTGACATGTTTTGAGTTTAAAGACTCAGTTATTGTGATATCCCCCGAGGCCAATTAATTGTGTTTTGAGTTTAAAGACTCGTTGATATCCCGGGAAGGCCTGATTATGCGCATATGTTTTGAGTTTAAAGACTTGGCGCTTGAGATCCAGCAACTTGATTAATTGATGTTTTACTTTTGTTTTTCACTGGTTTTCAGATGTTTTGGGATGTGGCCCGGATGATTTGGATTTGATGGTTTGGGCTGAGGCCCTAGATTTGAGAAAAGGAAATGATTTTGGTTTCTTATAAATGGTTTTTATTATCTTGGAACTAAATGGTTTTCGAATGCATGCATTAGTTTTTAAATGGAGGGTATAAATGTAATTTCTTATAAATTGTTTTCTAAACTTATTATTTATTTGTCCACTCACAGTTTTTTGGTTTTTTCGATACCCTCCAGGTTTGATGCGGTGCGGGCTGTTATGAGGGGGAGACAGAGACATCACACACGCAATCCACAGTAAGTTCTGCGCACTCTAGGACATCGGAAGGGGGTTTTGGTACTCTGCCCTGTTATCCCCTTGTCCAGCTTACGTGTTACATGGAGGTTGAACGTCGGTTTAGCCTCTCATGTCGCACGTAAGTTAGACGGGAGCACAGCTTATCCCTTAATCCTGGGGGATTGGGGTAGGTCGTGTCAAATTGGTATCAGAGCTGGATTTGTGCGCTCTCCGCGAGGGTTGGCTTCCAGAGCACGTGGTTTGTCGATTAGCATGTTGTGATGCTGCAGTGGATGTGATGTCTCAACGTGGTACAACCCGTCACCAACCTGGACTCGCGATGTGAAAGCGAGTGGTAAGACAATAGTTAGTGGCTTAATTAGTAGCGAGAGTACGAGTGACTGGGTGCTAGTCGCCTGATACGTGATAGAGTGTGATACTTTCCAGCTTTGGGTCGGAAGGGATAGCGTGTTTGGCACTAGTTTTGCTCGATGGTTGGACCTTAGGGTCGGATGTATGCCCTGAGTGGTTAACTCGGATGATAGCTAGTAAGATTCATTCAGGATGACGGTGGCCTGTTGGACTCGAATAGCGGTTGGATGACGATAGTATAGACTCGTGACCACTTGGTCAGTTTGGTTGAGATTGGACTTGTGCGGCTACGAGTAGCCGGATGCCTCGAGTTGAACCTGATATCATATTGGATGTTATTAGTCCAGGTGTGACGACCCCAGAGGTGAGGTTGTTATGAGCTAATGGATGTCGTGGGGTTTTGATAATCCTAGGGATGATTTGAGGAACCCTGTTGTGAGGGCTGGCTTGTCACTTGAGTACCTTAGGAAGAAACTCAGAGTAAGTGCTTAGCCTGGAAAACCATGAGTTGGGGTTTGTGGTTAGGTAGTTGTTGTGGCTTGGGCCCATTTACGGCTGGATTGGCGTTGGTGCTGCTGGACGCAGCCGAGGTATTGGATGGTTGGGTGGATGACTCTGGACTAGTCCAGTGAGATTGCGGTGTTTGGTTGAGCATTGAGTTGCTCAGAGTTGTGGATGACAATGATAGAGGTCAGTTTCCCCGACCCGAGCATAGATTGAGGGTTTTACCTTGGTATGAACGGAGGTTCGGGACTGGTGTACTGTGCGCACGAGATAGGGGATGATGTGCCACGAGCTGGGATGCTTGTGAACGGTAGGATGAGCACATCGTGAGTTGAGGTTGTGGTCAGTCGTGAGGTGTTGGTGTCTGGTAGGAACCGTTAACCGAGTTGGGTTATGTGATGACCATTGGTAGGTCATGTTTCGGTACGAACGGTCCGGATGCCGTTAAGTGGATCAGAGTAGCACAGCGGAAAGCGCGGTGGACCTATGATTCGTGTTGAATCAGGCTAGGGTTGGTATGGTCGGGTTGACCATCTGTGAGGTTGGTTTTCGTGGACTTATCCTAATGTGTTGGAGATGTCAAGTGTGTTGGACTTGAGTCAGCAGATGTTGGCTGTGTTGGAGAGTGTGGGCATTTGGTGATGTCGAGGCTGGTATTTGGTGATTCCCTGAGATTGGTGATCGACGACTCTGTGGGTAGTGACGGAAGAGTCTGAGGTTATTGATTGCAGATTGAGGATCTCGAGAGTAGTAGTGCCCAGAAATGAACGTCGGAAAGGTTGGGACGCGATAATAATAAGGAGTGATGATTGACATCCTTTTGGATATGTATAAACGATGATAACCGACATGCGAGTTGGTCGGTGAGTTGGCTGGGTTATGGACACGTGGTTGTGATCCGTATGAGTTGTGATTTTCCTAAGTATAGTAGAGGAGTTGACGTTCTGGACGATTGTGTCCAGTGGTGGTATTCGTGTTGTGGATTGAGTCCCATGGTTGAAAAGATGGATTATACTTCCAACATGGTTGGAATCTCTGAATCAGGAGATGTTGTGTTGATTCCGAGTTGGTGTTTGAGCGGTGGATACTCTAGAGTTGATTTGGGAAACTCTTGGAAGGAACGTCATGAGTTGTGACTCCCTTGGTCGTGGACACGTGTGGATGTGTTTAGGAGTAGAAAGAGTACTTGGTGACGCCATGGTTTGGCATGTGTGACGAGTGTCATTGGGCTTGTGTTAAGTTGGATTAAGGTAGGCTGAATCGTGATGACATGGTTGTGGACCATTGTGAGTTTCATTATTGGATGACGAAAGAAAAATGATAAGGCAGAATGAGAATGAGTGACTATAACTGATCGATACGAGGTAATTGAAGAGAACCCACAATCTAGACGTGTCTTTAGACGTTGTGGTATTCTTGATCGATTTGATCTGATGCGGTGGTCTGATCATTTGTGGGAATTGGAAGTGAAGTCGTGAGACAGTAAGTGGGATCCACTTAGGAGTGAGTGGATCGGGATTGGATCGCTTCTGGCTCAGGATTGAGTTGTTGTGGATCAAGAGGATCGTATGCAAGACAAAGGTTGGATATGTTGACGTACAGCTAAGGAGATTGCTCTGCATGAGTAGAAGTGGCTGGATATCTTGACCATCTTGTAGTTGTGTAGGACGCGTGAGGTCCGTCTCTTATACGTATGGATATTGGACTTGGATCTGGTGCTGGGCCTGCCCTGTGTACGTAGTTGAGATGTGATTGGATTTCATATTGGTCGGGAGACCTAGAGGACCGGGAGACTCAAAATGGACTTAAGTTGTTATTCCTCGGAAGACGAGTGGGCCTGGTTGGATCATTGGACTTCAAAAGTGAAGCGTGATGGGCTCGTAGTCAGGTGGTAGTCATTGCGGACACAAGGATGTTTTCTGTGCCTCAGGGATACACGGTGCTAGTTGAAGGATGCACGGGGTTGTACTATACGATCTGTGATTGAGGTATTCTAAAATATCTCTTTTTGACTAAACTTTTGTGGGGTTGTTGTTGCGTGTGTTTGGTGCATGTACTTGAAATGTGTGTGTACTGGTTATTCAGTGGTCGAAACCATGCCGATGTGATTGGACATGCATCGTGATATTCTGGTAGAGGTGCTGGTGATCGGCTTGGTGCCGAGGTATGTTGTTGGTTGTCTTGCTGAATCGGATCAGTTTCGATGTGTTTGACTGGTTGAGATAAGGACTGGATCAGGGTGATCCTGAATGATTTGTTTGGTTATGGCAGGCTTCAGTGTTGAGGTGAGCTGGATGCTCAGAGCCATAAGTGGCTGGTGGGACCTTGATGCGGAGATGTGTGATCACGGTTTGACAGGTATGTGATAAGGTCCAGTTACAGAGAGGTAGTGTGGGACGTGGATGGTGATCCCACAAATTGAGTGTGTTGGTGGTTAGGGGAACCACTGGTGAGATGATTTGTGGTGTAGTTGTTGTGAGCGGGATGTTGTGACTCTGGTGAGGTTGGCAAGGATTGCTGACAAAAGCAGCACGGGAGGTTGAACAGATATTGACGAATAGAAGTATCGAGGTCAGTAGATGCCGTCTTGCGAATGGGTTTGCGAGGTGAGATTTGTGCCTGTTGACGACAGACTCGCACGATGTACTAAGGCGTTGGTACGAGGGACGCTTGACTCGAAAAAGGACCGAGGATAATGAGACTGGTAGCAGTAGTGTTGTGGCGTACCTACTGTTGGTTAAGTCGTGAGTGTCGGCTGGTGTGACGTTAGAGGTACCTTGGGTACGAGTGGGAAATGTGTTGACCTCGGTGAGAATGGGACGATCTCTAGATGGATCGAAAGTTGGTTGAGTTGGTTCGCTTGGTGGAGATATGGTGACAGTCTGGGAACTGTCAGGATAAGTTGGATTGGCAGGTAATGGACACCGGGTAGGAGACCCAAGTATGAGATCAGTTGGATTTCCCCTAGAAAGTTGCGGACGTACGTTATTCGGAATTTCGGGGATGAAATTCTTTTAAGGGGGAGATTGTAACGACCCGTTCCGGAGTTCGGGATTAGTTTATTGGTTAATGACGACTTAGTGAAGTTAATCGATGATTAGTTGGGTGATTTGGGACGAACGGTACGAAATGACAATTTTGCCCCTGGAATTGGGCGAATGGTTGACTTTTTGGTCAAATGGACTTTGGCCAATGACTATGATAGAGTTCGAGATGTCACGAGTCTGTAGACAGGTGGCAAGTCCGATTCTGACATTCGAGGAGAAAATTATGATGTTCGGAAGTTCGAGGGTATTTTGGTAATTTGGTTGAAATGGGGCAAACTGTTGACTTTTCATACGACATGGATTTGTCACGCATTTCTAGGACCGTTAGGTAGGTCTCGATTTCCTGAGTACAACGACAGGCAGCACGTTATCATCAGACTTCGGATGGTTCAGTTATGAGTCGACATACATGATGGGCAAAATGGTAATTTGTGAATGCAAGGGCATTTTGGTCTTTTGATGGCATAGGGATCTGTGCCCAGTTAGATTTGGACATGTGGCTTCCTTGGGAATTGTGCCCACAAGCTTTTGGACACCTGGCTTGTCCTAGATGGTTGTAGAACCCTCTCACCGTCTCTCACTAGGTTTAAAATATCGTGCACAGTTTGGTCAAGAGAGAAACAGAGTGCGTGTGTTTAGTGTGTGACCGTGAAACCTAGTGATCTTCCTACTTATCTGTGAGAGATGTGTGAAGGCAAAAGAGAGAATAGATGATGAGGATGATGGTGGAGCTGTCACGACGGGCTGCCGTGGACGGTGACCACGACACCGTGAAAATAGAAAACAGAGGAACCCGTGAACCAACCTAATCAAACTCCTTTGATCCTCATTCTTTGGTTGTGTGTTGTGAAGGAAGTTTGGAAGGGGGCTCGAGATGAACGTGGTGGTGACCACGGTGGAGCCTACCACGACGATTTCAGGTAAAACACGTGAAGCCTTCGTTTGAATCCGAAAATGGTGCTTTGAGTTACAGTGCTTGTTGGATGTTATTGTTGTTAAGAATGTGTTTTGGACAATGAAAGGAGCTCAGAGGACTTGAAAACACTGCTGGAAATGGCTAGGATCAATGACAGAACTTGGTGGCAAGAGACGGGTTTGTTCAGTCGTGTGGAAGGTAACTCACAGACTTGGATTTCATGTTTTGATCATAGGAATCGATTAGAAGTGATAGGACGAACCAAATGGAATAAATAGGACTAAAATCAGACCAAAAATGGCTGAAAAACCGTGAATGCTAGTTCGGGTCTGAACCGGGCCTCACTGAGGTAGACGATGATGAACAGTAACTGCGCGTGGCTCCCACGCGTAGCCCCTTTGGGAGGCGCGTGAGGGCGCGTGGGGCCTGGTCTGGGGAAGTGTTCAACACGTAATTTTATCATATCAATGTAACAAATATTTTGGGACTAATTTCGAGTCGATCGGATATCGTCTGGATATATTTCGGGATGTCCGAAGGTTTAAAGGCTAGGTTAAAAATAGTTAAAAATTCGGAAAAATTACGGGGCTTTAGTAGAAGCTTAATGAAGTAGCTAGTGACCTTCTTATGGGATTTGGATAGGTTTGGAAAAGCCGGTGATAATGGATTAGCTGACAAAGCGTAATTACACGCGTATCGAGGCGGCAACGGGAATGGTATGTGAGTGGGCTTTGCTTTCTAACTTATGATGCATGCATAAATGTTTTATATGTTTTCTATATATGATTTCTATGTTTGTGATATGCTATTGATGATTTATGTTTTTGCACGTTTTACTAACTTATGATTTTATACGATGATTTGTTAATGGTTTTGATACGATGATTTGGGATTTGAAATATGATTTGATTTTAATGATTTATAATGGATTTTGGAAAAGTGATTTCGGGCTTGAGGCTCTGTTCATAAAATTGATTTCGATAAATGTGATTTCGGGTTTTGGAATCGGAATTAGGAAATATGATTCCGGATTCGGTTTTGGAGCTTGAAAAGTGGATTTCTGGATGTGGGTTCGGAATGATGATTCCGATTCCGGATGCCAGCTTACGGAATGATGATTTCAGATTCGGATTTAGGAATGGATTTCTATGATTTTCACTTGGTTTTGGGTTTAAAGAGTTGATACTTGGTTTTGGGTTTAAAGGCCCAGATATGGCTGGATCTGATTTTGAGTTTAAAGATTCGATTGATTGATGACGGGAGAGGTCCCTGGATTGACATGTTTTGAGTTTAAAGACTCGGTTATTGTGATATCCCCCGAGGCCTGTTGATTGTGTTTTTAGTTTAAAGACTCGTTGATATCCCGGGAAGGCCTGATTATGCGCATGTGTTTTGAGTTTAAAGACTCGGCGCGCTTGAGATCTAGCAACTTGGTTAATTGATGTTTTAATTTTGTTTTTCACTGGTTTTCAGATGTTTTGGGCTGTGGCCCGGATGATTTGGATTTGATGGTTTGGGCTGAGGCCCGGGATTTGAGAAAATGAAATAATTTTGGTTTCTTATAAATTGTTTTTATTATCATGGAACTAAATGGTTTTCGAATGTATGCATTAGTTTTTAAATTGAGGGTATAAATGTAATTTCTTATAAACATTTTTCTAAACTTATTATTTATTTTGTCCACTCACAGTTTTTTGGTTTTTCGATACCCTCCAAGTTTGATGCGGTGTGGGCTGTTATGAGAGAGAGACGGAGATATCACACACGCAATCCACAGTAAGTTCTGCGCACTCTGGGACATCGGAAGGTGGTTTTGGTACTCTGGCCTGTTATCCCTTGTCCAGCTTACGAGTTACATGAAGGTTGAACGTCGGTTTAGCCTACATGTCGCACGTAAGTTAGACGGGAGCACGGCTTATCCCTTAATCCTGGGGGATTGGGGGTAGGTTGTGTCATGTATGCATCATTTATAAATCAAATTCCACTCACACACGGTCCATCCTGTGCACTCAAAATACGAGCCGTATGCTAATCCGAAGCTTCTGAAACGTTTGAGCCTGTCCAAATTACATCCAAGGGTTACTAACAATCTGTCTGAGTTCATACATAAACACCCCCTAAACCTTGGTACAGTAAACGTGTTCCAAAGACGCTTCTTGAGGAGAAAAACCTCCAAAACACCAACTAAACGATCGTCGATCGACCTGAAACCACCACCATTGGATTCAAATTGTCGAAACCTTTCGAACAAGATCGGTTTGGCCTTGAAATTCATGCCCACACGCCGGTCAAAGTTCAGTCAGCAAAAGTCAACGTTAGCCTACGCTGACGTCACTTACTGACATTAGCACTACCTGATAACTTGACAGCTTTGACAATCCTCCACGTGTCACCCTCTGACATATGGCATGTGTCACATGCTGACGTCATCATGACACATCAGTTGTCACGTCACTTGACAATCTCTGACACATTGCCATGTGGCACCACCTTACTGGTCCACGTGGTCTGACAGTGATGGCGTGGACTTGCCACGTCAATGCTGACTCAGCCTGATATCTCTGTCACCCTTATTCTCTATTTGAACTCAGAAACAATCCTATGGTCCTAAAATCAAGAAACCATACTTGTAATCACTTGGCCAAAGTCCAATCCTCACGGCCAAAGTTCAAACCTCCACCCAAATCATTCCATTGTCCAAGCTGCCTGTTTCTTAGCCCTATGCACTCGCAGGAACTCACAAAAGACGAAGTGATCATAAAAACAGGGTTTCATCGTCTCAAATCACAGACCCAATAATCCAAGCTTTCGGGTCATGGGTTTACTTTTTTTTCGGTTTTCTCAGGTAGCCTCCAAGGCTCCACCATCTACCACCATCTCTCTGGACCCTCATAGCCTCAAGCCTCACTCTTTCCCTCTTTCAGAAACCAGATTGAAGAAGATGATGTTAAGAAATGATGGGGTGGGTTTCAGGTGTGTGTTAAAATGAGAGAGAGTGAGATGTTTGAATGATGTAAAGGTGAGGGCCATAAGGTGGGTGACACTTCTCACCCATCCTATGGTCCCCATATAGATATTTTGGGTCCTACTAACAAACAAACAAAAGTCCATTTTTCTCGTAAAATGTGCAACCATAAAATCCAATCGAACCTTCCATGACCCGTAATTTTTCAGTATGACGTCCAAATTTGACGTGTCACCTGTCTACGTACTTGTAATCCCTCGATCTACGTAATGGACCTCGGTCCACTAGCAATTGACCTCCTGGGTCAAAAGTCAACATTTTTCCCTTATAGAGGTAAAATCATCATTTCACCTCGACTAATCCCGATTAGTCCTGATAATCCTCAATTAATTCTTAATTAGTCTTGATAATTACGCAATTTTGGGACAGTTCGTTACAGAGTAACCATCCTCGAGATGCATGTTGATGGATTGGGTAGTTTCAGACGTCGAGTAGTGCTTTAGTTCATAGGACTTTGTTGTGATAACTCGGACGTCGAGCTGAACTCCAGTCCCCGAGTGAGTTTGTTATGTGCCTGCATGTGGGGCAGTGGTTTGATGTTTGACATTGTGCATCGAGGATGGGTTGATTGTGCTATGTGTGGATTTATGTGATAGTGGATATGATTCAGTTACATGGCATTGATGTGGTTGACTATTATGTCTGTGACGTTTTAGTATTTCGTGGTTGAGTTGGTTTATGATTAATGGCTAATTTATAGAATATTTTCACGTATTTCGAGAATATAAAATGTGTTTTGTTTTAATCGAAGTGAAATAGTTTTTTTTTGTCTGCATGCATGGTTTTGAAAAACGGAGGGTAAATGCCGATTATTTCAAAAGAATGTTTTTTAAACTATTTGTTTTGTCCACTCACACGTTTTCTTTATTTTGTAACCCTACAGAGTTGTTGCACGGGAATCGAGGCTCGAGAGGCGTAGGCATGAATTAGCGAGTACGCCTTATGGGAGCAGGGCCCGAGTACGCCTTACGGGGTATTTTTAGGGTTGGGTCCTATCAACTTGCCACCTGCCACGTGACACTTGACACTCTGACAGCTGACGTGGCACCCCACCCCTGCCATGTGGCACCTGCCACGTGTCCTACTAGAGTCACGTAGTTATGTCATCATGACGTCATGCTAACAACACCCCTCGTCGGAGAAGATGGCCGCGCCACCATGGCCAGTCGGAAAACCTCCATTAAAGATCGAAACTTCAACCTTTGATATCTCCCTCATTTCTCAACCAAATTTCACAAACTCTATATCAAAATTTATCTACACAACCCCAGGAATCCAAATCCAAGACCAAAATTCAGAAATATTACATGGATTCCAAGATATAAGCTCTCAGATTCACAGGTCACCTTCCTCTTCTCACACCGTCCACCACCACGTCGTTCAACCTTCAAAGCTTAGCTCTATATGATCGTGGGAGTCCCTACAACACGATCCTAACCGTGGTTCACTCCAAAAACCTCTCTAAATGAAGATGTAATTATGGTTGTATATCTATTTTGTGTTTCTTTTTGGGGTGAGAGAAAAAGAAAATAAAAGTTCTGTAAGGATAATGCAATCTTATCCACACACCCAAAATATCCATATTTTCCATGTGCCCAAAATACCCTTCTCTTATTTAGAAAGCCAAGTTTGATCCTAAGGGAAAAATGGTCAAAAAAGCTTAAACTAATCTGTAAAATCCCCTAAAAATATCGTTAATCCCATAATTAAGGTATGAGTCATTACATAGGTGGCCTTCAAAAGTATCTATAGGAACAAGTTGAGATGAAGATGAATGTTAGAAGGTCTTCAAAGATAACTTGAGATGCAAGTTGGGATAAAGAAAAACTCGTTGTTCTTGGTTAAAGAACTGAGAGAAGAGTTGAGAAAAAAAATTGAATCTTGATCCTAAATTGAAAGAGACAGATTATGCTTAAATATGCGAAACTTTGAAACAAAAAAAAAACTTTTAAAGGCTCACAGTTGTTTTGAAATTGATTGAATTTGATCAATTTGTTTGTTTGGTTGATTGAGTGTCTTTTTGAGAAAAAAAAGTTTCTTCTCCATTTATAGGCTACGAGGTGCTAAACTAGACTGCCATATAGACTTTGGCGGACGTATGCTTCAGTAGCTTGTCGAGTACATCCCCTTTGCCTTCTTATCTTCTTGCACATGTCAGAGCCAACTTTCCCTCCTCCAAGTTTCCATGTATGCACGTACCAAGTGGGCGCTATTTGGCTGGACTTCGCAAGTTAGGCATTTAATATCTTCGGCCATTTACTTTGGCTCAAGGTAGAATTTTTTCGGATGTAAACACTAACTTAACATATTCCGTAATTAACGTATTTCATAATTATTTTTCTCTAACCGTATTTCTAGATAGATTACCGTGAAAATTAGAAAATTGGTCCAAAGACGCAAAAGTATACTTCTAACTACAGTTTGGTATAGTCCAAAGTTTCCTTTTGCTATTTTATTTTTGTTATTTTACAAAATATTTGCCCAAAAGGACAAAAGAAAATTCAAATTTTTTTGCTAAATCATAAAAAATGGTAAATAAAGAAGAAGATTGAATGTAAACGCGGTTTTAGCTTTCTCTCCACCACTATCGTAGTTGTCCCTATTTTGGCGTTTCTCGCTTTCGCTTCACTCGCTTCCCTCTGCACTCACTCTCACATTTCTAAAGGCGTCAAACCATCGACCCCTTCTCCTTCTCTTTCTCTGGGTTTTATTGGCGTTGTAGTTCGTGCATTGCTCAAAAAGCCCTAATCTTTGGACTCCATCTCACCAGATCTGCGCTCGTATCCTTTCAATTCCAGCTATGCATCACTAGTTTTTACTTCCATTGACTAAGCAGTCCGGCTCCCTAAAAATGTCAAAACTCGACCCGAAAACCCGACCTCGTCCGGGCCCATGGCCACCGGCTCCGGAGTCTTCCGGAGCTCCTCCTTCCTCTTGGGCTAAGAAAACCGGGTTCCGCCCCAAGTTCTCTGGCGAGACCAATGCCAGTTATTCGGGTCAGATATCGTTGACGCCCTCCCGCCCACGAGAGCCCCAAGCCCAGCCTGATCTTGAGACGGGCCGGGCCCGTCCCCAGCCGGTGCTGAATGGTGTGCCTGAACGCGAGGTGGCTACACAGCCGCCAGTGAAGCCTTTAGATAAGGAGCAGACGGTGAAGAGGAGGAAGGACTCTGATGGAGGGGCAAATACTGCGGCTAATGGGCCCAGTGGGCCCAATGGGCAGGCTGCAGTTGTGCCCACCGAGCCCAGTTCACAATCGCGGAGGCCGGCAAGGAGTGAAGAAGTGATTGATGTTCTTCCAATCGGTGCTGATGATGGTGGGTACGCGGCTAGGCACTCGCATTTGAAGTATGAGCTCAGAGATACACCTGGTCTTGGTGAGTGTCTTTTATCCCGGTTTTTTATAACCAGTTTTAACATGTGCTATGGTGCAATACAGAGGTGCTATCTTTTAATCAACTTCATTGATTTTTGTTAAGCTGGGCGTGTTTGTATTCTTGTAGGTTGCATGATTCCATTGGTTTTATTGATAATTCAAAATGCTTATAATTCTTTGTGATTGTTTGAAGGTTTATTTGTGTATTTTTCATGATTAGTATTTTCAAGCTAACAAATTTTCTTTTTGCAAGGTAATTTATATGGTTTTTGTTGTTTGTACAATATTTCAGTTCCCATTGGGCTATATGGGTTCCAGCATTATCTTTCCATGTTGGGTTCAATAATCCTAATTCCACTCGTCATTGTTCCGGCCATGGGTGGTACTTATGTGAGTACTCATGTACATATTGTTATATTATGTTAAACATTTGTTTACTGGATGGTAAATGCTGGATAGTTTGATTTGACTGGATTTAGTGCATGTAGGAGGATGCTGCAAATGTTGTATCTACAGTACTTTTTGTTTCGGGCGTGACAACTCTGTTGCAGACATCGTTTGGATCAAGATTGCCCTTGATACAGGGTCCCTCATTTGTTTACCTAGCTCCCGCATTGGCGATAATTAACTCCCCAGAATTCCGAGGGCTCAATGGAAATGTATGCTTCTGTGCTTGCTTTTGTTTAGTTTGATTGTGAGCTTACAATCCGTTTGAATTTATTACAACCCAATCAAATAGCTAAGCAAAGGGAAAGTTATAAAATTCTGAATACTCTAGATACTGGGAACCCTCTCACAACAGTTCTCCTGAATGATGGTCACTGGCATGCTATCTGCCAGTTTCTGCTTTCTCATAATATTGTTTTCTTCTCTTACTGTCTGTTGGTTGGTTTCAATGGTTTTATGATCATGACCAGTAATCTCTAGTAAATAGTTCTGTACCATTTTAAATAACCTACGTAAGTTTTTTTGCTTTGTTTCTTAAGGCTGAACTTTTCAAACAGTAGTGCGTATGGAAGTTACTAGGAAAACTGACCTGCAAGGGAGAAATTCCAGTTTGTTGTTTACTTTCATATATTCAGTGAATCTGCCTTTCAGTGTATCATATACGCATATACATATATGTTGCTTTGTCCTCTCTCTATTTTTTGTTAACGTTCTTGAATCACCCCTTTATTCTTGTAGAGTTAGAGTTTAAGTTCCTCCAGATTGTTTACTTAAATTACTGCCTATTTTAAGCTGTACAAAGAAACTATCCATAGGGATGCACGCACAGAGAAAATTACATCTTGATACTTTGTGTGTAATTGACTTTGCAATTGTTTTCCTGATCACACTGTACTTGTCGATGAGGCAGTGATACATTATTACGCTCTCTTCACCCCCTCCCTCCTCTCAGTTGTGTGAGCCCTTACTAGAACTCTCTGAGAAATAAATCAGCCAGCAATAAAATTACGTAAAAAATAACGAACAGAATGATAAAAATTTAGATGCTACAGCTTTCCAATCAGATAGTAAAGAATAGTCCTTGCACTCTGGTGAAGCTGAAACCCATAAATATGCCCATAATCCAACTCTTTCTCACAAATTATCATCCTACTGCCTTTAACATCATCACAGCACACCTCCGCACCACCACTTCCTTCTTCTTTCCTTCATAAAAAGAGGCCTTTCCCTTAACAAAGCTTCCCATGAGACCAGAATCACCCAAGTCAGGCCAGCCTCGTTAAACAACCCCAACCAAAAAGACAACATAACTGGACAATGACAATGCAAATGGTCCAAGATTCATACCCACTTTTACGCATAGCACACTAACAAGGACATAGACAGAAATAATATCGTCTTCTCAAGTTTGATGCTTTATTTCTTTGATTAGTCTCAATCCTGAAAGAAAATGGAGTTTGTGCTTCATGTTGTTTTGTGGAGCACCTTCCACTGATGAGTTTTATGAAATAAACTTTGCTAATACTATGAGTGTCTTCATTGTTATTGATTAATGTCTTTTACCAGTCATTCATCTTTCACACGCAGTTCCAGATTGATAGCCATTTCATCAGTTTTGAATTCTTATCAATATTTGCTTGTAATTCTTTGTCATGGCAGAATTTTAAGCATATCATGAAGGAGCTACAGGGGGCTATTATAATAGGTTCAGCTTTTCAGGTGATACTTGGATATAGTGGACTAATGTCAATATTTTTGAGGTATGATTCCAAAATATTGGCAACCCCCATTCAATGTCGTTTAGTTCATTGTATTTTATTTAATTCTAGTTTCTGTGACTTGGGAGAAAGCCAAATGCCTAATTATTTAATAGCTTACTGTGAAATATTTGCCTTACCAACTGGAATGTTTCGCAATTGGAGCTTGAATGTATAGGTAAGTATAAGTTTGTTCATTTTTTTATTGAGGAATTCACTAATGATTTCAGTTGTTTGGGATTGACCCATTTGACATGGCTTAGTTGGTAGATGATCAACGTTTGTATTCCACTGTTTGGCATAGGCTTTGATCGATTGGATGTAACATCATTACTGTGCATGAAACCTGGGAGTGAACTGTAGAATAAATTTACGATTAGTTTTGGTATGTACAAATTGTCTATCTATACAAGGGGATCAAGTCATCTAGTGGATTAAATTAAATTCAAGTATGGCTCATCTAGTGGATGCATGCCTCATATGGTCAATTAATTTAGTATTATTGGGGTTTAATTGTGGGTTACTTGGTTTGTTTCTGGAGCAGTGAGAGTGATATCTAATGCCTACGTTTGGAAGAAAAGAAGGGTATTTTGCAGCCTGACCACTTTGTCCCTTGAGGTGCGGACCATCAATCTTAATAACATAACACATTGCGGAGTGTTTCCTACATTCTCTTATGTTTAACAACAGCCCAGATTATAAATCTGCATCCTGACACCAAGAAAGTGATATACATTGTCAATCAACCCCAAATGGGTCCCTTGGAACGACACGGGAGAGGAGATTGAGTACTGCATATGGTAAGATAGAAAAAGAGGGGAGCATTTAGATATCTTTGAAAACCAGGTTTAAGCGGTTCGGTTGCCTATGAGTTTTACTTGGTAAGCGTTGCGATCTCTTTGAAATTAGGTTTGTGCGGTTGTCCTTGAGTGAAACTTGGCAAGCAGGAGCTTATGGGTTGATGTCTCGCAATCTGGAAAAAAGTGTTGTTGACACTTTTGAGCATGCATTTGTCCATTCTAAGGCCGCCATACTGCTACAACTAAGCCATGAGTAGCTGTGGTTTTTTGCCACTTCTAAGGAGTTGCTGTTGTTACAAGGCCAAGGCATTGTGTGGACACCATCCTCCACCCTTGTGAACAGTGTTTGCAATGATTATGGGATGTGGTAGACCATATCTCTCTTTCTAATTCACCTTTGTAATTGATGATGAATTAAATCTTCTCTCTAGTTTCTTCTTGGTTTGATCAATGAGTGAGAAATAGTTTTATAGAGATACAAGAGTTGATCTTGTTAGATCAACTCTCAAGGCTATTGGTAAATGCCTTGACTAGTATTTGGTCTTTTTTGTCCTCATTGAATTCGTGTCTTGCTGCTCATGACAAATATGGAGTACTGGATAGGTGTCTAAAATAAAGGGAAGGCTGCAGTGCAAGAGAGGTTGCACTATTTAGTATTGGTTTTATTGCTGGATCGGGCTTTCACTGTATCATTCTATCTTTATGTTTACTGAGCTTGAAATCTTATGTTGAAATATTTGTACTGGATTCTGCCCTTGGCTCTTTGAACAACAATCTCAATAATTGGGTCTTGTACGGAAAAATCAATAACTCAACCTCAGTTCATTTGCCATTTCTTTTCAGGTTGATCAACCCGGTGGTTGTGTCACCAACAATTGCTGCCGTTGGGCTTTCTTTCTATAGTTATGGTTTCCCGTTAGTTGGTACTTGTCTCGAGATTGGTGGAGTGCAGATATTATTGGTCATTATTTTTTCTCTTGTAAGTTTAGTGAACTTCTCTTTTACTTGTATTTGGATTTTCATTTTCTTATCTATATTATTATCTTGCAACCTGTTCTTTCTCAGTGTAACTTGGTTGTGTGCCAAAATACCTAATTCATTATTGTTTCTTTCTGCAGTACCTGAGAAAGATATCTATTTTTGGTCATCGTGTATTTCTGACATATGCGGTAAGTTAGAACTTAGAAAGATTGAAATTTATCTCTAATGGTATGCTTTTTATTGATTTCCGCAGATATTTTATAATTGTAGGCATGCCTTTTCTAAATTAGTTTGGTATAATCTATCTAAATTTCCAGGTTCCGTTGGGTCTGGCAATCACATGGTCAGCTGCTTTCCTATTGACAGAAGCTGGAGCATATAGCTACAAAGGTTGTGATATAAATGTACCTGCATCAAACATAATATCAGAACATTGCAGAAAGCATGTTTTGAGGATGAAGAACTGTCGTGTTGATACGTCTCATGCACTAAGATCTTCCCCATGGTTTAGGTTTCCCTATCCGTTACAATGGGGTACTCCTGTCTTTCACTGGAAAATGGCCTTTGTAATGTGTGTGGTTTCCATTATCTCATCAGTTGATTCGGTTAGTTATTTGTCATTCGTTTGTTATTTTTTTACACTTTATTTTGGTTATAAAATTTTCGTGGAGTTCATAGTTTCTTTATAACTTGAACTTTTGTATGCTCTTTTCTTTTCTAGATCCACGGTTAACCACAAGTTTGACTCATAATTTAGTTGGATGTGGAAAACAATATATATATGTGATCCTAAAATTATTTTTTGAGAAGTCTTATTTCATTAGATAGATGAGTGTGTTATGAATGATATGGCTTTAACCACGTTGATAAATAATTTCTGAATTCTGCTTGGTTTCCCGAATGGAAGGTTTGAACATACGTCCTTGACTAATGCTTGATCATTTTTCATCATTTGTCTAATATTTTAATTTCAGTCCTATAAAACTTTTAAGATGTTGTTGGTAGGAATGTAAACCCATAATAGTTATGTGAAATACTATTGTGTTGTGTTTAATAACTATTGTATGTAATCGTTCTCCTAGAGGAGAGAAGCACAAATGTGATTGCATTCTATTTGTCTTTAAAGATCCCGAATATTTCACATTATGGAAGTTCCAGAACCCTGTATACTCATGTAGTGGAAATGTTAAGTAATGTTAAATTACCAGTTACAATGGATCTATTTTACAACATTTAGCATTATTCTGCTAGTTCCATTGGGCTGCTTTTTTGATTTGTCATGCTATTTTGCCTGAGTCCTTTGTGGCTGACTTTGCTTTGTATTTGAACTTCTTAGATTGGCTCATATCATGCATCTTCATTATTGGTGGCATCCAGGCCTCCAACTCCTGGTGTTGTCAGTCGAGGGATTGGTCTTGAAGGTCTTTCTAGTGTCTTGGCTGGTTTATGGGGTACTGGAACAGGATCCACAAGTTTAACTGAAAATGTGCACACAATAGCTGTCACTAAGATGGGAAGCCGTAGAGCTGTTGAATTGGGTGCATGTGTTTTGATTGTCTTATCCCTTGTCGGTAAGTGTGTTTTTAAGCTTCTGTTTCAATTGTTGAGCCTATAACAACTAAAATATGGAATCTTCTGTCGCCTTTAGTGAAAGCTTGTTAAGGCACATGCTAACATTAGTACCAGTATCTGTACGCCAGAAATTCTGTTTGGTTGAGAATAGTAGCATTTCAGTATCAAGTGCCTAGTTTGAATATCTATATTGGGATTGCCATTTGCTTATTTTGCAGATATTTGGCCACCACTGGTGCTGCCCGTGCAATTTAATTGTTAAGAAATTGTAGATGGAAATGAAAAGAATTGTATGAGTGAAAAAGGGGTTCAACTTTGTGGTCACTTTTCATTTTTCTAATTTCCTTGCTTAGATAAGGATGCTTCAGCATGAAATGATTTGACAAGATCTTCGTCCTTATTTCTATATATGTTTGCAGAACAAACATCAATTTGGCTTCTTTTTTTTTGGGTTGTTTACACCATATGAGGTTAATTGAACTCAAATGAATATGCAAATAAATTCTTGAAGTCCTCTTTCAACTATACTTGGATTCTGTGAGTTTTCATGACTCCCGATTGACTGATTCTGATTAGTTTGCTTTCTGGGTGGATTAAATTTGAGGTTGGTCTCAAAATGACTGTACTGTGCACTACATTATTGGACTTGTCGAGATGGCAATAGAATACGTCTATATTTTATGATCATGGATCAAACCAACCTTGTTCCTGTTGAAATGGGCTCTTACCCCTTTACCATCTTTATCTAGTAGCAAATTATATTTGACATTTGTTTTCGAGGTTTTCATGCTTAAAATGTGGAAGTTGTATGTAGAATGAAGGGCATATTTCTCACTTCAACTAATCACTTATGTTATACTTGCAGGTAAAGTTGGAGGCTTTCTAGCATCCATTCCCCAAGTCATGGTTGCAGCACTGCTGTGCTTCATGTGGGCGATGCTTGCTGCATTAGGCCTGTCCAATCTACGTTATAGTGAGGCTGGAAGCTCTCGAAATATCATCATAGTCGGGTTATCTTTGTTTTTTTCCCTTTCAATACCGGCCTACTTTCAGCAATATGGCATTTCTCCAAACTCCAACTTTTCTGTTCCAAGTTATTTTCAGCCCTACATTGTAGCTTCTCATGGGCCCTTCCGCAGCAAATATGGAGGGGTATGCTTCTACTTGACTTTCTGAGACAAGTGCTGTGTGTATTTATGTTTCCATCTTGAATGGTAGAAACGAACAATGTTGGTCAACTGATCCACTCTTTCTCTTACCTATAACAAAGGAAAACAAGATAAAGTAACTGGAATACTTTAGTATCAGCTGCCTTTCTTTAATCATTCTACTATTAGGAAGAGTTCATGCAACAAAAAGACCAAAAATAAAATAGAAATCCAAACAATTTAGCTACTCATCAAAAATTATTTGAAGACAGTGAAGGAACTTTCTTAGATTCTTTCAATTCCTATTGTGCTCAACTACTTCTATTGGATTTTTCTAAGACTTCGATTCATACAAGAAATTTCCCCCTAACATGATTTAACACTTAGAAATGACCAACGTTGGTACTGGATCCCCTCTCTCGTTTTTCCCTTTGGTATTTCTAGTTATGGTGCTTACAGAATTCATTCAGTTCATTGAATCCTTAATCTATATCTTTTTCCCCAGCAAAGCAATAACTGGTCCTTGTCAGTTTTACTTTTTATTTTCTGTGTTCTTGTTGGACAGTTTTTAGAATTTTTTTCGGTGGCTGTTGTCTTTTTATCTTGTAAGCTTAATTAACCAGATGAAATAAGATGAACTAGCTGAATAGTATGTGAGATGGTTGGTTTAATTTGGTTGCTTTTATTCTCTATATGAATTGCACAATTTTGCGACATTTTCTTATTATATGTCCCTATTAGTTGCATATTCTGTCTCATGCATTGTTACACATGCTGGGGTGGCGCACATAATTCATCATTCAAACAATAACCTGTAACTAAAATGCTGTTTTGGCAGGTGAACTATGTGCTAAACACTTTGCTATCATTAAACATGGTGGTTGCATTCCTTGTGGCTGTTATCCTTGACAACACTGTCCCTGGCAGCCGACAAGAACGTGGGGTGTATGTGTGGTCTGAACCTGAGGTTGCAAAGAGGGAGCCAGCTGTTGCTAAGGACTATGGACTGCCCTTCAGAATTAGCCGGCTTTTCAGATGGGTGAAATGGGTTGGAATCTGATAGAATATGTTGGTTGGTGTCACCATGAATCAACTCCAGTTTTCCAGGGGCTAGTTCCGGTGGATGGTTGTTATGTTCCATGATTCAAATGTAAGTTAGGGGCTCATTCTTAAATTATTGGTCTGGAAACTGTTTTTTCGCACACGAAAGGGGCTTGCAATTTCGTTAGGTTTATAGGTCTTACAGAGATGATTTGTGTACATTTGAGGAACCAGAGGATCTGGTTTGTGTTGTAATATTAGATGAATGTATGTAATTTTGAGTCATTAGAAATATCAGATGGACCTTTTTGCTGCGGTCAAGTGAGCTTCATGTATATTTTTCTTTCTTTCTTTCATTGTTTGTATTTTGTTCATCTTCATCAGCTAGACCGCTATTTTCGGGAACGTTGGATTCTCAATGGAAACGAATGTATTCAGCGACGAGAGAATTGCATGGTGGAGTTTGATCATATTGAAATTGAGGATAGGTCATTGTTTTTTATTTTTACTATGAAATTTAAGATTTTAGATAAAACCTACACATAAAAGTAATTATGTAAATGTGCCCGAATTTCGTCATGATCGTATTATAAAATGGGTAGCACTATCAATACATATAGGAATTGTATATAAATATAATATCAAATGATATGCTATATTCAATTAAAAATAAATTAAATTTGTGTGAAATATGAAAGAAAAAAAAATGATTATCAATGACTGGTTGATCATCAATCAATCATGCCTGCATTCATAGCTTGAATATTGAATATGATAATATTACGAATTCATTATTGTTCATTTTTGTCAAACTATGGAAATTAAATGTCAACTGGTGTGCCCCATAATCATACTCCATATATATCATAGTCGATCATGTAGACTTGTAGACTATGTGAATGCATAATTCCCCAGTAAAAACGTATCAACTTGTTCCACCTCCATACTTGCATTCATGCAACTTGAGAACCGTCCATTCATGGGCTTAATTACAAACGAAAGTCATCTCTGTAAAAAGGAGAAAGTCCTAGTCCTTGCTTTGGCCGGTGGAGGTCTCGTCCCGGTCCCGGCCCCGGGCCGGCCATTCATTATTGCTAAGGATGGCGACTGTGGGACGGTGAGTGCTGAGAGAGGTGAGAAAGAAGGGGCATGATCCAAGTGATGGTCGCCCTACTCTTGGCTAGGCTATGAACAACAAGGTTAAAAATATGAGCCCTCTCCACCGATTTGTCATATGACCATAAAACGCTTTGATGTAACTCCCTAGCCAGCTCATCCATAGAAATTGCAATCTAAATTCATCCACGAGAAAAAAAATGATTAGTCGCGTAGGAGACGCTTTGAAGAAGAGGAGTCCCAAGATTTGTTGTCTATTTTTTATAGGGCAATTAACTCATAGGTCCCTACTAACATGTAAATTTATTCAAAAGCTTGCATATAGAAAAATTAAACTCATAGGTCCTTTGACTAATCAAATGACTATACAATTTAAAATAGACCATAATTTTTATATAAATTACAACTAATGTCATCTAATTGTAAACTAATCCAACAACAATCTAAAAATCACTTACCAAAATTTATCATGATTTCAACATTACTTTTTATTTTTTATTATAAGATTATATTGAGGATTATTAAAATATTACTCCTATTTATATATTTTTTTTCACTTGAGCATTTTAAAAGTAATATGAATATCTAATCTAACTTAAAGTAAGATAATTAAAAGCAGTAATTCTTCAAAAATACTTTTAAATTTAAAAATTCTTTATATTCTGATATTAAATAATTTGATTAATTTCGTATAGTTTAGGGTTTAATTCTTGAATTTTGTACCAAAATTCAAGAATTAAACCCTATGTCGTACGAGTTTTCACCACCATCTCCACACCACCAACCCCCCCTCTCCAAAAAAAAAAAAAAAAAATTCTATACCCTACGGTTGAACCCCAAACAATACAGATTTTATTTTATTTTTTCTAGAAAAAAAATTCAATCGTAACTATATACAATACATATATATAAAATATTTATTATATGTATAATATAATAAAGACTCCAAGAGGTTAAAGAAATCAAACACTAAGGGGCACATGAAGTAAAAAAGATAAAAAAGACAAAAAAAGGACACATGTGGAATTTCTTACTTATAATTTCTGTTTAGGAGCTTTTGAATAAAAAAAAATTGAAGTAAAGTCTTATTTTGTTTAATATACAAATATTAAAGGTTTTAAATAAAACTAAAAGTTATTAAGGATGTAACAATAATTTATTCTTTTTTATATCACTGGAAGAATAGCAAACCTACTGATTTATCCAAAAAAAAAAAAAAAAGAAGCATAAATAGAGGCCTAATCTGCTCTCCAATTGCGGAGATACAAGAAGATCGGCGGTGACTGGCAAACAATGGGGAAGCGGAAGATTGAGAAAGACAAGGCTATCGAAAACAAAAACTACCGAAAAGCTACCTTCTCCAAACGCCGGAATGGCATGTTTCGGAAAGCCACCGAACTCTGCCGCTTGACCGGGGCCGCGAGCGCCATCATCGCATTCTCGCCCGGGAACAAGCCCTTCCGGTTCGGCCACCCATCCGCCGACATTGTCATTAACCGATATCTTGGCTTACCCACTTCATGTACGACAACAGACGAAGAAGGAAATAAGGTGGAGGAGGAGGACGGATATCCTGGATCCACTAGCGGCAGCGATGACGGTGATGGCAGTGAAGATCCGGAAACTGAACCGGAGGAACAGGAAGAAGGGATCAAGGAATTCGGACTTGCAGTCAATGATGAAAAAACTGAATTGCAAGATAAGTTATCGGAAGGAATTAAAGATGGTTTAGTGGGAGAAACCAGAGGTGAGACTTTGGAGAAAACCAGAGGTGAGACTTTGGAGAAAACCAGATTTGAGACCTTGGAGAAAACTAGATTTGAGACCTTGGAGAAAACCAGGCGTGGGCCTTTGGAGAAAACCAGATTTGAGACCTTGGAGAAAACTAGGAGTGAGACCTTTGAGAACTGGGAGAAAAGCAGATTTGGGACTTGGAGACTTTGGAGAAATTTAAAGATGAGATGCAAATAGCAAACCAAGATATTAGTAAGGCTAAGGGTCAAGATTGTAATGAGTTAAGTGATGTCATAGCATCCTTGTGTGTAACTAAATTTGTGAGTGTGCGTTGTGTATCCATGCTCTAATCAATTACACTAAGGGAGATAACAATTAATAGTTAGAAATCTCAGTAGAGAGAATTTGATTAAATCCAGAATTTTTGTGTGACACTTGGGGTGCATTGATCCAATATGTGATCATCACTCATCTAACATCATCAATTTCAATCCATAAACACAAAACAAATAGAGAGTTCCTAATATAGTCACAAGTTAGTCCTAATTCAAACCTTTTCAGCTGGAGTGAGGGATAAGAAGGACATACTCGAGAGCTTCGTTTGCTGGACATCTGTGTCATTGTTTTGTGTTGATCAGAAGGAACCTGTTGTTCAATATGGTATTAGAGCTCTCAAGATCTTGATCTGGGGCATTTGAAGTGTCAAGTAGCTTATATTGTTGCTCAAGTCTAGTCGAAATGGTTGGAACGGGTGGAGAGTTGAGAGCACATGTTTTCACATAAACAAATTATGATTTCTGATGTGTGAAGATGCAGACTATTCTAAGATCTTATTATATGTGGAATTTAGTAAATGAAGGAATACCTGAGAGGATTGTTATGCGTGAGGGTGTTGAAGGAGCTGAGATGCAACAACCTCATCCGAATCTAATCAGAGACGTCAAAGCTCTAGGTATCTTGCAGAATGCTGTTACTGATGATATCTTTCTACATATACAAAATGAAGAAACCTCCAAAGAAACCTGGGTTCTTCTAAAGCGTAAATGAGACTCGAAAGTAAGGGCTGTCAAATTACGATCTCTTAGACATGATTTTGAATACACTAGAATGAAGGATGATGAATCATTGTCTACATACATATCTAGACTCTATGGTGTTGTGAATTTAGTGAGATCATACAGAGAAGATATAGCCGAAAAGATATTAACTCAAAAGATTTTAATTAGCTTGACAAAGTCATTTGATCCTATCGTGTCTATAATTTAAAAAACCAGAGATATGGAGACCTTTAATGTGGAAAATCTGATAGCATCGATTAGAGCCTATGATCAAAGAGTAGAAATGAATGTTGAGAGTACAATTGAGAGCATTTTCTAGTTTATATGTTGACACCAAACATGATTACTCTCAAAGTAAGAACAAAACTCTTACAAAGGAAACAAGAATTGGAATCCAATATACAATGCTCATAAATCTAACTACAACCAAGGTTCTAGTTTAAGAAAGGGAGAAGAAAGTCGTACTAAGGTCTTCTGCAAGTAGTGTAAGAGACACCACTATGGTGAGTGCTGATTTAAAGGGAAGTTCAAGTGCTACAATCAACATAAACAAGGACACATAGCAAAGGAGTGTCCTACTGTGTAACGCCCCGGACTTTCAAAAGATTGGAAATAACTATTTTGCCCCTTGAGAGGTTGACTTTTTGGTCAAAGTCAAAGTTAAAGTTAAGTGTTGACTTTTGACCGGGACCTCATTTGGGTAAACCGAGAGGACCGTTAACGAGGTCTCGAGATCTTGAGTCCATAGACAAATAGTACGCCAAAATTGGAGATCGTTTAAGGTTGTTACGGGCTAAACCCTTAGGGATATTTTGGCAATTTTGCCACCAAGGGCATTTTGGTCATTTTGTAACATGACCAATTGGATGCCGCTACCTGTCATGTCCTAGAAGGTTCTGGAGTTCTCTCTTCCCACCGACTTCAACCTATATAAATACATGTTAGAGGAGTCGGTTGAGGGAGGCCGAAGGAGAGCAAAAAAAAAAGGAAAACAAGAAAATGAGGAAATTGAATAGAGATGAGAGTAGAATTTTCAGAGGAAATTAGGGGAATAAGAAGAAGAGACTGGGAGAAAGAGAAAAGTGAACACACGTTGAAAAGAGAGGAGAAGAAACATAGGATCAAAGCGTGAACCCGAAGACTTGGATTTCGGGTTTTCGGGTTTAAATTGTGAATAAAGGAAACTAGGTACATTTGTGTCTTCCTGGGGGACTCAGGGAGCTTCCAAGCTCGAAGAGAGGAAGAGTGGAGCCCTGGATCGTGGTACGAAGAAATGGCTTCCATGGCCGAACAACAGAGGTATGAATCTTAACCTTTGGCCTGTGTATCCTGTATTTGATATCATAAGAATTCTTAGTAGAGTAAGAGATTGAGGTTTGATGAAGGAATTGAAAGAAATAAACGTAGAAATGGGGAGATAGAACTGGGTCGGGTCACCGAAAACTAGGCTAATGAGGAGAGGAAGACAACTATAATAAATTAAGATGAGGCATTTTTATGGCATGACAAGTTATTTGCATAATTGCGCCTACATATTCTAAGTAACTAGACTAGTATATATGCTTAACTTGTTGAAGAGCTACGATTAATGTTATATATAAATATATGGTATGGATAATGATTAGGCGTAAAATTCTTTGTTTGATGAGGTAAGGACTTGTAATGATGAATTGAATATGATGGTGAGGTTATATTGAGAATAGTATGTGGATAACCATTTGATAATCATGATTCTTAGGGTCCTGACATCCGATCATAAGTATGAGAATAATGGTATTATAATGTTATATGTTTGTATATAGAATTAATATAATATACGTGCTCAATGTGTCAGGACCTGTCCCAAATACCCCGGGATTAACATGGGACGTGTCTGATCCCGTCTGACACGAAGTGTCAGACCAGGGAAAATTCCTTCTCTAACCCTCACCGGGGCTTCCAGAGTACGCCAGGATCGTAGGAGGAGTGTGATGTCTCGATCTCTGCTACAGTCCGCATCCGTGATCAACCTGAAGGGCATTAAAAACATTAAAAGTCGCGAGTGGACAAAATAATATTTTAATAAAAACATTTTCACAATAAGACATTTATGCCCTTCACTAAAAGCATATGCATGCATTCAAAAACCGTTTATCAAAACATTCATAAAACCATTTGTCAAACATTCTCAAAACCTTTCAAGGGTTCATGCCCGGTCCCCATAAAACGTCATGACCCATAAAAACCTTTCAAGGGTTCATGCCCGGTCCCCATAAACCATCATGAACCAATACATTTGGGTCCCCGACTCGAAATCACAATCTTAAAACCGTAAATCCATACACGTGGGAACTCAGCCCAATCAACATACATGGGTCTCAACCCAAAACCATTCTCAGTGAAATACCAAAACGTACAATACGGGGTCTCCGCCCCCAAACCATTTCCAAAGTATCAAATATGGGGTCTCCGCCCCAAATCACTTTCTAAAACATGGAACACAGGGTCTCCACCCCTAAATCACTTTTCATAAATCTCATACGTATCGACATACGTATAACCCATCCGCTGAACTTCCAAGAAGATGCCAACTCGGGGCACACAACCCCTAGGGAGCACATCCCCGATATATGTCACGATATCATCTCTATACTAGTGTGCACACTACTCAGGGTCTCACTCCGAGTCTTCTCCCATGAATTCTCCATCTGGGAGGCTCAATCTCTGGATTTAGTCCGAGCTCTATCTCCGGATCTAGTCCGATCATCTCTCCGGAATCTGGTCCGGGTCCACATCATAAATCATAACTCCCATTCTTAGAACGGGATCCCTATGGGGATACCCATTCTGATCTGTGGATCGTGACTCTCCAGGTCGACGTCTGGAGGAGACCATATAATCATATGGAGGGTTCATATTCATTTTCCAATACTTTCTTTCTTTCTCAAAACACATTTCAACTGGGTCTCATACCCAATTCATCTCAACAGGATTCCTCGAATCCGATTCAAATCCATTTCACAGGCCTGGGCCTAAATCCACAGTTCAACAGGGTCTCATGCCCGAATTCTCATTTCATAAACCGAACTAGGACTCAAGCCCGATGTTACAATCAACTGGGCCTTTAGCTTGATATCACGACTAACTGGGCCCTAAGCCCGAAAACATAAACCAACGGGACCCCAAGCCCGATTTCACAACCAACGGGGCCTTAAGCTCGATACCACAATCAACTGGGCCTCCAGCCCAATATTACAACCAAATGGGCCTCAAGCCCGGATCATAAATCAACGGGACCCTCGGTCTGATCGTATAACTCAAATGGACCCTCGGTCCGATTCCTCGTCCAATCAAATGGACTCCAAGTCTGAGAAATCATAAATTAATTGGGTCTCGTGCCTGATTTCATATTTCCAAATCCAAAACCCGTTCATTAAATCATCATTGAAAACCTAGCACGTATAAGTATCGTATAAAACTAGAAATCTCGAAATACGTGCAAATACGTAAATCCTAAGCTACCACCAACAAATGCACTCATTTCATCACAATAAATATATTAAAAAATTATAAAACATTTATGCATGCATCAATTTCGAAATAAGGGTCCACTCACAGACCGTCTGAAATCGCGCATCGATACGCGTGCCAAAACGTCTTCCCGGGCCAATCGTCGCCTCCGGGATTCCCGAACCTGTCCAAATTAATTTAGAGGGTTACTAACTACTTAAATAACCTCTCACTAAGGTCCCGTAATTTTTCAGAATTTCTAACTTTTTTTAAACCCGAACCTAAACCTTCGGACGTCCCGAACTACATCGAAACGATGTCCGATTGACACGAAACCAGTCCCAAAATGTTCGTTACATTGAATAGATGATTTTACATGTTGAAACCTTCCCCATATTCCTTGCCAAACGCCGTCACGCGCCCAAGGACTGCCCTGCGCGTGGGCCTCACGCGCCGAGCTACAGTGGCTTCTCCTTTCTTCAGCCAATCGGTCCAACCTGCTGGTTCTACTTTTTCCTGCAACTTGGACCAGCGTGACCGGTCCAGCCTGGTTTCTCACCCGTTTTTCATCCTTTTTCGATCCTTCCAATTCCTAAACCTTCCTACAATCTTTTCCTAGCTTCCTACGGCCTCAAATCACACAAAACAATCCTTAAATTACTTGCCCAAACGAAGGATGCACGACACATTTTTCTCGATCAATTTTTGGGATAAATAGCCACCTTCCACCATCCTAAATCAAGCAAACCCTCTCCTACAGACCCCATAAACTGACCCTAATCCTTAGATAAAAACCCCAACGTTCAAAACTAAAAATTGAAATTCAAAAACCAAAACTGGGCCGTCGGGTTACCTGGGTTCAGGACCATTGCCGCCGTCCACGGCGGCTGGCCGTCCAACTGCCACCACTCAGTCCTCCTCTCCTGTTCTGTCCTCACACAGCCATGAAGGGAATTCTGGGTGAGATCGGGTTTGATGGATGAAATAGGCAAAAGGGATAATATGCATGTATGCAAAATGGTGGCTAGTGGATGTAACGACCCGTCCCGAATTCCAGGATTAGTTTAGTGACTAATCTCGATTAGGGAGGTTGAACGGTGCTTAGTAGGGCGGAATCGGGCAAAATGTGCAAAATGACCGTTTTGCCCTCGGTTGTGGGCAAAATGTTGACTTTTTGATCGGGCGGTCAAATGGACTTTTACCGATGACCGTGATGTAGTTCGGGACGTCACGAGTTCATAGACAGGCGGCACGTTCGATTACGACATTCGTAGAGAAAGTTATGGTGTTCGGAAGTTGAGGGGTATTTTGGTAATTTCGAGTATAGGGGCCATATGTTGACTTTTTGACCGAGAGGTCCGATGGACGAGGGCCAAGAACCGTTACGTAGGTATCGTCGATACGAATCCAATGACAGGCGGCATGCCGAAATCGGAGATTCGACGACGAAGTTATGGTCAAGGAAACGAATTTACGAACCGAGGCTCGGATTAAAATAATAATATAATAATGAATAGTAACTGATGACTGTGCACATCCGGATGAGTGACATGTGTCACTCATCCCTTGTTTCCAGCTCCATGTTTCCCTCCCAACACTATCATTACAACATCATCATTCCTCATCCATCATTCCCCTTCCTTTTCTTCGATTTTTTTTCAAACCGTGCACAAATTGGGGGAGGATTGAACTGGAGAATTGGCTCCCTTCCTCTGCCGTTCCTGAGAGAAAAATGAGAGACTAAGATGATTGACTTAACGGGGAAACACGAGGGGTTGTGAGAGTACTGAATTTTGGATTTTGGATTTTGGGAAAATTGGGGGGAAAATTCGAAATGGAGGAATTGAGCCGTGAGGATCGAATTGAAGCTCACATTCAGCTTCCTGGGATCACAACGATCAGAATCGTCGAAAGAACGAAGGGAATTGGTGCTGTTTTGGCTCTGATCACACTTGGTGACAGAGGAGGAAAATCGAGTTTGAGTCGTGGAGTTGGAGGCTTCGATGGATGAAATTGAGCTGGGGATTGTGTTCCTGAGGATCCCACGATGCTTCTGGGTTCATCAATTGAAGGAAAACGTTGGAGAATGGCAGACTTCCATGGTTGCACAGTGACGGCTATCGAGCTTGAGTCGTGGCGTTTGGGGCTTCGATTGATTCAATTGATGGAGGGTAACTGTCTCTCTTGGTCCAGTGATGCTTCTGGATGCATCAATTGGAAGAAACCTGCAGCCATTGATGAAATTCCATGAACGAACAGTAACCAGGTGTTCTTGGTGTTCATCATCGAATCGTGAGGTTTGGAGTATGTAATCGTGTAATTGTGATTGCAGATCTTTAATTAAACTAATAACGAAGCTAATTGGATGATCAATCGATGTAATTAAGGCTGAATTGATAGGATTGGAACCGGGTTGTATCGCGGGCAAATTGGACCCGTTTACCAGAGATACGGGTTAGATGGTGACACTGTAGCAGGCGCGTGGGTTTCACGCGCAGCCACTCACGGCGGCGCGTGACGGCGCGTGGGCATGAATCTCGAGGTGAGGTCAACATGACTTCTGTCCTATTTAATGTAACGAACATTTTGGGATTGGTTTCGTGTCGATCGGACACCGTCTCGATATTGTTCGGGATGTCCGAAGGTTTTAAATTAAGTTTAAAAATAGTTAAAAATTTGGGAAAATTACGGGACTTTGATAGGATGTTAATGTGGAGGTTAGTAACCCTCTAATGTGATTTGGACAGGATTGGGAGTCCCGGTGATAGTGGTGAGGCCCGGGAGGGCCGGTGGCACGCGTATCGAGGCATACCGTTAAAACGGTCTATGAGTGGACTTTGGTTTTATAAATTCTATGCATGCTTAAATGTTTTATATGGATTATGGTTGTGATTGTATGATGTTGATTTGGTTGTTGGTAAATTGTACAGTTTCACGTATTTCGAGGCGATTTACGTGCTTGCACGTAAATCGAGGTTTCCAGTTTTACATGGATTTTCCATATTTATGACTTGGATATAATATGATGAAATGGTTTTGAAATTGGAAATATGAACTCGGGCTTGAGGCCCACTTGTTTTGGAAATTTCGGACTTGGAGTCCATTTGAGAATCGGGCTGCGGGCCCAGTTGGTTTACAAATCGGGCTGTGGGCCCAGTGGTTCATAAAATCGGGCATGAGGCCCAGTTGGATTATAAATGTGATTTCGGGTCAGGGACCCTTTGATTAATAATTGTGATTTTGGGTCAGGGACCCTAAATGGAATTACATGGTTTTATGGAAATTTCGGGCAGGGCCCAATGGTAATGATGTGATAAAAGGATTTAATAAAACTGTTTTTCCATATACCATCTGGATACAAGGATATATGATGGTCTCCTCCAGATGTCTGGGACACTGGGGAAGTCACGGTGCATTGCCTGCGAGGGGTCATTATACGGAGCAGCCGGACCGTATGATGACTCAGGAGCAGGATTGCTATGATTGACGTCAGGGATGTCAGATATATGGACCCGGAGAGACCCCGGGCAGCACGCGTAGCTTATGAAACCGTGAGATATGACGTCAGGGACGTCAAGCGTCTGGGACGCTGAGCATCTGGGATGCTGGTGATGGTAATGGTAAATATGGATTAATAAATAAAATGGCTTATTGGTTGGATATGTGTTATATGGTAAAAATGGATCATTGGTTATGAAATGGTATGTCGGGTCGGGGACCCTAAATGGTTTTGGATTTATGGATTTATATTTATGGCTTTGGGCGGGGGCCCACATGGTTGTTTATGTATGGTTGTGATATTCCACTGTTTTGGGCTGAGTTCCCACACTTGGTTTTTGGTTAACGGTTTTTGGGCTAAGGCCCTAATGGCTCGGTTAAGCAAACGTTTTAGTTACTGGTTTTCGTGGCATGCATATGTTTTTATTGGAGGGCATAAATGTCTTATAAATATATTTGGTAAACTTATTGGTTTTTGTCCACTCACAGCTTTTGGTTTTAATGCCCTTCAGGTTGATTACGGATGCGATTGCAGCAGAGGCTGAGACATTGCACACCTCCTCCATCGGTCCTTGCGCACTCTGGATGCCCCGGTTGGGCAGTGGCTCTTGGTTATCCCTTGTCTGACACTCCTCGTTGGACGGGAGCAGGGCACATTCCACGGTAATCCCAGGGGGATTGGGATGGGTCCTGTCAACTTGGTATCAGAGCACGGTTGCTCTATTTGTGCGCGCAGGTCGAGGTTGTGATGTCTCATTGGGCTGCAATTCGTTATCAACCTAATAGGTAGTTTTTGGGTTTGGATAGTGGATAGAGTGTGATTAGCCCGATACGCCGTGCGTTAATGTGATTCAATCCAAGTGGGGTTGATTGTGATGAACTGGTATTGTGGGACCGACGGTTCGGTCATGTAATATTAAATTGTTGTACTGCTAGGTGCAGCCAGGTTCGGGGAACCTCATGTGATTAATGGTTTAAAAATGTGAACCCTTGTGGTGGTTTCTAGTGTGAGGGATGTTGGTTCATCGGAGTTGGCCGATGACCTAGTGGTGGAACCCACATTGAGTTGATGGTAGGATTGGATTTGACGTCTATTCGATGTCTAGACCGCGGGGTCGGTCAGGTTGTGAATTTTATATTACGGAAAGTGGTTGGGTTCGGGGGAACCATAGGGTGTGATTATGGAACCCTAGTATTAAAAAGGTAAACCTTAATTGTGACTAGTGGATGAGAACTTGTGCTGCGACGAGCGGCTGAGGTCATGGATGACCATGTGGATGACTCTTGTGAGTCTAGTCAGAACTATGGGATTCGATCTACGGATACGGTTCTGAGATAAATTATGGAATCCCGTGTTGGATCGGGTATTGGTGTGATGTGTGGATGCGGATCTCGATAGCAATGACAGTTAGTCGGTAGTCATATGGAGATGACTGGCTATCGAGGGTAATTAGTGTGGTTATAATACTTGGGGATCAGGGGACGTTCAGGGAACGTTCATTTTCCTGATGTGGATTGTCAGAATAGTGGTACCCATAGTCGTGAGGTACGGGATCGTCGTTCGGTATGAACGGAGATCCAGGGTTGTCGTATTTGCACACGGTGTGCAGTATGGATGTTTGTGGGTTGGTACTTTTGTGCCGATGCTAGTATGGATGCATGGGTGCTGATACTAGTGTTGTTGATAGTGTGTTGGTGCTGGTACTAGCGCTGGTGCTAGTGTCGATAATGGTGTTGACGATGAGCCACAAGTCGAGGTGTGACTCCGTCATGATGAACATATGTTCGGTCGTTGAGATTCGGTAGTGGTTGAGTGATGGACTGGATGGGATCCAGTTAAGATTGTAATGTGTTGGGATAAGTCCCAATAGTGGTGAGATAACCAGTGATGAGTGGATTAATATGGTATAATTGAGACTTGAGTAATCTTGGGATGACGACCCTTACGTCATGAGAATTAGTGGATTTGGGGAGTTGTTGGCTTTTATCATAGATGTGGGATTTTGTAATTGAGAACGTGGAAAACCGAGTGTTGAACCTGTAAAGGTTGGGATGTGCGAATGAAACGATAACGGATTGATTGTGGACACGGGGTTGTCCAAATGAGTTGAGGAGGTAGGAAGTCTAGCGGTTAGACTTGACGTCTTGTTGGGAGCATGTCTGTTTCCAACATGGTTGGAACCTTAGTTTTGAGGAAAGTTGTGATTGGGGAACGAGAGTAGTGCTCGTTTTTGGTGATTGGTATTCCGAAGTCATTGGGGTCGACTTCTTGCTTTCTGCCCTGGCAGACATTGACTGTAGTTACCAGTACGTACCAGTACGTTGAGCGTGTATTGGTTGGTGGGCCCATGTGTGTTGTGGGGTCATCAGGGGGAGTTGCGTACCCAATATTAGGTAAACGAGATTTTTCATTTTCTGCTTGGTGGCAGACGATGTTGGGTTACATGGCGTGGTGAGTGCAGCGAGTTTTGTTTGCATCCACGTAGGATGAATTTTGGCGTCATTGTGTTGGATCATCCTTGGTTTTTCCTAGGTGGAATGACAAGGATCGATACGAACTTGGGTATGTGAGTCGTAATGACAGGATTGAACTTCTTTTCAAAGTGGAGCCCGTATGGTATCTTACTCGAGTGAGTAGGTTTCCGACTGGTCGGACTTTGTCAACCTTAGACGTGTGGAGGTCGGATTGGCTTCCCTATGAAGTCAATTGGAGGTATCGAACGGGTAACCGATAGGTTCGGTTTTGGTGTGTCTTGGTAAATGTGAACGAGATTTCGGGATTTGGAATCGAATTTCTGGGTGACGATTCAGGATTCAATTTTGGAACTTGAAAGTATATTTCCGGATTTGGGTACGGAATGGTTATTCCAAATGCTAGCTTATGGAATAATGATTTCGGATTCGGATTTGGATATGAATTAAAAATGTGATGTTTGGGTTTGGATCCGGGATTTCTTACGAAATTGCGGATTCGGGTTTGGAATTAGAACTAGATGATGGGTGGAGTTTCGATTTGTCTCATGCTGGATTGGGCAAACGTACTCCATTATTGGAACGTGTTTGGCTATGACCTAGGTGGTTGTAGTCTGGTCATTAGATAGATGTGTGTACTTCGTACCTGGTTCGAGGTACAATACCTTGTAGACTTGTGATGTCTAGTTACGGTATATGGGTTATCCCTAGAATGGGCAAAACTGTTGACTTTTATTTCGGACGGTCAAATGGACTTTGACCGATGACCGTGACGTAGTACGGAACTTCACGAGTTCATAGATAGGTGACACGACATGGCATTATTATGTAATTCGAGGACCGTTAGGTAGGTTTCGATGCCCTGAGTACAATGATAGGTGGAACGTTGTCATTGGAGTTAGGACGACATAGTTAATGGTGTGAACACATGAGGGGTATTTTGGCAATTTTGCCTCAAGGGCATTTTAGTCTTTTCCAGTGCATGGGGATTTGTGACAATGGAATTGTGATATGTTGCTGCCTAGGGATGGTGACCCACCAGATTAGGGACACTTTTCCCTTGCTAGAAGGTCGTAGAACCCTCATCCACCGTCTTAATTCAGTTTAAACGGTCGTGTGTGTTTACTGAAAAACAGTGAACAGAGACACAAAGTTTGTGAGGATTCAAACCCCCCTCAGCTAACGTCAATTGGTTGTGCCGTGTGAACAAAAACGAAGGGATTACCGACGTGGAATGTGGTGGTGTGACTACGCTCAAACTACGCATTAAATTAAACATGTAATTCGAGTGTTATGCAATTTAAACCCTTTTTGTGTAGATGTAGTATTGATAAATAGGGATCGTTCTTAACCGGGGAAATTAGGGAACATTAATAATATGTTAGTGGATTATGAATAAAAGAATAATGAATTAGAGAATTAAATAATAAAAGAATTAAACAATCAAAGAATTAATAAATTAAAGAATAGATGAACAAGATAATAATAAATTAATGAATTACAAAGAATTAATAAATTAACGAATTAAAGAATGAAATAATAGAAGAATAAAGGACTTAGTTAATCAAAGAATAAAGGAATTAATTAATCAAAGAATCAATAAATTAAATAATAAAGGAATGAAAGAATAAAAGCATCAAAGAATAAAAGAATAAAGAATAAACAAGGGGGGTTTTGAAGAGGTTTGTAATTATGTAAATAAGTGAAAGCATAGATAAACTCATTCTATTTCTATTCTAACTTATACACAAAGTAGACTTCCCGTAAACACAAACTTCAACAACATACTACAATTGCAAATATTTGAATTAATCACGAAATTATACCTTCACAAACTCATATTTCTTCATACATTATTCATATTATAAATGCACCGAACAGCGGATTTTTACTTATAATATAATTACCTTAAGTTTGTGATTTAATGCGCCGAACAGCGGTCATACATTAAATCTCTCCAAATCTACTCTAAATGCCCCGAACAGCGGATCAACATTTAGTTTCGAAATGAAGTTTAAGCTCTAAAATGTAAGAAGTAAATGATTTTTAGAAAGTAAAACACATGGAGATTATACTCAATTTTCACAAAAGATAGGAAGGAGAAACCAATACATATATTTCATTATAATTAGAACCAATAACAAATAAAAGAGTTTAAGAGAATGGAGAGCAAATGTTACACTTTTCAGATTGGATGAGAACAATGGATTGTTTTTCACAAGGAACACCGAACAGCGGCTGGAACCTTATGAAGATGGAAGAAGATTAAACAAGGAAATTCGGACTTGAACTCTCAAAATTGTATTGGAACTATTTTGCCAAAATTTCTCCTAAAAGAAGCTCAATTTTGTGCTACTTGGAAGTGATTTCAACAAGTGAAATCAACTCCTATTTATAGGTGGAGAAAGCTACCAAAAATAATATAAAAATACAATAAAAAAAATGGAATAATGGAATGATGAGTAATAAAGATTTGTGATGATGTTTAGAGGTGGTTTGAGTTGTAAAGTTGTAAAATTGGGTTGGAAAGTTGTTGGAAGGTGGCTGGAAATTGAGTGGAATCTGCTGGAAAATAGGGCAGGAATTTTCGGTGGCTTGCTGCTGAAATGGGAAGCTGGCGCTCGGCAGGCGGTCGCTGAAGAGAGGACCTGCGATTCGGCAGGCGCGCGCCGAATTGAATCTGGGCTGAAGGAAGCTGGGCTGACATGCGGGCTTCGCCTGGGCTGGAAGAATCTGGGCCGCACGGGCCTGGGCTGCTGGCTGGGCCGCACGGGCCTGGGCTGCTGGCTGTGCGGGCTTGGATCTTTTTAGAAATGGGTTGGGCTGCACAGGAACAATTAATTAATTAATTTAAAACTAAATTAATTATTCCACCGAATTTTGTCCATATTTTATTCGTTATAATTCTGATCGAAACGATTCTTTCGCCAAAATGCTCCAAATTACAACCTTTATTTTTCTAAACATAAAAATCACAAAATAATTTATTTTATCAATTTATTTAATATTTTAATATTAAAAGTCAAGTATAAAGGGTATAAAATAATATAAAATAATGCTTATTTAACGTCCTATCAAATACCCCCACACTTAAACTTTGCTAGTCCCTAGCAAATACTAAAATCAAACTACGAATTCAAAACAAGTAGACCCTTAACCATTTGTCTCAAATTTCATTGTTATAATCATGGCATAAAAGATTTTCACTTAAAACATTTAAGCAAATGGAATTCAAGAGTTAATACATGGTAACAAAATGTTTCGACAAGTAAGATAATGAGTAAATATGGTGAAATGGATCTCTGCATGAATAAGACAAGTATGAATCAACTCACAAGGATATGCACTCATAAATTCACTCAATTTTGTGAGGGTTTGTGTTTGCACTCAAAGTATGTGAGAGATGCTCACATAATCGAAATGAAGTACTTTTGCAAAATCTCAAACAAACACCTCAAGATAAAAACAAAACATACTTGCGCAAATGAACCAAAACCATAAGCTTACTCAAGTGATTGACTCAACTAATCAAAATTTACCATCTTAAGGATCATAAGGTCTTTACGAAGGTTGTAATGGGGCTAAGTTTAGAGGCAAGGAATATATAGGACAAGTGGTGCTCAAATTCGTTCCAAGACTCAATAGACTCCCAAAACATATCATAACTTCCCAACCTTAGTGCAATGATGTCAGTAATCCATCCCTTCGAACATAGGCCTAATTTCATCTTGTTGGGCCTCGAATTCATTCTTTGTGCCGGATTTACAAATGTAAAGGACTCAACTCAAACATTCATAATCAAACCTTATTACCTTGATAAATATATCTTTCTTTCTTTTTTTTTTTCTTCTCTTTTTTTTTCATTTTTTTTTTCTCATATATCAAGGTAATAACATGTGTCAAAAATACAACAATGTTTGAGTAAGTAAATCCACAAATTACACATAAAAGTCTTTCAATATCATCATTTTCTCTTTACATAATCATTATGTCTTCAACCGAGTCCTTGGAACAAAGGTAAAAGATGTCTATACTAAGCTCAAGTGTTTAGATAATCATGGTGAGGAAAGAAAGGCTTAATGTGGGCTCAAAAGGGGTAAAACTAAGGGGGTCGTAACTTGTGCGCACAAAATAGGGAACATGGATGTTTGAATTTGTGGTGTTAACCCTAATGCCTTAATCATTTCCAAAATCAGAGAATTTATTGACTTAAAAGCTTTGAAAATCACATAGAATAAGTTCTAGTGCTCTAGAGTTCATTAAAAGCTATGGCAAGCAGTTATGAGGCATATGTATATCAATTTAAACAAAGAACTTATGAATCACTCATCAAAGATGTATATAAGTTCTAAAGCTCACATAAGGTTCAAATGATTCATACTTATCATATCATGCTTATTTATGTACCAATTTACATGCATTATCTTCAAGTAGTAACACTTAATCACAAAATATTAACAAACAAATTCAAGTTGTAGTGATTATCTTTATGGCCATAACATAATCATTTCCATTTACTTATATCATTGACAAGTTAAAGGGCAACTTGATGACTCGCAAAAAACACTACGTTAAAACAAAAAGACTCAAGAAAGCAATAATAATTTTTTTGTTTTGTTTTTTTTTTTGTTTTTGTTTTTTTTTTTGTATTTTTTATTTATTTATTTTTTTTTTTTATTTTTTTTTTGAGAAAGAAATAAAACAATTGCAAATGGAAATAAAACAATTGCAAATTAAGAAAGACTTAATAAATCAATTTCAAATGCACAAATTTTTTTTTTTTTTTTTTTTGAGTAAGAAATAAAACAATTGCAAATGGAAATAAAACAATTGCAAATTAAGAAAGACTTAATAAATCAATTTCAAATGCACAAATAAATTTGTAAACCATTCCCCCATACTTAAATTCTACATTGTCCTCAATGTAGGAAAATACGACGTAATTTAAACATAGAATCAAAGTAAGGAAGATGATTTAAGAAAATGAAATAAGAAAGAAAAACATAAAAGAGAGTGAAGGGTTGAAAGAAAGCAAATCTGTGTTGATGACTCCTTCACACTCGCGAACACATTGGGTTGCCTCCCAACAAGCGCTTGAAGTTTAACGTCCATCCAGCCTAGACCAAATTTAGTTTATCTGATGGGACGTCGTAGCACTCTTTCTGACTCCACATCGTGCTCGCCAATTGCCTCGATATAAGGCTTCAATCTATGGCCATTGACCTTGAACTCTTTTCCAGTTCCAACGTGTTTTATCTGTATGGCTCCATGGGCAAAAATATTAGTGATAACAAAAGGTCCTACCCATCTAGAACATAACTTACCAGGAAAGAGTCTGAGCCGAGAGTTGAAAAGCAAAACTTTCTGGCCAATGCCAAATGCTTTACTCCTGATCTGTTTGTCATGAAATGCCTTTGCCTTTTCCTTGTAGATCAGAGTGCTTTCAAATGCATCATTTCTTATTTCCTCAAGCTCACTCAGCTGGAGCTTCCGATGCAGACCGGCGTCATCTAGCTTGATGTTGAACGTTTTGACGGCCCACCATGCTTTATGCTCTAGTTCCACCGGAAGGTGACATGCTTTTCCGTACACCAACCTATAGGGAGACATTCCTATAGGTGTTTTGTAGGCCGTCCTGTATGCCCAAAGTGCATCATCCAACCGTTGGCTCCAATCCTTTCGATTAGGACCCACAGTTCGCTCTAGTATCTTCTTGATTTCTCTATTACTGACTTCCGCCATTCCACTCGTTTGAGGATGGTAAGGTGTAGATACTCGATGAGTGACACCATACCGTTTCAGTAAAGCTTCAATGGTCTTGTTGCAGAAATGACTTCCTCCATCACTTATTAGGACCCGCGGGATCCCAAACCTGGAAAGAATGTTAGTTCTGAGGAATTCTGCAACAGATTTAGAGTCATTAGTCCTGGTGGCCTTAGCTTCCACCCATTTTGATACATAATCAACGACAAGTAAGATATAGAGATAGCCATTAGATTGAGGAAACGGACCCATAAAATCGATACCCCAAACATCAAATATTTCAACAGTAAGAACATAATGTTGTGGCATTTCATCCCTGCGTCCTAAGTTTCCTGATCTCTGACATTTATCACAGGCTAAGCAAAATGAATGTGCATCTTTAAAAAGTGTGGGCCAATATAGTCCAGATTCTAAGATGTTGAGTGCAGTTTTTCTAGATCCAAAGTGGCCTCCACAAGCATGGCTATGGCAGAACTCTAGGACTGACCTATGTTCAATATCAGGGACACATCTCCTAATCAATAAATCTGCACAGTGTTTCCACAAATAAGGTTCATCCCAAATATAGTGCCTAGCATGCTTCTTAAGTTTATCTTTTTGTGCACGGGAGAGGGTGGTGGGCAACTGCTTGGTGACTAAATAATTGACAATATCAGCATACCAAGGAGTACCTCCCTCGATTCTGAAGAGTTGTTCGTCTGGAAACATCTCTTGAATCGCCACAGGATCTCGCTCATGTGCAATGCGACTCAAATGATCCGCCACCACGTTCTCTACGCCTTTCTTATCTTTAATCTCGATGTCAAACTCTTGAAGAAGAAGAATCCATCGGATCAGTCTTGGTTTCGCTTCCTTCTTGGCTAGGAGATACTTCAGTGCTGCATGATCAGTGTAAATAATGACTTTAGTTCGAAGTAGATAAGAACGAAATTTATCTAAAGCAAATACAACAGCAAGCAACTCCTTTTCTGTAGTGGTGTAGTTCATCTGGGCATCATTTAAGGTTCTGGATGCATAGTAGATGGCGTAGGGCTTCTTATCCCGCCTTTGTCCGAGTACGGCTCCAACTGCATAATCAGAGGCATCGCACATTAGTTCAAAGGGTAAGGACCAATCAGGGGCACAAAGAATGGGGGCAGTGGTTAAGAGATTTTTAAGCTTCTCAAAAGCTTCCTGACAGTCTGCATCAAAGACGAAGGGTGTCTCTTTCTGAAGCAGTCGGCACAAGGGCCTTGCAATGTGGGAGAAGTCTTGGATAAATCTTCTGTAAAATCCTGCGTGACCAAGAAATGAACGGATTCCTCTCACCGAAGTGGGAGAGGGTAAGTGGCGCACAGTATCAACTTTAGATTTATCGACTTCAATTCCTCTTTCAGAGACAATATGGCCCAAGACTATCCCTTGTCTAACCATGAAATGGCATTTCTCCCAGTTAAGTACCAGATTAGTTTCGACACACCTTTGTAAGATAAGTGCTAAGTGTTCTAAGCATGCATCAAAACTATCCCCAAAGACACTAAAATCGTCCATAAATACTTCAATTATTTTTTCGACGTATTCAGAGAAAATAGAAAGCATGCATCTTTGGAAAGTACCTGGGGCGTTACATAAACCGAAAGGCATTCTTCGGTAGGCAAAAGTGCCAAAAGGACAAGTGAAAGTCGTTTTATCTTGGTCATTTTGAGCGATACAGATTTGATTGTACCCGGAATAACCATCAAGAAAGCAATAATAGGAGTGACCTGCTAACCTTTCAAGCATTTGATCAATGAAGGGTAAAGGGAAGTGATCCTTCCTAGTTGCTTTGTTCAGGCGTCGATAGTCGATGCAGACTCTGTATCCGGTCACTGTTCGCTGGGGCACTAGCTCTCCTTCACTGTTCGCAACAACTGTGACTCCACTTTTCTTTGGGACTACTTGGACTGGTGAGACCCATTTACTGTCTGAAATTGGGTAGATGACACCACAGTCCAAGAGTTTGATGACCTCTTGTTTCACAACTTCCATCATCGGAGGATGGAGGCGACGTTGGGCTTCGCGAGAGGGTTTTGCATCATCTTCCAGTAAGATTCGATGCACACAAGTTGTAGGGCTGATTCCCTTGATATCTGACAGAGTCCATCCAATGGCTGTCTTGTACTTTGTCAAGACCTGTACCAGTCTATCTTCCTGTGACTCGGTTAGTGCAGAAGACACTATGACGGGCAGAGTGTCGTCCGAGCCAAGATAGGCATACTTCAGGTGGTCAGGCAAAACTTTGAGCTCGAGAACTGGGGCCTGAATCACTGAAGGAGGAGTGACATTAGTACTGATTGGAAATGACGAGGGTACCTGATGATTCATCATTCTGGGGGTCTCATTTAGGGTCATGACTTCATCCCAAATTCGAGGTTCTAGTTCGTAATCCGTATCTTCAACCAAGGCGTCCCCTGATTGCGTTAGGCCAACTCCTTTCTGGATTATCATGTTGAGTGTGTCTTCTCGAATTGAATCAAAATGTTTCTCTGCGAGATAAGTGCACACGTCAACAGAAAAAGTAGTATGAGTTGCGGAACTAGGGTACCTCATGGCATCAAAAATGTTGAAGCCAATCTCCTCTCCGTCTACTTCCATAGTTAATGTTCCATTGAACACATCAATCTTTGTCTTGGCAGTTCTCATGAATGGTCTTCCCAACAGCATTAGTGGAGCTTGATTCGTAGGGGAATCCTCCATGTCTAGGACATAAAAGTCAGCTGGGAAGATGAGTTGGTTAACCTGCACAAGAACATCTTCGACGTATCCCTTAGGATACACATTAGAGCGATCGGCTAACTGAATGATAATATCGTCATGCTGTAATTTACCTAGACCTAGGGCAACATATAGTGAATATGGCATAACATTAATGGATGCTCCTAAGTCTAGCATGACTTTATCAAATGACTTGTTACCAATCACGCAGGGAACAGAAAAACTCCCTGGATCCTTCAACTTTGGGGGTAGCCGACGCTGGATTACAGCAGAAACTGTTTCACTCACCATCACAACCTCCTTCTCCCTCGTCTGGCGCCTTGGAGTGCATAACTCTTTCAGAAATTTTGCGTATTTCGGCACTTGTTTGATGCACTCGATCAAGGGCATGTTGATTTGCACCCTTTTGAAGATCTCCAAGATTTCCTCATCGGATTCATTCTTCTTAGATTTGGCAAGCCTACTTGGAAATGGTGCATGCACAAACGGGGAATTAGTAACAACCGAACTTGAAGGGATTGGGTTATTACCTTGTGTGTGGGTAGGTTGAACTGGCGGTTGTGTCATGGTGGTCTTAGTTGCCACCTTGTGCTTTTCAGCCTCAGAAACGGCTGGATCTGGTTCTATTTCTCCGAGCACTTTACCACTGCGAGTGGTGATTGCATTGGCTTCAGGTCTTACATTTGGGTTGGGCGTAGGTTGAGGTGGAAGCACCCCGCTAGCTTGGATCTTACCCATGAAGTCCACGACTTTGCCCATTTGGTCCTTGAGATCAGCGATGTCTTTTTGTTGATTTTGCTGACCTGTGACAAGAGCCTGAGTTGAAGCCATTAGTGTTTGCTGCCCTTGGGAAAGAGCAGCCAGCATTTTATCATAATCAGGATTAGAAGATGAAGAAGTATGATTATTTGCATGATTATGAGAAAAGTTAGAAAATGGGACCGGGGGCCTTGGTTGCCATGTGGGCCTTGGTTGCCATGTGGGCCTTGGGAACTGGTCTGGGACACGGTTTGACCCGGTCGACATGTGCTGAGGGTTTAGGACATTGTTCGGATCTCTCCAACTGTAACCTTGGGTCCTTGGCCCTCCTTGATAGCCTCCAATGGCGTGTGCCATTTCAGTTCCGGAGTCTTCTTCCCTTGCAGTGTAGGGACATTGTTCCTCAAGATGGCCTTGAGAGCATATGGAACAAACTGGAGCTACCTGTTTCTTTAGCTCAAGCATATTCGAGAGCATAGAGGTGATTTTATCTAACTTTGAATCATTTATAGCATGGGAACTTACCTCATGTACCTTTCTAGAAATGGGATCGGCACCTTCGTATTGTGCATCATTGAGTGCACGGCTTTCAAGTAGTGCACGACCATCTACTAGGCTCCGAGCTAAGAAACTTCCATTAGCTGCAGCATCGAGCAGTCCTCTATCCCAACTTTTGAGTCCTTCATAAAAGTAGGTTAAAAGATAGCCTTCTGTGATCCCGTGAGTAGGGCATGAAGCACAAAGTTCCTTAAACCTCTCATAGTACTGGCTGAAATTCTCATCATGTTCTTTCTGCTTGATTCCAGTGATCTCTTTTCTTAAGACCGTAATCTTTGAGGCAGGGAAGTACTTGGTAAGAAACTCCTGAACCAACTTCTCCCAAGAGTCAATATGATTGGGTGGGAGACTTAAAAGCCATACCCGTGCTCTTTCTTCCAAGGACAATGGGAAAGCTTTCAGCTTCATGATTTCCAAGTCCGCATCATCCGGACACATACTACTAATGATGAATTGGAACTCCGTTAAGTGTTTGTGTGGATCTTCATTTCTGATTCCACGGAACTTGGGTAGTTGATGAAGAACTCCACTCTTAAGCTCAATATCTTTCTTGTTGGTTCGAGGCTCGGGATACTGGATGCAGAAGTCTGTAGTGCCATTTGTGTTTGCACATGTCTGCTCCCGGATACTCAGGTTTCGTGCCATGGTTATCGGTGTTCCGAAAATCTGTTCTTCTTCTGAATTACTCTTCTCGCTTTTGGACTCACCGAATATTGGGGATGGAGGTTCGAACGAACTGGTTTGCTTAAGTGCGTCTCTGAATGTGGCGTTGCTTGGTGAGATGTCAAGTTGTCTTCTCAGCCGATCAAGCTTAGATTGATGAGCACGCATTCATAAGTTCGTACCTCTATGAAAACAAAACTCTAAGTTAGAAGGCAAGTATACACAAGAAAAGATAATAAGTGTAAGATAGTAGAGATTTGCATAAAATAGCACATAAATAGAAACCAGAATTACCAAAAAGTTACGTTAATGGAAAGAAAATACACAAGTTTCAAATGCAAACTAATAATGCAATAAGTAGAGTTTTAGAGTGTCATGAATAACTTTCCCCTTCCGCTTCTCATAGTACTTTCCTGGGCGTACGGCCTGCGCGTACTGATAACCACCATTCCACCATTCAACATTAATCATGGCCAGTTGAGATAGATGTAATGCGAGAAGCAAGGATAATTTTAAGAGCACCCCGAGGCTAGCTTGGCATATACTCCATTGGTGTTCCCTTTCTTAATCCAAAACTTGTCACCAGTCATAACTCTCCTAGACACCATAATTAATCCAAATGATGACGTAGAGAATTACCAAACCCTAGTGTTTACAAACTCCGCCCCAACCTCATGTCCATAGATTCGAGTCTATGGTATGTGGTGATGAAATCCACACATCATGAAGGGTTAAGGAGAAAGTAAATAAGAGGGGCACTACCTGTTCCCGAAAGTAAGATTTTGAAGAAAAAGGGACTAAGAGATTCATGCAACTCTAAAACAATTAATAGGAAACAATACTTACACTTTAGGAAATTCAAAGATGAATAAAGTTTCATAAAAAAAATTTAAATTTTTTTATTTTTTATTTTATTTTTTTTAAATTTTTTTTTTATTTTTTTTTTAAATTTTTTTTATTTATTCCGAATTTTCTTTTTTTCATTTCAGATTTAAAGTTTAACAAGACATAAACAAATAATTGATTACATAAAAATAAAATAAGTGTAAACATAAAGTTAGTGGAACATAAAGGTTATGTAATAAAATTAAAAGAAAGTTAATGGAATAAAGTTAATGTAATATAATTAAAGTTAAGGGAATAAAGAAAAAGTGTGAATATTAAGTTAAGGGAATAAAGAAAAAGTGTGAATATTAAGTTAATGGAATAAAGTATAATGGAATAAATAAAAGTAAAAGTAAAGAAAAGTGAACATATAAAATATGCATTTATGAACAAGTATCAAATTTATTATGAACAAATATATATAAAAAAAAAAAAATTATTAACATTTATGAACAAGTATAAATTAGAAATTAAGAAAAAGTAAAGTATGAGCATTATAAACAAACATAATAAGAACAATAATAAGATGGATAAATAAAATATAAACAAGTAAGTAAATGTTATAAACAAATATAATATTAACAAAAATAAAATTTATAAACAAGTATAATATGCACAATTTATATACATACACTAACAAATTAAAATGATTTTCAATTTCCCCGGCAACAGCGCCAAAAATTGACTACGCTCAAACTACGCATTAAATTAAACATGTAATTCGAGTGTTATGCAATTTAAACCCTTTTTGTGTAGATGTAGTATTGATAAATAGGGATCGTTCTTAACCGGGGAAATTAGGGAACATTAATAATATGTTAGTGGATTATGAATAAAAGAATAATGAATTAGAGAATTAAATAATAAAAGAATTAAACAATCAAAGAATTAATAAATTAAAGAATAGATGAACAAGATAATAATAAATTAATGAATTACAAAGAATTAATAAATTAACGAATTAAAGAATGAAATAATAGAAGAATAAAGGACTTAGTTAATCAAAGAATAAAGGAATTAATTAATCAAAGAATCAATAAATTAAATAATAAAGGAATGAAAGAATAAAAGCATCAAAGAATAAAAGAATAAAGAATAAACAAGGGGGGTTTTGAAGAGGTTTGTAATTATGTAAATAAGTGAAAGCATATATAAACTCATTCTATTTCTATTCTAACTTATGCACAAAGTAGACTTCCCGTAAACACAAACTTCAACAACATACTACAATTGCAAATATTTGAATTAATCACGAAATTATACCTTCACAAACTCATATTTCTTCATACATTATTCATATTATAAATGCACCGAACAGCGGATTTTTACTTATAATATAATTACCTTAAGTTTGTGATTTAATGCGCCGAACAGCGGTCATACATTAAATCTCTCCAAATCTACTCTAAATGCCCCGAACAGCGGATCAACATTTAGTTTCGAAATGAAGTTTAAGCTCTAAAATGTAAGAAGTAAATGATTTTTAGAAAGTAAAACACATGGAGATTATACTCAATTTTCACAAAAGATAGGAAGGAGAAACCAATACATATATTGCATTATAATTAGAACCAATAACAAATAAAAGAGTTTAAGAGAATGGAGAGCAAATGTTACACTTTTCAGATTGGATGAGAACAATGGATTGTTTTTCACAAGGAACACCGAACAGCGGCTGGAACCTTATGAAGATGGAAGAAGATTAAACAAGGAAATTCGGACTTGAACTCTCAAAATTGTATTGGAACTATTTTGCCAAAATTTCTCCTAAAAGAAGCTCAATTTTGTGCTACTTGGAAGTGATTTCAACAAGTGAAATCAACTCCTATTTATAGGTGGAGAAAGCTACCAAAAATAATATAAAAATACAATAAAAAAAATGGAATAATGGAATGATGAGTAATAAAGATTTGTGATGATGTTTAGAGGTGGTTTGAGTTGTAAAGTTGTAAAATTGGGTTGGAAAGTTGTTGGAAGGTGGCTGGAAATTGAGTGGAATCTGCTGGAAAATAGGGCAGGAATTTTCGGTGGCTTGCTGCTGAAATGGGAAGCTGGCGCTCGGCAGGCGGTCGCTGAAGAGAGGACCTGCGATTCGGCAGGCGCGCGCCGAATTGAATCTGGGCTGAAGGAAGCTGGGCTGACACGCGGGCTTCGCCTGGGCTGGAAGAATCTGGGCCGCACGGGCCTGGGCTGCTGGCTGGGCCGCACGGGCCTGGGCTGCTGGCTGTGCGGGCTTGGATCTTTTTAGAAATGGGTTGGGCTGCACAGGAACAATTAATTAATTAATTTAAAACTAAATTAATTATTCCACCGAATTTTGTCCATATTTTATTCGTTATAATTCTGATCGAAACGATTCTTTCGCCAAAATGCTCCAAATTACAACCTTTATTTTTCTAAACATAAAAATCACAAAATAATTTATTTTATCAATTTATTTAATATTTTAATATTAAAAGTCAAGTATAAAGGGTATAAAATAATATAAAATAATGCTTATTTAACGTCCTATCATGGTGATGGCGTGGATGCCTGTCGTGCACGGTGGCGGTTGGATGAGGGCCAAACCCGTGAACTCCCCTGTTCAGGTTCAAATCGTACATGGTGATTTATTGGGTATTGATCGATTGTAAAGGATGAGAGAGGTTACTGGAGGTCTGGGGAATCGAATAGACTCGTTTTCGAGGTCAGGGATGGATGGTAAGTGAACCTTCCATGAAACTTGTTTTTAAAATTCGAACATGGAAAACCTGGTTATGATGACAGATAAGTGAAATGGTCATTTGTTTGAGGTTTTGGACATCAAAAGGAGGCTTATGGACGAGGAATTAAGGACAGTGATGGCCGGAGCCATGAAAACAGAGAGGAGAAATTTGAAGGAATGAAACTCGATCGGGAAGATACTCTACAGACCTTATTTGTGAGTTTTGAAAACGAGATTAAATAGGAAAAACTTGGACGACATTAATGGTGAAATCAGGATAAAAAATAGGCTAAAATGGAAAAAACTCGTGAACGCCGGTTCGGGTCTGGACCGATCTGAACCGGGTTCACCTGAGGTAGGGGACAATGAACAGTAGGCACGTGGGGCCCCTTTTGGGGAAGTTTCCTGTAACAACCCCTCCCAAGAATTGGGATTAGTAGAGTGATTAAGGTGTGATTAGTAAGGTTAATCAGGGGTTAGGTGGTCCCGAGGGGTCCGGGAACCTAGAATGATGATTTTGCCCCCTGCTTTGGGCAAAAATGTTGACTTTTATTTCGGGTGGTCAATTGGGGATTGACCAGTGACCGGAACGTAGTTGAGGTTGTCACGAATCCTTAGGCTGGTGGCACGCCCGATTCCGACATCCGAGGAGGAAGTTGTGATGTTCGGAAGGTTGAGGGCTTAACCGTAATTTGGGTAAAGTAGGGGGAATAGTTGACTTTTCGTATAATCGAGTTTTGGTAGGTTGACCTAGGATGGTTAGATAGTTCTTGTCGTCCTGAGTTCGATGACAGGCGGCACGTGTTCATCGGACTTACGAGGCGAAGGTTACGGGTCTAGGAAGTTTCGGTAGAACCGTAAAAATGTGTTAAACAGAAGGGTATTTTAGTCTTTTTGGGTTTATGGGGATTTGTGCAGAAAGAAAAGAATGGACGGCTGGGGTTTAAACAGATGGGATAAAGTTTGAAGGGATGGTGACACGTGTTGAAGGACTAGAGGATTCTGGTGGAATCCTGTGTGTTCACGGTCCTAGCTATTTGGGTGAACCCGTGTGTGTGTTGTTCTTCGACAAACACAGAGAACAGAGGGTGAGAGTTTGGGATCAGTTGATCGATCTGGGTGCAAGGGTGAGTAAATAGGGAGTTGTGAGTGTGTTAGTGAGGCAAGGTGGAGCTGGTGGCCGTGAATTGGAGGTGCAATCGTGCACGGCGGCACGGCGGAGGTGTGGAGGAATTTTGGGGAGAAACAGGGAGCTGTGAGGTTGAGGTGGTGGCTACGCCGTGAGGCGAGGCAAACCAAGGCCAGGGGAGGCTGAGGAGACTGCAAGGAGTCCAACGACCACCGGGGTAGGCGGCAGTGCGCACGGCGGAGCTGCAATCGAAGGGTAAGGTTTCTTTGCCCTGTTTTGCCGTGAAAATTCAATTTGAAAGTCGTGAGTCTAGGGCTAGAGTCGAGGGAGTTGGAGGTTAGGGTGAGACTCCTGATGGTCCTAGGGATCGTTTGAGTGTGCTGCCGTGATGGGTGGTGCACGGTGGTGGAGGGCACGACGGAGGGACCTTCAGTACTCTGTTTTGGCCGTGGGTTCAAACGGCGAGTCGTGTAGGTAGGGGCTGAGTCGACGGTATAGGGGTGTTGGTCTAGATTCAGTGAGGTCTTAGGGACCGTCTGGTGTCACCACCGTGACGGGAGGTGACCGGAGTTGAGGAGTCGTGAAACAGGGGATGTAGGCCGTTTGATTTTGAGCTTCAGTCGACGGTGTAGAGGCCGTGTCGAGGTGAACGGGGTACGGGAAGAGTTAGGGCAGGTCAGGACGAAGCTACAGGTGAAAGAAGGGATCGAATTGGTGGCCGGACGGCGGAGATCAAGTCTCGCCGGTTCAGCACGGGTTGAAGACGGTACTGTAGCTGGCGCGTGGGGCCACGCGCAGCCACTTTGGGCGGCGCGTGGAGGCGCGTGCGGCGGTTCTGGGAGAAACAGTCAACTTGACTTTTGGTCTAGGAGTTGTGTTGAGTTGAATGGAGTTGGTTTCGGGTTAATCGGAAGTCGTTTGAGTTTAGTTCCGCGAGGGTGAAGGTTTAGGGTCCCGGGGTTCTAGGTCTTCGGTTCGGGGATTTTTGAGGAAATTTAGGAGAGTGTTGGTAGATGTATTAGTGACGTAATGTGACGGTGTTTGACAGGATCGGGATTTCCCGAGGAAGCCGAGGAACGGGCTGGACGTTCGGGACGCGAGTAGGGCTCAGTACTGTGAGTGGACCTCTTCTCTAAACTCGAGCATGCATAACTGTTTTCTATAATTGTCTTATGGTTTTTAATCATGATTTTATGTTTATCGAATATGTTTGGTTGGTTTTACATTATTACACGTTTTTCGAGGAAATTGGTTTTTAGCACGTTTTACGAGGAACGGTTGGTTTCTGGAATATATGCTATGGTTTTGGGATTTCAAATGATAAGTGGTTTTCAATGGTTATAAGTGGGTTTTGGAATATGATTTCAATGATCAAGGTTTGGTGGTTTTAGAAACGGATTTTGGAAATGGAAGTTGGTTTTAAAGTTGGAAAGTGAATTTCCGGATTTGGGTTCGGAATGACGGTTCTGAACGCCGGAAGGGCTTCGGACCAGTGATTTCGGATTCGGGTTTGGATGTGGATTTGGTAAATGGTTTTTAAATGGTTTTGGGATTGGATTTGCTGGATATTGGGTTTAAAGACCCGGATATATGTGACGGGGGACCGGCCGGATTGGGTTTAAAGACCCGGATTGAGTTTAAAGACTCGGATATATATTGATTTTCCCCCGTAGGCCTTGAGTTTAAAGACTCGGGAGTTTAAAGACTCGGATATGATTAAGGCCTGGATTGAGTTTAAAGACTCGGGAGTTTAAAGACTCGGATAGATCCAGCAGGTTTGATCGGGACATTTATGAGTTAATGTTCATGATTTATGATACAGTTTTCTGATACTCATGTTATGGTTTCTTATGATATTTTATAGTGTTTCTGTTTCTTATGATGTTTAAGAATGATTCTTTTATTAATGTGTTTATAACTGCTGGTTATGCATGTGGTTTCAAAACGGAGGGTTTGACTCGGTTTTCTTATAAAATGGTTTTTGAACTTTTGTACTTTCTGGTCCACTCACATTTTCTGTTTTAATTGCCCTCCAGGTTGTGGAGCTAGCGTGGGGTCTTGACGTCGAGGCAGTGTCCAAGGCATAGAAGTGACGTGAGGGATCCTAGGAGAGTTAAAGGCTTCTGTGTGCGTGTACTTTATCGGTTTTTATTTTCTTTGTAATTTAGTGCTATGCTCTGTAAACGATAAGGTTGGGATATTTTGTAATTACTCCTGCGTTTGACTGGGTTAGAGTGAGTTTTACTTGAGTATTGCGTCGGGGAGTCAGACGGGAGCGGGATTTACCTCGGGTTTCGGGGTGAAACCGGGGTGGGTCCTGACATTTCCAACACAACTTTTAAAGTATTCGATGTAACGAACATTTTGGCACTGGTTTCGAGTCGATCGGACATCGTCCCGATATGTTTTGGGATGTCCGAAGGTTTTAAGGCTCTGTTAAAATAGTTAAAAATTCAAGAAAATTACGGGGCTTTAGTGTAAGCTTTAAAAAGTAGTTAGTGACCTTATTATGGGATTTGGACAGGTTCAGGAAAGCCGGTGATTGTGGATTAGTCGGGGCGGCGCTCGTATCGAGGCGACGACGCTATGGGTCTGTGAGTGGGCTTTGCTTTCAATCTTATGATGCATGCATATATGTTTCTATATGATTTTCTATCCGTGGTTTCTATGTTGTGATTTGATATTGATGATTTATGATTTTGCACGAATTTCGAGATAAGTACGTATTTGCACATTTTACGAGTTTTCAATTTTTCATGTGAATTGATCCATCATGAGTGATGAGAACAATCCCCGCTTCTAACCCCATCCAGTTCGAGGAACTGTCAATAAAGAGCTTCCATAGGAGATTGGAAGTTGAGCGTTGCAGAGATGAGGAATTGTCACCATGATCTTGCGGATGAAGGTGTCGGCGGCCCTGGGGGCTCTGCCAAGTTTCTTGCCATTGCTTCCTTCCAATGATGCTGGTGTAAACACCACAACAAAATCTGCAAAGGCCTGGCCTTTGACGGCTGTTCTAGCACAATAGAGGAAAAAAAATCCCCGCTTCTAACCTCATCCAGTTCGAGGAACCGTCAATAAAGAGCTTCCATAGGAGATTGGAAGTTGAGCGTTGCAGAGATGAGGAATTGTCACCATGATCTTGCGGATGAAGGTGTCGGCGGCCCTGGGGGCTCTGCCAAGTTTCTTGCCATTGCTTCCTTCCAATGATGCTGGTATAAACAACACAACAAAATCTGCAAAGGCCTGGCCTTTGACGGCTGTTCTAGCACAATAGAGGAAATCATGATGATTCAACTATATGGCCCATTTCATTACTCGTGTTGATGCATCAGGTGTATGAAGTAATGAACGGATTATGTCATGATGATTACCTGATGAGTTTGAAAGTACAGTTGTAGCTCCTTTGTGGTAACCAATAATGCAAAGATCAACTTTTCAAATTTTGGGTACCTAGTTTCAGCATTGAGGAGGGCCTTAGACGTATAGAACACCGAAAGCTGAATCCCATTCTCTTCTCGGATAAGTGCGGAGCTTACAACAACCTCAGAGACTCCCAGATAAAGGAACATGCCCTCGTCATCTTTGGGCTTTGATGGTAGCAGTGGAAACGTCAAGTAGCTCTTGAGATCTTGAAATGCTTTCTCACAACTTTCATCCCACTTATCTCTAGATACCTTTCTTACCACTTAGAAGAAAGGTCGACACCGATCCGTTGCTTTGGACAAGAATCTATTCAGTGTTGTAGCCTGTCTAGTGAGACTTCAAATCTCTTTCAAACTTCATGGGGACATCATCTCGAGAATCATCTTGATTTGTTTAGGATTTGCCTCGATCCCTCGCTGGGTCACAAGGTAACCTAAGAATTTCCGCAACGACCCGAATTTTCATAAATAATATTTTAATGTAAAATGACCATGTTACCCTTAATGGGGAAAAAGTTAAATTTTGACCCAGAAGATATTTTGGACTTTAAATTATAATCGTGACGTAGATCGGGACGTCACAAATCCATAAACAGGCGGCACGTTGAAATCGGACTTCGTACGAAAAAGTTATGGTCACAGGAGTGAAAACGGGCAAATTTGCGTCTCGAAAACCGTATTAATTAATTAATACCATATTAGTTGGGATATTAATTAGGGACACATGGATGAGTGAAAAGTGTCCCTCATCCGTCAACTAGGGTTTCACATGGGTGCGTTTGATTGGCCCATTATTTAAACATCTCAAATCTCTCTCCTTCTCTCATTCGTCGGTTTCCCTAAAACTAAAGAGCACACACACAAACCTGTTAACTACACCACCCAAACCCGACCACCCATTTTGCACCGTCCACCATGACAGCTAAGAACAGACAGACTGAGAGAGCGACCAGGATGAACAAGTGATGTCACGGGGAGGCAGAGCTGCGACGGATCCGCGGAGCCACGGAGGAGAGATGAGACGTTCAAAACCCGAAAACCCTTGTTTTGGACCGAAAATGGAAGTCATGTTCTAGCATGTGTTTATTGTTTTGATGGACCCTAATGTGTTCTAGGGACTAAGGTGAATACATAGGGATAAGTTTCGAGGAAAACGGTGAAAGAGCTATGAGGTATCGAAAACGGAAAACGCATATTACTTTTCACCGAGTTTGGAAGTCAGATCTAGCCCGTTTTTAGAGTTTTTGTTTAGGTAGAACTGTTAATGGGACATAGACGATCATTCAGGAATAAACCAGAAGAAAAATGGCGACCGGTTCGAGTCGCAGGCCTACGCAACTCAGTTTTTGTTTAGAGTTTTTCCCTATTCAGTTATTTATATGATTCTATGATTTATGATACAGTTATGATTTCTTATATTTGATTCAATGCATGCAAGTTTTGAAAACGGAGGGGTAAAACCATATGATTATTATGTTATTAAATTGGTTTTGGAAACCTACTTATTTTTGGCCCACTCGCCCTTTATTGTTTTAATTGACCTCTCCAGGCAGTGCTACTAAGGTAGAAGAGGAGGATCCGGAGTACGAGGCATAGATTCTTTTGTTGTGCACCTGTACACCCTGTTGGGTAGGTTGAGCACTATTTTGTAACTTGACATTTGTGCTCATATTTTGTATTTGTACTATCCCTGGTCTGATAACATTGAGCTCTGAATTCGTATTTTTAACTTTATTTATTTAATTTGAAAGAATTTAGTTCGGTTAAGGGTATTTTCAGTATATTTAGAGTCGTTGTCATATGGGAGCAGGGCACATCCCCGGGTGGTTCCAGTGGGATCGGGATTGGTCCTGTCAACTTGGTATCAGAGCACCAGGTTAGTGGTCAGGGTATTAGGTTAGCGGTTTGTACCTTGTACATTGTCTCTTTAAATGTCATTTAACATATCATGCCTCGTAACAGTTTTTATATGCCTCAGAGATGCGATCCCCAAGCACGGATCGAAGAGGACTTAGTGAGAGAGATGGAGAGTGCGAACATTGAGCGGGCCCAATGTTTGGGTGCCACGATCTTTAGGGGGGGTCAGACCCTGAGGAGGCACACTAGTGGATCGACCGTTGGGGAAAGGATCTTCACGGTGATGCACTGCCCACTAAAGGAGCGCGTGGTGCTAGCGACCTTTCTGTTGGATGGATGCGCATACCGCTGGTGGCACAACCTGGTGATGTCTGGGTGGACTGTTCACTGTATCTCTTGGGAGACCTTCAAGGAATGATTCCTCAACCAATACTATCCGAGGTCTTTCCGCAACGCTCATGATACCAATTTCTTTCAGCTCCAGCAGGGGAGCCAGACCGTGGCGGAGTACAAGCAGTCCTTCCTGATGTTTTCTCACTCCACCGAGGCCTTCGTGAGCACGAAAGAGGACAAGTTTCATAGGTTTGGGTTGGGGATCCAAGGGGACATTCAGGCCATGGTGACATCTACCCACTTCGATTGCCTAAGAGACTTGACAGATGTTGCGATGAGAGTTGCGGACAGTCTCTTGGTACAGCATCGGATGACTGGTGAGGCACGACGACGAGATCGTCCCCATCTTGGATTTTCGGGCCATCGGGGCTCGAAGGGTGGCCATTCCATGGGAGCTTCATTATCGGGTAGCCGGGGACGGTTTGGTAGGCACGGGAGTCCCCAGAGGTCAGGACAGAGGTTCGATTCCTGGCAGCAATTGCAGTCCCCCATGAGTGATTCGCCCGGTGGATATTCCGGCAAGCCGAGGGTGGTGACTTGCTTCGCCTGCGGAGAACAAGGGCATTATGCTTCGGATTGCCCACTGGTGCATGGTAGTGGCAGTTCAGTGCAGAGTTCGGCTTCTCATATTACTGGTGGTCACGGACGGGGTGGAGCTCGTAGCGGTGACAGAGGAGCACGGGGACGCGATCGAACGACTGAACCCCTAGCTCGAGTTTATGCGTTTACCCAGCAGCAGGCCAGGACAGTTCCGGGTGTTGTGATAGGTACTCTTATTATAGCTAATCTTGTTGTTCGCGTATTGATGGACTGTAGGGATACTCATTCATTTATTTTGCGGAGTTGTGCGAGCTTATTGGGTCGTGAGGTGTAAGCACTTGAGAGTGAGATAGGTGTGGGTACACCGGTGAGAGTCGTCTACCGAGTGGACCAAGTTATACGAGATTGCCCAGTGGAAGTGGAAGGTGTAGAGTTTCCAGCTGATTTGATCATAATTGATATCCATGACTTTGACGTCATACTAGGAGTCGACTGGCTATCAGACCACTATTCTTTGATTGACTGTTGCAACAAGCGAGTGACCTTGCAGACTCCGGGTTTACTGGAGGTGATCTTCCAGGGAGATCAGGGAGTCTCGTCACCCGAGATAATTTCCGCACTCATAGCTACTAAATTATTACAAAAGGGTTGCCAAGGTTACATAGCTTATGTGGTGGAAGCACATGATGATTCTTTGAGAACCGAGGATATACCGGTGGTACGAGAATTTCCTGATGTATTCCTGGAGAACTTGCTTGGGTTACCACCATCTCAGGAGATCGATTTCTTGATCGAACTACTCCCTGGGACGTGATCAATATCGCAGGCATCGTATCGTATGGCACCGGCGGAGTTACGAGAGTTGAAATCTCCACTACAGGAGTTGGTGGATCTCGATTTCATCCAACCCAGTACTTCACCATGGGGAGCACCCGTGCTATTTTTTAAGAAGAAGGAGGCTAGTTTACGGCTGTGTGTGGATTATCGGTAACTTAATAAGGCAACGGTAAGGAACGAGTACCCCTTACCCAGAATTAACGATCTATTCGACCAACTGTGGGGAGCGCAGTGATTCTCCAAGATTGATCTAAGATCGGGCTATCATCAGCTGAGAATCCCCGAGGATAATATTCCGAAAACGGTGTTTCAGACGAGATATGGGCACTATGAGTTCTTGGTAATGCCATTTGGTTTGACGAATGCACCAACGTCATTCATGGATTTGATAAACAGAGTTTTTCGATCATACTTGGACAAGTTCATGATTGTGTTCAACGAGAAGCATCTACAGTTGGTGTTGGGGAAGCTGAGGCAGAAGCAGTTGTATGCCAAATTAAGTAAGTGTCAGTTTTGGTTGAACATCATTGGTTTTCTGGGACATGTCATATCACCTGACGAGATTAGTGTGGATCCCCAGAAGACTGAAGTGGTGACTAACTGGGCTAGACCGACGACAATGACCGAGGTACGGAGTTTCATTGGATTGGCAGGCTATTATTAGAGATTCGTAGAGGGTTTCTCCAGCATTTCCATACCTTTGACTCGATTGACCTGGAAAGGAGTGAAATTTGTTTGGGATGAGCGGTTTGAGCAGAGCTTTCAGGTGCTAAAAATCGGCTGGCCACTGCACCCATCCTTGCCCTACCTGACGATTGTGGGGAATTCGAGGTCTACATTGTCGCATCGTTGTAGGGACCGAGTCACGTGCTGATGCAGAAGGGTAGAGTTATTGTATACGCATCAAGACAACTTAAGCCACATGAACTGAACTACCCTACACATGATTTGGAGTTGGCGGAGGTGGTTCATGCCTTGAAGATCTGGAGACATTATTTGTTCGGCGTGACATGCAGGATTTTCACCGATCATCAGAGTCTGAAGCATCTGTTTACCCAAAGAGAGTTGAATATGAGACAACGGCGGTGGCTGGAGTTGATTAAGGACTACGACTGTACGATCGAGTATCATCTGGGAAAGGCAAATGTTATGGTGGATGCACTCAGTAGAAAGTCAGCAAGATCGATTGCTCATCTGGGGATTGACAGGACCCGTCCCAACTAGATTTTGATAACCGTGCCCGGTCCTGCTCCCGTCTGACAAGTCAACTGAATTCCCGAAACTACCCTTCAGTACCTGTCAGATAAGGGATAACTGCACTGATTTCCGCTCATGCCTCCGCCTCTCGATCAGCTCCGAACATCGTGCCACGACTTGGAGGGTCATCAAAACAGGAAAGGTGTGAGTGGACAAAAATAATATCATTTAAAACACATTTCGAAATACATCATTTACCCTCCAGTTTATCAAACCATGCATGCCAAATCACATGAAAAGCATCAAATCTCGGTTCTCAAGCCAAACATATGAATCATTTTATAAAACCATTTTATCATACAATAAAGCATATAACTCGGGAATTACACATACGAGGGTCCTCTGGGAATTACACATCCAAAGTTATCATACTGTTGGGAATTACACATCCAGCCTCACCGAGAATTACACATCCGGTCCCTCCGAGAATTACACATCCGGAGTCCCTCCGGGAATTACACATCCGAAGTCTGCCCAGGAATTACACATCTGGGGACACTGAACATCAATACAAAATCAAAATCTTCAATTCAAAATCATCATCAAAACCACGACAAAACCATTTATCACGGGGCCTCATGCCCAAAGCTCATTTTCACGCAAATTCGTGCAACCGCAACCCAAGTTGCCATTTTCACATAAATCCATAAAATATCCACAAAAGTATTACAAATTTACCAAATCAATTTCCCGACTCATAATCCGAGTCAAAACCAATCTCAAATCCCGCGCCTTCGCCCAAAACAACAATTTCACAGTTTCTCGAAAAATGTGCCCTCGAAAAATGTGCCCAAACACTGATTAAAATAATCATTAAATCCAGTAAATAATCATACCAAATCATTGCAGCTCAAATCATGCAATAAATCATGTAAAACATTTAACTATGCATGCATATCAGTTTATAAAACAAACGTCACTCACACACCGTCCAAACCGTTCGCTTTCCGAGCTACACGCGTTTCCGTAATTTCCAATGTCTTCCAGGAATTCCAAGTCCTACCCAAATTCATCATTAAGGGTCACTAGTGACTTAATTAACATCATATTAATTTCCCACAATTTTTCGGGAATTAAATATTAATTAAAAACATAACATAAACTTTCGGACCCTCGAAACAATATCAAAACGGTGTCCGATTAACTCGAAACCAACGCCAAAATGTTCGTTACATTGCATAGAACAAAAGTCATGTTGAACTCACCTCGGGAATCGTGCCCATGCGCCCTCATACGCCGCCGTGAGTGTCAGCGCGTGAAACTCATGCGCGTGCTACAGTACCCTGCACAGTCATCGAAAGGTTGAAGATGAACAATGCCGATGCGTGGCATAGATTTCGAGGAAGGTTCCAACCTGACTTTTAAAGTATTCGATGTAATGAACATTTTGGCACTAGTTTCGAGTCGATCGGACATCGTCTCGACATGTTTCGGGATGTACAAAGGTTCTAGGGCTCGGTTAAAAATAGTTAAAAATTCGAAAAAATTATGGGGCTCTAGTATGAGCTTTATGAAGTAGTTAGTGACCTTATATTGGGAATTGGACAGGTTCGGGAAAGCCAGTGATAACAGATTAGCCAGGAACGGCATAAGTGCGCGCGTATCGAGGCGACGACGCTAATGGTCTGTGAGTGGACTTTGCTTTCTAACTTATGATGCATGCATATACTGTTTTATATGTTTTTTATACGTGATTTCTATGTTTTGATTTGATATTGATGATTTACAGTTTTTGCACGTATTTTGAGATAATGACATATGTGCACGTTTTACGAGATTTCGATTATGTTGTGATTTGACCATCGTTTTGATGATTTGACTTTGGGCTTTGAACTATGACATGATTTCAATGATTTATAACGGATCTTAGAAAGTGATTTCGGGCTTGAAGCCCAGTTCATAAAAGTGGTTTCGATAAACGTGATTTCATGTTTTGGAAACGGATTTCAGAAATGATTCGGGATTTGGTTTTGATACTTGAAAGTGGATTTCCGGATTTAGGTTCGGAATGGTTATTCTGGATGCTAGCTTACGGAATGATGGTTTCGGATTCGGATTTGGAAATGGATGACGGATATGATCCTGGATTTGGATTCGGGATGCTGATTTCGGATTCGGCTGGGAATTCGAAATGGTGATTCCGAATTCGGATTTGGACATGGATTTGGAAAATGGTTTTAAAATGGTTTTTGGATTGGATTTGCTGGATCTGGTTATTGGGTTTAAAGACCCAGATATGATACGACGGGGGCAGGTCTGGATTGGGTTTAAAGACCTGGGTTAAATTTAAAGATTCGGGAGTTTAAAGACTCGGATAGATCTAGCAGGTTCGATTGGTTGAGATGGATGTTAAATATGTTTTGGATTTCGATGAGAACTTGATGATAATGGTTTTCCGATGTTTTGGGCAATGACCCGGATGTTATGGATTTTGATGGTTTTAGGCTGAGGCCCGGGATTTAAGAAAAGGAAATGATATCGGTTTGCATAAATGATTTTGATTATCTCGGAAATGAACTGGATTGATATGCATGCATTGGTTTTTAAATGGAGGGTATAAATGTAAATTATTATAAACTGTTTTCAGAACTTATCTTTTATTTTTGTCCACTCACAGTCTTTTGTGTTTTCGATACCCTCCAGGTTGTTGCGGTGACATCAAGAGAAACGGAAGAGTTTGAACGGTTCGTTTGGGAATCCCACACACGCGATCCACAGTAGAGTTTGCTCGCTCTAGGAAGTCCGGAAGAGTTTGAACGGTTCGTTCGGGAATCCCTTGTCTGGCCTAGGTGTTACATAGAGGTTGGACGTCGGTTTAGTCTTCGTGTCACACGTAAGTTAGACGAGAGCATGACTTAGCCCTTAATCCCGGGGGATTGAGGGTGGGTCGTGTCAGAATTTACTTACAATAACAACTGTCAGACAAGTATCAGAATGACACCTTACGAGGCACTGTATGGTTGGCAGTGTAGGACACATATCTGTTGGATGGAGGTAGGAGAGCGAGCAGCAGTGGGGCCGGATTTGATGGATATGATCCAGGAGACAGTCCGAGTTATCACTAAGAGATTGAAGGCGGCGCAGGATCGTCAGAAAAGCTATGCAGATGAACGAATTCGGGACTTGGAGTTCGCGGTCAGAGATTTTGTATTCTTGAAGTTATCTCCGTGAAAGGGAATCATTTGTTTTGGTCGATGTGGGAAACTGAGTCCCCATTACATTGGACCGTATGAGATTACCGAGAGGATTGGTTCAGTGGCATATCGGTTGGCATTACCTCGAGAACTTGCCAGGGTGCACGACGTATTTTATTTGTCTATGCTACAAAGGTATCTACAGGATGAGTCATATGCTTTGCCAGAACAACCACTGAACTGAGGACTGACCTAAGCTTTGAAGAGCAACCAGTGCAGATTCTAGATTGGAAGGACAAGGTTTTGAGGAACAAGACAATTCCGTTGGTGAAAGTGCTGTGGAGAAATCATGATGTCGAGGAAGCGACATGGGAACCGTAGGATTTTATGAGGGAGCGGTACCCGTATTTGTTCGAATAAATTTTTAGGATGAAATTTTAGTAAGGTGGGTAGGTTGTAACGACCCGAATTTTCATATATAATATTTTTAATATAAAATGACCATTTTGCCTGTTGTGGAGGAAAAAGTTGACTTTTGACCCAAGAGATATTTTGGACTTTAACCTATGACCGTGACGTAGATCAGGACGTCACGAATCCGTAGACAGGCAACACGTCGAAATCGGACTTCGTACGTGAAAGTTATGGTCACGGGAGCGAAAACGGGCAAATTTACGTCTCGAAAACTGTATTCATTAATTACTACCAGATTAGTTGGGAGATTAATTAGGGACACAAGGATGAGTGAAAAGTTTCACTCATCCTTCAGCTAGGGTTTCACATGGGTGCATTTGATTGGCCCATTATTTAAACATCTCAAATCTCTCTCCTTCTCTCATTAGCCTGTTTCCTTAAAACCAAAGCACACACACACAAACCCGTTAATTGCACCACCCAAACCTGACCACCCCTTTTGCACCGTTCATCGTGACAGTTGAGAACAGAACGACTAAGAGAGCAACCAGGACAAACAAGCTACGTCACAGGGAGGCAGAGCTGCAACGGAGCCACGGCGGAGAGGTGAGACGTTCAAAACCCGAAAACCCATGTTTTGGACCGAAAATAGAAGTCGTGTTCTAGCGTGTGTTTATTGTTTTGATGGACCCTAATGTGTTCTAGGGACTAAGACGAACACGTAGGGATACGTTTCGAGGCAAACGGTGGCCGGAGCTATGAGGTATCGACGACGGAAAACATGGATTACTGTTCACCGAGTTTGCAAGTCAGATCTAGCCCTTTTTTAGTTTCTTTTTAGGTAGAATTGTTAATGGGACTTAGACGATCATTTAGGAACAAACCAAAAGAAAAATGGATGGAAAATGATGAAATCGCGAGCGGGTCAGGTCGCGGGTCTGCGCGACCCGGTTGCAGAGATCCGGGTCAACACATCGTGAGGTAGGAGATGATGACGTCAGCATGCTGACATCATCATGTCAGACATGTGTCCTAGTCGATGTTCGACAAGTGTCACCTGTCAGTGCAACATCAGCATTGACATGTCAGTGACGTGACCCAATCAGGGGCTACCATGTGTCACTGATGTAATGACCCGTCCCGGAACTTGGGATTAGATTAGTGGTTAATGATGGATTAGTGTGATTAATCGGTGATTAGTTGGGTGATCTCAGATGGACGGTCCAATGGACTTTGGCAGATGACTATATCGTAGCTCGGGACGTCATGAGTTCATGGACAGGTGGCACGTCCGATTCCGACATTCGAGGAAGAAGTTGTGATATTCGGAAGTTCAAGGATAATTTGGTAATTTCGTTGAATAGGGGCAAATGGTTGACTTTTTGGATGACTAGTTAGTTTCACGTATTTTGAGGACCGTTAGGTTGGTCTTGATCCCCTGAATACACCGACAGGCGGCATGCGTCAAATGGACTTCGGACGACTCGAGTATGGGTCTAAAAATGCTAGGGGAAAAATGGTAATTTTGGAAGGCAGAGGTAAAATGGTATTTTTCTGCCTAGGGATTTGTGCCCAGTAGGATGAGGACACTTGGCTGTTCTTGGAATTGTTGCGCACAGAAAATTGGACACATGGCCCTATCTGGAAGGCTGTGGAAACGTTGGGGTTGATATTTGAAAAATGGTGGCACGGGGTTGAGTGTGAAAACCAGAGGACATAAGTGAGTCGTGAGGAACCCACTCCACAACTCCCTTTGATCGTCATCAAGTGTCTCTGATGGATGAATGAAAAAGAATAAGAGTGATGAGACTTGGAAAATGGTGGTGGGAGGAAACAGAACCCGTGGGTGCACTGTTTTTCTTCAAAATGGCAATTGATCATGTAAAGCTTGATGATCAAATTGGAGGCTAGAATAAGGTCCAGGAGGTTGCTGGGATTGGATAGAGGCTGGTTTCGAGGCTCGCCATGGATAACGGCCGTGAAACTGAAAAATGGTAAGTTTCAGTCAAAAATGGTAAGTTGAGAATTGGGGGTTGTTTCAAAGTCTTGATGATTGAGATGTGTTTCTAGGGACTTCAGAAGGCGATTGGGACCAAAACCAAGAAGGATGGTGGCCGGAATCGTGGCAACTCGATGAAGGACGGTGACTGGTTTCTCCTTCGATTTGGGAGGTAAGATTGAGGCCTAAATTGTATGTTTTAAAGTTGTAGATTGATAGGAAATTGTGTAAGGAAGCTATACACCTAAGTAGAATTGAAATTGGAATGAAACTGGACGATTTGGACATTAAACCGCCCTCGCCGTTTCGGGCCAGACCAGATTACAGTGAACCGGACCGGACCCGGTTCACGCGAGGAAGAAGATGAATAGGAGCTAGCGCGTGAGGTTTCTCGTGGCACTGTTCATGGGGAAGTTGTCAACACGACTTTGTATCGTATCGATGTAACGAATATTTTAATACTAGTTTCGAGTCGATCGGACATCGTTTCAACATGTTTCGGAATGTCCGAAGGTTTTAGGGCTCGTTTACAAATAGTTAAAAATTCAGAAAAATTACGGGGCCTTAGTAGAAGCTTAATGTAGTGGTTAGTGACATTATTATGGGATTTGGATAGGTTCGGAAAAATCGGTGTAATGCACGCGTATCGAGGCAGCGGCATAAATGATCTGTGAGTGGACTTTACTTTCTAACTTATGATACATGCATAAATGTTTTATATGTTTTCTATATGTTATTCTATGATTATGATTATGATCTTTATGATTTCGGTTTCGAATGTATTTCGATATATTTACGTTTTGCACGTTTTACGAGTTTACAATTTAAGTTGCGATTTGATCATGGTTTTGGTGATTTGATTTTGGGCTTCTAAATATGATTTGATTTCAATGATTTATAATGGATTTTGGAAAAGTGATTTTGGGCTTGAAGCCCTGTTCATAAAAGTGATTTTGATAATGTGATTTCGGGTTTTGGAATCGAATTTCGGAAATATGATTCTGATTTGGTTTTGGAACTTGAAAGTGGATTTCTGGGTTTGGATTCGGAATTATTATTCTGGATGCCGGCTTACGGAATGATGATTTCAGATTCGGAGTTGGAAATGGGTTATGGATGTGGATTTGGATTCGGAATGATAATTTCGGATTCCGCTTGGGATTCGAAATGGCGATTTCGAATTTGGATTGGACATGGATTTGGAAATGGTTTCAAAATGGTTTTGGATTGGATTTGCTGGATCTGGTTATTGGGTTTAAAGACCCGGATATGATATGTGACAGGGGCGGGCCCAGATTGGGTTTAAAGACCCGGATTGAGTTTAAAGACTCGGGAGTTTAAAGACTCGAATATTGTGACTTCCCCCGTAGGCCTATTGAGTTTCAAGACAGATTAGTGACAGAGGGAGAATCTGGGTAGACTATTGACTAGAGTGGACTTTGGTTGAAATATATAGAATATACTTCGAAATTTATATCCAAGATATTCAAACCCTAGCCTCCCTTCTATCTTCTCTTAGCCCCAAAAAATAAGGGTGAGGACACCCAATCGTTTCTCTTCTTCTTTTGAGTTAGAAATAGAAGTTTCTTTTGTAGTGACCATAGTCCATAGGTTCTAAGTTAGAATCATGTTATTTTGTATTTTATTAATCTACCCTTTTACCCCAAAATTTTCCTTTAAAATTTCTCTCTCCTCCTAGTCCCAAGGAAAAAAAAAACCTAATGGAGAGGAGGGAAGAAAAATGATCTTTTCACTCTTTCCCTCAATCGTTTTTCTCTCCTTTTGAGTTAATATAAGAGTTCCTTTGTGATGATTATATAGTCTGAGCTAGACTCCATCATGTTATTTTGTATTTTATCAATCTATCCCTTTACTCAAAATGTAACGACCCGTCCTAAATTTCTAGATTCGATTAGTGACTAATCACGATTAGTGAGGTTAATCGGTGATTAGTTAGGCGAAATCGGACAAACGATGTAAAATGACCGCTTTGCCCCTAGTCGTGGCAAAATGTTGACTTTTCATTCGGGCGGTCAAAGTCCCTTTGATCGATGACCGTGACGTAGTTCGTAACGTCACGAGTTCATAGACAGGTGGCACGTTCAATTCCGACGTTCGAGGAGGAAGTTATGACGTTCGGAAGTTTATGGGCATTTTGGTAATTTTAGTTCAATGGGGTCAAATAGTTGACTTTTGGACCGGGATGTCCGATGGCCAAGGCCGAGGACTATTATGTAGATAAGGACGATACGAATCCATAGACAGACGACACGTCGAATTCGGACGTTCGACGACAAAGTTACGGTTCACGGAAGTTCAAGTGCACTATTGCACGAATTACGAAACGAGTTAACTTTTGGACTTTAGTGGGGCCCAAATATTTAATCCTTGCCCTATGGATGAGTGACAAGTGTCACCCATCCACATGCCATCCCTTTTCCTTCATGCATCGAACATCTTCATTTTCTTCATTTCAAAACCCATTACCCGATCTCATCCTCTGTGCAACCCAAACCCATCCAATCCAAACCTTCACCCATGGCCATTTGAGGAACCAGGGAAGTGAGAGAAGGACTGAGGATGATGGTGGCCGGCCAGGAGGGAGCCACCGTGCACGGCGGAGACCCGAACCCGAGGTAAGGCTCGGTTTTTGTTTTTGGATCCATAATTGTGTTTTTGTGGATATAGTTGATATTAGATGATTAGGATGGGCTTAATGAGTCATTAGGGTCCTAATGGAATGGTTTTGGGAAGTTTTGGACGGCTGTACAGCCATGGTGCAGCTTTGGAAGCTTTGAACCGTATGGTTCAAGAATTAAACCACGGGATTTTGATGGTTTTAGGTTGTTTTAATGACTAGAAATGATAGGGAATGAAGAAATAGGAATTATAGGATTAATTATGGTTGAAATCGGACCAAAATAGGAAAGGAAAAGCACTGAACCGGTCACTGACAACGCCCAAACTACGCATTAAATTAAACACGTAATTCGGGTGTTATTCAATTTAAACCCTTTTTGTGTAATTGTAGTATTGGTAAATAGGGATCATTCTTAACCGGGGAAATTAGGGAACATTAATAATATGTTAGTGAGAAAGAATAATGAATAATCAAAGAATAATGAATTAAAGAATTAAAGAATTAAATAATTAAATAATTAAATAATAAAGAATTAAAGAATAAATAAATTAAAGAATAAAATAATTAATGAAATAATGAAATAAAGAATTAAAGAATAAAGAATTAGATGGGGGGTTTGAAAGATTGTAATCATAAAATAAAGAAAGCAAGTAAAAATAATTAAGAACTTAATTTTACTTCTACTTTAACTTTTATGCAAGTGAACTTTCTTCAAACACATATTTTTACCAACACTCTAACATCATGCTCATAGTGAACCAATCACGAAATTCTACCTTAATCATCTCAAATACATGCATACATTTTTCAATATTATAAATGCACCGAACAGCGGTCATAAACACTTATAATACGATTCACCTTAAGTTTGTGATTTCAATGTGTGTCAAACATCTAAATCTCTTCAATCCTATTCTAAGTGCACCAAACAGCGGTCATAAACACTTAGTGTTAAATTGAAGGTTAAGCACTAAAACATATGAAGTAGATGAAATTCAAAAAGTAAAACACATGGAGATTGTATTCACATTTACAAATGTTAGAAAGAAAATACCAACACATATATTGAATTATAAGTAAAACCAAAACAATAACAAGAATTTAAGTAAATGGAGAAAAGTTACACTTTCGGAACCCAAGAACAGCTTGTGATTCCGAAAGTGGATGGAAACAATGGAATGTTATTCATAAGGAACACTGAACAGCGGCGAGAACCTTATGAAGATGGAGGATAAAACATAAGAATACGGACTTAAATTCTAGAATTATTTCGGAAATACTTGGCCTAGGTATTTCTTAAGGAAAACATAAAAATGTATTTAAGAGATCTCAAAGAAAAATCACAAGAACAAAGTAAAGAAGAAATGAAATTAAGAATTTATATAAATTAAGAACAATAATTAAAAGAAGCTAGTTAAATAAAGAATCTAAAAGAAGTTAAAATGGTCCAAAATAAATCTAAAAATAGAAAAAGAAGAAATGAGAGAAGAGAGAAACATGAACTAAACTAAGACTAAAACTACTCAAAATGGGGACACTTGTTACATATATTGAACCCCTATTTATAGGGACAAAAAGCTAACAAAAAAGAAATAAAAATTACAATAAAAATAATTAAAAGTGAAATGATGAATTATGATGATTTTAGGCATGGGATTAGGCTGAAAAATCAGAAAAACTGCACAAAGTGGAGTAGGTTGGAGCAGTTTGGGTTGCTGGTGCAGATGGGACTGGGCTGTGGGCAGAGAAGTGGTTGAATGCTGCAAATTGGGCCAGGCGAGTGGTTGGGTGCTGCAGGCGGGCCGGATCGCAAGCTGGGCTACGGGCTGAAGGGACTGGTCTGGGTAGGTGAGCTGGTGCAGTGGACTGGGCTTGAACGTCGCACGGGCCGAGCTGCTGGTTGTTGCGCGCCGGCTGGATTTTTGCGTCTGGTAGCAGGCCAGGCGTGCTGGGCTTCTAATTCGCGCGGGCCAGGAGGTGGAAATTGGGCTGGAGACGCGGGAGTGTTGCAGCTGGGTTGGTCGCGAGTGGGCCGCATGGATGGAGACGGAACAGGGTAGCGGGCTGGGCGCAGGTGACGTAGGCTAGGCCGTGATTGGGCCTGATTTGAACTTGGTCTTGGGCTATTTCCTGCGATGGCTGGGCTGCTGGGAATTTGGGCTGGGCCGGTTTTATCAAATGGATTGGGCTATCAGGGTGCTGCAGGCATGACATGGGCTCGAGCGTGCGGGCTGGAAGCAGACGAGTCTATGGGCCGAAGATGCGGGCTGGAGGGTTGCTGGTGCTGGAGATGCGAAATGGTTTTGGGCTGCAACCAATCTCAGGCCGAAATGGATCGGGCTATTGTGCGCGGGCTGGGCTGGCGTCTGGGTGGCTGGGCCAACGGATTGTTGGGCTGCAGAATGGGGGTTTTTTTTTTTTTCCTGCTGAACTGGGCTGCACAAGCAAAATGGGCTGGATTAAATATGAATTTGGGCTAAGCAAAAGAAATGGTTTGGGCTTTTAGCACTGAATTAATTTAAATTATAAATTAATTAAAATTTTTATCGAATTTCGTCCATAATTTATTCGTTAATATTCCGATCGAGACGATTCTTTCGCCAAAATGCTCCAAATTACAAGTTTTATTTATTTAAATAGAAAAATCACAAAATAAATTAATTTATCTAATTATTTATTATTTAAATAATAAAAGTCAAGTATAAAGGGTATAAAATAATATAAAATAATGCTTATTTGAGGACCTATCAGTCACGCCGGTTCAGCACAGTATCTATGAACAGTAAAACCGGTTCACTTGAGCTTGAAGATGATAAACAGTGATATGAGTCTTCTAGGGGCGCATGGGCCATAATTTGGGGAAGTGTTCAACATATGAAATCTTCTATTCGATGTAACAAAGATTTTGGGACTGGACTCGCGTCAATCGGACATCGTTTCGATAGGTTTCAGACTGTCCAAAGGTTTAGGGTCGGTTTAAAAATAGTTAAAAGTTCGGAAAAATTACGGGGCTTTGGTAGAAGGTTAATTAAGTAGTTAGTAACCCTCTATTACAATTTGGATAGGTTTGGGAGTCCCGGTGATAGCGATTGGCTCGGGAGAGCCTATGGCACGCAAATCAAGGCGGCAGCTCGGACGGTCTGTGAGTGGACCTTGTTTTCTAAATTGGTGCATGCATAAATGTTTATTATATGTTTAAATACTTTTTTGTGATGCCATGAGTGCATTTGGATGTGTGGTTACGTATAGGCACGTATTTCGAGGTTTCGGCCCTGTACGGTGCCTATACGGATCTGTATTTCTTTATTGGTTTAAATGATTTGGATTTGGATTTCCAAAAGGATAAACTCGGGTATGAGACCCATTTGGTTTTGTCTCGGGCATATGACCTCAGATATCGGGCACGGTGCCCATCTGATGTCCTATGTTCGGGCACGAGACCCAGGTTACTTTACGGTTTTGATTTCAGGTCAGGGAACCTTAAATGGATTTCCCGGTTCATGACGGTTTATGGGAACCGGCATGAACCCTTGTTATGGTATCGTGGTTCATGACGAATTATGGGGACCGGCATGAACCCTGGTTATGTTATGATGGTACATGACGGTTTATGGGAACCGGCATGAACCCTGGTTATGTCATTGTGGTACATGACGGTTTATGGAAACTGGGCATGGAGGATGTTATATATATATATATATATATGAATGGAATGGATATTATGGATCATGACGGTTCAGGAGAACCGGGTATGGATATTTGTGCTATGTATATATATGTTCATATACCTTCCTTTACTTCTATTATCTCCTCCGGGGAGGGTCGTTGGCCTAGGTGGACCCCGGAGTAGTCACGGAGCACCGACTGAGTGGAGTCACCCCCCAGTTGGGTTCCTTACTCTCAGGAAGGCTATGGTTACTATTACCTCGAGTAGGATCAGTGGTCTGCACACATTGACCTTGACTTTGAGAAGACTCGGATTGAGACCCGGGTAGCACGCGCGTAGCTTTGGATACCGTGACAGGATTGGTTATGTGACTTATATGTATATATGATATATGATATGATATATGATATATGATATGATATATGATATATGATATATGAGATTTGATATGTGGTGTGCACATGTGTGCACAGGATTTGAGCAGTGGCTCGTATCTTTGGTTTCAGTATGGTTATGGTTATGGGCTGAGTCCTTTATTGGTTTCTTATGGATTTGGGCAGTGGCCCGTATGGTCGATTTCATTGTGGTCCTTTCGACCTTGATTTATTTCGGATTTGGACTTAGTTCCCACATGTGGTCCATTTGGTTAAATGGTTTTCGAATGCATGCATGCTTTTTAGTGAAGGGTACAAATTTCTTCTTATGAAATGTTTTTATAAACTTTGGTTTTGTCCACTCATAGTTTTTAATGTTTTGACTGCCCTTCAGGTTGACATCTGATGTGGACTGTAGCAGAGACCGAGATATCACATACCTCCTCCGGATCCTGGCGTACTCTGATAGCCCAGGAGGGCAAAGGTCGGAAATATCCCTTATCTGACACTTCGTGTCAGACGGGAGCAGGGTCATCCCGCACTAATCCCGGGGGGATTGGGATGGGTCCTGTCACAAAATCTTCCTTTAATTTTTTTCCCCCCAAGTATCATTATACTTTGTTATTGGAGGAGTTTGCCGCAATATCTTACATTGTATTTGGTCATAGTAGTTAGATTGAGACTATTTATCCTTTATTCGCTTTTATGCGTGATTGGATCGTTGGTGATCAAGCCTTCCTCAGATTTTTCATACTCTATAAGTTCTTCAAGATCATATGTAATGGGTTTGATAATGATGGTTGTTTTTTTTTCAATGGAGATATTTTGTTTAGGATTATAAGCGATATTAGGGTTTTGGTTATTTTGGGTTTTGTGGGTGTTGATACCATATCGACCAACCAGACTACGTACGAGCAACACCACCGCAAGCATCTGATCCATCGCCAGGTGACCGATAGATAGGTAAATTAGCAGGCAAAGCCAGTGGCGCCAATCAGAAGGCAATGCTAGTGGTTTCAATTGGCAGGCAACGCCAATGGCACCAGTCGGCAGGCCTTACCAAGTATGCCACTCGCCAGGATATACCAACATACGACCTACAAGCCCATGTCTCAGCCACTCGGTATACGTACTCGGTAGGAATGATATCGGCACCCTCGGTCTGATCAGCTAGCTAATAGTACCAACTCCATGGCATTCTAGGAGATCCAATGCCACCTGGAATACATCCCGAATCTGCGGGACACATGACAACATCTCATGTTGTACCTTGAATTCTACTACAACAGTGTTCAACTACCACATTCATTACTACTATAAATACTCTCAAAACCCTTTCATAAAGGTACTATTTCTCATATATCTCTCTCTCTAAACACACACAACCTTGACTATTTAGTCTTTGTGCTGTGATCTGCCTACTGATTCTCCATTACGCTTACTGACTTAAGAATCAGAGTCTCTTAGGCCAGCACCCCACCGGTGTTTAATATTTTCTCTTTGCCTCGCAGGTCATTCAATAGGCTTAAGCAGGATTTGAACCAACACCCATACTGGGTCCTAGATCCCCCAGCGAGTCTCATCATGTTAGGTCCAGTTTCGAATCAAACAATGAGTTTGGTTTGTAATTTTTCATAATTTCAATAATTTCAGGCGAAAAAAATCATCTCACTTTATCTAATGTTGACCAATGTTCTAAATGGCGAGCTAGGCAGCCACCAAGGTGGCACCTAGGCATTAGGCGGGCATGCAAAGGCATGAATATGGGCTACACAACATATATACTTCAAAATGGATTTCGTGACGCTTATACAGAATTGAAGGCTTCTGGGCGCTCCTGACCAACTTGGCGACTAGGCGGCTGGAAGCTAGGCAACTTAGATATTTTGAATTTTCTAAAATATTTTTTCTATCTCGCGTGCAATTCAAACCACCAATGCAGACTTTGATTCCCAAAATTAAACTCAAATTTGAAATCAAACTCAAATCTGAATATCGCCTTCTTCCATCGGCTATCCTTCTTCCCTCACACTCATAAGTCGCACCATTACCACTGTGCATCTCGAGTAGCAGGTCACACCTTTGTACATTTCACTCGTACTTTTGTGGCTTCAAAAAATCGCCTTCATCAGTCTCGCTAAAATCCCAACCAGACTCTCCCCCTTCACCTCCATTACCTAGATGCAATCGATCGCACTTGCCTAATGCTCCTATTACCTTTGTATAGGCATAATCGCACCATGGAACCATCTCAAATTCTCAGCTATTGATTTCGAGACCCTATCCATCTTTCTAGAAGCCTAAAACTCCTCGATTGGAGATGTAGTCGTAGTCGATGAGTCATGAATTTGTTCCTCACTGTTCAATCATTATTTCATACATCTCTTAGAGGTTATTATAAGCTACTTTTCATGTCTTTTGCTTAATTTTGGACCATCCATAGTAGAAATTATTACTGACAGGACCCGTCCCAATCCCACTAGGACCACCCGGGGACGTGTCCTGCTCCCGTCTGACAACAACTCCAAACATACCAAAAGTACCCTTACTCGAAATCAAAATACTTCAAATTAAATAAATAACATTCAAACATCATAGTTCAGAGTAATAATCTGTCAGACCAGGGATAGTACAATACAAAATATGAGCACAATAGTCAGGTTACATTTATTTAGTGCTCAACCTACCCACTTGGGGTGTACAGGTGCACAACGAACTAGACTAAGCCTCGTCCTCCGGATCCTCTTCTAATTCCGTGTCACGGCCTGGAGGGGTCAGTAAAACATTTAAAGAGTGAGTAAACCGAAAATAAACAGTTTATAAATCAATTTAATAATAAATTAAATCATAAGGTTTTACCCCTCCGTTTTCCAAATCTTGCATGCATTGAAGTAAACATAGTATCATAATCATAGAATCATATAAGAATCGAAAAGGGAAAAACCAACATACTAGTGCACTGTAAAACCCAACCTCGGCATCCCCGATGCCTAATAATGATGTCACGATTCTGAGGCTACGCGTTGCCACTCAGAGTCTCAAGCCCGAGAACTCCCCTAGGTCCACCAGTGCCCGGTATCCCGGTCACTGCCCGAGGTATACTAAACATGCCTTCCTGAGAGTAAGCAACCCAACGGGGACCAACTCCTCTCAGTCAGTGCCCCATGACTACTCCAGGATCCACCCAAGCCAACGACCCTCCTTGGAGGAGAAAAGATAGAAAGGTAGGAAAGTACATCACAATAATAGTATAGTTACCCTGTGTCCCCCGGACATCCCTGAAAAACATTCCATATATGATTCAGACGGGTCTCATACCCAAAACATCATAATATGTAATAAGCATTGTGACGACCCATCCCAAATTAACGGGATTAATTACAGATTAGCGAGATTAATCGGAGATTAGATGAGGATTAGCGGACTTTCAAGCGAAATGACGATTTTGCCCCTGGAATGGGCGAATCGTTGACTTTTCATTCGGACGGTCAAATGGACTTTGGACAATGACTGTGACGTAGTTCGTGACATCACGAGTTCATAGACAGGCGGCACGTCGAATTCAGACGTTCGACAGAGAAGTTACGGTTCACGGAAGTACGAAGGTACTATTGCACGATTTACGAAACAGGTGACTTTTGGACTTAAGTGGGCCCAGATATTTTGGGGCAGGACCAATGGATGAATGACACTTGTCATCCATCCATTGCCCACCCAAATTGATTCATGCATCCCCCATTTCTTTGTTCGTGCAAACCAAACCCACCAAACCGATCTCACCCTTTTGAAACCAAACCAATCCAATCCCAACCTTCAACCATGGCCATCTAAGGAACCAGGAGAGTGAGAGGAGGACTGAGGATGTTGGTGGCCGGCCTGGATGGCCCGAAACACCGTGGACGGCGGCTGGAAGGAGGAGAACCCGAGAACATGCACGGTTAGGCCCATTTGTCCATAATTTTTTATTTATGCATTAAGGTTTGTTTTGGATGTTTCTAATGAATTAAATGGGTTAGTAGGAAGGTGTTAGAATGATTTTGAGGATGGTTAGAGGTTGTAGGACACCAGGGGAGGTTTTGGGAAACTTGAACCGTTTGGTTCAAAATCAAACCAAGAGATTTAGACGTTTTCGGTTGAGTTTAGGGATTGGAATGGATAGAAAACATCAAAATAGGAAGAAAGGAATCGAAAAGGAAGAAGTAGGATGAAATATGGGGTGTCTAGGGCCGTTAACCGGTCACGCCGGTCCAGTTGGACTGGCCAAACCAGGTGAACCGGTCCAGCACAGTAAGACCGGTCTGCTGGAGGTTAGTGATGATGAATAGTATTCTGAGCCTTCTAGGAGCACGTGAGGGTGCGTGTACCATAATTTGGGGAAGTGTTCAACATATGAAATCTTCTATTCGATGTAACGAAGATTTTGGGACTGGTCTCGCGTCAATCGGACATCGTTTCGATATAGTTCGGGCTATCCGATTGTTTAAGTTCGGGTTTAAAAATAGTTAGAAAATCCAGAAAATTATGGGGCTTTAGTGAGGGGTTATATAAGTAGTTAGTAATCCTCTAAATGAATTTGGACAGGTTCGGGAATCCCAGAGGTGACGGTTGACCCGGGAGACGATTATGGCACGCGTATCGAGGCGCGGTTTTGGACGGCCTGTGAGTGGACTTGTTTTATGAATTCGATGCATGCATAAATGTTTATAAATGCTTTTAATACATATTTTATGTTGCCATGAGTGCAATTGTTTGTGGTAGCTTAGGATCGACATAATTGCACGTTTTTTGAGGTTTTCGGCTTTATGTCGCACCTTTGCGTACTGTGTTTTCAATGACGGTTTAATAAACGGATTTTGGATTTGGAAACATGAACTCGGGCGTGAGACCCATTTGATTTACAAAGTCTCGGACTTGGAGTCCATTTGATTTGACGAGGAATCGGACCTAGGGTTCATTTGAGCTATACGATCGGACCGAGGGTCCAGTTAGTTTACGACTCGGGTTTGAGGCCCAGTTAGTGGTACTATCAGGCTTGATGCCCCGTTGATTTATAATATCGGGCCTGAGACCCATTTGGTTGAGATATCGGGCTTAAGGCCCTGTTGGTTGTGAAATCGGACGTGAGGTCCTGTTGGGTTGAGGTTTCGGGCTTAAGGCCCAGTTAGTCGTGGTATCGGGCTTGAGGCCTCGTTGATTGTAACATCGGGCTTGAGTCTCAGCTCGGTTTATGAAATGAGAATCGGGCACGAGACCCTGTTGAACTGAGGATTTAGGCCGAGGCCTGTGAAATGGATTTGAATCGGATTCGAGGAATCCCGTTGAGATGAATCGGGTTTGAGACCCAGTTGAAATATGAATTTAAGAAAAGAAAGAAAGTACTTGAAATGAATGAACCCTCCATATGTTTATATGGTCTCCTCCAGCGTCGACCTGGAGAGTCACGATCCACAGACCAGAGTGGGTATCCCCATAGGGATCCCGTTCCAGGAGTGGTGGTTACTATATTATGTTGTGGTCCCGGACCAGATTCCGGAGAGATATGTGGACTAGATCCAGAGAGAGCTCGGACTAGATCCAGAGATTGAGCCTCCCAGATGGAGATTCCTAGGAGAAGACTCGGAGTGAGACAACGAGTAGTGTGCACACTAGATAGAGATGATTGATATCGTCACTATATCGGGGATGTGTTCCCTAGGGGCTGTGTGCCCCGAGTTGGCATCTTCTCGGAAGTGCCGCGGATGGGGTATACGTATGACGGTACGTATGAGATTTTATGGAAAAGTGATTTGAGGGCGGAGACCCTGTGTTTTATGACTTAGAAAGTTATTTGGGGCGGAGACCCCGTATTCGATGTTTTAGAAATGATTTGGGGGCGGAGACCCCGTACTTGATGTGATTTGGGCTGAGTCCCTATTGATTTGAAGTACGGGTTTTGAATTGTGATTTCGGGTCGGGGACCCAAATGGATTTATGGTTCATGACGGTTTATGGGAACCGGGCATGAACCCTTGAATGATTTCAAAAATATGTTTGATGAATTGATTGATTTTATGAATGTTTTACTAAACGGTTTTTGGAATGCATGCGTATGTATTTATGAAGAGCATAAATGTCTTTACTTGAAAATGTTTTTAAATGAAAAGTTTAAATTGTCCACTCACAGTTTTCGTGTTTTAATGCCCTTCAGGTTGATCGCGGATGCGGGCTGTAGCAGAGACGAGACATCACTCCCCTCCTCCTACGATCCTGACGCACTCTGACAGCCCTAACGAGGGCTAGAGATGGAATTTTCCCTGGTCTGACACTTTGTGTCAGACGGGATCAGGCGGGTCCCACGTTAATCCCAGGGGATTCGGGGCCGGTCCTGACAAGCATCCCCATATAGTACCCACAGTAGTCCCATCTAAATCATAACATGGAATAGTAAAACAGTTTATGCATGCAATCCTTTTAGAAATCAAATAGCTCACTCACACACGGTCCTCGCTGCTCAACGACCGCCTAAACCTGTATTAACATGTCCAAGAGTCACTAAAGGACCCTACTAGTTCAATACTAAAACTCTAGAACAGATTCGTCCCAAAAAACGTAGCCCGGGCACTATTCTCGATGCTTCAAACACCATTTTGACCGTCATAACGATCTTCGATCAACATGAAACCACAGCCATTGGATCTGTATCGTCGAAACCTTGAAAATGGTACCGGCCCCACCAAAAATATTGTTCACACGCGCCCCCGCGCGTCTGGTCAACGCTGCTACAGTGATGCTGACGTCATCTCTGGCACATGTCAAAGGACACGTGTCACTCTCTAGTTGGTCCTTGGTTAGACATTTTCTAACATAATGATGTCATCATGATGTCACTGCTGACGTCAGCATGATGATGTCATCACTGCTACAGTACCGGGTTAACCCGAATCCCTGAAACCGGGTCGTCGTCGACCCGCAGCTTGACCCGTTTCTAGAATCCGTTTCTGGCCACCATTTTTGATAGGATTTGTTCCTAATGGATCGTCTATGTCTTTTCTATAGTTATGTGACCTCAAAGACTGAAAACAGGGACGAGATTAATACCTGGGACTCGAAGAAACTCACGGCTCTACTCCGGTCGTCTTCCTCATCACAGCCGCCAGTTTCCAACGTCGAATCTGGTCCCTTTCAAGTCGTCACTGCTCCTAGGAAGTGTCCCAACAGAGAAAGTCGATGTGTATACGTTAAAGAGGGTCGTTCAAGTTAGGGATGAAAAATAGAGCCTCTCGGGTTTTGGGTCTTACCTCCGCCGTGGGTCGCCTCGACTGTCTCTCCGTCTTCCTGGGGTCCTAATGGTCCTATCCTGGTCCTAGTTCGAGTCGAGAAGACGAGGTTAGGTGGTTTGGGTTTCTTGGATCTGTAAGTTCGTCTCGGGTCTGAGGGGTTCTTCCTGGGTTTACAGACAGAGAGAAGAGGTGAGGGGTGGTGGCTGATGGTGGAGATGGAGGTGGTGAGGGTGATGTGTAATCTGGTGGCATGAGTGGTGGCTGGTTGGCTGGGTGTTTGTGCAGAGTGCAAACGGGTGTGTGTTTTTTTCACGGTGAGAAAATATGCGAGGGTGAGAAAGAGATGCAGCCGTGCAAATAAAAGGAAAATTGAGGGGAAAAATGGACGGCCCAAATTAATTTGGGCAGGAAATGAAGGGCTGGGGTTTAATGAAGGAAAATATAATATTTTAAAATGACCAATAGGTATAAGCCCAGCTTTATTGGAATAGTAACATCTAGGATGAGTGACATTTGTCACTCATCCGACGGCTCAAATTGATTCTAGGGATTTGCACAGATTTGAATATTTTAATATTATTTTACGTTTGTTCTCGATTCGTAAATTTCGCTAAAATCGTTTCTGTGACCATAACTTTTTCACACGAAGTCCGATTTCGACGTGCCGCCTGTCTACGGACTCGTGACGTCCCGATCTACGTCACGGTCATGGGTCAAAGTCCTAATTATTTCCCGAGTCAAAAGTCAAAGTTTCCACCCTTCAGGGGCAAAATAGTCATTTCATAATAAAATAATAATAATAACGGTTCGGGTCCTTTCAATTACTCTTGTGAGATGTGTGTGAGCCTTGGGAAGATAGCCTATCAGAGTTCAATTGAATAAGATGTCCTAAGTTGAGGTTCAATTCGCAAGTCAAGTCCTTGCGCAACTGTGCGCCCTATTAGGGTCAGGACCAAGATCCTCAATCGAGCCATGAAAGTCCCAAATTCATGTATGAGAACGTGCAAATCAAGTTCAAAGGGAGTTAAGGTTCATACCAAGACATGTCATTAACATGTCTCAAAGATACCTTATTTATGCCTCAAATCGAGTTCTAGAACCAGCCCCAGACGAGCCATGGAAAATCCTTCAGAGCTCTTAGCCAAGTCCCAATCATGTCCCCTGACACGCTTCAAGCATGCGGTCCATCCCAAAGCCCAGCCCGCGGCACAGGCCGTGTCCTTGCCAGATTAGGAAAGTGGTTTTAGCGTTTCATTAAGGGCTTTTGGTCCTTTATTTTTTGTTTTTCAATTCCTAGTTTTTTGGGGAAGCCCTAGAAGTATTTAAAGGACTTCTAAAGGTGAAACCGGGGTTCCCAAAAATAGTAGCCGCCCGCATTCTTAAATTGAATGACAGTTTGAAGTAAAACCCAATGAAGTTTTGGAGGAGTTTGAGACATGTTCTTGACTTGGTTTTTCTTTTCAGTGTTTCCTTTTCTTCCCTTGAGCTTTATTTTGTAATCATTAATTCTTTTATTTTTGTTTCAATACGATGTGTGAGTAACTCCTTTCAGAATTAAGACTGCTTGAAGCCCTTGTTATGTAGTTCTTAACATGATTTTAGCCCTCGATTTACATTACTATGCATGTTGAATACATGATAGATTACTATATATGTGTCATGAGCTTAGTTTGTGCGTATGAGTTTGGCTAACTTATTTGCACGGTCTATCGATGAATAATTTCTTGTTAGATTAGCCATTTTCTTGTGATTGTTTAGCATCAAGGGTGGTAACTTTACATTTTATTTGTAATCTAAATTCATGATAACCTGGATTAAACGACATCTTCTAGAGTAGTGTGATTGTTCATATTTCCTTTCGCACTTAAAACATTCTAATGTATGCTTGAATAATTGTGGTAGTGAGCTGGAAATGTCTGCTATATATAATCTAAGAAAGAAATAAAATGTGGGAGTGACCCTTGATCGGACCTTATATATATGAATATGATATAAACTATATATATATAATACTTGCATTCTATTTTTATTAGTATATTCTCTCATCATTCTTTTGATTTATCGAATTATATTTGTATATATATTATAATCGAAATCGTTCATTTACTAAATAAACATTTCAAGATCATCTTCGTAAAAATTTAAGAAAATTTGAGATCATTTACTCACTCATACTTATCAAATAAATCAACGATTTTGATAATAATTAAGGTTTTCAAACTATACATTTATTTGAGGCTAAATTATCTCTAATTTCGTTGATTTTTTACTTTTGACGTAAATATTCTTGAAATGATAATTTATTAGTTCAATTATTTCGATTTTAATATATGTATAACAGTATTTAGATAAATCGAATGAGATGGTGCCATCAAAATAAGATGCATGTAGCATCTGATATATTCTGATTTCATGGGTGGTTGTTTCTGGCGTTGGGCCTTCCCGATCGGGTGACATCATCGACCAAGACTTCAGCGACAGTTTCCCCTAATTGCTCAAGCAGGCCGCCAAAGAAATCAGAGACAACTTGAGATGCAACACGAGCCGCAATCCCCAATCCACTCGGCTTCTCTCGGCCTAGATTGATGCCGTTTTCTTGAAGGCCATTTTTCATATTCTTTGCACAAACTGCATGAAGATGGTAGTCACAAACTGTGCAATGGTAGGCTCTGCCTGACCTCTTCCGCCTGCACTCCCCACAAAGAAAGCCACTGCCACTGCCACCCTCACTGCCGCCACTCGACGACCACGATGTTGATGTTGCCGGTACGAGTCTTAGGGTATGAGGATGGGCTTCCAAATTGATTTCTGTAGAAAGCATGGCACAGCAAGGATGCATCTGGAAGTTGCATGCGCTGCATCTGTAAGCATAACCTTTGGTGGGCTTGTGACAAACATCACACTTGGATTGTGACATTCCTCCTTTTCCTATATTCATCATGTATAATAATTGACCACAATTATATTTAGTACCATTGGTTAACCACAGTGATCAATCCATTGTAACAATCAAGTACACATACATATGACGACAAAACATATACATCCAGCATGGTAAATTGTCCATCACTAAGTAACTTCGATTATATTCTCAACTTAACCGTTTAGAGTATCTCCCGTATGTAAACTGAAAACTTTAAATGCAATTTTTACAAATCTCATGGCATCTTATCGGAATATTTTAAATCGTAAACTTATTTTATTATAATAGAAAATAGTAGAATATTGAGATGTAAAATTAAAAATGTTAATCTCAAATCCTTGATCGAGGTAGCTCGACGAAGCCTTTTCACCGGGCAATATATACTCAATTTTCTGTAGTGTGTAGTCATTCCTTAAAATGCTTATTGTGCATTAAAACTCCAATAGTTTTCATCAAATGCTCTCTTATTTAGTATTAGTGATATTCTTTAAGATATAAAAGAATACGCTTACTTTCATTGCAAACTTCAAGTTCATCTCAAACGCCAAACGTCAATTTAATACAATTAGAATTAATGAAACCATTTATATTTATTTATTTTATGATTTTGGTTATGAAATTCATAGATATTCTTCAGCCAATATATATATATATATATATATATATATATATATATATATATATGAACACGTACGTACCTGGTTTGGAATAAAGAACAAGTTGGTGTTGGAAATGAAAGGGGTGGGACTTAAGAGCTGGAGGAGCCAAGGCACAAAAATAGTGGAGCTGAAACTCACATTGTTGGCAAACGAACCTCCTGCCGGCGCCGAACTCCTTGCAGCCGGCGCAGGTGAAGAGGTCAGGCAGGTTGACTTGGTAGAGAGGATGTTGCGGGTGACCGAAATGAAGAATCTCTTCCCCGAAGATAAGTTGAGAAGAGTTGGGGAATTCCATCATCAATGGAGAATTTTTATTATTAGGAACAAACTGTGTCACTGTTCGGAGTTGGTGTAGTTGACCGGTGGGGAGTTGCGACGCCATTGACTCTGATCTCGTGAGGTGAAAAGTACTACTCTTCTTCAAGGGTGGTTTGATATTTCTTATCATGGTAATATTGATTTCTTTTCTCTCCAAACTCGATCTAGCTGCTTTGGCTTTGGTTGTGCAAATTGCAAAGACACAAGGAGAACATATATAGACGCTGAAAAAGTTAATTGGCACTATTTTGGTTGGAGAACAATGTCCAAAGAAAGAAACAAGTGGATGCAACTTAGTGATCGACATTGAATAAAGTTTGCATATGCGCTAATTATTTGATACATCGTACCATTTCTATCTTCAGTAAAAAAAGAATTTTACTCATCCATGACGAAAAAGACAAAATGTATCCTCTAATTAATACAACCACCTTAAGAATTAAGATAATGCGTTCAAATTGGTAATAATCAAAAGGTCAAAATAATTTCCGATTTTATAAATTTTGTAAGAATAATCTTATATATATACGGACATGTATCGCCTACTTTTGTAGGAATAATTTCCGATTAATATGTTATTGTACTATTTTTACTAACGTTCAACTAACTCTGCATTAGGTTGGAGCATGGCCTACTATGTATGTAGAACCTACGTATGTATCTATATTAGAGAAAGTATCAACAATATAATTAATAAATTGTATCCAAATAACAACAGTTCTATATCATGAAAAAGGAAAATTCTTTTTATTGAAATCTTGGCAGACATGGATGGGAGAAAAAGGTTTGTTTAATTTCCTTTATTTGTATAATTAAGGGAAATTAAGTTATAGATTTACCAATAAAGATAAGAAATAGGGAAAGGAGCTAGTATCTTCATAAAGATATATACTTGCAACTAACTTATGGAAGATATGCTCGTTCATCTATTGTCAATTATTGATTATTTTTTAATGTATAAATAGTAATTTAGTACCGTTGATTCTTTAGAACAATATGTAGAGATCTTATTTGCGAAAAAAAAAATCAATCAAATTGGAGATGTTTTGATCTTCAATCTATATATTAAGATTTGTATAATGAAGCGTCAATATTTTAATCAATAAAGAAAAATCATTAAATGATGTCCAGTCAGTTTAAAATTTTCGCAAAAAAAATATATTTACATGATGCTAGCTATTACAGATGAATGGAATTCAAATATTAACTAATTAGTATTTGGTTGGGTGAACATATATATACACACAGGAGGCATCAGTTTTTGTAAAGAGTGTTCATCATTCTGGATGGCCGCCCACATGTGGTAAACAGAAGTAGCGCAAACTCAATAGTATGTCACCAACAGGCAGTAGAGAAGAAGAAAATTAGTAAAGTTTATTAGGTTTGGGGCCATGAATATAATTGTCTGCAAAAAAAAAGAAGATACCGGGGCACCAAAGTCAAGCTTATTTTCCTTCAATCTTTATTAGCTAAATGTATACGTGACAAGCAAGAAACTTTTCCCCTATGGTTGGTCGACTTTCTTGTCCCAAAAACAACTATTTGATTCCAACATAGTGCTGTAATATTCGATAGAAAGCAATCAAATCAAAGAAAAGAAAACTTTGCTTCCTAACTTGAATTAAGCTTCCCAGATTCAAATTATAATGTCCTAATTATTCATGAATTATTGAATCCTCTTTGAAATCTGGAGTAATTTTTTTCCTATCTTTTAGTCCCGTCAATCGATTCCTTCCTTCTTTTCATTGTTAAACTATATTGGATATCGAGCATCTTATGAAAATGTATTAAAAATGAGGTCTATTTTTCAATTTCTTGGTTGAATCCTTCATTGATGCCCAATTATTAGTCGATGCAAGTTTTTCAAGTGATTCCCTTTGTTCCTTTCCATCCCATTTCCATTTTCCACCAAGAAATACACAAAGAAAAGTACAAAGTAAGAAAAATGCCATATTCCCTAAGCAACTACGTGTCTCTTTAAGATTTTAGCTAATTGTCGCTAAATTAAATTATGACAGCACTTTTAATCCCCAGTATATTACTTTTTGGACGTGAAAGCGTGGAAAGAGGACTAGAAATGGTCGACTTTAATCCGGGTCAGGTCGTTGGGTCGGGCGACTCGAAATTAGACCCGGCTGGAGGTTGAAGATAACTTCTATGTAGGGCTTGTGAGGCCCACGCGCAGAGGCTGTCTTCAGCTTCTGACGGGGCGTGCAGACGCGTCAGCCGAAATTGGGAATTGCAATCTACATGAGAAACGATTGACATGCAATTCTGAGTTTAATGGTCTATGGTTTGAGTAAATTTGACACCATATAAGAAAGTTATGATCGTTCAAAATTATTAGATTTTATATGAACATTCTTGTTTAATTCTAAAAATTAGGGATAATTAAGGGCTTAATCAATAAACAATATTATGATTGAAGTGTCATAAACTGTGTTTTAATTTAAGTCTAGTAGTTGGGATATTAATTGACAGGACCCATCCCAATCCCCCCGGGATTACCATGGAATGTGCCCTGCTCCCGTCCAACAAGGGGTGTCAGACAAAGGATGACCAAGAGCCACTGCCCAAACAGGGCATCCAGAGTGCGCAAGGATCGATGGAGGAGATGTGCAATGTCCCAGTCTCTGCTGCAATCGCATCTGTGATCAACCTGAAGGGCATTAAAACCAAAAGCTGTGAGTGGACAAAAACCAGTAAGTTCATCAAATACATTTATAAGACATTTATGCCCTCCAATAAAAACGTATGCATGCCACAAAAACCAGTAACCAAAACGTTTGCTCAACCGAGCCCTTAGGGCCTTAGCCCAAAAACCGTTAACCAAAAAAAACCAAGTGTGGGAACTCAGCCCAAAACCGTGGAATACCACCACCATACATATACGACCATGTGGGTCACCACCCACTACCATAAATGAACATTAATTCATTAAAATCACACAATCATAAATCCACCCGGAAAGCCATTTCATTAATTCGTATTTTACCATTACCATCACCAGCATCCCTGATGCTAGACGTCCCTGACGTCATGTCTCACGGTTTCATAAGCTACGCGTGCTGCTCGGGGTCTCTCCGGGTCCATATATCTGACATCCCTGATGTCTGACGTCCCTGACGTCAATCATAGCAATCCTGCTCCTGAGTCATCATACGGTCCGGCTGCTCCGTATAATGACCCCTCGCAGGCAATGCACCGTGACTTCCCCAGTGTCCCAGACATCTGGAGGAGACCATCATATATCCTTGTATCCAGATGGTATATGGAAAACAGTTTTATTAAATCCTTTTATCACATCATTACAATGGGCCCTGCCCGAAATTTCCATAAAACCACGTAATCCCATTTAGGGTCCCTGACCCAAAATCACAATTATTAAATATAGGGTCCCTGACCCAAAATCACATTTATAATCCAACTGGGCCTCATGCCCGATTTTATGAACCACTGGGCCCACGGCCCGATTTGTAAACCAACTGGGCCCGCATCCCGACTTTATAAACCCGCTGGGCCCACGGCCCGAATTCACAAATCAACTGGGCCCCTGGCCCGATAATATAACTCAAATGGGTCTCAGCCCGATTTCATACCAACTGGGCCCCTGGCCCGATTTCATTAACCAACTGGGCCCCCGGCCCGATTCTCAAATGGACTCCAAGTCCGAAATTTCCAAAACAAGTGGGCCTCAAGCCCGAGTTCATATTTCCAATTTCAAAACCATTTCATCATATTATTTATTTAACCACAAGCACACAAAACCATAAATAAACCGTTAATCCCGATATACGTGAAATACGGAAAACACCTCGAAATACGTGCAACATATCCAAAATCAATGCTCACAAATACCATCATAGAAATCATGTATATAAACCATATAACACATTTAAGCATGCATAGGATTTATAAAACCAAAGTCCACTCACAGACCGTTTTAACCGTGTGCCTCGATACGCGTGCCACCGGCCCTCCCGGGCCACACCACTATCACCGGGACTCCCAATCCTGTCCAAATTACATTAGAGGGTTACTAACCTCATCATTAACATCCTATCAAAGTCCCGTAATTTTCCCGAATTTTTACTTATTTTTAAACTTAATTTAAAACCTTCGGACATCCCGAACAATATCGAGACGGTGTCCGATCGACACGAAACCAATTCCAAAATGTCCGTTACATTAAATGGGACAGAAGTCATGTTGACCTCACCTCGAGATTCGTGTCCACGCGCCGCCGTGAGTGGCTGCGCGTGAAACTCACGCGCCTGCTACAGTGTCACCAACCCAACCCGTTTGTCTGGTAAACGGGTCCAATTCACCCGCGACACAACCCGGTTCCAATCCTGCCAATTCGATCCTAATTCCTTCAATTGATCAATCCATTAGCTTCGTTTTAAGTCCAATTATAAGTCTGTAAACTCAATTACACAAATCCTTACCCAGATTCCCACGATTCGATGATGATCCACGAAGAACACCCGGTCACTGTTCATCATGGAAGTCCCTCAATTGATGCAGGTTTCATCCAATTGATGATTCCAGAAGCATCAATGGACCATGAGGAACAATTCCCCCACATCAATTGCATCAAACCGGTGCTCAAACGTCACGACTCAAACTCGAGCACCGTCACTGTTCAACAATGGAGTTCTGCCATTCTCCAACGTTTTCCTTCAATTGATGATCCCAGAAGCATCGTAGGATCATGAGAAAGCATTTCCCCACAACAATTGAATCAATCACAGCCCCAAACTCCACGACTCAGCCTCGATTTCTTCCTCTGTCACCAAGCTCGATCAGAGCCAAAACGGCACCATTCCTTCTCGTTTTTGATGTGGATCGACTCGTCACAACCTCAGGAAGATGTTTGTAACCTCCAATTCGATCATCACAGCCCAAGTCCCAGTATTCGAATTTTCCCCCCAATTTTCCCGAAATCCAAAATCCAAAATTCGACACCCTCACAACCCCTCGTGTTTCCCCGTTAATTCAATCATCATAGTCTCCCATTTTCTCACAAGAACAGCAGAAGAAGGGAGCCAATTCTCCCAGTTCATACTCTCCCTAAATCATGCACGGTTTGAAAGAAAAACAAAGGAAAAGGAAGGATAATGGTGGATAAGGAATGATGATGTTGTAATGATGGTGTTGGGAGGGAAACATGGAGCTGGAAACAAGGGATGGGTGACACTTGTCACTCATCCGGATGTGCACAGTCAACGGTCACTATTCATTATTATATTATTATTTTAATCCCGGCCTCGGTTCGTTAGTTCGTTTCCTTGACCATAACGTCGTCGTCGGATCTCCGATTTCGGCATGCCGCCTGTCGTTGGATTCGTATCGACGATACCTACGTAACCGTCCTTGGCCCTCGTCCATCGGACCTCCCGATCAAAAAGTCAACATTTGGCCCCTAACAAGCCAAATTACCAAAATACCCCTCAACTTCCGAACACCATAACTTTCTCTACGAATGTCGGAATCGAACGTGCCGCCTGTCTATGAACTCGTGACGTCCCGAACTACGTCACGGTCATCGGTCAAAGTCCATTTGACCGCCCGAACAAAAAGTCAACATTTTGCCCACGACAGGGGCAAAACGGTCATTTTGCACAATTTATCCGATTCCGCCCTACTAACCACCGTTCAACCTCGCTAATCAAGATTAGTCACTAAACTAATCCCGGAATTCGGGACGGGTCGTTACATTAATGGATTTTGTAATTAATTGTGAGTATTGTTTATGTGAACATTTGTTAAGTAGATTATGGTGCTATTTGGTTATAAGAACTTGAGTTACCAAGAACTTGAGTCCAATTGAATATATTTATGATAAATAATAATATGTTGACATGAAATTATAGTTATATTGTCAATTATTATAGATATGTGTATCTATAGAGAATGAATTATATTTACAAGGTGGACTAGATTACGTAATTAAATATGTATTTTTAACTCGAGATTAATTTTGTATATGTAAACTACGTGGTAAAACAGAGTTGGTAAAACGTGGTGATTCTTAACAATAGAAGTAAGACCCCAAACATGGTCAAATTCGTAAATACGCTTACCTGTCAGGGTTAGCGGGTTGAATGTGAGCGGTAACCCCGCAAGGTGAAAATAATTTGGCTTATTTAGTAAAAATTTGAACCGGATTAAAGTTTATAAGATCTCTTATCCGATAAGAGATTGTTAGATGGGAGCAGGACTAGTCCAGTTTTCTTGGTAATGAGGAATGGGTCTTGTCATGCCTAATCACTAATTTAACTATAAAAAAAAATAAAGATCACGTTTATGAAAATAAATAAATGGATTAAAATGAATAATATTCGAACAAAAAATAAAACAAATTCCAAGTAAACATAATAAATCACCAAACATTATCCATAACTAAATAAAAATAATCCATAAAAACAGCGGCACAAGCACATATCATATTCATGTTTTTTTGAGGTCTAATTCCCGTCATGTCTAGCGTCAGTCTGAAAATCAATAATGGCAAAGGTAGCATCGGCGGAAAATGACCTTTCAGAAAAGTTGGTCTCTCGAGTTCTGCGTTCAGCGTGATACTCTTCAATAACTTAAGTTGATGCACGACAGATGCTAGACCAGTGATCTCGTCCTCCACATTTATAGCATAGGTTTTGTTGGTTCTGATTCTGGTGGTGACGACACAATTACCTCAGCCATGTGGGCCATAATTACCTTGGTATCAGACATATGGGTGTCCATCATGTCTAGGACAGTTACGTTTTGTGCCTCTACCATGACCTCGATTTCTCCACTTACAATTTGAATTGTAATAGACAACAACATTTGTTTCAGACAAAGGTGTTGTTCTAGTACCAACGGGTCGGGATTGATCATTTTTCATCAGTAGACTGTTGTTCTTTTCAGCAAGCAATAGAGTAGTGATCAACTTCATGAACTTGGTGAATTTCCTTTCTCTGTATTGTTGCTGCAAGACAATACATACGGTAGGAAATGTGGAGAAAGTTTTCTCAAAGAAGTCAATTTTAGTGAGTTTTTCCCCCATAATATTTGAGAAGAGACTGGATACGACATACTTCAGAGTTGTATTCCTTGATGGATTTGGAGTCTTGAAAACAAAGGCTATGCTAGTCATGTCTTGCTTCGGGCAATAATATATCCTTCTGGTGATTAAATCGATCTACCAGCAAAACTCATAGTGCTCTCAGGTCTTCTTGACCGAGATATTCACGATGCAGTGTCTGATCCATGTGCCTCCATATGAGGATTATAGCAGAAGTCACATTGTCTTCTTGGATGCTGGAGCGAATTGTATTGAGATGAAGCTTCACATCTTTAGTTCACTAGTAGTGGTTTCTTCCGGAAACTTCTAATGTATCGAAGTCAAATTTATTGAGATGTGTCATTCTCTACAATGACTAAATAACAATATTAGTGCTTTGGGAAAAAGCCCTCTATGAGCAAATAATGAGATCTTTAGGTTCTATAACATGGTATGATTAATTTGGAATAAGAATGTAATGTTGAATCTATGAAGGAAACTGTGGGTCCCTTTTATATACTATGAGTCTGTATATATGAACTGGTTTATTTGAATACATACATTTCCTAAATAACATTTAAACAATTAAATGAAACATGTGAACAATTAAGTAATATAAATAGCACTATATAATATGTATAAATGCTTGAAATAGATGCTTATGACATTTGATTTAAGTATATAGTGTGACGCTTCAGGCATAAATGTTCATATTTCAAAACCCAAAAGGTATAAAAGAAATGAACTTTTTTTTTTAAATTAAGACGCGCCGACCAGTCGATCCGATGAGCCGAGGAGTCAAGCCGAGTTGTGCACCCAAGCCGAGCCAACTTGGACTGTTGAGCTGAGCTGGACTTGGCCCAACCTGGGCCTTGCAAGTGAAGGCCCATGACTAGTGGGCTACTTGGCCTTCTAGGCCGAGACTTAGGTTGGGTCTTCTGGGCTCCAAAGTCTACTTCTAGGCTTGGAGGTTTGGGCTTATGGGCTTGGTCTTGGGCTTCAAACTAAGGTTGCCTTGAATTGTTTTGGTAGCGCTCCTAGCTTGAGGTTTGGGCTTATTGGCTTGGTCTTGGGCGGATGGTTTGGTAGCCTTTTGTGCTATGACTTGGGCCTAATAGGCTAAATTTTTTTGGGCCTTTTGGCCTAAATTAAAATATATATTTTTTCTCTGTGGTCATTGCACCATATTCGGCCCTAGCATCTAAAAAAAACGTTTTGTAACCGTTTTTGGTAAGCGCAATGTTTGACATTGTCGTGGCTTTGCAGTGCAGCCGCAAACCATAGTGTGGGGAATTTATGTAGATGCATGTCGCAAACTACACGGACCACACGATTTTGGGGCTGATGTTGACATACAACATCATGCCATGAATTATCATTACGAAATTAATGCACAGAGACATCACCGTGTACCTTGCCATGGTATGATCATAAACATCATCATATTAATTTCATGATCGCGAGTTTTTTTTTTTAATAATTCAAACATTAAACAGCAAATCATTCAAACGTCGATTATATATAAATTTCAATTACTCACGCGGAGAAGACAATTCTTTCAATTCCAAATTCTAAATTTCAAATACTCATATAATCAATTAATCAAATTAAGGAAATTAAATCTAAGGTTTGAATCAATCAATAAAATAAAATAATTTATAATCCTAGGGTTCGACATGATCATCAATTCTAAACGATATGTAATTCAATTTCAAATTAAGCATATAACCTAGAATTCACATGTTTCTAGGATTCCATCAATAATTAAAGAAGCAATAATAAAATAAATTAGATTTTTAGAATTTGAAAAATTTATTTGATTAAAGAGCAGTAATCCTCCTCTTGATCAATTCTCAATTTTGAAACGATCGTGCTGATAACGAATTGTAAAGGATTTGTTAACGAACTTACGTTTGAGAGAAGGAGAGGTTGGGAGAGACAAAGAGAATGAGAAAAATACTTATATCTCAATTAGATAGTTTCTGAGTAGTTATCAAATACAAAACAATATATTCCCTTATATAGATTAGGGAATTAAGTAAATGGAGAAGACTAAACTACTCTTCTACCTAAGCGTGGCAATGGGTCGTGTCGTGTCATGAATTCTGTTTTACCCATTTATACCCAACCCGAATCCGACCCGTTTAATAATCGTGTCAAGAATGTCCAACCCGAACCCGACCTGTTAATGACCCGTGTAACCCGTTTAACCCATTTAATAAATACGTCATACTCAAAACCCAATTAACCTATGAGCCGTTTAACCCGTTTAACATGTTTAACCTATTTAAATTATAAGATTTAATAGATATTTAGTAGGTAAATAGGTAGATATATGGATTAGTAATGACACGTTTATTAAATGGGTCAATATATAAGCCAATATACGGGTTAACTTGTTAACCCGAAATTTACCCATTTATTAAACGAGTTAACATGTCATTATACGGGTTAACAGGTTGACCCGAAACCCACCCGTTTAATAAACGGGTCATAAAGGGTTGACTCGAAAATGACCCGAAATTTTAATCGTGCGGGTTGACCCGAATAAATTTCGTGCGGGTTTCGAGTCGTGTCAAAAATTGTCACCCTTACTTCTACCCCTTACATGTAATAGCCACTAATTGATAGACTATCACACTATAGCTTCCCGAGCATGTTTGGCTTGTTCAATTGTTGCCTTAGCATGTTTTAGTTGGTATTGATTGTGGAAAGTATATAGACATCTCGCCACAGTTATTTAAGGAAGTAGTTGGATAACCGCCTAGGAGCCACCGATATCTCAAATACTCGTATGTTGGTCACAGATTAGTCTCCACATGATCGATCATTTGCGCTTGCTCGAAATATATTTCTAATAGCACCTGCTTGTCCCCGAGATGTAGGGGACATAAGGTGATGGTGTATTACACCCAACTTTCACATCGTCGAGGTACATGAGCTTATATCATAGATATGAAGCCTATCATGAGCATATTACTTGAGCGACTCAAGAGTTTAATTATGGATTCATACATGCTATATTCGTACTTCGAAATGATTTTTGAGATTTGTGATTATTTTATTATTATCACTCATAGGAGGTTTGTCCTTTTCGGGTCCAAGTCCCCTACTTAGAATAATTACTTAAAACTCAAAGTTTAAATGGCATTTGTAGGTGCATTTTTGTAAATCCAAAATTTTGATGTTGGGATTTACGGAACGGAGTATAACAAAAATTGCATCTTTGCCCACAACCACCTGCTCTTCCCTTCGTTCTTCTTCCTCATGCTCCTCTTCTTTTCTTGCTTCCACTCTTCTATATATGCGTACGCATGGTTGTGAAGGAATTCAAAGCCATTTCATCAAATAAAGGCTGGAAAGTGATGAAGCAAGTTAATCCTGCACTTGAACGAGAGCTTCTTGAGTCTGTTGTTGAAGTAGATTCAAAAAGCTGATTCTCTTTCATTCTTCAAATATTCTATCTTATGTCTGCATTTGTCCACGAAGAGAAATATATTTTTTATGTTCAGTTTTGTCTATGTATATGAAGCTATCAAATTTTTTTATGGAGCTGGCAAAATTGTTTCTACTTGTTAAGCATGCGCCATGCTTAAATAAATTAGCTATATATGATGGAGCTCGAACATCTGCAATTTGCATTGTGTTTGTGTGGGTAGTATAGTAAGTAAACGATAAGATTCTTGAGATTAAGAAATTAAGATTTTTGGTGCTATGCACTACAAGGAATAGGGATTTGCCCGACAAACGTGTGTTCGTCGGGCCACATCATCAATTCGTCGGGCAACTGAAGACGTAACGAATGTTTGTTGGGCAAAGGTCGTCGCCTCAAGCTTGTGAGGCAAAACTTTGCCCGACGAATAAAATGTGCTGGTTGGGCAAAATGACCAGGGGCCCGACAAACACAGATCGTCGCGAATAATTCGTTGCTCGCTCAAAACTCAGTTTTTTGTTGCCCGACGAACATCAGTTTGTATGGTTAATGTTTGCCCAACAAACGTTGAATTCGTCGGGCAAATAAACAAATATTTTTTTTAATGAAATTTTGTTTTAATGGTTTTGTACATTTAATATATAAATTTTAATAACATATGAAACTATTATATTTATCATCTAATTAAATAATAAAAAATAAAATTCTCAAATTAATAAAAAAGATATAAAAGTCTTCAAATAATAAAAAGAAATAATTCTACAAGTCATAAAAGTCTTAAACATAATAAATAGTCTTAAACATAATAAAAAGAAATAGTTCTAGAAATTTAACAAGTCTCAAACATAGTAATACATAAATCTAAACGCTCGGCGGCTGGTCGGGGTGAAATGCTGGCTGCTGGGGTGGCTGATCAGACTGCGAGGTTGATTGATGTGGCGACTCACCGAGATGCAGAGCAGGTTGTTGGGGTGGCTGGTCATGCGGCAGAGCTGGTTGTGCAGGCGACTGGTCAGGATATGAGGCTAGTTGTTGGGGCAACTGAATATCCTGCATTTGAGAAAACTGAAACACATCTGTATGCAATGTTTGTTTCAGCCATTATGTTGTCAACTTCACAACATGCCTTCTATCTTTGCCACACTACTCAATTTAATGAAACAAGTCTTCTCTTCTATACTCCAATCATCCTAATTCTTACTACATCCATCTCCACTAAAAAACTTAGAAGTAAGAAATTGAAGTAAGACCTAGAGAAACATGCATGACTTCAAGGATATATATATATATATATATATATATATATATGAATATTGGGTGTCAATAAACCCTGTACACTATTTACTGAGATGAGAAGTGTGGCAAAACATATATTCAGAGTAGCTATTTTAACAGTAACCCCAGAACCCCTATGTGAATACATTATTTCAGGATAGCTGGATAGGAATAGAATACCAAAGAGTGATTTCTTTATAGCAAATATAAAAGTCGAACTTCGCAACCTAGAAGTAGATAAAAACATGATTTGTTCAACCTCTAATAAATATCAGTGTAATGCGACAATGGTATGTGAGTGATGGTGTGTAAGTGCAGTGTATGACAGTGGTCTATAAGCATTGGTGTGCTCTTATGTGATAGGAGCTAGTAATTGAAAATATGCTCATTCTAGTGAGGTCATTCTTGCTGGAATTAAGGAAGCAAAACCAAATAGACCTCTAAAAATATATGATGTTATTCATAAAGAGATCAAATGAGGTTAAAGTTCAGAACATGAGATATGTAGAAGTAGAAGTTGTCAAGTATAAAAGTTTAATTAAAATATGATGATATGCATATGCACTATACGATGATATGCATATGCATTGCCTATATTGAACTATCTAAGAGAAGGAGTTTGGGCCTGAAATTATTACCCAATCATGTTCATGAAGCTTTCAAGACAAAGAAAAAAAATTAGCATACAACAACTTGTAATGCTGTAGCACTAAGCAGGTCATCAAGCAAACCAGAAATATTCGACATTTGTTGATGGAAATTCATATCAAACCATTGTCAGACTATATGCAATCCATATCAATCCATGTCATCAAGAAAACCAGAAATATTCAACTTCTATGCCAATGCAACATGAAAATTTAAAAGAAACGATAGAATTATAATCAACAACAATACAAAGCCAAAGAAAATTTCAATGTTCTGGATGTGATTTGCATTAACCTATGAAATCTCAGCTCTCGTGAAGATCCCGTTAATTTTGAAACTCATATCTCTGATTATCAATAACTACATACAATCCTCATAAGCCATCATTCACTACCATGCTACCTCTGCATAAACAATCATGAAAAGTTCGAAATCAAAACTTTACCAAAAATAGCAGTTCAGAACTAACGAAGGAAGCAAAAGAAAAGCAGGAACTTTGACTTCCACATTCTTGATCATCTAAATTATAAGACCACTAATTTCTTAGCATTCTCTTGAGTGATTCAGTGACATTTCTAGCGATTGGATTGTAAACAAAAAATCATTGAAAAACAACGAAACAGAACCCAAACATTTTTTGATCTTGTATCTTCATTTTTCGCAGCAAGCAGACCCGTCCCATGGAAAAATTAACCAAACCTAACAAATGATGGCATTTGAAATTGCACAGAGGATCTTTGGCACTGTCGATTGTAGGGAAAAAAATATATCATTTTATTTTCTTGTTTTTATTCCAAATATTCGAAATCAGTAAAAAAAAACGAGGAACCTGTTTCGGAAGTTGAAGAAACAACTGGGTCCAAGTTTTCTAAGTGGACTCCTGCACAGTCACATATTGCAAAATTTCAGATCTATGGACATTTGAAAACGATCGAGAACTTTGACCTCTTACCCATAATTCTAACCTGAGGAGGAGATGCGTGCGCCGTGTGGCTAGGCACCGTACCAAATTGTGAAAACCCTAAGGGGTTACATTCGAAGTAATAAAAAGAAACCCTAAGGAGGAGATGCGGCTACGAAAGTGTGGTGAGTTGATGTTGAGAATAAAAGGGTTATTGTGTTTAAATTGTCTGTAAACCTTGGCCCAACGAACGTTCGTCGGGCAACCTTTTAAAATGTTCGTTGGGCTAAATTAGGCGGGCTTTTGCTTTTCCGTAAAAATTTTGGGTGTAATTTTGAGCGGGAAATTAAGGGTTTTGTCTGACTATATTATTCGTCGGCAAGTAAATTAATTTGTAATTTTCAATTTTTTCAACTTTTTTTTTTATAATAATCGATGACCAAATATTTTAGTTGACATTCAAATGACTGAATTTCAAATGATTGAATACTAGAAAGGGAAAAAAAAGGCAGAACCGATAAAACACTGTAGGGGAATAGTATTTTTTTTTTATATCTCTGTTATGATTTTTTAATATGTATAAAGGAAAATAAAAAAAATAAAAGGAATTTTTTTTTATATGTATAAAGGAAAAGGAAAAAATAAAGGAATAGAACAAATAAAGGAAAAGGAAAAAATAAAGGAATAGAACAAATAAAGGAAAAGAAAAAAAAAGGGGCAAAATTTTTTTTTGGATATGTATAATGGAAAAGAAAAAATATATATAAAGAAAAAGGAAAAAAAATATAAAGGAAAAGAAAAAAATATAAAGGAAAAGGAAAAAGAAAAAGAAATGGTAGAAGTGGAAAATCACTATAGAATTGGAAAAATCGTCCAGTTTGCCTTCTTAGATGCGTAGATCTTACATGTCGAAAATTGTAAGGTTTTGAGGATTTAAAGTCATCTGATCGTTAAAAATTGTTTTGGTTCAATTGATATTCAAACGATTGAATTTCAAAAATCTCACCATTCAATTTGTATTATTAGATGCGTAGAAAATGCACGTAAAAATTCATGCGGTTTTGAGGATTTAAAGCCGCCCGATCGTCGCAAATAATTTTAGAACCATTGAATCGTCGCACACTGTTACCTTATCTCAGAATTTCCAAATTGGCTAATTTTTTGCATAAGCGATATAGGAGCATATAATATAAAAGTGGATGGTTGGATTGGCCCAATTCATTTTTTTAATTGTTAAAAATGGTAAATGAAGCTTATTCATCAAAGTTGTTAAACACTTTATGGAATTTCAATACTATTTTCTAACTTTTGGTTCAATTGATATTCAAACGATTGAATTTCAAAGATCTCACCGTTCAATTTGTAGTATTAGATGCGTAGACTATGTACATAAAAAATCGTGTGGTTTTGAGAATTTAAAGCAGCCCGATCGTCGAAAATAGTTTTAGAACCATTGAATCACCTTTCATCGCTACCTTATCTCAGAATTTCCAAATTGGCTAATTTTTTGCATAGGAGATCTAGGAGCATAGAATATAAAAGTGGACGGTAGGATTGGCTAAATTCATTTTTTTTAATTATTGAAATTGTAAATGAAGCTTATTCATCAGTGGTTAAACACTTGATGGAATTTTAATGCTATTTTCTAACTTTTGGTTCAAATGATATTCAAACGATTAAATTTCTAAGATTTCACCATTCAATTGTAGTATTAGATGCTTAGAAAATGCACGTAAAAAATCATGTGATTTTGAGGATTTAAAGTCGTCTGATCATTGAAAATAGTTTTAGAACCGTTGAATCGTCTTGCACTTTTACCTTATATTAGAATTTCCATATTGGCTAATTTTTGCGTAGGCGATCTAGGAGCAAATAATATAAAATTGGACGGTAAGATTGGCCAAATTCATTTTTTTAATTATTGAAATCGTAAATGAAGGTTATTCATCAAAGTGGATAAATACTTTATGGAATTTCAATGCTATTTTTTAACTTTTGGTTCAATATATTGATATTAACACGATTTAATGGCAAAGATCTCACCGTTCAATTTTTAGTATTAGATGCGTAGACAATGCACGCCAAAAATCGTGCGGTTTTGAGGATTTAAAACCGCCTGATTGTCGAAAATAGTTTTAGAACCGTTGAATTGTCGCACACCGTTACCTTATCTCAGAATTTCCAAATTGGATAATTTTTTGCATGGGTGATATAGGAGCATATAATATAAACGTGGACGGTTAGATTGTCCAAATTAATTTTTTAAATTATTAAAAATCGTAAATGAAGCTTATTCATCAAAGTGGTTAAACACTTAGAATTTCAGTGAATACGACGTTGCCCAACGAACATGTGTTCGTCGGGCAAGAATCCAATATGTTCGTCGGGCAAAGTATCCAATTCGCTGGGCAAAAAAGGGCAACGATTGCATTTAAGTGGCAACGAAATTTGTCGCCCGACGAATTTATGTGTGTTTGTCGGGCAAAGGTAGCACGGGGAGGCTTAGTTTGGCGCCAACCATGCTCACTTTCCCACCAAAGATATAGCGACGAACGGGGTCGTCGCTTAAAGTGGTGCCCAACGAATATTAATGTTCGTCGGGCAATGATGTCTTTAGCGACAAATTATGTGTTCGTTGGGCTAAATATTGTCGGGCCAGTACTTTTTTCTTGTAGTGATGTTACCATTATATTAATATTTCTGTGGAAAAAAATTCCAAGTCAGTCCGAAGGAGGAGAGCCAAAAAGGAGGAGGAAGAAAGAGAGGGATAAAACAGCAAGAACTCAAGATGCAATCTTTTATTTTATTAAATTAATTTCTTGAACTAAAGTGTCAAAAATGTCCCTATTTAATTGGCTATATATTTTAATTTGTTAATTAATAAAAGAAATAATTATAAATTAGTCTAAATTTTAAGTATAACATATAAAATAGTCCACTTAACATATAAAATAGTATATTTAATGTATTATTAAGAGTTTTACTTTATTTTTATTGTATTTTTTTTTTATATTTTTCTAGTACCGTTGATATCCTTTTCAGAAATGGATACGTAACTTTCAAAATTTAAATATTAATATTTTTTATTTTTTTAAAAAAAATTTATTTGATAAGATAATTCTAACTAAATTTCATATTTTCAAATTTGTTTTAGGAATGAAAATCATTTTAATCAACCAAGTTTCTCAGATATTATCTGATACTTTTGAATAATTACAGACTCACAAATACTTTATTTATTTTATAATTATTTTTGGTTTTATTCCTTCATATGTAAATTATTAATTACCCGCTTGTTTTACTCTCGTAGGTAAATTAATAATTATCTGCGTATTTCTTATTTTTCTATTCTATTTGAGAGATGTATATTGTGTATAATATATATCTTTATAATACAATTAAAATTCTCATTGATAAATTACATTTTTATGTACAATTAATTTTTTTTATAAATTATGTAAAATAAAATCAAACTATATGATATATAATAGCAAGCTTGCAATTCTGTAAAAATTAAAAGACTAAAATTAATGTTGCATTTTGACCAATAATAAAAAAATCAAAATTTTTTTTATAGTTCATATTTATTGTAATGGATTAATTTATAATTTGAACTCTAAAAAAGACCTATATATAATTGCCCCTTAATAAAAAATAAAGTGACTAAAAAGAAACATTAAAACAACGGTGATCAAAATTGTTTTTGCGTAAAACCAGCGTCATATTAAGTAATTGTTGCGTAAACCCAGAGTCGCACTGAGTAATTTAAGAAATTGCGAGTAAGCTTTAACGTTTCCTTAGTTGCGTAGGAGACGCTCGGGAAGAAAAAGTGTCCCAAGATTTGTTACGTATTTTTGAAATAAATGGGGAGAGGTAATAATTTGTCCGAAGAAAAAAAGGAAACCTAGTCTGATTTGGAAACGAAAAGATATAAATAGAAAGGCGTAGTTACAACTTACAAGAGGATTAGAAAACAATGGGGAAGCGGAAGATTGAGAAAGGGAAGCCCATCCAAAACAAAAACTACCGAAAAGCAACCTTCTCCAAGCGCCGGAATGGCATGTTCCGGAAAGCCACCGACCTATGCCGCTTGACCGGCGCCGAGATCGCCATCATCGCTTTCTCGCCGGGGGACAAGCCCTTCCGGTTCGGCCACCCATCCGCCGACATTGTCATTAACCGATATCTTGGCTTACCGACTTCATGTGCGACAACAGACGAAGAAGGAAAAAGGGTGGAGAAGGAGAACGGATGTCCTGGATCCACTAGCGGCACCGATGACGGCTATCGGGAAACTGCACCGGAGGAAAAGGAGGAAGGGATCGAGGAATTGGGACTTGCAATCAAGGATGATGAAAAAAGTGGATTGCAAGTTAAGATATTGAAAGAAATTAAAGATGGTTTAGTGGGAGAAACTAAATATGAGGTTCTGGAGAAAACTGGGGAAGACACCTTGTTGAAAACTGGAGGAGACACCTTGTTGAAAACTGGAAGAGAGACCTTCGAGACCTTGAAGAAAATTAGGGGTGAGATCTTTGAGACCTTGGAGAAAACCAGATTTGAGACCTTGAAGACTTTAACGAAATTTAAAGATGAAATGCTAGAGCAAACCGAGATATTGGAGGAAACCAAGACTAAAATTTGGTGGGATTTCCCAGTTGATAAAATATTTGGGGTGGATGAACTGAAGAATTATAGAAGATGTTTGCAGCAATTGAGAGAGAATCTTTGTTGGAAATTGGGTGACAAAAGAATGAGAAGATCTTGCACCAAGGATTATTTGGGATTTGTGACAGGGTTGTGAAGTTGGTTAAGTTCTGCTGGAATGGCTGTGTAAGTTCTAATTTTGATAATCAAAAAATTCTAATTCAAGTTCTAGTCCATGAAATACAAATCTTTGTTCTTTCTTTAACAGATCTGGTCTTCTTCTTATTGTTTGAGTCGTCATTTTGTAATAGGAAATTTGAAATATGATTTGTGATCCTCATTGTTCTTGATCAAATTTTGTTATTACAATATGTTCATCGTATTCTATTATAGAATCCATTGCTATCGTTGTCAAGATCTTACTATTGTTGTACAGATATTCATTGTTGGGACTAGGGAGGCTCAAATAACCTTTTCAAATACTAAATTTGAAAGAGGGAGAATCTGGGTAGACTCTAATATTGACTAGAGTGGACTTTGACTAGCTCCAGTCTCCACAGCCCACATGGACTCAGAATCCATATATCTTTGACAGTTTTTTGGTTGTAACCGATCGAATTCGGAGTCTAAAATGGAAAACCCTAACTATTAAGAAAATTCAATGTTTGGAAGAAAGTCTAAGACGGCGGCCAGAATCTATGCCATTTTTTAAATTTTCTTTTAATTTTTATTAAAAAATTATAAATAAAATGAACCCAACAAATTTTGACTTCAGGCCCTAACTTCTATTGTACACCAAATGTTTTAACCCAAAATTCAAATCCTATACTAATTGAGCCCAAGCCCAACACCCCTAAACACCAACTACTCTTATTTGAAAGAAAAAAAAAAATCAGATAAAAGGAATGATGTTATTTGCATCACGTAGGCCCAATACACCTAAACTCTAACCACAAACTACTCTTACTTGTAAAAAAATTCTACAACCCAAATTTTGGAGCAGGATCCTAGTTCGGTCCAAATTTATGTGAGGCCCAGGTTCATAACTGAATGAGGCAACTGGACTTTATGACCATGGACTTTGTTTAGTGGCTTTGCTCGCTAAAATTTATCAGTAGTTAGTCATTTTCTATTTTTTTTTTTTTTGCTAATGATATAGGGTGGTTAACTATATTATATATATTATGTATTGATCTCGTCAAATATGTAAAGATAAACATCATTAGACCGTAATGCTAAATGGCATAATTTCTCAAGCTCTAATTTAAGTTAAATCATTTTCAATGCGATGATCCTTAGAAACAATGATATAACAAAAAGGACAAATTGTTATTCGAAATTCCTTGTGCGTATTTCTACAAGTCAAAGTCAAAATGCACTTGGATTTTAGTTGTTGAGAGGTGAACTGCTGGTTGGGGCTGACTTTCTATTTTGCATCAATCTGTTTTCTCATTTAGGAACGTTCAAGATTCGTCCAAAAGGAGGGAAAATTCAAGGAAATAGCCGTTATCTATTTCGCAAGGTCAAAATAAGTAGGTTGCGGCACGAGGTTTTTTATTGCTAGTTACAACGCGGGAATTCCTCGACGAAAATTTGGCACATGTCGATCGTTTCGTCCAATTTGTCTACTTTTTCAATTTTCACGCTATATAAAAAAGGCATTAGAAAATGAAATTTAAATATAAAATTTGGAATATGAGGAATTTCTTTCGCTAATGAAATGGATTTCCCCGCTGATGATAATATTTGGCCGTATTTATCTCTAATATATAAAAGGTAAATTTTGTAAAAGATGAAATTTAAAATAAAAAATTATATCAATTATAGTCACATTCGTCATTTATATTAATATCTTATATGATTTTGACACCGAATTATTAAAAACTAACAAAGAAACCGTAAGTAAAACACTCAAAAATATACAACTAGTCACTCAAGGAATCCACCGAGAGATAAGAGTTAAAGTAAAAAGAAAACAACTCTTCAGTCTTCAAGCTCTAAATGTTTCCGGATTTTTATATCATCATCATCAACTAATTACATTGCAAGCAAAACAATTTATTTATAGTAGCAAATAACTTAACTGTAGGAATTTAAAAGGACTCACATTTAAGCTAGTAAATAAATCAGTTACTAGAACTCAGAAAAAAACTCACAATTATTTAAGATAATTAAATTTCATAATTAAAACAGCTAGAAAAATAAGAGATTCTTCTTAATGGCTTATAGCAGTTTTGGTGTCAGATTTATATCACCCAAATCGTTTTATTTAGAAAGAAAAAAGCACGTAATAGAAGTCCTAAATACACTCTTTTTTTATATATATACTTAAAGACGCAACTCGAGATTTGTAACAATTAAGGAAACGTTAATGACAACCGAAGTTATATCAATTTTAGTCACATTTATCTCTTCTATTAAATGAAAGGTTATTACTTACTACCGTCTCTCTTTTACATTTGTTTATGTTCCACTAACGTTTCAGTAGCTCTACCTAATAACACTTCGACTTAATATTTTAATCCTTATTTGTAAGTGTGTTCGTACCGAATCGAGTCCATCTGAATCAAGGTCGAGCAATTCCATTTTAGAACATCATAAGCCTTCGACTAAACAAAACATACAAGGTCATGCTCTACACAAACAATACATTACTGCCCGACCACGGGTCGGCCTGCACAATGGTGGGCCTACTCGCTATTCAGCTAGATAAGTCAAAAATATTCCTTATGATCACACGAGGACACATGTGAACTCCTGAAACAATGACATATATTAATCTCACATTGAACTATTTCACCAACAACATTCAATGCTACTATAAATATAAGGGTGTCTTCCCTCCAATAACAATCTTGTCATCACACTGCCTAAATTACTACAGTACCCTTCACACTTAATCTCATTTAAGAATTGGAGATAGCTAAGCTGGCGCCACACCAGTGCTATTTTGCTCTCTCTACACTAGTCCCACCACCACGAGAAGAGCATCTGAAGTAGTCGAGCGAAGCCAGTCTAAATTAGTCCATTTATTTTATCAACAAAGTGAAAAATATTAAAATTAATTTTTACGATATATAATATATGTCTGAATTTTATACTTAGTTTGTGACTAACTATTATATGATGACCCTTGATTTTTTTTTTAAAAATGATTTAATTATAACCCATTTATTTCCAATAATATTGAATATACAAATGAAAAGTATTTATTCAGTTGCTTGAAATAATTAGGTGAATAATATGCATCTAACCAGCAACATAAATCACATGCTCATTTGCTTATGAATTTAGCTCTACCACTGCTTCACTTAACAATCAAACTATCCAGTCTTCATAGTTATAATATTTAATGTGTGTATTTCAATTTTCAATAATTCAACCCATGCACGTACGTACAACCCAGAACTATGTGTGAAATAATTGACTAATTAATATAACCTGATCAACGACGAATTGTTTGTTAATCGGCAGTCTATTTCGAGTTGTATTAATATATATACATTATTGGTCCTCCTATTTTTCAATTTGTTATGTTCTCCTTATGAAACAGGTTCCAGGCCGGTTGATCTCCGGCATCATCTAATTATATATTTATGCTAATTGCATGCTTATTAGCCTTCGTTTGTGCTCAGTTTATGATTTTATATTTTCATGATTCCTGCAGGCGCAGCACATGTAATTCACTCTTACTCATCTGTTGAAACAGATAGAAAAAAAAAATTAAAAACACCCGTAGGGTTCTCGATCTGAAGGAATTTTTAAAGTTCAAACATATATGCATGTTAGTAGTAAGCTTGATAATGTGCACATGTTCTCGATTTGTGCTTTATATACTTGTTTATAGAATTAAAAAACCCAAATTATGTATGATGAATATGAATTGACTAAGTCAAGAAATCTGAAATTCGAAAAATATCAATCCACGTTATTCTTAGAACAATTAATCACAAGCAGTGGTGTAAGAAATATCAATCCACCTTCGTCTTAGTTACAAAATAAAACTCATTTATATTGAAACTGCTCGATCAATTCAAGGACTTTGATTACGAAAGACATTGGATTGAATCAAAGGGTATATATTAAGATTTCAAAGTATGATATTTTAATGGTAAGAAATTGAGATTTCACTATAAAACCAATTGGCTATGGGGGGGAGTAGCCTAAGATCTTAAGGCACAAATTGTAGTTTTGTTTTTCCGATGTGGGACATTTTCCTCACATCTCAACACGCCTCCTCACATGTGGCGGATTTTCCAGCCTATCACGTGATAATTTAAATAGGTACGTGTGACACGTAAGACGATTAAGCCTATCACGTGGGATAACTCTGCTATGATATTATGTAAAAAATTGAGGTTCCACCCCAAAACCAATTGGCAATTTTCCGATGTGGAACATTTTCCTCACATCTCAACACGCCCCTTCAAGTGTGGCGGATTTTCCAGCCTATCATGTAACGATTTGATGGGTACGTGTGACACATGCGGCGATTAAGTCTTTACGTGGGATAACCCCGCTTTGATACCATGTAAGAAGTTGAGGTTCCACCCCAAAACCAATTGGCAATAGGGAGAGTAACCCAAGATCTTATAAGGCACAAATTGTAGTTGTACTTTTCCGATGTGGGACATTTTCCTCACATCTCAACACGCCCCCTCATGTGTAGCGGATTTTGCAGCCTATCACATGACAATTTGAATGGGTACGTGTGACGGTTAAGCCAATCACATGGGATAACCACGCTCTGGTGATTTTCCTCACATCTTAACACTCCCCCTCACGTGTAGCGAATTTTTTAGCCTATCACGTGACAATTTGAATGGATACGTGTAACACGTGTGACGGTTAAGTCAATCACATGAAATAACCTCACCCTAATACTAATTATGTATAAAGCTAACATCTATATTTTATTTTATTTCCACTCTCTTCTTCACTTTTAAATCATAGCTTTAAGCAAATTAGTTATTCATAAATGCATATGGCTTGTAATATATAATTGGCAAAGTTGATCTGAAACAAACAAGGCAGGGTTTACATAATTAAGAATGCATAGCACGTTTAATAAGTGAACTTATATTTTATTCAAATAGCCGATCCCAACAGAGAAAATTATTAAGGAAGTTAAATAAAACAACACCCAGTAGATTCTCAGAGCAACTGCTCGTTTGATGTGGAATATGAATATAATCGGTGCTTGTTTTCTAGAAAATAGACACTTGTTTTTCTAATATTATTTCGGTTATAATTTTTTTTAATTAAATCAGGGAAAGAGTAGGTCGAACAAATTAGGCATATAGAAGCGCAAAAGAAAGAATTAATGGTACGCAAAATGAAATTGGGTTGTCCCCTCTCGCCCACCTTTCTTCGTTTTGTTAAATTTCATTTATTATTTGCTATCCATTCGTAATCGTTAGATGTTTTATTAAAAGTAATTTTATTTGAATACACTAATTTAATTATATTTAATAATATATTTGATATGTCAATTAATAAATTGTAAGATTGGTGGACTAAATAATTTAATTTATTAAAATAATATTATTCATTGATCTTAATATCAAGTGTGTCAAATGAATATGGTCAATTTAATGTATCTAGATAATATTACTCTTTATTAAAACATAAATTCTAAATCAAAAATAATTTCATTGTCATGTTTAATTAATGATAAACTCATGATAATAAGCTCGACTTCACCCACCTTTATTCCTTCTTCTTTTTTCTCCTCGTTCTTTCCGATATTTTATGTGATCATTTCAAACATAAAAGATCATTTAAGGTTATTTTCACACTTCTTATCTCTTCTCATATGTATTTTCCCCTTCTAATCTTATAGTTTAATAAAGGGATATTTATACAAACATCTTCTGAGATTTTGTGTGTTTTAGCAAATATAAAAAATAAAAATAAAAAATCATTACAGACTCATATAGCTGACTACTGACGTTGATGGGTTAACCAGGATTTTTTTGCCACCTCGAGCGGCGAGCTTGGCAAGTTTTTGTTCCTCTTTTTGAATTTTAATAACTTGTATTCTTAAATTTCTTATGTCTTGGTTATGTTGTGGATTTTACTGCAAAAGGCAGTTGGGTTCAGTGGAACCCTAGGGAGTGACTGTGAAACCCTAAGTTATAATTGATGGACTTGGAAAGGTGAACTTTAAATGAGAACTTGTGCTGCGATGAGCGGCGAAGGTCATGGATGACCATGTGGATGACTCTAATGAGTCTAGTCGGGATTTTGGGATTCGATCCACGGGTACGGTTACGGGATAAGATGTGGAATTACGTGTTGGATCGAATAATAGTGTGAGGTGTGGATACGGATCTCGACAGCGACGACTGTTGGTCGACAGTTGTGTCGAGATGACTAGCTACCGAGGGTGTTTAGTGTGGTTTAACACTTGAGGATCGGGGGACGTTCAGGGAACGTTCATTATACTGATGTGCGGATGGTCAAATTGGGGGTACCCATAGTTGGGAGGTACGAGTGTTGATACGGGATCGTCGTTCGGTATGAACGGAGATCCAGGGTATCAACTTTGCACATTGTTGCTAGTGTGGGCGTTCGAGTGCGAGTGTGGATGTTTGGATGCCTGTGTGCTGAGGCAAGTGTTGATGATACTAGCATTGGTGGTGGTGTTGGTGATTGAGATTGTGGTGAGCCACGAGATGGGATGTGACTCTGCCCTGATGGACATATGATCGGTAACTGCGGCTCAGTGGTGGTTGAGTCATGGACTGGATAGGATCTAGTGCAGGTTGTGAGGTGTTGGGATAGGGTCCCAACAGTGTCGAGACGACAAGTGATGGGTGGATATAACGGTATGTTGAGACAGGAGGAATCTAGGGATGATGTTCCCTATGCCATGAGAATTGGTGGATTTTTGGGGGGGGGGGGGGGGGGGGGGGGGGGTTGTTGTCAACTCCGAGATTGGTATGTTTGGGTGTTGTTGATATCCTCAGAAAGTGCATGGAAATGACTGGAATTGGAAAAGACGAGGAAAACCATTGGTGGTATAGATGTGAGATTTTGTGATTATGAATCACTTGGAACCTGAGGGTTGAATCCGTAGAGGTTGAGATGTGAGGTGAAGGCGGTAATGTATGCACGTTCCAAAAATAGTGGAGTGATTCCTGTTCGGAATCGGGATGTGGGCATAAATGGTTATTGTCGGACGTGAGGTCTGAGTATTGGATTGATTGCGGACACGTGGTTGTTCAAGTGAGTTGAGGACGTTGTAGGTCCAGTGGTTGGACTTGACATCTCATTGGGAGTATGTCTGTTCCCAACAGGGTTGGAACGTTGGTTTCGAGAAGAGTTGTGATTGCGGACGAGAGGAGTGCTCGTTTTCGCATTGGTAATAGGTACTTTGAAGTCATTAGGTTTGACTTCTTATTTTCTGCCCTGGCAGACGCTGTTGTGGTTATCGGTATGTTGAGTGTGTATGGGTTGGTGGACCCATGTGTGGTCTGGGTCACCAGGTGGAGTTGCATAATTCGAAGTTGGGTAAATGAGATTTCTCATGTTCCGCTTGGTAGCAAACGGTGTTGGATCACTTGGTATGGTGAGTGCTGTGAGTTGTGTTTGCACTCACATAGGATGGATGATGATTTCATGTATTTGGATTATCCTTGATCTTCCTGGGTGGAACGACAAGGATCGAGACGAAGTAATTGGGTGTGACCCACAATGTTGTTATGTCCCATTGTAAATGTACGATTGTATGTCGAAATAATTGGAGAAGTGTTGTGCGGTGGACAAGGACTCTTGGAGGTGCGGGACCCTACGATCGGATTCCAGGTGGATTCCGAGCCACGTGAGCGTGTGTGGATCCGAGACGGATCTGGATTGTAATGGTTATTGAACATGGTGACGATTTGGGATCGTAATGGTACCCGTCTGGTGACGTGGTGATGGATTTGAATTGTGACCGTTTGGGTGACCGTTTGGGTGGGGTTAGGTGAAGAGCTTATCGCTCTGTCACATGTTTGGATACGGGAATAATTGGACTGAACTTCTTCTCGAAGTTAATCAGTACTCGAGTGTGTTGGAATGCTTACGCAATGACTCGAGGATTTGACCTGTGAGTGTGTGGTTTTTCCACGAGGTCTAGTTGGTCAGTTTTGAGATATGTGGATGTTGGGATTGGCTTCCCTATGAAGTCAATCGAATGGATTGAACAGGTAACCGATGGGTTCGGTTTTGGTGCGTCTGGGTAGACGTGGTTGAGATTTCGGGTTTTGGAATCGGATTTCTAGGTGACGATTCAGGATTCGATTTCGGAACTTGAAACTGGATTTCTGGATTTGGGTACGGAATGATTATTCCAGATGCTAGCTTACGAAATAATGATTTCGGATTCGGATTTGGAAATGGGTTAAGGTATGATGTTTGGGTTTGGATCCGGGATTTCTTATGAAATTGTGGATTCGAACTCGGACTTGGATTTGGGACTGGGTGTTGAGTTGAGTTGAACGATTTGTCTAGTCTAGGACTGGACAAGAGAACCCCAATATCGGATTATGATTGACTGTGGGCCATGTAGTGGACTTATTGGCGGATGGACGTACGTATCCTATACGGTGTACGAGGATCGGTACTGGACGGACCGAGTGGTATCTGGTGACGGTACATGTGAGGAACCAGTGGTGTATGGTTTTGCGTGTGGTGGTCGGCTTAGTTCCGACACCATTGGATTTGGTGGTGGGTGTGAACTGGACATTGAGTACTATGCACTGGGCAGAGTTATTTTTGTTGGGTTCAGTGATTTTATGAGCAGGCGCTCTTAGCCACGGATGGCTAGTGAACCCCAGTGTGGAGATGTGTGATCCCTGATTGGCTAGTATTCAATACGTGTCAGTTACACCACCTGATTGAGTATGATGACGGTATACGTACACTCAGGATGAGTGAGTTGGTGACTGCGTCACTACGTGTGGCCTTGCGTGATGTTATCACGCCGAGATAATTCCAGCGTTATGATCCACTGAGGGAATTGACAGTTATGGACGTGAGATGGATATATGTCGCAGGATTGGGTTGCCCTGCGAGATGAGATCATATGGTTGATCTTACGCTACTTGAGCGAGTGGCAGTATGAGGTGTTGTCACCGATTGGCTGATGGTTGGAGCATTATCGGAGTGGTAAAGCTTAGTGGTGACAATTTGACTGGTCGCATCAGCATGGACTGACAGGTGTGTTTTGGTGACTCCCAGGAGGGAGCAGATGTCAGATATATTAATGATTGGGAATGAACCGACTAGCTGAAGGAGTCAGCTAAATGGTGATTTTGACAAGCATATTAACTGGGATCAGGTGATCTATTTCACTCGCGGTATTCGAGTGTGGTTGGTACGGTGGGAGACCGTGATGGGGCGTCTGAGTACAGACAAGTTTGGTGGGTGTACAAGTGTACACAGGTGTGAGATCGAAATGTTTTCCATGAGGTGGATATGGAATAAGGATATTTGGTAATTTCGAGGACGAAATTATTTAAGGGGGGAAGGTTGTAACGACCCGTCCCGGAATTCGGGATTAGATTACGGACTAATCATGATTAGCAGGGTTAATCGGTGATTGGTTGGGCGAACTCGGACGAACGGTGCAAAATGACCGTTTTGCCCCTGGTCGTGGACAAAACGTTGACTTTTATTCGGACGGTCAAATGAACTTTGACCAATGCCCGTGACGTAGGTTGGGACGTCACGAGTTCATAGACAGGTGGCACGTTCGATTCCGACGTTCGGGGTGGAAGTTATGATGTACGGAAGTTCAAGGGCACTTTCGTAATTTGGACGAAATAAGGGGAAATGTTGACTTTTTGATCGAGTGGTCCGATGGCCGAGGACCGAGGACCGTTAGGAAGGTCTCGATGCCCTGAGTTCGTAGACAGGCGGCACGCATCAATCGGAGTCCGAATGACCGAGTTACGGGTCGGGATGCGTGAGGGGCATTTTGGTAATTTTCTGCACAAGGGCAGAATGGTAATTTCGCGGGGGCTGCTTGCACGGGCACTGTAGCACCGTGAGTGGGGAAACACGACCAGTGCACGGGGGCATTGTTTAAGCTTGAAATTGGAAGTGGGGTATGGTTTATTGTGCTAATTAATTGTTAATGGACTGTGGTCAGTGTGTGGGAAGCATGGACAGAGCACGGATGAGATTAAATATGGTTTTGGGTTGTTTACGGGAAGCATTTTCCAGTGGGGCTGAAGATGTCTCCCACGGGTTGCTGTCGATTGTGAGCCGTTAGTTGGGTGCCTGGTGAGGGTTAGGACCATTCTGGGTCGAATTCGAAGTGAGGGCAGAGTGTTGTTGAGAGGAAATCGAGTTCGGAGGAAAAATGGAAAATGGAGGGAAAATACTCAGTTTAATTTCTGGGAGGAATTGGACCGAACCAAGGATGTAACGACCCGTCCCAAATTCCTAGATTAGATTAGTGACTAATCACGATTAGTGAGGCTAATCCGTGATTAGTAGAGCGAAATCGGACGAACGGTGCGAAATGACCGTTTTGCCCCTGATGGTGGCAAAACATTGACTTTTTTAATCGGGGCGGTCAAATGGACTTTGACCGATGACCGTGACGTAGTTCGTGACGTCACGAGTTCATAGACAGGTGGCACGTTCAATTCCGACATTCGAGGAGGAAGTTATGACGTTCGGAAGTTTAGGGGCATTTTGGTAATTTGGGTGAATAAGAGGTCAAATGTTGACTTTTTGACCGGGAGGTCCGATGGCCGAGGGCCGAAGACCATTACGTAGATAAGGACGATACGAATTCATAGGCAGGCGGCACACTGAAATCGGACTTCGAACGAGAGAGTTATGGGTCACGGAAGTTCGATTTCACTATGCACGAACTTCGAGACGGGGACGTTTCGGCGAAATCTGATTGGGTGGATATTTTGGTGGGCCCCATGGATGAGTGACAAGTGTCACTCATCCCATTGCTTTGATCCCCCAAAATGTGGATCTAAATAATTAAATATTATTATTTTAATTATTTTATAATTTAACCTAACAACTATTAATCCTAACCATCCATTTCAACCCTACCTTTTAATCCTCACCATCAATCTCTCCTTCTCTCATCAGCCATCTCCTTCATCTTTGTTCATCATTCCACCCGAAACCCCATAACCCAAAATCCTCCATTTTCTTCATTTTCTTCAAAAACCCAAAACACACACACACCATCACCATTCATTGCTTGTGCGAGCTGGACATGACCGTGAGGTGGTGGAAAGGGGCTGAGGAAGGCAGGCCACGGCTAGCCACGACGGAGGACACGGCGGGGAGAGAGAAACCGTGGGTGAGTTTTCTTTCAAAAATTGAAAATTGATTTTTGTTGTGTTTTAATCGCATCTAGGGATTGGGAAATGTTCCTAGAGGTCTTAGGGTTCTTTTAGGATTGTTTTCGAAGGCTGAGGTGGCCTGTAACGGCCGTGAAGGGCGGAGGTAGTCACGGCCGCCATTGATGAACTTGGAAGGTATGGTTTTTGTGGGTGTTCTTAGTTGTTAGGGCCATGGATCTTTAGGTTAGGTTGAGAGGAGTAGAATGGGACCCGCGGGAGGGCAGGGATGACAGGTGACGTCATCCTGCTGACGTCATCATGTCAGGGATGACGTCAGCATCGTCAGATCTGACAATGTCAGCTGACATGTCAGAAAATGGGCCAATAGGAGTGCGACACGTGTCACATGTCAGTGCACAGTCAGCACTGACATGTCAGTGACGTGGCCCAATCAGAGGCTGACACGTGGCACTGACGTGGACCAGTGCCGTGATGACACGTGGCACATGTCAGACTGCCACGTGGCACTGACAGCACAGTGACGTGGACCAATGGGAGCTTGACACGTGGCACCTGTCAGATTCTGACATGTCAGACCTGACAGCTGTCAGATGACGTCATGCTGACGTCAGCGATGACGTCAGCAGGTACTGTATCGGCGCGTGAAGCCCACGCGCAGCCACTTCAGGCGGCGCGTGAGGGCGCGTGGCAGGGAATCTGGGGAAGATTCCAACATGTGAAATCATCTATTCGATGTAACGAACATTTTGGGACTGGTTTCGTGTCGATCGGACACCGTCTCGATATGTTTCGGGGCATCGGAAGGTTTAGGTTCGGTTTTAAAAATAGTTAAAAATACGGGAAAATTACGGGGCTTTAGTGGGAGGTTAATTAAGTAGTTAGTAACCTTCTATTACGATTTGGACAGGTTTGGGAGTCCCGGTGACGGTGATCGGCTCGGGGAGCCGTATGACACGCAAATCGAGGCGGCAGCTCGGACGGTCTGTGAGTGGACCTTGTTTTCTAAATTGGTGCATGCATAAATGTTTATTATATGTTTTATTACTTGTTTGATGATGCCATGGGTGCATTTGTATGTGGTTACGTATAAGCACGTATTTCGAGATTTCGGCCTTATACGGGTCTGTGTGTCTTTATTGATTTAAATGAACTGGATTTGGATTTCAAAAGGATAAACTCGGGTATGAGACCCATTTGGTTTTGTCTCGGGCATATGACCTCAGATATCGGGCACGGTGCCCAACTGATGTCCTGTGTTCGGGCACGAGACCCCGTCACTTTACGGTTTATGATTTCAGGTCAGGGAACCTTAAATGGAGTCCCAGGTTCATGACGGTTTATGGGAATCGGCATGAACCCTTGTTATGGTATTATGGTTCATGACGGTTTATGGGAACCGGCATGAACCCTTGTTGGTTATTACGGTACATGACGGTTTATGGGAACCGGCATGTTACCTGATTATGGGTATTATGGATCATGATGGTTCAGGGGAACCGGTCATGAATGTTTATGTTATGTATATATATGTTCGTCTACCTTCCTTTACTTCTATTATCTCCTCCGGGGAGGGTCGTTGGCCTGGGTGGACCCCGGAGTAGTCACGGAGCACCGACTGAGTGGAGTCACCCCCAGTTGGGTTCCTTACTCTCAGGAAGGCTATGGTTACTATTACCTCGGGTAGGGTCAGTGGTCTACGGACATTGACCTTGACTTTGAGATGACTCGGATTGAGACCCGGGTAGCGCGCGCGTAGCTTTGGATACCGTGACAGGATTGGTTGTGTGACTTATATATATGTATGTGATGGATATATGTTATATGATATGTGGTGTGTACAGGTGTGCACAGGATTTGAGCATGATAGGTCCTCAAATAAGCGTTATTTTATATTATTTTATACCCTTTATACTTGACTTTTAATATTAAAATAATAAATAATTAGACAAATTAATTTATTTTGTGATATTTTTGTAGAAATAAATAAAGCTTGGAATTTGGAGCATTTTGGTGAAAGAATCGTCCCGATCGGAATTATAACGAAGAAATTATGGACGAAATATGAGAAACCACCGAAAATCGCAAGGAAATTCGGTGGGAAGCTGCTGAAATCCAGCATTCCAAGCCAAAAATCCAGCAACCCCCCAATAGTTCCCAAAATCAGCATATTTGCCCCAAAATCAGCAACTTTTCCCCAAAATCAGCCACTTTTCCCTAAAATCAGCATATTTGCCCCAAAATCAGCATCTTTTCCCACCTAATCTCATCATTTCCATCACTTCTTCATGTACTATTTTATTGCTATTTTTATATTTTAATTTTGTACTTTTAATTAAACAATTGTGGCACTCCCTCTATAAATAGGGAGGTCATTTCATGTATTTGGGGAGTCCCCAATTAGTTCCATTCTTCCATTTCTTTCATTTTTCTTAGTTCTAGTTCTTAGTTAGTTCTTTTGTTTCTCTCTTTTGAGAGACATTTTTGGGGACCATTTTAACTTCTTGTAGATTTTCTTATTAATTAGCTTTCTTTTAATTCTTGTTCTTAATTTATGTTATTTTTATTTTTCTTAATTTCATTTCTTCTTTACTTTGTTCTTGTGATATTTCTTTGAGATCTCTTAAACACATTTTTATGCTTTCCTTAAGAAATACTTAGGCCAAGTAATTCTAAGGCAATTCAAGAGTTTTAAGACCGAATTCCTCGTATTTCTTCTTCCATCTTCACAAGTTTCCTGCCGCTGTTCGGTGATTCTTGTGAAAATCCATACTTCTCTACTTAAATTCTTGTTATTGTTATTGGTTTTACTTATAATTCAATATATGTGTTGGTATTTTCTTTCTAACATTTGTAAGTAAGAATGCAATCTCCATGTGTTTTACTTTTTGAGTTTCTTTTACTTCATATGTTTTAGTACTTAAACTTCAATTCGAAACTAAATGTTGATCCGTTGTTCGGGGCATTTAGAATAGAGTTGAAGAGATTTAATGTTTGATCGCTGTTCGGCGCATTAAATCACTTACTTAAGGTGAATCATATTGTAAGTAATAATCCGCTGTTCGGTGCATTTATAATATGAAAAATGTATGCATGTATTTGAGATGATTAAGGTAAGATTTCGTGATTGGTTCGATATGAGCATGATGTTAAAGTGTTGGTAAAAATATGTGTTTGAAGAAAGTTCACTAGTACAAAGGTTAAAGTAGAAGTAAAATTAAGTATTTAATTATTTTTACTTGTTTTATTTATTTTATATTTACAACTCTTTTCAAACCCCCCCTTTTCAATTCTTTATTCTTTTATTCTTTTATTCTTTTATTCTTTTATTCTTTTTTATTCTTTATTCTTTTATTGTTTTATTCTTCTATCCTTTTTATTCTTTATTCTTTTATTCTTTTATTCTTTTATTCTTCTTTTATACTTTTAGTTTATTATTCTTTGATTCTTTCATCTCTTTATTCTTTTATTCTTTAATACTTTTAGTTTATTATTCTTTGATTAATTAATTCTTTAATTCATTAATTCTTTAATTTGTTAATTCTTTAATTATTTAATTCATTAATTTATTCATTATTCATTTATTCATTACTCTTTCCCACTAACACATTATTAATGTTCCCTAATTTCCCCGGTTAAGAACGATCCCTATTTACCAATACTACATCTACACAAAAAGGGTTTAAATTGTACAACACTCAAATTACGTGTTTAATTTAATGCGTAGTTTGGGCGTAGTCAGAGCAGTAGCTCGTGTACTTGGTTTCTTTATGGTTTGGGGCCGAGTCCTTTATGGATTTGGGCAGTGGCCCGTATGGTCGTTTTTATTGTGGTCCTTTCGACCTTAGTTTATATCTGCTTTGGGCTTAGTCCCACATATGGTTGTTTTGGATAAATGGTTTTCGAATGCATGCATGCTTTTTAGTGGAGGGTACAAATGTCTTCCTTATTAAATGTTTTTATAAACTTTTGTTTTGTCCACTCACAGTTTTTAATGTTTTGACTGCCCTTCAGGTTGACATCGGATGTGGACTGTAGCAGAGACCGAGATATCACATGCCTCCTCCGGATCCTGGCGTACTCTGATAGCCCGGGAGGCCAAAGGACGAAAATATCCCTTGTCTGACACTTCGTGTCAGACGGGAGCAGGGTCATCCCGCACTAATCCCGGGGGGATTGGGATGGGTCCTGTCAAAGGACGGCTTGAGGCTTCTGGGAGGAATTGGAACTGAATCCCATCAACTTCGAAGGAAAACTGACGCGGATTGGACTGGAACTGAGGTTCCAGATTCTGGAAAATCGCAGAGCTGTTGACGATCACTTCCAGGTAATGTCGTGTCCAATTGATCGCGCATTTCAGTTCCTTTTAGGCCTAGAATCCTTACTGTGAAGTTAATTTGAGTTTGATTGAGAAAACACAGAGTTTGGGTGATCGACCCGTTTGGGTGATCACGGGTCGTGGGACTAATTTTGGGACTTTCTTGGTGAATCAGGGACATGGAACTTCGAGTAGATAGTTGAAGAATGTTTTAGAATCAAAAACGAAAGGAATCGAGGTCGAATTGATGGCTATCTAATCGGGTTGGAATCGCAGGTATCAGACCCGAATTACAGAGAAACGGGCGAGGACGGTGACTGTAGCAGTCACTGTAGCAGGCGCGTGGCTTTCACGCGCAGCCACTCACGGCGGCGCGTGGCGGCGCGTGGGCACGAATTCCGAGGTACGATCAACACGAATTTTGTCCTATACGTTATAACGAACATTTTAGCGTTGGTTCCATGTCATTCGGATCCTGTTCGGATACTTTTCGGGATGTCCGAAGGTTTTAAGTCGGGTTTAAAAATACTTAAAATTAGGAAAAATTATGGGACTTGAATAGGATGTTATTGTGGAGGTTAGTAACCCTCTAATGTGATATGAACAGGTTCGGGAGTCCCGGTGTTAGCGACGAGGCCCGGGAAGGCCGGTGGCACTCGTATCGAGGCGCTCGGTTAAATGGTCTGTGAGTGGACATTGGTTTTGATAAATTCTATGCATGCATAACTTTTTCGTGATTGTGGTGATTGCTTTTATATGCTTTGATTTGGATATCGGTGAATTTATGTGGTTTCACGCATTTCGAGGCGATTTACGGGTTTGCGCGTAAATCGAGATTTTCCAGATTTGCACTGATTTCCATGATTGTGGTTCGGATATGATTTTATGAAACAGTTACGGATTTGATAAAGTAAATTCGGGCCAGGGGCCCAGTTGATTTAAGAAATCGGGCCAGGGGCCCAGTTAATTTATATATGTGATTTCGGGTCAGGGACCCTAAAATGGAATTGAATAAATGATTTCGGATTTAATAATCAAATAATTGGACTTATGACGGTTTTATGGAAATTCGGGGCAGGGCCCTTGTGATATTTCGGAGATGAATAATAAAATGTGTTCCATAAAACCATCTCGATACGAGGATATATATTGGTCTCCTCCAGGTGTCTGGGACACTGGGGAAGTCACGGTGCATTGCCTGCGAGGGGTCATTGTACGGAGCGGCCGGACCGTATAGTGACTCAGGAGCAGGATTGCTATGATTAGACGTCTGGGACGTCAGACATCTGGGATGTTAGAGATATATGGACCCGGTGAGACCCCGGGCAGCACGCGTCGCTTAATACCGTGAGATATGACGTCTGGGACGTCAAGCGTCTGGGACGCTAGGCATCTGGGATGCCGGAGATGGTAAAGTAATAAACATGTGCCACTGGATTTATTAAATAACTTTTGGATTGATTTTTGGATTGAAACTATGTTTGCGGTTTCCGGGCTAAGGCCCTAAGGGTTATTTCAAATAAATATTTGATTATTGGTTTTTGATGCATGCATATGTTTTTACTGAGGGGCATAAATGTCTTATAAAATGTATTTTACGAACTTGTTTATTTTCGTCCACTCACAGCTTTTGGTTTTTAATGCCCTTCAGGTTGAGCGCGGATGCGACTGCAGTAGGGGACCGGGACATTGCATGCCTCCTCCATCGATCCTTGCGCACTCTGGATGCCCGTAGGGGCAGCGACATTGGATTATCCCTTGTCTGACACTTCGTGTCAGACGGGAGCACGTCACATCCTGTGGTAATCCTGGGGGGATTGGGATGGGTCGTGTCAAACATGAAGGGCTAAGGTGGGCTTTAGCCCACCCAAAATTATTAACTCAAAAGAAACAATAGTATATTTTTAATATTTATAGTCCATCCAATTAATTTGTTATGCACTTAAATAAGATAAAAATAATATTTTTTAAAAATTGCATAATATATTCTTCAAATAAAAGAGTATTTTTTAATAATATTGATAACGACTTGATAATAAACTCATGTAATATGTAAAAAATTAATAGACTACAAGTTTAGTACTCTTATATTACATGGTATTGTATAAAATTGTTAATTTTTTTTTAGTTTTTTGTATATAATTATTAATTTTTAGGATAAAGTTAATCGGTATATATTTTACTTTTTATCAATAAAATTCATTTGTATTATCGAATTTTGATAGAATATAATACTAATAAAATTAGCCCACTTCATATTCAAATCCTGGGTTCGTGCCTGCCGATAGACATCTTTTTGTTTGGATGCTCGAGTGATTTTGTTACATGTTTGATTGGTCTTTTGCTTTGGGAGTTGACACCATTAAAGTAAAGTCCATTGTTTACGTATATTACAATTTAGTTCTCAAATAAGACATCCAAAATTTAAAGCGCTAAATTCTAAGGTTCTTAGCTATAAGGTCTCCTTCCATTACTTCCATTTAAAATTGAAGCACTAAACTCTTAAGTTATAAACAAAAATGAAAATATCAATATCGACAGTCAAATTTATGGAAATATTTATAGATATTTCAATATCGATATCGTCACGCTAAACAGAAATAGTGAAAGTTTAGTCCAAAAGTTAAAAAATAATGAAACTTTGAGAAAAGTTTAAACATTCAATAATGGTTCTATAAGAATAATAGAAATTCTAAAATGGCCTTGATATTATAAGTATGTGATACAATTTGGTCTGATGATACCTAACAATGAATTATACAAAACAATTTATATAAATTAATTAGATTTTATTGTTACAACTCGCTCTGGAAAGTTGAATCGAAATTATTCCTAATTACCCTTCTATCTTATAAATCAAATTTTTATGAAAGTTATTAAGTGAGAAAATGGAGCTAATTCGAGAGTTAGACTCCAAATTTGTAACTTAAATTGAGAATTTGGTAGAAAATTGCTGAAAATTGCTGAAGACGAAATTCGAAACTTGTTTGTTTACATTTGTGGGTTTAAAGTTTAGAATTTTTGTTTCCTAAATAGCTATTTAGGAGAGTTAGAAATTATTTATCTTTATTTATTATTAATTATCTTATTTTGCTTTTAGTATTATTATATTTTTTTTCCTAAAAAATCCCCACTAATCACTGAACACCATATTTCTTCCATTTTTTCCTTCACCTGTCCCTAACCATCATCTTCTCCTTTCATTCTCTTTGTGATCAGCGACACTAACTAGCACCGCCTCCCTCAAATTTGACCACCGTTGAGTGCACCAAAAACACCAAATGAACCCCCTCCTCGAGAAAAACCGTCCAAGCCAGCCTTCACCGAAACCCACCCTCGCATTAGGACAAGTCACAACCGAAAAAACTTAGAAACCTCCCTTATGTAACAACCCGTCCCGAGAATAGGGATAAGTGGAGTGATTCCGGTGTGATTAGTAAGATTAATCAAGGGTTAGGTGGTCCCGAGGGGTCCGGGAACTTAGGATGACGATTTTGCCCCTGGGTCGGGCAGAAATGTTGACTTTTATTTCGGGTGGTCAAATGGGAGTTGACCAGTGACCAGGACGTAGTTGAGGGCGTTACGAATCCATAGGCAGGTGGCACGCCTGATTCCGACATCCGAGGAGGAAGTTGTGATGTTCGGAAGATTGAGGGCATAATCGTAATTAGGGGGAAAAGTTGACTTTTTGAATAATTGAGGTTTGGTAGGTTGACCTAGGAGGGTTAGATAGTTCTTGTCGTCCTGAGTTCGATGACAGGCGGCACGTATTCATCGGACTTACGAGGCGAGAGTTACGGGTCTAGGAAGTTTCGGTAAAACCGTAAAAATGTGTTAAAAAGAAGGGTATTTTGGTCATTGGGGCACATTGGGATTTGTGCACAGAAGAAAGGAATGGACGGCTGGGATTAGGCCATGTGGGAGTGTGTGGAGTGGATGGTGACACATGGCATGTGTGTAGAGGATTCTGGGAGAATCCTGTGTGGTCTCAGCCTAAATACTTGGGGTGCAACCGTGCAGTCCTTCGACAAACACAGAGAAACAGAGTGAGTTTGTGAGGAGGAATTGAGGACTGATCGTGGCTGGTGACGAGTTTTGGTGAGTGAGGGAGGAACGGGAGATTGAAAGGGAGTTGCTGATCGGGTTTTGGTGGTGTAATTGTGCACGGCGGCACGGCGGAGGTGCGGAGAAGTTTTGACGGAAACAGGGAGGCCGTGAGTTCGAGGTGGTGGCTACGCCGTGAGGTGACTCAAACCAAGGCAGGGGAAGCTGCAGGAGGTTGCAGGGAGACTAACGACCACCGTGGAAGGCGGCAGTGCGCACAGCGGAGCTGCAATCGAAGGTGAGATCTTTTGCTCTGTTTTTCCCGTGCTGCTCAATTTGAAAGTTGTGAGGTTGGGCTTAGAGTCGAGAGGAATGGAGGTCAGGGTGAGGTTCAGGAGGGTCCTAGGCGTCGACTAGGATGGTCGCCGTGACGGGGGTGTACACGGCGGAGGTTAGCACGACGGGGGTACCTGTATGCTCTGTTTTGCCGTGATGTTCAAACAGCTAGTCGTGACGATTGGGGTTGAGTTGAAGGTCTAGGCGAGTTGGGTTAGGTTCAGTGAGGTTCAGGGCAGAGTTTGGTGATGCCACCGTGAAGGGTGGTGAGCTGGGTGGCTGGATCGTGAAACAGGGGTTGTTGGCCGTCTGGTTTCGAGCTTCAGTCGACGGGATTGAGGCGGTGTCGAGGTCTGAGGAGCTGTGGAATGGTTATATTGGAACTGGACGAAGCTTTAGGTGAAGAAAGGGAAGGAAATCGTGCAGGTACGGCGGAGAACCGTTGACGCCGGTTCAGCTGTAGCCTACTGTGTTGAACCGGGTCGACGTGAGGTTGAAGGTGTACTGTAGCTGGCGCGTGGGGCCACGCGCAGCCACTTTGGGCGGCGCGTGGGGGCGCGTGCGGCGGCGGATGGGAAAACGGTCAACATAGTTTTTGGTCTAGGAGTCATGGTGAGTTCAATGGAGTTGGTTTCGGGTCAATCGGAAGTTGTTTGAGTTGAGTTCCGCGAGGGTGAAAGTTTAGGGTCCCGGGTTCTTATGTTTAGGATTCGGGGAAGTTTGAGGGAATTTAGGTGAACCTTCGTAGACGTACTAGTAACGTAATTTGGCGGTGTTTGACAGGATCGGGATTTCCCGAGGAAGCCGAGGAACGGGCTGGACGTTCGGGACGCGAGTAGGGCTCAGTACTGTGAGTGGACCCTTTCCTTAAACTCGAGCATGCATAACTATTTTTATATACGTGTTTTATGGTTTTACTCATAAATCTATGTTTATTGAATATGAAATGATGATTTTATGTATTTGCACGTTTTTCGAGAAAAAGACGGTTTTGGCACGGTTTTCGAGGAAATGTTGGTTTTCGGATTTTGATGCCACAATTGAGGATTTCCACTGATAAAGGTTTTCTAATAGTGATATATGGGTTATGAAAGGTGATTTGTGATTACATGGGGTTTTGGTATGAAAATAGATATTTTCCGGATTTGGGTTCGGAATGACGGTTCTAGATGCCGGGAGAGCATCGGACCAGTGATTTCGGATTCGGGTTTGGATGAGGATTTGGTACATGGTTTTCAAATGATTTTGTGATTGGATTTGCTGGATCTGGATATTGGGTTTAAAGACCCGGATATATGTGACGGGGGACCGGCCGGATTGGGTTTAAAGACCCGGATTGAGTTTAAAGACTCGGGAGTTTAAAGACTCGGATATTATTAAGGCCTGGATTGAGTTTAAAGACTCGGGAGTTTAAAGACTCGGATAGATCCAGCAGGTTTGATCGAGAAAATGATGATTTGGTGGTTATGGTTTATGAAACAGTTTTCTGATACTCGTGTGTGGTTTCTTATGGTATTTTATAGTGTTTCTGTTTCTTATGATGTTTATAATGATTATTTTATAAATGTGTTTATAACTGCTGGTTATGCATGTGGTTTCAAAACGGAGGGTTTAACTCGGTTTTCTTATAAAATGGTTTTTGAACTTTTGTACTTTCTGGTCCACTCACATTTTCTGTTTTAATTGCCCTCCAGGCTGTGGAGCAAGCGCGGGGTCTTGACGTCGAGGCAGAGTCTGAGGCATAGAAGTGACGTGAGGGTTCCCAGAGTAGAGTAAAGGCTTCTGTGTGCGTGTAGTTATCGGTTTTATTTTCTTTGTATGTTCTGTAAATGCTACCTACGGGACTTTGTGTCTAATTACTCCTGCGTTTGACTGGTTAGAATGCGAGTGAGTTTTACTTGAGTTTTGCGTCAGGGAGTCAGACGGGAGCGGGATTTACCTCGGGTTTCGGGGTGAAACCGGGGTGGGTCCTGACAATTGGTATCAGAGCATAGGTTTGTCGAGTTTGTTGGATCTGTCGGTTGTGAGGTTGTGTTTCAGTTGTTTGACTACTTCTATGCCTCTTTCAGGGTGCGGTTGACGATGCCTCCGAGACGTAGACCCTCTCCACAACCTGAAGAAGTAGCAAGAGAGACGGAGAGTGCCACGATTGAGCGAGCCCAGCGGCTCGGGGCTACTACTTTTAGTGGCGGGGCTGATCCTGAGGAAGCCCAGAGGTGGATCACTAGACTGGAGCGGATTTTTGCGGTGATGCATTGTCCGCCGGAGGAGCGAGTATTGTTGGCTGCATTTTTGCTGGATGGTGCGGCGTACGAGTGGTGGTATACCCTCGAGTTGTCCGGTTGGGATGTTCACAGTGTGACCTGGGAGACGTTTAGGGAACGGTTTCTGGAACAGTATTATCCTCGTTCTTTCCGGGATGCCAAGGAGGCAGAGTTTTTGCATCTCCAGCAAGGGAATATGACAGTGGCAGAGTACGAACGGAAGTTCCAGATGTTGTCTCGGTTTGCTCCTGCCTTTGTGGCCACTGAAGCCGAGAAATGCCGTAGGTTTGAGTTGGGTTTGCGAGGTGAGATTCGAGCCGTAGTGACAGCTGGATCTTTTACCACCCTCCGAGATCTGTCGGATGCTGCGGTGCGAGTTGAGGCTAGTTTGCCGGTGCGACGCCGGGAACCTTCTATTCCTGGAGCTTCGAGCCAGCGGACACCGAAAAGAGGTAACTTCGGTGGATCGTCCTCGTCGGGCGATGATCGTTTTGGTAGGCCTGGCAGTGCCCAGAGTTCAGGATTTTGGGGTTATCGAGCACCGCCGACTCCGCAAGCGAGTGCGACGTCGGTAGCATCCACGGGGAGACCGAGCAGTGGACCAGGCTGGAATGTGTGTTTCTACTGCGGGGAGCGAGGTCATTTTCGACGTGAGTGTCCACTGTTGCCACAGGAAGGTGGTGTAGGCAGAGGAGTAGCGGAGTCCGGACAGAGTACAGCATCAGGGACAGCGGGCACTAGAGGAGGTGGTGGCACAGCCACGAGTAGTTCGAGGGGTCGTGGTAGAGCGTCAGGATCTCAGGCCCGGGTGTTCTCGATGACTCAGCAGGAGGGTCAGTCGATACCAGATACGGAGACAGGTACTTGTTTTACTTTTGGTTGTCCTGTTGGTTTGGTTGTTGGATCCCAGGGTAGAGTCTAGGAGTTCGCCTAGAGGACTAGGAGTGTACAGTAAGTTCCGTAGGAGGGTGACGGAAGGTATAGGAAATGAGTGACTATAACTGATCGATTGGAGACTGTGGAAGGAGAGAACCCACAAGCTAGAGTTTGCCTTTTGGACTTTGTGGAGTTAGTCCGACCGTGGCCGGAGTAGTAGCCGAGGGAGATGGGTGGTTGTATACGAGGATGTACTCTATGACTTCTGTCGGGTATTGTGACATGAGGTATTGTATAATACCTTTGTTTTCTGTTCATAGAGTTTCCCTTGCGTACACCATGTAGTGGTTACAAGCTAGGGTTGGCTGTGGTGACAGTAGCTGGGGTTGGAGTGAAATACCCAAGGTGGAGATGATAGACAGAAAACCTAGGAGAAGTTGTTGTTGATCCGTTGTTGATTCCGGGTAGGAGACCCTAGGGGTCGGGAACTAGCTGTGGAATTTCGGGGACGAAATTCTTTTTAGGTGGGTAGATTGTAACAACTCGTCCCGAGAATAGGGATAAGTGGAGTGATTCCGGTGTGATTAGTAAGATTAATCAAGGGTTAGGTGGTCCCGAGGGGTCCGGGAACTTAGGATGACGATTTTGCCCCCGGTGTGATTAGTAAAAAACATACCAAATTTCCATAATCAAATTTGAAGGGGCAATTTGGGAATAATCCAAATCCAGTTCAGATTTTAAAAAAAAAAGAAGCTCAATTTTGCCAAAAATCCAAATCCATACCAAATTTCCATAATCAAATTGACATAACCAAATCCAAACCCCAAAAAACATTTAATCCAAATCCAAAATCATCTTCCAAAGATACGAGGTAAGGATATTGAGATGATGATGAGGGTCGGAGGTGCAGACGTGGTGGGGGCCGAGAGGAGCCCCCATGACCTTAAGCAACAATCTCATATAAGACCTCTTGCTATTGTTGTGCACTACTGAGCTCACCGAGAGAGTCTGTGAAAGTTGCCCACGCATCCACTGTCCCAAGTTGGACCCGATCCACTTCGACTTGCCAAGTTCCCCTCCATTCAGATCCGGACCTTCCATCACGGGCCTCAGGCTCCCGGATCTTCCAATCAAAGGCTTCGGCTGCACCACTAGCTGTCTACCATGGTTGTGGCTTTGATGGGTCTGCTTCATCCTCCCGAGCAGACCTGACATGGGCAGGACTTCTTGACAGGACTCATCCCAATCCCCCCCGGGATTAGTGCGGGATGACCCTACTCCCGTCTGACACGGAGTGTCAGACAAGGGATATTTCCGACCTTTGCCCTCCTGGGCTATCAGAGTACGCCAGAATCCGGAGGAGGTATGTGATATCTCGGTCTCTGCTACAGTCAACATCCGATGTCAACCTGAAGGGCAGTCAAAACATTAAAAGCTGTGAGTGGATAAAACAAGATTTTATAAAAACATTTCATAAGAAGACATTTGTACCCTTCACTAAAAAGCATGCATGCATTCGAAAACCATTTAACCAAATGAAATCATATGTGGGACTAAGCCCAAAACCTGTGTAAACACACATCATATATCATATCATATAGCATACATCATATATACATATAATTCACACAACCAATCCTGTCACGGTTTCCAAAGCTACGCGCGTGCTACCCAGGTCTCAATCCGAGTCTTCTCAAAGTCAAGATCAATGTCCGCAGACCACTGACCCTACCCGAGGTAAGAGTAATCATAGCCTTCCTGAGAGTAAAGAACCCAACTGGGGGGTGACTCCACTCAGTCGGTGCACCGTGACTACTTCGGGGTCCACCCAGGCCAACGACCCTCCCCGGAGGAGATAATAGAAGTAAAGGAAGGTATATGAATACATATATATACATAACATAAACATTCATGCCTGATTCCCTTGAACCGTCATGATCCATAACATCCATAACAAGGGTTCATGCCGGTTCCCATAAACCGTCATGTACCATAATGACCTGACAAGGGTTCATGCCGGTTCCCATAAACCGTCATGAACCACAATAACCTTTCCAAAGTTCATGCCGGTTCCCATAAACCGTCATGAACTTGGAAATCCATCTAGGGTCCCTGACCCGAAATCATCAGTGTCAAACAACTGGGTCTCGTGCCCGAACATATGACTCAACTGGGCACCGTGCCCGATATTTAAGGGTCAGTCACGACTCCGATCATAGTGATGTGTGCAACCATCCATCCAGGACCGCCCTCAATCCTGGTATGTCACCGTGAACGTACCAACCGACGCGACCACCACAAGATCATGGTGCACTCATCACCGATCGATATCCTGAATCGTCAGCACTCCGAAGTCGAGCCTTCCCAGGCTGCCCGACAACGAATCGTGCATCGTGACCTCTCCGGAAGGAACACATCTCAATCCGGAGGCGAGCGTCGTATCGTTGATCACCGTGCACAAAGCACCCGTCGCGACCACGATTTAGACCCGAAGGTCGTAAATAGCGTCATATGCCTGAGACAAAACCAAATGGGTCTCATACCCGAGTTTATCTTTTTAGAAATCCAAAACATTTTCATTTAGAACAATAAAGACATACAGACCCGTATAGGCACCGTATAGGGCCGAAACCTCGAAATATGTGTCTATACGTAACCACATATAAATGCACCCATGGCATCACAAAAAAGCATTTAAAACATATAATAAACATTTATGCATGCACCAATTTAGAAAACAAGGTCCACTCACAGACCGTCTGGGCTGTCGCCTCGATTTGAGTGCCATACGGCTCCCCGAGCCGATCACCGTCACCTGGACTCCCGAACCTGTCCAAATCGTAATAAAAGGTTACTAACTACTTAATTAACCTCCTACCAAAGCCCCGTAATTTTCTCGATTTTCTAACTATTTTTAAACTCGAATCTAAACCTTCCGATGCCCCGAAACATATCGAGACGGTGTCCGATCGACTCGAAACTAGTTACAAAATGTTCGTTACATCGAATAGATGATTTCACATGTTGGAACCTTCCCAAGATTCCCTTCCACGCGGCCTCACGCGCCCTGGGATTACACTGCGCTTGGGCCTCACGCGCCACTGCACAGTGCTGTCTTCTTCCTCGCGCAGCCGGTCTGAACCGACCGATTCGCCTGTAACTGGACCGGCGTAACCAGTCCAGGCCTCCTTCTCCCTTAATTTTGGTCCGTTTGCTTCCATTTCAATTCCTAAATTCCTATTTCTTCATTTCCTATCTATTCCAATTAACAAAACGACCTAAAACCGATTAAAACCCGTGAACCCAAAAACCCCCTCACTGTTCAACTTTTCAAAAATCCCCCTGGGCTTCATAGCCGTCAACCACCGTCAAAAATCATCTCTATACTCCCTAAACAACCTATTTAAATCAATGAAAACAATGAAAACGGCCCATAATCACAATAATTGAAAATGGTGAAAATCGGTGAAAACCGATTACCTCGATCGGGTTTCTTCCTCCACGCCGCCGTTCACGGCGGTTCTGGCCTCCAGGCCGGCCACCTCAGCTCCCTCAGTCTCCCTGGTCCTCACGGCTGGTCATGGGTTAAGGTGGGATGGGTTTTGGGTGAGAAATGGGATCGGGTTTGTGTTTGGGAACAAAGAAAATGGACGATGCACGGGGATGGGTTTTGGTGCATGAATGAAATATGGTGTCCAGTGGATGGGTGACACTTGTCACTCATCCATTGGCATCAGGACAAATATCTGGGCACACTAGAGACAAAACTGCACTTTTTGTCTCGTAAAACGTGTCGCCGTAAATGATATCCCGAAACTTCCGTGAACCGTAACTTCGCCGTCGAACTTCCGAATTCGACGTGTCGCCTGTCTATGGATTCGTATCGTCCTTATCTACGTAATGGTCTTCGGCCCTTGGCCATCGGACCTCTTGGTCAAAAAGTCAACATTTGCCCCCATTTTAACCAAAATTACCAAAATGCCCGTAAACTTCCGAACGTCATAACTTCCTCCTCGAACGTCGGAATTGAACGTGCCACCTGTCTATGAACTCGTGACATCACGAACTACATCACGGTCGTCGGTCAAAGTCCATTTGACCGTCCGATCAAAAAGTCAACGTTTTGCCCACGCCTAGGGGCAAAACGGTCATTTCGCATCGTTCGTCCGATTTCGCTCTACTAATCACGGATTAGGCTCACTAATCGTGATTAGTCACTAATCTAATCATGGAATTTGGGACGGGTCGTTACACTTCTGGCCCGCGACCGCCCTTGGCTGAGTCCCTGAACCACCTCGTCTTTCAAAGCAAAAAAGAACCCTTACTTTTTCTCCATGTATCTTGCTGAATGGAGTCTTCGCGATGCTGTAACTTTTTTGCTTACTTGGATTTCGCTCTACCGGAGAAAGATGCGTGGTTTGTGTAATGGGTTGTGATCAGTGGGCAGAGATAAGGTAATTTTGGTTTTGGATTAAATGATTATGGGGTTTGAATTTGGTTCTGTCAATTTGATTTGGTTATGGAAATTTGGTATGAATTTGGATTTGGTTTCTGGATTTGGATTTTTGGAAAAATTGAGTTTTTAAAAAAAAAAATTTGAACTGGATTTGGATTATTCCCAAATCGACCCTTCAAATTTGTCACATCACATGTTAAGTGGTTTTTTTTTTGTCACGTAGGTACTTAATAGATAATTGGATGTTATTTTTAACGGATGTACTCTTTTGAAATCGATAGTATAGTTTGGGAAAGGAAATGAAACTTTTAATAATTAGGGTACTTTTTGAAATCGAGTCTATAGTTTGAGTACTTTTTTAAATCGAGTCTATAGTTTGAGTACTTTTATATAATTTATCCAAAAATTTATTATGTCTTAAATTTCAAATTATTAAAACTTCAAATAATAGTATAATCCCCTCAATTTCTTTAAATACAAATAAGTAAATTACAATTCTAAAAAAATTGATTTAAATTGAGCAAGTTACACATGATTCTTTCCGGAACAAATGATTAAATCATATACTTAAAAATAAGATTTGCCTTCAATTGTAAGAAAATATAATTAATTAATATTTTTAATTTTATGCAAGTAAGATTATAATTAATTATATATTTCACTCGAATTTTGTTCTTGTAATCTAAAAGAGTGACCTATAAAAGTATAAATAGAGAGTGCCATACATTAAAGACGTTTTAGGGCCCCAAGCAAAATGTGTGGTCGTGCCCCAAACAAATGGTGTGGTCGTGTCCTAATACCCACTTCCGTAGATGAATGCCCTCTTACTCTAATTTGTAGAATTTACTCCAACTCTTACTTTTATTTGCTAACCACTGCATTCTTTTTCCTTCGACTAGGTTTTTATCTCAAGAGATTTTTTCTAGCAAGATTTTTTAACGAGACAGCAACTCAAGTTTTGTCATCTTTCTCGCTTGAGAAACTATGTATTGCTAGTATAATACCTAGCGGATAGTCGATTTTTTTGTTTTTTATCCTCCGTGTATTATTTCAGGCAGCAAATCTTTTGATTGTGCTATTGTTCCTGGTAATCATATTTGGATTCATAATAAGTTTTCATAATAAATTTCGCAACTATCTATTGTACTATTTTTAGATATTTTCAATGAATATTACGGGCCAAGCAGCTTAACTTCCGACATCTCATCTGCCAAAAAAACCTCCCAACATTTCACATTTATTGTCAATGGTCAGTGAGGACGATCTTTTTTTTATTTTTCTGCAACCGATGAGGACAAATTTAGAAGCAGGAAATAAATGGACCCTCATATCTGCATTTCTTCCTATTTTCATTAAATCTAAACTCTTAGATTAATCTAATTATGTAAAATATTATACCTCATTAAATTAAGTTAATATTTTTAATTTATTTATTTTATTTCCAAATTTACATTAAACTAACTTAAGTTAAATTAACTTCAAATTCAGCTTCTCTTTCATTTCTATGTGTTCCTCTTTCTCTTCAACTTCTCTCTTGCTTTGCTCCGGCCGCCTTGGCCCTTATTTATTTGCCCTGTAGGCTGTAGCTGATCAAAAGAAATTTGACAGGTACAAAAGTGAAATTTATTTGCCCTTATCTATTCCTTGTCGTCAATCCGCATCATCCCCTTCCCTCGTTCTTCTCCTTCCCCCAAAAAAAAAACATAGAAATTCAAGAACCTGTTTTTCACTGAAGATTTCAGATACTAACACGTAATGAAAATACATATATTCCCAATAAAGAATTATCAAGATTGAGCAAGTGAGAAATTTCAATAGAGAATGTTGTTGAATTTTTAGGGTTTACAGTAAAAGGAAAAGTTCAATCAAAATTGCAGTTATTTTTTTTTTCAAAAGAAAGGGATACCACCTATCTTGAAAAAAAAAAGATACCACATATGTTGGTATAAAAAAAGTTAGGAAAAATAATTGGTAGCTATATTATTATTCTTTAATGTGAAAGAAGGATGACTATCAAATAATTTGTTAGTGCCAAATTAGTGAATTAAAAAAAAAACAATTGATGATCCCAATTCGGTGGTGGTATGGTTTAGTGGAAATCTATGCAACTCTTCAGCTCGATAATTAGTAATTAGTGATTACATTATTAAAGTGTCCCAAAATTTTGAATGCATTTATATAAAAAAATCTTACTACCTTCATAGTTCAAAACGACTGTTCTCTAATTCATCTAAGTGCTCGAAAGTGAGAAATCACACCGTATAATAATTAGGCACTTAGATGGATTTTCATATACACCTTTATATATATAGTTATATAAGTCTTATATATATATATTTAGTTATATAAATTATTTCATTTATTAAATACTTAGTTAATAATATATGTATTAATTATAATAATAAATTAAAAAATAGAAAATATTGTATAATAAAATAAATAAAATAACTACATTTCCAACATTTATAATTCTCAACTTAATTTATCTATCAAAATAATTAATTTTTATTTTGAAATTATTTAACAACATTTATTATATTATTAATTTATTAAATTTTATTTTTTTAAAAATCGCCAAAACTCCGAACTCAACTACACCTAACCACCGAAGTGTTAAATTGTTATCGATCTGTCTTAGAAAATGGAACGTTGGAGTTGGACCCAGAAATTTGTGGGCGCCCAATGACCCTTTTTCTTCCTTCCTTCCTTCCCAGTTGCTTGCCTTTTGTTGTCAGAAAAAATAAGAATAATAAAAATAGAGAGGCGGGAATGGTGAGGTGAGCGAGGGTAGGTGTGAGATTTGACCAAACCGCCTCCGTCTACCCCCTCCACCATTTCTCATTTCCCCTCTCCTCTCCTCTCTCTCAATATAAAAACCCATCTCCTCCCTCCATTACCTCTCAGCTTGACGTTCCCTTCTCTAGAGAGAACACCAAGCTTCAATCAAAATAACACTAAATAATACATATAAAATACAATTTAATTTTTCTTTTTTGTCTTAATTCCATCCAACTCCCTCAAACACTCCCCAAAACTCAACCGCAAAAAGATGCAGGCTCTTCTTCCTCCCACCCCTAATAATCTCATCAAGCCCCAAGTGTCCCGCACACTCCTCCGACGAGCCCGGGTCGCCCCGACCACGCGACTCCAAATCCAATGTGCCTACCGCGCTGACTCCGTCCACTTCCACAACGGCGTCGGTTCCAGCCGCGCTGACTGGCAGAGCTCATGCGCCATTCTGGCCAGCAACGTTATCTCCCAGCAGACCCAACCACCTTCTGATAATTCCGGTACCGCCGGCCACGTTGCGTCGGTCAACGGCCACAAGACCAACGTTGACCTCAACCTTGTTCCCATCGAAAAGCTCTCCTCCTCTGCTGCGATAGAGGAAAAGTCGTCTTCCCCGCCTCCGCCTCCCAGGGCCCTTACAATCACAGACCTCGCACCGGCGCCGATGCACGGCTCGCAGCTGCGCGTTGCTTATCAAGGTGTTCCCGGTGCCTACTCTGAAGCAGCTGCTGGGAAAGCCTACCCGAAATGCGAAGCCATCCCCTGTGACCAGTTTGAAGTGGCCTTCCAAGCCGTCGAGCTCTGGATCGCCGATCGAGCTGTCTTGCCGGTTGAGAATTCCCTTGGCGGCTCAATTCATCGTAATTACGATCTTCTTCTCCGCCACCGCCTCCACATCGTCGGCGAAGTCCAGTTTCCGGTTCACCACTGCCTCTTAGCCCTCCCTGGAGTCCGGAAAGAGTACCTAAACCGAGTCATCTCACATCCCCAGGCATTAGCTCAGTGCGAGTTGACTCTGACTAAACTCGGACTCAACGTCGCCCGTGAGGCCGTTGACGACACTGCCGGCGCCGCCGAATTCGTCGCCGCCAACAACCTCCGAGACACGGCGGCGATCGCCTCGGAGCGCGCCGCCGAACTGTACGGCCTGGAGATCTTAGAGCACGAGATCCAGGACGACGCGAGCAACGTGACTCGGTTCGTGATGCTGGCCCGGGAGCCGATCATCCCCCGCACCGATCGGCCGTTCAAGACGAGCATCGTGTTCGCCCACGATAAAGGGACCTCCGTGCTGTTCAAGGTGCTATCGGCGTTCGCGTTCAGGAACATCAGCTTGACGAAGATCGAGTCTAGGCCGCACCGGAACCGTCCGATCAGGCTGGTGAATGATTCAAACGAAGGGACGGCGAAGCATTTCGAGTACCTGTTTTATGTGGACTTCGACGCGTCCATGGCGGAGGTTAGGGCACAAAACGCATTGGCGGAGGTTCAGGAGTTCACGTCTTTCTTGAGGGTGCTGGGAAGCTACCCCATGGATATGACTCCTTGGTCTCCCTCTCCCAGGGGAGTTTAGCGCAATTACTTCATTCATTAGGCCCCTCAGTAGTAAATCATCATTACCGCAAAAAACAAGGACTCAAGAGAAAATTGAATAATTTCGATTTTCTCTTTCATTCACTTTGCTTTATTTATTTATTATTATTTGTTAATTTTAATTTTGGTGGATCTAAAAACTCAATCTGCATCGATGGGGTTTTTTGGTCCATTTCCATCACGAACAAAAGATCTGGAATTTATTGTTGGGTAAATATATTATATCGGATTTTGGAGTACATTTTTAGTGGCAAACTTGTGAGTGTTACATACGTGTAAGAATGTAAACTATCCCATCTCACTCAATTACTCAATGTTTTGTGTATATATATATCTATGACCTGACCGAACTCTACATCTCCCTTAATTTCATAAGATAGTTTCAACCCTTTCGATTTACGATATATTCAACCTAAATTCTTAGTACATAGAAATTTTTCGTTCGACGCTCTAACTTTGATTATGACTGCACTGCATTTCTTTATCATGTTTTTTGTTTAGTCGATGAATTTAACTATAGGTCTTTCGTGATCTTAATTTATTATCTCAATTTGTCATAAAGGGTGAGAATGAAATACAAATGTCTATGATTCACTTCCCTTAAATCTCAATATGGTCTACACCTATTATCTCTCCTGCTACTAGTACTTTGATATGATAATTAACACTGTATAATGGATCATCTTAAGTTCAATTTTCATTAAGAGAGATTAGTGCTCTAAGTGTAAAATTCCTCTCTCCTAGCATTATAAGTAATATTTTAAATAGATTATTTAAGGAGACGAGATGTAAACAGAACACAGAATCAAGTTCGAAATGGAGAAAATATTAAAATACTCTAACTGCCCCTCTGGGTCCCGGTGAAAAGTTGGCTTGTGCTTGCTTAGTTTTAAGTAACTTAAGTTGAGGTATGTCATTGTCCAAGCTGGCAAAAAACATTCATTTCCTTTGTCCCACTGCATGTTTTTTTTATTACTTTTCCATCTCCAATTTCTCCAATCTATATATTCACTTTAACTACCATGTTTAATTATTATTACTTTTTTTCTCCTCTCTTTTTTTCCTTCAAGTTTTAATATTTATGGTGTATGTGAAATATATATATATATATATTCAGGTAGTTTACCTGTCAAGTCATATGTTTCCCAGTGCAGACTATTATATTGACCTCGTCAGCAACAGACCCTACAAAATTTTGGCTAATCAGACAAAACGTGTTCAGGAATTTTTTTTGTGACACAAACTTTTCAAAGGTATGAAAATTTCCTTTTATCTTCTTCTTTTTCGAATGCAAATGAGAAATTCTTGTTTCATGCTTGTGTAATTTTAGATAAACCTATCGACATGGATAGTCCAGTTACAGAAAGCTAGGGGATCCAATCCAAATAGAAGAAGATGAGTCCTTCAAGTTTACAAAAGCAACACGTTTGGATTTTACGTGTTCCTAACTTTTTTTGTTTCTTGAGTTGTTAATAGTCAAAATATGACCATTTTACGACACATTTATTAGTCAAATTATGACAATTTTACGACACATTTATTTATTAAATTTAACGTATGTGAGTATTTAAGCAAATATAAGGTCTTAAAGGATATAGATCAAATGATCAATACCTACCTTCTTTAGTTGTTGGGAGATGAAATACATGGGCGGAGCTAGGGAGGGCCCAGTGGGAGCATGTACTCACTCCATTTAAAATTTTTTATATTATTTATTTATATATAAGATATAAATTATATTTTAAATATTTATTATAGTATAATAAATATACTTTGATTGTTTATCTGTTGTGCATAAATAATTTTGTACTAAATTTATATATATGATGTTATATATGATACTATACTAATTTATGACACATATATAAAATTTCTAAAATTTTAACTTTTTCTTTACCTTATTTACTTATTTTGTTAATTTTCTATTTTTCTTCTTAATTATAAATATTTTTAAATGCATTTACTTCATATTTCCAAAAGATTCAATTTTCAATTTTTATATTCCTGTTTATTTTTTTTCATTTATCAATATTTACAATGATAATAATTTTTTGAAGTTATTATTTTATTAGATTTAAGAGTATGAATATATGAATCATAATGTTTATATAAATAAATAAAACGGAAAATAAACTTGTAAATTTTTTGTTTTTAGAAACCACCGAAAAAAAGTCCTTGAAAATATATTAAAATGTGAAATTTTCAACAAAAATGCTTGAATAACTAATAAATCATCGATTAAGAGTAAATTTATAAAAAAAAAAAAAGTAATTAGACCCCCTGATGTCAATGTCAAAGTCAAATCCTGGCTACTCATTCCTTATGTGTTAATAAACGTGGAGAACTTATATATGAAAATAATACCTTTTATTCTCATATTTATACATGGAAAGTAAACAAAAAAAAAAACTGGAAATATATATCTGGGGATGGGCAAAAAAATCGCGACTATGGTTAACCGCGATTATCATTTCCATTTATATTAAATTGGGAAGGTTAATTATTTAACTATTTACTTAAATTGTGTGATATGGTTATAATCATTTAAGCATTATTAGATAACCATATAATATTTTTTTTGGTTATATTTGTTTAACAATTTACTAGACTCCTGACACCCGCTAATGCAGGTGCTAGTTACTTTTTTAGTTTTGTTAAAAAAATTAAAAAAGGATAAATAATATTAATTTTTTTAATTTTTAAAATAAAAATAAGAAGAGTAACTACCTTAGCCCACTACCATTTTTTTAATTTTATTTTTTTACCCCCACTCCTTCCATTAACCTTTATTATTATTTTAAATTTTGAATTTGATATTTAATTTTACTATTTTATCCTTAACTATTTAATAATTTAAAGGGTATTTTTGTCAGAATTTTTTAGTGAAATGTTTTAAGCATTTTGACTTTATAATAATAGATATACTGTTTTTAATTAAAATAAAAAAATATATAACAAAATAAAAAATGGGCAACCCGTAATGTCGGCGGATCGGCCAGACTTTTCCAGCCATTTTTCGCTACTTCAGGCAGTGACCTTTTGAGAATGACTTCCTCTCTTCGAGTTTAATAAGCCAATGGCCCAATGTTTTTAGATTTATCATATCTTAGGACTTTTTGGTAAAATTTTCATAATTTTAGAGTATTTTACATTTTCCGATTACTTTTGATTATTTTGGTTGTCGATCCAGATATTAAAATTGGCCTACTCATCGAGTTCTACCCGTGATATAAAATTTGTTGATATCTAATATGATTGATTATCCCTTGTAATTTTATATAATTTTATCTATTTTTGGTTTTAATATTTTTTATTAAATATTAATTTCAGTTATTTTAATGTTTTAAACAATAAAAATAATATAGATTGAAAATTAAATTATTTTTGCGGTTAACCACTTGGCCACAATTATGGCTATGGTTAATAACCATTTGGCTAAATAACTAATTGTTGTAAATAATCGGGTTATAATCCTAAATGGATATGGCTAAAAAAACGCAATTAATCATTTGCCCATTCTAATATACATTTCAAACACATTCATACCTAACTTAGTTGGTATATCCAAATGATCTCCAATTGAATTTCATTTCCTTCCAGACAGTACAATTATCGATCTCCACATAGATATAATCTCATTATATGTTTTGAACATAAACTTTTTTTATTCACAAGGGAGGAAAATTATTAGTAGTATACGTACATGGTCATCGTTAATATATTTGTTTATCTTAGTACAAAAAAATTAATTTACACTAAGATTTGTTTATATTTGTTTCTCCTCCTCATGATAATCATGTATGCCAATATTATTATAATCAAATCGATCACAAGTGGCTTGCGGGACATGGAGATAGTGGTAGAGTTAAGCAAGGAAATAAGTAGTTTTGTGAACGTTTGGAGAAGCTCGTGCTTATTGGGTTGTTCAAAAGCTAGCTTATTCATCATACTTTGTTTTCACCAACCAAAACCGAGTGCAGAGGGAAAATAAAGTCTACATTCTGATTGAGAGAAGACTAGGTCAAGCCTTGGGATTCTTTTTTTTTTTTTTTGGTCAAAGCCTTGGGATTCTTATGCACTTAGCTTTCTTCTTGCTTCTACACCAACCCACCAGATCCATGAATGTGAACACCATGAATCTAAGTTAGATACTTCAAATTTCCATTATTCTTTCCACTTTGAAGTCATCTTACCAACTAGAAATCTACAAGACTTTGTATGCCCTAGAACGAAAAATACGATTGATCGTCAATCTTTCACACGCATGCGAGTAGTTTATAATCTCATTAATTGATTAGTAAATCTTACCATATGTATACGTACCTAAATGCTATTAACTTGAGAAAAACATTGATGCGTTACTAATAAGAAGGTAGAATTTGTTCAATTTGTTGTATAAAATAAGTAGACTATGTTGTAGCAATAGTGCTTGAATTATTACACGTACGTACATTCTCAATTTAATCATTTTCTAAGTATCTCACTTTCCTCTTTATTATTATTATTATTTTGATTTTTTTTCTTTATTATTTATTTCCCTCGAATTTTCCTACTTTTACAACTATTTTATATATGATTAATTTGTGGCAAAAATATCTTCTTCTTTTTTAAACAATAATGTTTGCGAGATGAATTATACACATTCGATACTTTGTTTTTTGCGATAATCAATATTGCGATCTCTTATTACCACTTACATAAAATAAGTAAAAATCCTTATACGTCAGCCATACGTACTAATGGTACAAATGTCTATATACAACGCATTCATTACCTGATAGATCTCACCAACTCCAAGTAAATTCAAAGTTGGGGTTGTAAATATGAGATGCTGATTACAAGGATGACGAAGTGCTGCTTTACGTGGTGGGTGGGATCATTAAAGGAATAAAAACCCTATTTATGGTAAAGTGAAAAATTGAATAGAAGGGCAAACCGCAGGAAAGGCCACCAGGAAAATTGCAGTACATTAAGGGTGTGTTTGGTATGCCGTATTAAATTCTGGATAGGCTAAATAATCTGAAATCTGTATTTGATACTAGTCGTATTAATTAGTCATTGTATAAGTTAATATGGTTGAATATTTTTATACGATCCAGACACGCTAAAATAATACGCTCGAAATTATCCGTATTAAATAGTCGGATAACTAGTAATCTCGTAGAATATAATAATAATAATAATAATAAAATATTAATTTAGTAAATATCAATAATAAAAAGTAATAAAGTAATAAATACTAATAATAATAAATTAATAATTAATGATATTTTAATAAATAATAATGATAAAATTAAAAATAATTAATTAATAAAAATGTAATAAATAGTAATAATAATTATTATTAAAATAAATAATAATAAAAATAATGACATACATAATTAATATTTAAGATATAAGTATTTCGTCAATTACTATAATATAATCCGGTCAGTATAATATAGTCGGCATTCTAATCCTGAAAAGTATCAAACGCTCGACTAAATAATCAGTCTATCCGGTGGACAGATTAATCTATCCGATTGAAATAGTCAATACAGTACGGCATACCAAACGAGGCCTAAAGGAATAAATTCGACCTAATTATCATGTTTTGCCTTTTAAAATTGATTATTGTCTAGATTACTAAGGCTAAGTACATAATATAAATACACTTAATAGAATAATATAATACAAAATCTATATTTTGTACTATTTATTTAATTAATTATTATATAAATTAGTACGGTTGATTATTTTTATATAATTTAAATATGCTAAAATAATACCTTTAAGATTATCTTTATTAAATAATCGGAAGATTAGTAATTTAGAAAAATATAATAATAATTATAATTATATAAATGAAATGGTATAATAATAATAATTATTATTATTATTATTATTTTAATAAATAGAAATAGTAATATATCAATATATCAATAATTAATTAAAATAATAATAATATACTACTATAATATAAGTGGGGCAGTTTAATATAGTGAGCATTTTGATCCGGTAGAGCATCAAACGCTCGACTAAATAGTTAGTCTATCCGATTGAAATAATCAGTACAATACGGTGTACCAATTAAACGAAACCTAATATTACTATTCCTATTCAATTATAACAAAATGTCTTAAATTTAATTTTTATAAAAAGTGTAATTAATATTTAATATATATAATTTTTTTCCTCAAATATTATTATTCACATGTCTAATAAGTAATAAAAATATAAAGACTAGTGAATATAAAGACAAAAGTGTGACACTACAAGTCTACACCAGATTTCGAGCAAACTACGAAAGTCATAAATCCAAACCCAATTTATGAACTAAATTTAGAATCTTATTAAGAAAAGAAAAATCAACAAGAAAACAAAACTGTAATTGTCTTATATATCTTAATAAAAAAGAAAGCTTGCCAGCTTGGGCAACACTAAATGATTTGATTATAACCATACGTGTCATTATTCATTTGAGAAACTAATTAACAACAATTAACAAAGTTTAATGGGGTGATTTGGATTAAATTACGCCACGTACGTTGTGGTGACAAGTAGAATATTATATATATATATATATATATATATTATTGTAAGGGGTTGAGAAAGAGAGTTTGGTGGGGGAAAGATGGGGTGTGGTAGGTGGAGCATTGTGCAATTTGTGCTCTTGGTAGCTCTTCTCTTTGTTACTCTTCTTAGATAAACAACTTGTTGATGCTTACTACTTCACTAAACAGTCTAAACACCATGACATCTCACTGACGTTCGTCGGCGTTTCCTTCGATATATATCATCACTTGCCTTAATTAATATATATTTTTTAAAACTACGAATTGCAATACAAGGCTAGAGGATAAAGTTTTTACACAACCTCTTGAGATAAGATCAAATCTCCAAGCAGAAATAACACAATTAGACAGTAACCTACTCAACTTAAAGAAAACGTTAATAAAGTGTCTCATATTAGTTGAAATATTGGCAACAAAATTAGCTTTCCGAAATCAATGGTATTGATATTATGATTTACACAAATTCGCGTTAGTGTAAGTTGGCTCAATATACTAATACGTTTGAAAATAGGTAAAATTGTGATACGTGATATGCCTAATATTAGATGTTGGCTTCTTTAATATCAAACAATTGTATTAGTTTAGAGTTTAAACATGCGATTCTTATTGGTGTAAGTTGACTTAATATATGTTAAACATAAAAGATATGCAAGTGAATATCACGTACAATAATTTATTTTATAGATTAACAGTAAATTTAATTTTTATTTTTTTATTTTGTAAGTCCTTATTTAAGGATCATACTTACAAATTAAGTATGTAAAGTAAACTCAACAAGTGATTAGTTCTTAAAGCGCTATTGTAATATGTGTTTTGGTGGGTGGTCAGGTATGCGTGGTCACTCTTAACCAATATTCAAAAACGGCGTTAGTCGCTTATAGGGTGATCAATAGAGGCCTAGCGCTTAGACGGTTAAACGGGGTCTACGTGGTTTTTTTTTTCAAAGAAAAAATTCAAAAAATTAATAATATTTTAAATACTATCAAATAATTTCAGAACAAAAATTAATTACCTAGATAGATAAATTGAGATGTAAATCATAAATATTGAAATTGTAAGTTTTCTATTAATTTTATTATACAACTTTTTATGTTTTTAAATTTATTATCTTCAATTTAATTAATACTTTTACTATTAACTAAATAATTAATAAATAAAATAACTTATATAACTATATATATAAGAACTTATATAACTAAATATATATAAAGATATACACGCAAATTCACCTAGGCGCCTAGCTGTTATGAGGGATAGTTTTTCACTTTCGAGCGCCTAGGAGGACTAGGTGGCCGCCGTTTTGAACAATGCGCTTAACAGGGCCGGGCCTGAAAGTAGCCGAGTAAGGCGACTGCCTCGGGCGCCCACCTCAAAGAAGCCCCAATTTTTTTTAAATATATATTTGTTATGTAAGTTTTGTATATAAATAATTTACATTTGTGTTATTCCGTGTATAACAGGTGGGCCAGTTAGTAATTTCGATTTGATTTCTTTCAAATAAGCCCCAAATTCAAACCTTAATAGTAACTTTTTTCTTCTTCTTTTTCCTTTTTTTCCTTTTAGTTTTCCTTTTCTTTTTTGGTTTTCTTTTCCTAAATACATTATTTTCTTTTCCTTTTTCTTTTGTTTCCTCTTTTCCTAAATCAATCCTAAGTTTTTTTTTCTAAATGAATCATAATATTTTTCCTAAATGACTCCTAATAATTTTTCCTTACTCAAACTAATTAACTTTTTTAATTGCATTTTGTTAAACAACAACCTAGCTTCTTTTATCTATTTAAGTTGATTTTTAAACTCTTGCCCATCTCTTCTTCTCAATTTTAAAGAAATCAATGAAAGTAATTTAACTGAAAGGGACATGATATTTGAATTGTGTAGCTAATTTTGGGAGGAGGGAACACCAAAAAATACATTGTTAGACTTATTATCGAATTTCCTACTCGTTAATCAGGTTCAACTTTTTCCCAATAGTTTAATTTTTGAATTAATTGTTGGTTGTTGGAATGTTGGATCTTTGGATTGTTTGATTATTGGAAATTTAAGATGTAATGTTTCTTTATATTTATTAAGTATATATATATATTTTTAGAAATTATCAATTAAGTACCTTAAATATATACTTATTTGGTTACATTATTTGATAATTATTTCTTGTCATAATTTTGATTTTTGAAAGTTTTAATATAAAAATAGTATTTCTAAAGGGCTATATATAATATTTACTTTGAGAATTGAAGAATGATGGACTCAATTTGAAAGTTCGTCTTAGATTTCCAATATCTCAAAGTCGACCATGAGTCTTAAGTGGAGTAAATACATCGGCCGACACGAAATCTCACACCCCTATACATCCATTGAGCTTAAACTCACTCGATTGGACATATATGACTACGGTGGAGACATGATTGCTGCATGGATTGTAGTTGGTAGCGAGTCCATATTACAAAACATTCCTAATCTAGTTGAGAAAATTTGAGAACCAAGCAAAATTTCACGCTAATAAAATTCGCTCAATCCTTCAATTATTATAGTAGATATTTATTGTCCCTTCCCATTAAATATACTGTATTTGTCTATTTATTAGACTACAGTATTAAATAATTACACGATAACTTTTAGCTGATTTTTACATGAATAGTCTTTGAACGAGGATTAAAAACAAAAACGTGTTGAATATAATTTTACTTAATAGAATGATTTGAAATAGAAATTCAATGATTTGAGCTCTCTCTCTCTATATATATATATATATATATATATATATATATATGTCCACTTCTAATTGTAACGAAGGCAACATCAACAAATGAATCGAATAACTTGATGGTAAAACATCTATGAAGCCGTGACACAACATTTTTACCATAGTGGTTGAGAAATAGTTTTGAGAACTTGGGTTTAAGTAAAAAGGCCATATATTATATAAAGTGTGAGTTAATTGTTGACAAATTTTCAAGTTGGTTGGTAATGATCTGTCCACGAAATATTGAAAATAAAAAAATTAAACTGGTGGCCTTCACCAACCACCGGAGCATGGCAGTGGTATCAAGTCATGGCAATATATGGTATTGGTGGTGGATGCACAAAAATGTTATTATTCTCCTTCCTTCACCAACCCAAGAGATAAGAAAAAAAAAATAGAGTATTATACGTATTAGCATGCCTTTCTAATTGGGTATTCTTGTCGTTTTTTTACGAGAATTGGAACTTAAAAACTCTAACCATAGTATTAGTAATTTCATAATCTTAACTTCAAAAACAATGTTAAACTTAACTCTCTTTATAAGATTATATAAAAGACATTTTTTTAAAAAGGATATTACTGGAATCCCTAGGCGACCTCATGGTTTTACTCTTTTTATTTATTGTGCATTGCCCTTAAAAATATTACTATAATCCACCTTGGGGGACCTTATATATTACTATTTTTATTTATAGAGTATTGTCTTTATATTTGTATTATTAATTAGAGCAGATCATCATTTCAAGATTTTTTATACAAAAAAATTAATTAAATTAGAGATCGATCAATCAACTATATGTATTAGTTAAATGTTTACTTTATCATGAAAATCATAATTGTTACAACTATCGTTATTTTGTTTGATATATATGAATAACTAAATAACGTGTAATCATGAGAGGTTAATTGTTGTGACAGTCATCCACTAGTCGAGGAACATGCTTTGCTACATTGCAGGGATATTCCAATAAATTGTCTCTCCAAAAATAAATACAGCTACTCGATTGTTGATTCGTGTGGCCTCAACTCAATGAACTAATAAACACAAACTCAATGAACTAATAAACACATTTTGTCTTTTAGTACGAAATATGGGGCTGTCTATGTACTTCCTGAAAACCTATGTCTACTGAAATCAAAATCTCGCAAAATTTTCGGTTGATATATACGATATATGATTGGTCGTATAATTATAATTTATATATATTGTTTTTACGTGTTATATATCCTTAACGGAAGGTATTCAATGATAGAGTATTACTTTAACATGTTGGAAGTCATTAGTTCGGGACGTTTTTGAAAAAAAAATAATAATAATATATTACCCTTAATGGAAAACTAGTTAAATTTATTTTGTACCATTCACTTAATGAGAAAATGGGCAAAATTCTCTATAAATAGTGGATGAAAATTAATATATTAGAATTTATAACATGTTGTTTGATTAATCTAAAAATATGGTTGAAACTAAACATAAAATTCGATGCATCCTTTCCATGAATGCAACCTTACGTTGTGCTGGGATAATGTCCTCGCGTCCCTCCACGAATATCAGGTGTGCCGTGTGCCTTCACAGTTCACACTACCAAATGCCAATGGACTGTTTCTTCACTTTTTGTTTTTTGTTTTTTGTTTTAAAAAAAAAAAATCAGGTTTCACTCTTTTCTTTATGCCTATAGGATTCAGACATTTCAGAGTAACTGGGTTTGGACGTTTGAGTGAATGAAAGAGACGAATGTTGAGCCACCCAAGCCCAAATTAGATGCAGAGGTATGTTGGGCCACCAAAGCCCAAACTAGGTTGGTCCAAAGTGTTTTCCTACGTTTCCAACTTGCCGAGCACTCCTACTCCTATTGGGCTAAAACCGCAATACAGTAGATATATATATATATATATATATATATATATATATCAAATTTTCTTTTACGAGTCTCAAATTTGAAATATGAGACCTCTAGGAATATGAAATACGAATAAACTGAAAGCATTAGTGAAATATTATTAGATTATAATGAAAATGTCTTCTTAAATAGTCACGCACACCTATGAAAAATGCAACAGTTACATACACAACATTAGAGTTGGCCAGGGGCGTCCCAATGGCCATACACAACATTATAATGAAAATGTCTTCTTAAAAAAACATATGGCTTTGCATAGAATTGTAAAAGCCTAAATAATATATGTAGACCTTATTTGTAAAAAAGTAAGTAACTTTATTAAGTTTTGGGCCTAAAAAAAATATTAGTATTTTGGTCATAATATATATTTTAAGTTATGTTTTGAGGCCTCAAATATTTAAATTGAATTATTATCTTAAATAGATTTACATATGAAATAAACTTTGAGGCCCTTACATAATGCGAGGCCCAAGTCCTAGGCCTTGTTCGTCTTGGGCTTGGACTTGGGCCGGCCCTGAGTTGGCCCAAGTGATGATGTTAAGCTAAAAAAAGAATTAAGATTAGGTTCGGGGTTCGAATTCTCTTAAGTTATAAATGGAACTCATAAAAAAATTAAAAAATGTATAGAGAAATTGTATACAAGTAGATTTTTCTTATTTTCTCTCAGGGGATTGTTGTGATTTGTCATTAGCTAGTCCTTTTAAAAAAAAAAAAAAAATGTAAGTAATCAATTTGACATTAATTTGTTTCGACTCCCACATATCCGTTAATTAATTATGGCAACGACTTTGTATGTAATGACGTAGTTAGAAATTCGAATTAATAGAGGCACTTCATAAATAATACTAAGGATACTTTCTCATAGAAATAATTTTGTAACAATATTCTAATTACATTATGAAAAAAAAATAATATTAGAAATGAAACTTTATTTAGTAATTATAATGACAACAAAATTAATAGTATATAAATAATGACAATGATTTAGAGTAATTATGTTATCTTTAATTTAATTTGAGTACCAACAATTTGCAAAATAATTACTGATACATTCAAACTTTGATGCAAGAAAGAAGCATGACAGGTTGAGTAGCAAGTGATAATTCAATAATATTTGATAAGTTCGTGAAAAAGAATAAAATATAGGACAAAAATTGTTATGATATTAGTATAATTGCATACATATGCATGAATCAAAAAAATCCATTGAGGGCCTTGACCCCATTTGGTCCTCAAGTGGGTCTGTCGCTGTTTGTATATATGTTGTCCATTGTGTTGCTCAGCCCCCAAAATTATAAACTTCGACGAGTGTGAAGTTTGTATATGAAAGTAATAGCATATATATATATATATATATATATATATATATATATATAACTAATGTAATATTTGAATTTTAGAGAAAATTGAGGTTCATTTCAAAATCGAATGGCAAAGGAAAGGGACGTTCAACTCTTTTTTTGTTCAATTCATGAAAAAATAAAACGAGAAAAAACCTATCAATATATATACTAACTACAAGAAAAGAATTTGTGACGGTAAATATGGGCTCTCACCACCACCAATGAATGATATTCATTGACTCATTATTACTCTAGATGGTAAATATAGTGCGCAAAATTATTAATATATTATATATAACAAATCAATTAATAAATAATATAAGAGCATATAAATTTGATATTGGTGTTCTTTAAATGAAGAAACTCTTATGTGAAAACTAATTACTTGTATTGAATATGAAAGTTGTTGTATATTTGTTGAAGCGTTAAATGTTCCAACTGTCGAGTACTCGTTGCCCAATCATCAAATGACGCTTGTCCCTCTTGTGACCTGTCAACTTAAGTGGATCGCGGGTTTCCGTTAGTACGGGCACCGGTGTGGTGCCGGCCTAAGGCTCTCCGACGATGAAGTCAGTTACCTTCGTTCGTAAGAGGAAGCAGTAAATGGTAAGTTCGGTAGAGTAATTGTAGTAGTAAAACTTAGTTACCTTTATTGGAAAATATGTACCCTTTATGTATAGGTAGGTGGGATGTTCAATTCCCAAAGTTCTGATGTGGGACAAATACTTCTCGATTTACGTGCTGACATGTGTTACGTAAATTGATGGTGGATACTGACAGGACCCATCCCAATCCCCCCGGGATTACCGTGGAATGTGTCCTGCTCCCGTCCAACAAGGGGTGTCAGACAAGGGATAACCAAGAGCCACTGCCCAAACGGGGCATCCAGAGTGTGCAAGGATCGATGGAGGAGGTGTGCAATGTCCCAGTCTCTGCTGCAATCGCATCCGTAATCAACCTGAAGGGCATTAAAACCAAAAGCTGTGAGTGGACAAAAACCAATAAGTTTATCAAATACATTTATAAGACATTTATGCTCTCCAATCAAAACGTATGCATTCCACGAAAACCAGTAACCAAAACGTTTGCTCAACCGAGCTATTAGGGCCTTAGCCCAAAAACCGTTAACCAAAAACCAAGTGTGGGAACTCAGCCCAAAACTGTGGAATACCACCACCAGACATATTAAAACCATGTGGGCCACCGCCCAAAGCCATACATATAAATCCATAAATCCCAAATCATTTAGGGTCCCCGACCCGACATACCATTTCATAACCAATAATCCATTTTACCACATAACACATATCCAACCGAAAAGCCATTTCATAGATTCATTAATCCATATTTTACCATTACCATCACCAGCATCCCAGATGCTTAGCGTCCCAGATGCTTAGCGTCCCAGACACTTGACGTCCCTGACGTCATATCTCACGGTTTCATAAGCTACGCGTGCTGCCCGGGGTCTCTCCGGGTCCATATATCTGACATCCCTGATGTCTGACGTCCCTGACGTCAATCATAGCACCGTGACTTCCCCAGTATCCCAGACATCTGGAGGAGACCATCATATATCCTTGTATCCAGATGGTATATGGAAAACAGTTTTATTAAATCCTTTTATCACATCATTACCATGGGCCCTGCCCGAAATTTCCATAAAACCACGTAATTCCATTTAGGGTCCCTGACCCAAAATCACAATTATTAAACATAGGGTCCCTGACCCGAAAGCACCATTATAATCCAATTGGGCCTCATGCCCGATTTTATGAACCACTGAGCCCACGGCTCGATTTGTAAACCAACTGGGCCCGCAGCCCGACTTATAAACCCACTGGGCCCACGACCCGAATTCGTAAATCAACTGGGCCCCTGGCCCGATAACATAACTCAAATGGGTCTCAGCTCGATTTCATATCAACTGGGCCCCTGGCCCGATTTCATTAACCAACTGGGCCCCCGGCCCGATTCTCAAATGGACTCCAAGTTCGAAATTTCCAAAACAAGTGGGCCTCAAGCCCGAGTTTATATTTCCAATTTCAAAACCATTTCATCATATTATATCCAAGTCAGAAAGATGGAAAATCCATGCAAAACCGGAAACCTCGATTTACGTGCAAGCACGTAAATCGTCTCGAAATACGTGAGACCGTACAATTTACCAACAACCAAATCAACATCATACAATCACAACCATAATCCATATAAAACATTTAAGCATGCATAGAATTTATAAAACCAAAGTCCACTCACAGACCGTTTTAACGGTATGCCTCGATACGCGTGCCACCGGCCCTCCCGGGCCACACCACTATCACCGGGACTCCCAATCCTGTCCAAATTACATTAGAGGGTCACTAACCTCATCATTAACATCCTATCAAAGTCCCGTAATTTTCCCGAATTTTTAACTATTTTTAAACTTAATTTAAAACCTTCGGACATCCCGAACAATATCGAGACGGTGTCCGATCGACACGAAACCAATCCCAAAATGTTCGTTACATTAAATAGGACAGAAGTCATGTTGATCTCACCTCGAGATTCGTGTCCACGCGCCGTCACGCGCCGCCGTGAGTGGCTGCGCGTGAAACCCACGCGCCTGCTACAGTGTCACCAGCCCAACCCGTTTGTCTGGTAAACGGGTCCAATTTACCCGCGATACAACCTGGTTCAATGTCCATCAATTCAGCCTTAATTCCTTCAATTAATCATTCAGTTAGTTTCTTTCTTGGTTCAATTACAGGTCTGTAACATCAATTACACGATCACTTACCCAAATCCCCACGATTCGATGATGAACACCAAGAACACTCCGAACACTGTTCATTCATGGAATTCCATCAATTACTGCAGGTTTCTTCCAATTGATGCATCCAGAAGCATCACTGGACCATGAGAGACAATTCCCCTCCATCAATTGCATCAATCCATTGCTCAATCTTCACGACTCAAGCTCGAACATCCGTACACTGCGCAACCATGGAAGTCCGCCAATCTCCAGCGTTTTCCTTCAATTGATCCTTCCAGAAGCATCGTGGGATCATGAGAAGTAGTTTCCCCACCTCAATTTCATCCATCGAAGCCTCCAACTCCACGACTCAAACTCGATTTTCCTCCTCTGTCACCAAGTGTGATCAGAGCCAAAACAACACCAATTCCCTTCGTTCTTTCGACAATTCTGATTGTTGTGATCCCAGGAAGCTGAATGTGAGCTTCAATTCGATCCTCACGGCTCAATTCCCAGTATTCGAATTTTCCCCCCAATTTTCCCAAAATCCAAAATCCAAAATTCAGTACTCTCACAACCCCTCGTGTTTCCCCGTTAATTCAATCATCTTAGTCTCTCATTTTTCTCTCAGGAACGGCAGAGGAAGGGAGCCAATTCTCCCCAATCTGATTCCCAAATTTGTGCACGGTTTAGAAAAACAAAGAAGAGGAAATGAGGGAGAAAATGGAGGAAATGATGAAGGATAAATGATGATGTTGTAATGATGGTGTTGGGAGGGAAACATGGAGCTGGAAACAAGGGATGGGTGACACTTGTCACTCATCTGGATGTGTACAGTCATCGGTTACTATTCATTATTATATTATTATTTTAATCCGAGCCTCGGTTCGTAAATTCGTTTCCTTGATCATAACTTCGTCGTCGAATCTCCGATTTCGGCATGCCACCTGTCATTGGATTCGTATCGACGATACCTACGTAACGGTCCTTGGCCCTCGTCCATCGAACCTCCCGGTCAAAAAGTCAACATTTGACCCCACTTGACCAAAATTACCAAAATGCCCCTCAACTTTCGAACATCATAACTTTCTCTACGAATGTCGGAATCGAACGTGCCACCTGTCTATGAACTTGTGACGTCCCGGACTACGTCACGGTCATCGGTCAAAGTCCGTTTGACCGCCCGATCAAAAAGTCAACATTTTACCCACGACCAAGGGCAAAACGGTCATTTTGCACATTTTGTCCGATTCCGCCCTACTAACCACCGATCAACCTCACTAATCGAGATTAATGACTAATCTAATCCCGGAATTCGGGATGGGTCGTTACAGATACGCTGCCACGTGGCATCTCGCATTGGGCCCGGTGTTAGGGCTGTTGTAAGTATGGTAGTTTTGGGCCTTGAGCGGGGTCTGGACTTTAAGTATACGGCCTAGTGGGTCTAGTCAGATATGGTGTCAACAGAAGTCCCCCAAGTCGTTGACTGAGGTGGAATTTCTCGGTCGGGGACTTGTTTCATTCTTCCAGAACCTGGTGGGAAGTATACATGTAGTCCCCCAAGTCCCCTGGTGGGAGAGTCCGCCGAGACAGACTCGGTTATGGCGAGTGAGTGGCCAGTGGTCGGTCGGTGAGGGCCGCGACTCGGCAAAAAAAGTTGCAGTCGGTCAACCTTCACCATATGCAGTCGGGGGTGGTGTCCTTGTCGGTGATGGGGACCAAAACTGCGTTGGGGCTTCGGATACCGAGCGGTATACATAGGTCGGTGGGGGAGGACCAGCGTCCGTACGGGGGTGAAAACACCGAGCGGTGTATACGAGTCGGTGAAGAGGGCCAACGTCGGCAAACGGGTGAGGGAACCGAGCGGTGTACATGGGTCGGTGAAGAGAGCCGACACCCGCCTATGGATGAGAGCACCGAGCGGTTTACATGGGTCGGTGGAGGACCAGCGTCTGTACAGGCCGTCCAGGGGTACCGAGTGGTGTACGGAAGTCGGTGTCGACCTGAAGGAAGACAGTTGGGCTTCCTCGGACAGATGGTTGACACGTGTTCGATCAGAATGATTGGTTGCAACACGTGTCTGTCACTGAGGGGAGTGACGCTTCGTAGTCTGTGCGTCAATTGATATAAATATGGGGAGCTCTTCACCGATTTCCTCACTTGTGTTTTTTGAGAAAATTGGGGAAATTCTGTCCAACCAAGGAGGCGATTTCCGACTAGCATTTAATGGTGGTGCGTACGGTGTTTGCGATTTCCGACCTACGGCCCTCCGTGAAAAACAAGGTAAGCATTTGTCCAAGTTTAGTTTGTCGATTAAAGTAGGAGGGTGTGAAGAACTGGCCATGAACGTGGTGAAGGTTGTGGTCAGATCTTCATAGGAACGAGTCGGTCGGCTGCGTTCTGTTTTTTTGTTTTAGGTAGTGGTGAAGGTTGGGCTAAAACCACAATACAGTAGATTATTATTATATATATACATATATCAAAATTTTCTTTTACGAGTCTCAAATTTGAAATATGAGACCTCTAGGAATATGAAATACGAATAAACTGAAAGCATTAGTGAAATATTATTAGATTATAATGAAAATGTCTTCTTAAATAGTCACACACACCTATGAAAAATGCAAGAGTTATATACACAACATTAGAGTTAGCCAGGGTCGTCCCAATGGAGGGAGAGGCCATCTAAAAAAAGTTAATTATAAATGGTTATATAGGTTAAAAAAAAATTATCCTAAATAATTCATCTTACATGCCCAATACCAATTAAATTCAAATAAAAAAAATAAATTATATTTATTTTTAAAAATATCACTCCATAAATAAGAGAAAATTTAATTTGGTGTGTTTTAGTCCAATCCAATTTTTTCCATTTTTTTTCTTCACAATTTGAACTTTCTGTTGTTAACAAAAGAAATAAACTATTAATATATTAAAAAAACATATGGCTTTGCATAGAATTGTAAAAGCCTAAATAATATATGTAGACCTTATTTGTAAAAAAGTAAGTAACTTTATTAAGTTTTGGGCCTAAAAAAAATATTAGTATTTTGGTCATAATATATATTTTAAGTTATGTTTTGAGGCCTCAAATATTTAAATTGAATTATTATCTTAAATAGATTTACATATGAATTAAACTTTGAGGCCCTTACATAATGCGAGGCCCAAGTCCTAGGCCTTGTTCGTCTTGGGCTTGGACTTGGGCCGGCCCTGAGTTGGCCCAAGTGATGATGTTAAGCTAAAAAAAGAATTAAGATTAGGTTCGGTTACGGGGTTCGAATTCTCTTAAGTTATAAATGGAACTCATAAAAAAATTAAAAAATGTATAGAGAAATTGTATACAAGTAGATTTTTCTTATTTTCTCTCAGGGGGTTGTTGTGATTTGTCATTAGCTAGTCCTTTTTTTAAAAAAGAAAAATGTAAGTAATCAATTTGACATTAATTTGTTTCGACTCCCACATATCCGTTAATTAATTATGGCAACGACTTTGTATGTAATGACGTAGTTAGAAATTCGAATTAATAGAGGCACTTCATAAATAATACTAAGGATACTTTCTCATAGAAATAATTTTGTAACAATATTCTAATTACATTATGAAAAAAAATTAATATTAGAAATGAAACTTTATTTAGTAATTATAATGACAACAAAATTAATAGTATATAAATAATGACAATGATTTAGAGTAATTATGTTATCTTTAATTTGGATACCAACAATTTGCAAAATAATTACTGATACATTCAAAGATGCAAGAAAGAAGCCTGACAGGTTGAGTAGCAAGTGATAATTCAATAATATTTGATAAGTTCGTGAAATAGAATAAAATATAGGATAAAAATTCTTATGATATTAGTATAATTGCATACGTATGCATGAACCAAAAAAATCCATTGAGAGCCTTGACCCCATTTGGTCCTCAAGTGGGTCTGTCGCTGTTCGTATATATGTTGTCCATTGTGTTGCTCAGCCCCCAAAATTATAAACTTTGACGAGTGTGAAGTTTCTTGTGGAACCATAAAACACCGGAAAATTATGAAGCTGCCACGTGGTTTAGAATTTTAAAAATGACCAAATTGCCCCTGACAATAACGCTAGTCATTTGAAAACACCCACACATTAAATAATCTATTTACCAGCTAAATACGTTATTTAATCGGGTTAAAATCTCCATAATATTAATATTCTCCCATAGAGTTAATTGTCATTATTCTTAGTAACGGATAATTAATATTAATATTAAAACACAATAATTATCATTATTATCATAATGAGCTATTATTATAAATATTAAATAATATATTTAATTAATAATATATTATTTATTAATTTTAAATTCAATCGACCAATCAGAACGCTCCGAGACTTCCAAGATTTCCCTATAAATAGCGGAGCACATTTCATTTTCAGGGTAAGTCGATTCTTCTCTTCGAAGTATATCTTTTTCCTCTCTCAAAGCTAACTTAGGCATCAGAGTGTTCTTGATCGAACAACCCCCGGGTAATCGATCGATGCAGCGATAGCTAATTGTTTGCTGTTTGCAGGAATTGTAAGGACTTTTCGCGGCGGGTTCGATTTCTGCTTCAACATTTGTATATGACAGTAATAGCATATATATATATATATATAACTAATGTAATATTTGAATTTTAGAGAAAATTGAGGTATCATTTCAAAATCGAATGGCAAAGGAAAGGAACGTTCAACTCTTTTTTTGTTCAATTCATGAAAAAATAAAACGAGAAAAAACCTATCAATATATATACTAACTACAAGAAAAGAATTTGTGAAGGTAAATATGGGCTCTCACCACCACCAATGAATGATATTCATTGACTCATTATTACTCTAGATGGTAAATATAGTGCGCAAAATTATTAATATATTATATATATAACAAATAAATTAATAAATAATATAAGAGCATATAAATTTGATATTGGTGTTCTTTAAATGAAGGAACTCTTATTTGAAAACTAATTACTTGTATTGAATATGAAAGTTGTAGTATATTAGTTTTGAATGTGAATATTTTCATCCATGTACAAATTAGAAATATAAGATTTTCCTTTTTCTTTTTAAATTGAATGTAATATTTTGGACATGGAGTCCTTTTTTTATTTGATAGGATTTTTCCCAATAAGATTTTAACGATGCCTCATATTACGAAATTGAAATAATCAGCTCATAAAAAAATTACATTTTTAATGGTTAGATGTGTAAATTGAGGGCACATTTCTATTTTTACCCTAAGTTTTCAAATGTTTAGACCGGCCATGAAAATAATTGTAAATGAATCAGAATAGTTGGAAAATATTCAAGTAGCTAAAAGATCAATCCTTTGCAAAATTATGCAATTTTAATTGTGAAACTTTTATTTATTTTACATTTTTAGAATATCGAACAACTTCTCAGCTAACAATATTTTGATTTCTATAATCCTGGGGTAATTTACTAATCTCCAAAGAGGTAATGTATATATATATATATATATATATTGGGCTATCCATTGATCAGTCACAATATTAATATTTACTCAAAACTCCCATAAGGTCACCCAGTATGGGGGGCTGCATTCTCCATAGGTTGTCTATAATATAGTCTCCAAAGAAACATCTCAAAAGGATAAAATTTGGGGTTAGATTTGTTCAATCCTCCAGTAGGGCTTTCTCCAAAGGCTTTAAAAATGCAACCCCAATTGCAACTCTTCCAACCCTATCATGACCCACCAAAAGCTAAAATTTGATTGAAAATTATGTGGAATCCACTTGAATCTTTTTATTTAAATGTTGATATCAAATTATGTGGAACTCACTTTAAATGTCAAATAATAATTTTGGACATTCTCTTTTTTTATGTTGCATCGAATGGTCATATATGTGTGTATATATATATTCAAATTTTTTTCCTATAAATATAATTCTAAATTTTACAACACTCACAATATTCTCAGTATTTTCTTTATGATGCAATGGTTGGTGGGAGATAATGTAACGACCCGTCCCAAATTTCAGGATTAGATTAGTGACTAATCACGATTAGTGAGGTTAATCGGTGATTAGTTGGGCGAAATCGGACGAACGATGCAAAATGACCGTTTTGCCCCTAGCGTGGGTAAAATATTGACTTTTCGTTCGGACGGTCAAATGGACTTTGACTGATGACCTTGCCGTAGTTCGTGACGTCACGAGTTCATAGACAGGTGGCACGTATAATTCCGACGTTCGAGGAGGAAGTTATGACGTTTAGGGGCATTTTGGTAATTTTAGTTAAATGGGGCAAATAGTGGACTTTTTGACCGGGATGTCCGATGGCCGAGGCTCGAGGACCGTTACGTAGATAAGGACGATACGAATCCATAGACAGGCGACACGTCGAATTCGGACGTTCGACGGCGAAGTTACGGTTCACGGAAGTTCAAGTGCACTATTGCATGAATTACGAAACGAGTTAACTTTTGGACTTTAGTGGGGCCCAGATATTTAATGGAGGCCCAATGGATGAGTGACAAGTGTCACCCATCCAATGGACACCCAAATTGATTCGTGCACCGTGCATTCCATTCCATTTCTTCATTCAAACACACACTCTTCCCATTACCCGATCTCACCCAAACCATTCACCCAAAACCCATCCCACCTTAACCATGACCAGCCGTGAGGACCAGAGAGATTGAGGGAGCTGAGGTGGCCGGCCTGGAGGCCTGATGTAACACCCCGGAAATTCGAGGATTTCCATATTGTAATTTAATGTGTGATTTGACGATTTTACCCCTGTGAATGGTATGGTCAAATGTTGACTTTTTGATTGATGAACTAAATGGACTTTGACCTATGACCGTGACGTAGTTCGGGACGTCACGAGTTCATAGACAGGTGGCACGTCCAATTCGGACGATCAGGGTAAAAGTTATGACTATCGGAAGTTCAGGGGCATTAACGTAATTTGGACTCTCGGGGGAAAATGTTGACTTTTCTTTGGACAACTAATTTTCTGTTGACTCAAGGACCGTTGGGTAGGCCTCGACGTCCTGAGTCCGTAGACAGGCGGCACGCCGAAATCGGACTTCGTGCGAGGAAGTTATGGTCAGAAACGTGAATTCGGGAAGTTCGGGTCTCGGTTTTCGTGTCGAATATTATATTCAGAAATTCTGATTGAAGCACACCTGGGGAGTGACAAGTGTCACTCACCCATTGGCTAGATTGGATCAGATCCACTATTGGATTAATTAACATTTGAATCAGCTTTAAATTTCAGCCTTTGGATTGAAAACCCCAGATCTGATCTCAGCCCTTGATCTCATTTTTAGATTCAATCTGGACCGTCCGTTCTTTCCCTCCATTTCTTTATAATTCATACCCGCAGAACACTCTGTCCATTTCGATCAAGCATCCCAGCTAACCATCCACTCACTGTGTCTGCGTGTTGGGGGACTCCCTAGGGAGACGGAGCGGCGGCAGTGAGCACGGCGGAGGACGGCGGCGCGGAAGGAAGCAGGGGAAACCCGTGGCGGTTTCAACCCAGATTTTTGGTAAATCATTTCCCACGTTTAAACTGGTCCGTTATGAATCCTAATCAACTCTAGGAACCTCCAGGAACCTTCTGGATTGGAGCCCGTGGCCGGTGGAGCTCAGGGCGGTGGCACAACTGCGACGGGAGGCCGGTGCTGTTCTTCGAGGTAGGCCCTCGATTCAATCCGTTTTTCTCAATTCTTTTTACATAGAACCAATCTAGGGACTAAGACGAGTAATTAGGAAATGAAAGGAAGGAAAATGATCCAGAAATGAAGAAATGGCAACCGGGTCGTGATCGCGGGTCTGATCGACCCGAGTTGCAGGAAAACGGGTCAACCCGTCTGAGGACAGCGGTGATGACGTGGCACCCTGTCAGCCTGTCAGATGACGTGGACCAACCGTGAGCCGACACGTGTCACATGTCAGTGCACAGTCAGCACTGACATGTCAGTGACGTGGACCAGTCAGGGACTGCCACGTGTCACTGACATGTCAGTGACGTGGACCAGTGCCGTACTGACACGTGGCACATGTCAGATCTGACACGTGGTCTGACAGATCAGTGAGGTGGACCAATCAGATGTTGACACGTGGCACCTGTAAGAGTCTGACATGTCAGACCTGACAGCTGTCAGATGACGTCAGCATGACGTCATGCTGACGTCAGCAGTGACGTCAGCGATGACGTCAGCAGGAACTGTTCCTGCGTTGACCGGCGCGTGGGGGCGCGTGTGAACAGTGTTTCTGGTGGGACCACCACCATTCTTTAGGTTTCGACGATCCGGATCCAATGGTGGTGGTTTCGGGTCGATCGGAGATCTTTAATTTGGTCAAAATAAGGTTTATTGCCTTAGGAAGCGCGTTCGGGCGGCTTTCCCGGGCCGGTTTCGGTCTAGGGCTTCTTGGTTAAATGTTAGGGGTTTAAATTGACCTTTACGAATACTTGGACTTGACAGGGATTGTACATTTGTACCAGGACGAGGGTATACGTTCGGTTTCTAGCAGGATTGTACTGTGAGTGGACTATTTTCTTAAACCCTTGTGTGCACAAATGTTTTCTGGTTATTTATACTTATTCACATGCTGAAACAATAATGGTTTTGAGGATATGGAAAATATGGTTATGGCATGTTTCACGGTATTTGGGCTTGAGACCCGTCTGATGAAACTTAATGATTTGATTCGGATTTTATCTATGTATATATATGCCTTGCATGTGGATATCAACAAAATGCATTTGTTACTGCACTGTATAGATCCTTCCATATTATATTGTCTCCTCCGGCGAGGTACCCCGGAGAGGTCACGGGCGTCTAGTACGTCCAGCGTCTATGACGCTAAGCATCAGGTGATGCTGCATCAGGTGATGCTGTACCCAAACGGGGTTCGGGGATTTAACTCGGAAAATTGAGACCCGAGTGGCACGAGTAGCCTTGTGATTGTGACCTTATTGGACGTCAGGGACGTCAGACATCAGGGATGTCGGGATTGGAGTGTATAGTGCAGCAACTAAAATTATACTTATGATTTTATTATATGCCTTATGTTTCATATTATATGGTTTATGATTTTGAATCATGTTGCACGCATGTTTGAAAAACGGAGGGGTAAATTATATGTTTTACTTATCAAATGATTTTATAAGCTTGAGTTTCGGTCCACTCACCCTTAATGTTTTGATAACCCCTCCAGGTCGGGAAACTGAGGTAGAAGAGGAACCAGAGGCTGAGGCATAGATCTACTTCTGCGTACCTGAACCCCTGCTGGGCGGAGTACCCGCAGGTTTACTTTAGAGTCGTGCTCGCAAATTTGTAATTTTGAATTATATCCCTTGTCTGACATTCGTTTAATTCGGATTTGATGTATGACTTTAATTTGGTTATTTATGCTTTTAAATGTTTGGAGGTTAAAATTGGTATGAATTATTGGGTGTCAGACAGGAGCAGGGCACGTCCCCTTGTGGTCCCTGTGGGATCGGGGCGGGTCTTGTCAGCTTGGTATCAGAGCACTAGGTTGTGGTCAGTACTAGGGTATTGGTCAGCATGCTAGACTAGCGATTAGTACTAGTTACTTTTCGACTTTTAAGAATATTGTTTTCTGATCTATGCCTCTTGACAGTTGGTTATGCCTCCTAGGAGAATTCCGCATACTCGAACGGACGAGGATCTAGAAAGAGAGATGGAATGCGCGAGCATCGAAAGGGCTCAACGTTTGGGAGCCACTCCTTTCTGCGGGGGATCAAACCCCGAGGATGCTCACGACTGGATCACCAAGTGGGAGAGGATCTTCTCGGTGATGCACTGCCCTCCGGGCGAACGAGTGACTCTGGCGGCCTTCTTGCTGGAGGGAGGAGCCTACCAGTGGTGGCACGGACTCGAAATGTCTGGGTGGTCTGTCCATACCACTACCTGGGAAGCTTTCCGTTCCAGGTTTCTGGACCAGTACTACCCGGGATCCTTTCGCGCGGCGCGGGAGGCGGAATTCCTGCGGCTGGAGCAGGGTGACATGTCTGTTTCAGACTACGAGCAAACATTCGGGAAACTTTCCCGGTTCGCTGCCTCATTCGTAAGCACGGAGGAGGACAAATGTCAGCGGTTTGAGCTTGGACTCCGAGGGGAGATCCGGGCCAGTGTGACTGCTACCACTCATGCTTCTCTGAGGGATATGGTCGACGCAGCGGTGCGTGTCGAGGCCAGTCTGACGGCACACCAATCACGACAACCTTCGGGGGAAGGGCGACGTCAGGATCGCCCACATCTTGGGCCATCGGGCCATAAGAACAACAAGGGAGGGAGCTACAGGGGAGCACCCTCATCCTTCAAGGGTCGTGGCTGGTCAGGTCGACGTGGAGGCTCTCAGGGTAGAGGATCTGGACACAACTCTGGGCAGCACTCATCTTGGAGTGGTGCATCTGGTGGGCATTCGGGCAGGCCAAGGCCAGTAACTTGTTTCGCTTGCGAGGAGGTGGGCCACTATGCCAATAATTGTCCGCAGTTGTCCAAGAACAACGACGCTGGGGGCTCGAGTGTGGTGCAGAGCACGGCTTCCCACACTAATGGAGGTCGCGGTCAGGGAGGTGACCGTGGTGCTGGACGTGGCGCGCGCGGGCGCGGACGAAACGGAGGGCCGAGGGCCCAAGTGTTTGAAATGACCCAGCAGCAGGCGAGGACTGCTCCAGGCGTGGTCACAGGTACACTACATATCTTTAATTTTCTTGTACGTGTATTGATGGATGCGGGGGCTACACATTCTTTTATTTCGAAGAGTTGTACTGGTTTGCTTGATTGTGTGGTATCAGCCTTAGATTGCGAAATGGGTGTTGGCACCCCGATGGGTACCGTGTACCTTGTGAATCAGGTGATTCGGAGGTGCCCGGTAAGAATTGAGGATGTGGATTTACCAGCAGACTTAATTATTCTGGATATCCACGACTTCGATATAATCCTAGGGATGGATTGGCTGTCGGAGCACGGATCGCTCATCGACTGCTGTAGCAAGCAAGTGATTTTGCGGAGCCCGGGTTTGCCGGAAGTTATCTTTCAGGGGGAACGTGATGGTTCGCCTCCTGAAGTGATTTCGTCACTTACTGCTACCAAACTTCTACGGAAGGGATGCCAGGGTTATCTGGCGCATGTCGTGTCGGAACGGGTCGATACTTCGGTTATCGACGAAATACCGGTGGTCTGTGAGTTTCCGGATGTATTCCCGGAAGACTTACCTGGGTTGCCACCATCGCGGGAGATTGAGTTTACTATTGAACTACTCCCGGGTACCCGACCTATATCCCAGGCACCATACCGGATGACGCCGGCCGAGTTACGAGAACTCAAGACCCAATTGCAGGAGTTGGTAGATTTGGGATATGTCCGACCGAGTACTTCACCGTGGGGAGCGCCGGTGTTGTTCGTAAAGAAGAAGGAAGGAAGTCTCCGTTTATGTATTGACTATCGACAACTCAACAAGGTGACACTGAGGAACCAGTATCCTCTACCCAGGATCGATGACCTTTTCGACCAGTTGCGGGGAGCTCAGTGCTTCTCGAAAATTGATTTGCGATCTGGGTATCACCAACTGAGGATTTCGGAGGAGGATATTCCGAAAACTGCTTTTCGAACCCGTTACGGGCACTACGAGTTCCTTGTTATGCCATTTGGTTTGACGAATGCTCCAGCAGCATTCATGGATCTGATGAACCGGGTCTTCCGACCCTACCTGGATAAGTTCGTGATTGTGTTCATCGATGATATTTTGGTATACTCAAGGAGTGCCCGTGCACATGAAGAACATCTACGGTTGGTCTTGGAGAGACTGAGACAAGAACAATTGTTTGCCAAGCTGAGCAAGTGTCAGTTTTGGCTGAGCAGTATTGGTTTTCTGGGACACGTGATATCGACGGATGGGATTTGCGTGGATCCCCAGAAAACAGAAGCGGTGACCAACTGGGCTAAACCGACAACAGTGACCGAGGTGCGGAGTTTCGTCGGATTAGCAGGTTACTACCGGAGATTCGTGGAGGGCTTCTCCAAAATTGCTGCACCATTGACTCGTTTGACTCGGAAGGGAGTAAAGTTTATCTGGGACGAGCAGTGCGATCGGAGCTTTCAAGAGTTGAAAGATCGATTGACCACTGCACCTGTCCTTGCGTTGCCGGACGACAGTGGAGAGTTTGTGGTTTTCAGTGATGCATCGCTGCAAGGTTTGGGCTGCGTGTTGATGCAAACTGGCAAGGTTATCGCCTATGCATCCAGGCAGCTGAAGACTCATGAGTTGAACTACCCTACCCATGATTTGGAGTTGGCGGCGGTGGTTCATGCTCTCAAAATCTGGAGACATTATCTGTTCGGCGCAACGTGTCGGATATACACCGACCACCAGAGTCTTAAATACTTATTCACTCAGAAGGAGCTCAACATGAGACAACGGAGATGGTTGGAGCTGCTGAAGGACTATGACTGTACGATTGAGTACCATCCGGGTAAGGCCAATGTGGTGGCGGATGCACTCAGCAGGAAATCAGCGGGAACTATTGCACACCTGGGGATGGTGTATCTTCCCTTGCTGGTGGAACTCCGGAAGGCGGGAGTTATTTTGGGTACGGACAAGCATGGAGCTTTGTTGGCCAGTTTCCATGTGCGACCAGTACTGATTGATCGGATCATTGAAGCACAACTTCAGGATCCGATACTCTGTATTTACAGAATTGAGGTCGATGCGGATGGGAGACAGGATTTTACCATCCGGGACGATGGAGCACTGGTGAAATTGGGCCGTTTGTGCGTACCTGCAGTGGCAGAGTTACGGGCCGAGATACTTGAGGAGGCCCACAGTTCGGCCTATGCTATGCATCCGGGAGGTACAAAGATGTACCGTACCCTCCGGAACCATTATTGGTGGCCAGGAATGAAGAAGGATATTGCTGAGTTCGTGAGCAAATGCTTAACCTGTCAGCAGGTTAAGGCGGAACGGTAGAGACCGTATGGGGCTATGCAGCCACTTCCGATTCCTGAGTGGAAGTGGGATCACATCACCATGGACTTCGTCTTTAAGTTACCGAGGACTCAGAGTGGAGTGGACGGAGTATGGGTGATCGTGGATCGGTTAACCAAATCAGCCCATTTTCTGCCAGTTCAGGAAACCTATAAACCTAACCGACTGGCTCAGTTGTTTGTGAAGGAAATCATACGACTTCATGGTACGCCGGAATCGATCGTGTCTGATCGTGATCCGCGTTTCACTTCCAGGTTCTGGCGAAGTTTGCAAGCTACTTTGGGAACAACCTTACGTTTCAGTACTGCTTTCCATCCACAGACCGATGGACAGTCTGAGAGAACCATTCAAACCCTGGAGGACATGATGAGGTCATGTGTACTACAGTTTCAAGACTCTTGGGATACTCATTTGCCATTGATGGAATTCGCTTACAACAACAGCTATCAGGCAAGCATCGGGATGACACCTTATGAGGCACTGTATGGCCGACAGTGCAGGACACCTATCTGCTGGACGGAGGTAGGAGAGCGAGCGGCTGTAGGGCCGGAGATGATGGACTTAACCGTGGAAACTGTTCGCGTGATCAAGGAGAGATTGAAGGTGGCACAGGATCGCCAGAAGAGTTATGCCGACCGACGGATTCGAGACTTGGAGTTTGAAGTGGGAGATTTTGTCTTCCTGAAGTTTTCTCCGTGGAAAGGGATTATCCGGTTTGGCCGACGGGGGAAACTGAGTCCGCGTTTTATCGGACCTTATGAAATCGTGGAGAGAATTGGCAGAGTTGCATACAAATTGGCACTACCTCCAGAACTATCAAGAGTTCACGATGTTTTCCACGTATCGATGTTGCGGATGTACGTACGTGATGCTTCTCATGTACTTGGGGAACAACCTGTTGAACTACGGGAGGATTTGAGCTTTGAAGAACAACCAGTACAGATCTTGGATCGGAAGGACAAGGTACTACGACGGAAGACGATCCCTCTCGTGAAAATTCTCTGGAGAAACCAGAATGTGGAAGAAGCCACATGGGAGCCTGAGGCTCAGATGCGAGAACAATTTCCTCATTTGTTTCTTTGAAATTTCGGGACGAAATTTCTTAAGGGGGGAAGGTTGTAACACCCCGGAAATTCGAGGATTTCCATATTGTAATTTAATGTGTGATTTGACGATTTTACCCCTGTGAATGGTATGGTCAAATGTTGACTTTTTGATTGATGAACTAAATGGACTTTGACCTATGACCGTGACGTAGTTCGGGACGTCACGAGTTCATAGACAGGTGGCACGTCCAATTCGGACGATCAGGGTAAAAGTTATGACTATCGGAAGTTCAGGGGCATTACCGTAATTTGGACTCTCGGGGGAAAATGTTGACTTTTCTTTGGACAACTAATTTTCTGTTGACTCAAGGACCGTTGGGTAGGCCTCGACGTCCTGAGTCCGTAGACAGGCGGCACGCCGAAATCGGACTTCGTGCGAGGAAGTTATGGTCAGAAACGTGAATTCGGGAAGTTCGGGTCTCGGTTTTCGTGTCGAATATTATATTCAGAAATTCTGATTGAAGGACACCTGGGGAGTGACAAGTGTCACTCACCCATTAGCTAGATTGGATCAGATCCACTATTGGATTAATTAACATTTGAATCAGCTTTAAATTTCAGCCTTTGGATTGAAAACCCCAGATCTGATCTCAGCCCTTGATCTCATTTTGAGATTCAATCTGGACCGTCCGTTCTTTCCCTCCATTTCTTTATAATTCATACCCGCAGAACACTCTGTCCATTTCGATCAAGCATCCCAGCTAACCATCCACTCACTGTGTCTGCGTGTTGGGGGACTCCCCGGGGAGACGGAGCGGCGGCAGTGAGCACGGCGGAGGACGGCGGCGCGGAAGGAAGCAGGGGAAACCCGTGGCGGTTTCAACCCAGATTTTTGGTAAATCATTTCCCACGTTTAAACTGGTCCGTTATGAATCCTAATCAACTCTAGGAACCTCCAGGAACCTTCTGGATTGGAGCCCGTGGCCGGTGGAGCTCAGGGCGGTGGCACAACTGCGACGGGAGGCCGGTGCTGTTCTTCGAGGTAGGCCCTCGATTCAATCCGTTTTTCTCAATTCTTTTTACATAGAACCAATCTAGGGACTAAGACGAGTAATTAGGAAATGAAAGGAAGGAAAATGATCCAGAAATGAAGAAATGGCAACCGGGTCGTGATCGCGGGTCTGATCGACCCGAGTTGCAGGAAAACGGGTCAACCCGTCTGAGGACAGCGGTGATGACGTGGCACCCTGTCAGCCTGTCAGATGACGTGGACCAACCGTGAGCCGACACGTGTCACATGTCAGTGCACAGTCAGCACTGACATGTCAGTGACGTGGACCAGTCAGGGACTGCCACGTGTCACTGACATGTCAGTGACGTGGACCAGTGCCGTACTAACACGTGGCACATGTCAGATCTGACACGTGGTCTGACAGATCAGTGAGGTGGACCAATCAGATGTTGACACGTGGCACCTGTCAGAGTCTGACATGTCAGACCTGACAGCTGTCAGATGACGTCAGCATGACGTCAGCAGTGACGTCAGCGATGACGTCAGCAGGAACTGTTCCTGCGTTGACCGCCGCGTTGACCGGCGCGTGGGGGGCGCGTGTGAACAGTGTTTCTGGTGGGACCACCACAATTCTTTAGGTTTCGACGATCCGGATCCAATGGCGGTGGTTTCGGGTCGATCGGAGATCTTTAAGTTGGTCAAAATAAGGTTTATTACCTTGGGAAGCGCGTTCGGGCGGCTTTCCCGGGCCGGTTTCGGTCTAGGGCTTCTTGGTTAAATGTTAGGGGTTTAAATTGACCTTTACGAATACTTGGACTTGACAGGGATTGTACATTTGTACCAGGACGAGGGTATACGTTCGGTTTCTAGCAGGATTGTACTGTGAGTGGACTATTTTCTTAAACCCTTGCGTGCACAAATGTTTTCTGGTTATTTATACTTATTCACATGCTGAAACAATAATGGTTTTGAGGATATGGAAAATATGGTTATGGCATGTTTCACGGTATTTGGGCTTGAGACCCGTCTGATGAAACTTAATGATTTGATTCGGATTTTATCTATGTATATATATGCCTTGCATGTGGATATCAACAAAATGCATTTGTTACTGCACTGTATAGATCCTTCCATATTATATTGTCTCCTCCGGCGAGGTACCCCGGAGAGGTCACGGGCGTCTAGTACGTCCAGCGTCTATGACGCTAAGCATCAGGTGATGCTGCATCAGGTGATGCTGTACCCGAACGGGGTTCGGGGATTTAACTCGGAAAATTGAGACCCGAGTGGCACGAGTAGCCTTGTGATTGTGACCTTATTGGACGTCAGGGACGTCAGACATTAGGGATGTCGGGATTGGAGTGTATAGTGCAGCAACTAAAATTATACTTATGATTTTATTATATGCCTTATGTTTCATATTATATGGTTTATGATTTTGAATCATGTTGCACGCATGTTTGAAAAACGGAGGGGTAAATTATATGTTTTACTTATCAAACGATTTTATAAGCTTGAGTTTCGGTCCACTCACCCTTAATGTTTTGATAACCCCTCCAGGTCGGGAAACTGAGGTAGAAGAGGAACCAGAGGCTGAGGCATAGATCTACTTCTGCGTACCTGAACCCCTGCTGGGCGGAGTACCCGCAGGTTTACTTTAGAGTCGTGCTCGCAAATTTGTAATTTTGAATTATATCCCTTGTCTGACATTCGTTTAATTCGGATTTGATGTATGACTTTAATTTGGTTATTTATGCTTTTAAATGTTTGGAGGTTAAAATTGGTATGAATTATTGGGTGTCAGACGGGAGCAGGGCACGTCCCCTTGTGGTCCCTGTGGGATCGGGGCGGGTATTGTCACCTGAACCGCCGCCCACGGCGGCGAGAGGAGAAGAAACCCGCAAGGTACCTGGTTAGCCAATTTTGATCCATTTTTCCATTTTTGTTGTTATGGTTGGTTTTTAATGGTTTTAATGAGTCCATTAGGTTGCTAGGGAAATGTTAGGAAGGTTTTAGGAAGCTTGGGATGGCTGGGCAGCCATGGGAGAGTTTTGGGAACTTTGAACCGTTTGGTTCAAAATCGAACCATAGGATTTAGGTGTTTTTAGGTTGTTTTAAGGATTGTAATGGCTAGAAAACATCAAAATAGGAAGATAGGAACCAAAAAGGAAGAACTAGGATGAAAAATGGGGTGTCTAGGGCCGTGAACCGGTCACGCCGGTCCAGTTGGACCGACCAAACCAGGTGAACCGGTCCGGAACAGTAAAACCGGTCTGCTGGAGGTTAGTGACGATGAACAGTAATCTGGCCCTTCTTGGGGCACGTGAGGGCGCGTGGACCATAATTTGGGGAAGTGTTCAACATATGAAATCTTCTATTCGATGTAACGAAGATTTTGGGACTGGTCTCGCGTCAAGCGGACATCTTTTCGATAGATTTCGGGGTGTCAGAAGGTTTAGGGTCGGTTTAAAAATAGCTAAAAGTTCGGGAAAATTACGGGGCTTTTATGGGAGGTTAATTAAGTAGTTAGTAACCTTCTATTAAAATTTGGACAGGTTTGGGAGTCCCGGTGATAGCGATTGGCTCAGGAGAGCCTATCACACGCAAATCGAGGCGGCAGCTCGGACGGTCTGTGAGTGGACCTTGATTTCTAAACTGTGATGCATGCATAAATGTTTTATATGGATTATGAATGTGATTTGATGATGTTGATTTGGATATTTGTGAATTATATGGTTTCACGTATTTCGAGGCGATTTACATGCTTGCACGTAAATCGAGATTTCCGGTTTTACTCTGATTTTCCATTCTTATGGTTTTGGAAATGGTTTAATGAAATGATTTTGGATTTGAAAAGGTAAACTTGATTTATGAACTCTCGGACTTGAGGTCCAGTTGATTTAATGAGGCATCGGGCTAGAGGCCCAATTGGTTTACAATTCGGACCGGGGGTCCAATTTGTATGTGGATTCGGGCCTAGGGCCCAGTTATGTATTACAAATGGTTTTTACGGGTCATGATGGTTTATGGGAACCGGCATGAACCCTTGGAAAGGATTTTACGGGTCATGACGGTTTATGGGAACCAGCATGAACCCGTGAAAGGATTTTATGGATTATGACGGCTTATGGGGGCCGGGCATGAATCCTGGAAAGGTTTAAAGAATGATTTCAAAAGGTTTTTCATATTCCATTCTTTATATATGATTGTCTCCTCCGGGGAGGGTCGTTGGCCTGGGTGGACCCCGGAGTAGTCACAGAGCACTGACTGAATGGTGTCGCCCCCCAGTTGGGTTCTTTACTCTCAGGATGGGCACTCATTGTGACAGGACCCATCCCAATCCCCCCTGGATTAGTGCGGGATGACCCTGCTCCCGTCTGACACGAAGTGTCAGACAAGGGATCTTTTCCACCTTTGCCCTCCCAGGCTATCAGAGTACGCCAGAATCCGGAGGAGGCATGTGATATCTCGGTCTCTGCTACAGTCCACATCCGATGTCAACCTGAAGGGCAGTCAAAACATTAAAAACTGTGAGTGGACAAAACAAAGAGTTTATAAAAACATTTCACAAGACATTTGTACCCTCCACTAAAAAGCATGCATGCATTCGAAAACCATTTATCCAAAACAAACCATATGTGGGACTAAGCCCAAAGCAGATATAAACCAAGGTCGAAAGGACCACAATGAAAACGACCATACGGGCCACTGCCCAAATCCATAAGGGACTCGGCCCCAAGCCATAAAGAAACCAAGTACACGAGCCACTGCTCAAATCCTGTGCACACCACATATCATATATCATATATACATATAAGTCACACAACCAATCCTGTCACGGTATCCAAAGCTACGCGCGTGCTACCCGGGTCTCAATCCGAGTCTTCTCAAAGTCAAGGTCAATGTCCGCAGACCACTGACCCTACCCGAGGTAATAGTAATCATAGCCTTCCTGAGAGTAAGGAACCCAACTGGGGGGTGACTCCACTCAGTCGGTGCTCCGTGACTACTCCGGGGTCTACCCAGGCCAACGACCCTCCCCGGAGGAGATAGTAGAACATGTAAAGGAAGGTAGATGAACATATATATACATAACATAAACATTCATGACCGGTTCCCCTGAAGCGTCATGATCCATAATATCCATAATCAGGTAACATGCTGGTTCCCATAAACCGTCATGTACCGTAATAACATAATCAGGGTTCATGCCGGTCCCCATAAACCGTCAAGAACCAGAATGACCTGACAAAGGTTCATGCCGGTTCCCATAAACCGTCATGTACCACGATGACCTGACAAAGGTTCATGCCGGTTCCCATAAACCGTCATGAACCACAATGACCTTTCCAGAGTTCATGCCGGTTCCCATAAACCGTCATGAACTTGGAAATCCATCTAGGGTCCCTGACCCGAAATCATCAGTGTAAAACAACTGGGTCTCGTGCCTGAACATATGACTCAACTGGGCACCGTGCCCGATATCTAAGGGTCAGTCACGACTTTGATCATAGTGATGCGTGCGACCATCCATCCAGGGCCGCCCTCAATCCTGGTATATCGCCGTGAACGAATCAGCTGACGCGACCACCACAAGATCATGGTGCACTCCTCACCGATCGTTATCCTGAACCGTCAGCACTCCGAAGTCGAGCCTCTCCAGGCTGCCCGACCACAATTCGTGCATCGTGACCTCTCCGGAAGGAACACATCCCAATCCGGAGGCGAGCGTTACATCGTCGATCGTCGTGCACATAGCACCCGTCGCGACCACGATTTAGACCCGAAGGTCGTAAATAGTGTCATATGCCCGAGACAAAACCAAATGGGTCTCATACCCGAATTTATCCTTTTAGAAATCCAAAACCTTTTCATTTAGACCAATAAAGAAATGCAGACCCGTATAAGCACCGTATAAGGCCGAAACCTCGAAATATGTGCTTATACGTAACCACATACAAATGCACCCATGGAATTACAAACAAGAAATTAAAACATATAATAAACATTTATGCATGCACCAATTTAGAAAATAAGGTCCACTCACAGACCGTCCGAGCTGCCGTCTCGATTTGCGTGCCATACGGCTCCCCGAGCCGATCACCGTCACCGGGACTCCCAAACTTGTCCTAATCGTAATAGAAGGTTACTAACTACTTAATTAACCTCCTACCAAAGTCCCGTAATTTTCTGATATTTTTAACTATTTTTAATCCCGAACCTAAACCTTCCGATGCCCCGAAACATATCGAGACGGTGTCCGATTGACACGAAACCAGTCCCAAAATGTTAGTTACATCGAATAGATGATTTCGTATGTTGGAACCTTCCCCAGATTCCCTGCCACGCGCCCTCACGCGCCGCCTGAAGTGGCTGCGCGTGGGCTTCACGCGCCAGCTACAGTACCTGCTGACGTCAGCATGACGTCATCTGACAGCTGTCAGGTCTGACATGTCAGACTCTGACAGGTGCCACGTGTCATGCTCCCATTGGTCCACGTCACTGTGCTGTCAGTGCCACGTGGCAGTCTGACATGTGCCACGTGTCATCACGGCACTGGTCCACGTCAGTGACACGTGTCAGCCCCTAATTGGGCCATGTCACTGACATGTCAGTGCTGACTGTGCACTGACATGTGACACGTGTCGCACTCCTATTGGCCCATTTTCTGACATGTCAGCTGACATTGTCAGATCTGTCAATGCTGACGTCATCCCTGACATGATGACGTCAGCAGGATGACGTCACCTGTCATCCCCTACATCGGTTAGACCGGTCCGAACCGGTCCGGTCCGGTTTTTCCTGCAACTTGGACCGGCGTAACTGGTCCAAGTCTCCTTCTCCCTCATTTTCGGTCCGTTTGCTTCCATTCGAATTCCTAAATTCCTATTTCTTCATTTCCTATCAATCCTAATTAACTAAACAACCTAAAACCTACGAAATCCGACAGGTCCAATTTGAACCTCACGGTTCGATTTTTCCCGATCAGCCTACACGGCTGCTCAGCCGTCAACCACTACCAAAACCCTCCTAATAGCTTCCTATTAACCCCCTAAACTCATCCTAATCGTCCATAAGCACCCATAACATCAAAATCAAATTAAAAAGGGAAAATGGCCATACCGTGCACCCACACGGGTTCTTTGCCTCCACGCTGCCGTCCACGGCGGTTCTGGCCGCCCAGCAGCCATCCTTAGTCTCTCACGACCCCTCTGGTCACTCAGGCCTGCTCCTCTGGGATTGGGTTGGATTGGTTTGAATGGTTGGGTGAGATCGGGTGATGGGTGTGTGTTTGAACGAAGAAAATGAAAATGCACGGTGAAAGTGCATGTATGTAATGTGTTGTCCAGTGGATGAGTGACACTTGTCACTCATCCATTGGTTGCTAAAAAGCAACTGGGCCCACTAAAGACAAAATGCACTTTTTGTCTCGTAAAACGTGCCATCGTGAATAGTAACTGGGAACTTCCATGAACCGTAACTGCGCCGTCGAACGTCCGAATTCGACGTGCCGCCTGTCTACGGATTCGTATCGTCCTTATCTACGTAACGGTCTTTGGCCCTCGGCCATCGGACCTCCCGGTCAAAAAGTCAACATTTGACCCCTTTTATCCAAAATTACCAAAATGCCCCTAAACTTCCGAACGTCATAACTTCCTCCTCGAACGTCGGAATTGAACGTGCCACCTGTCTATGAACTCGTGACGTCACGAACTACGTCACGGTCATCGGTCAAAGTCCATTTGACCGCCCGATTGAAAAGTCAATATTTTGCCACCACCAGGGGCAAAACGGTCATTTCGCATCGTTCGTCCGATTTCGCCCAACTAATCACGGATTAGCTTCACTAATCGTGATTAGTCACTAATCTAATCCTGAAATTTGGGACGGTCGTTACACATTGATCTACGGACATTGACCTGGGTGGACCCTAGAGAGACTTGGGTTTGAGACCCCGGTTAGCACGGGCGTAGCTTTATTTTACCGTGACAGGTTCTTGGATATGAAATATAATGGATAAACATGATTTCAATTGGTTTGGAAAATTGTGTTTTATGATGATAAATGGATTTGGGCTGAGGTCCCACATATATTTACTATGTTATGGTTTTCTGTAAATGGTTTTGGGCAAGAGCCCGTGTGACTTGTATTTACGGAATTTGGGGCTGAGACCCTAATGATGGTTGTTTAAACATATGTGTTTGGATCAATAGTTTTACTATGCATGCATGCTTTTTAGTGAAGGCTATAAAGGTCTTCATATGAAATGTTTTTATAAACTCTTTATTTTTGTCCACTCACAGTCTTTCTGTTTTTAATACCCTTCAGGTTGGATACGATGTGGACTGTAGCAGAGACCGAGATATCACATACCTCCTCCGAATCCTGGCGTACTCTGATAGCTCGGGAGGGCAAAGGTCGGAAATATCCCTTGTCTGACACTTCGTGTCAGACGGGAGTAGGGTCATCCTGCATTAATCCGGGGGGATTGGGATGGGTCCTGTCAGATAAAATCTCTTCACGAGTTGGATAAGAAAATATGATCTAATGGATACAAATAAAATAAGAAGATCTAATATAACAATCTATATAGGATAAAATCTTATCTTTTCGGAATTTATATATTTTTAGGTTAAAATGATTAGGAACAAAATTAAAGATTACATAAATAAACAATAAATTAAGAAATTTAAAGGAAAATTTATTTTAATCAATATTTAAGATTTCATGCGAATCATGAATGTTGCTCCATATATATCCTTAATAAATATAAACCCTACTCTGAGCAATATGTTATCTAGCCCAAATTATTCTTTTGGGGTCTACATTTGGAGTTACATCCACCACAAATACAACCCCAAATGTAGTCTCCCATTGTGGGTGGCCTAACCATATTTTTGAAAATTTTCAATCCTTAACCACTATAATAATTACTCAGAGACCCTTTAAAAATTTTAATCCTTATTTAGTAGCTTTTTCTTTTCCTTGTATTTTATGAAAACATTACTCCCATCTTAAAACATTTTTTATTGTTCATTTTAAAAAGTAATATAAGGACAATTCAACTCAAAATAAGATAACTAAGAGCAAAAAATCTTCAAAAATACTTTTCAACTTCAAGTTTCCAAAATTTTACTATCACTGATATTAGAAGATTATATTAATCACTTATGATTTAATTTATTTCTTGTATTTTGTACCCAAAATTCAAGAATTAAACTCTAAACCTTAAGTCATAAACTCTTTTACCCCTACCAAAAAAAAAACTTTATCTATCCTACCATTAAACTCCAAATAATACGAATTTTATTTAAAAAAAAAATCAAATTGTAATATATAAATTTAATTAAAAAAATGGTTTAAGTTTAATTTTAAAATATATACCGTTAGAATTTTAATCAAGCATTGTATAAAAATATGATAATAAATATATACACCTAAAAAATAATATAAAAATCTTTAAATAAAGAATTATTATATTTTAACTTCTAAATAAAAATATAAATTTGTTAAGAATTATTTTGATAATTTTTTTTTTGGGGTAAATTAATAAGTAAACGGATCGCACATTGGATTTCCAAGACTGGTGAATATAGACAACTCATCTTCCATGTAATTGCATAAGCATATTATGTCTCCATATGCTCTTCGAGGTCAACGCAAGTAACCAAAAAAAAAATTACAGTACGGAGATTCCTACTGAGACTGCCACGTCAATGTCAACAGCAGAAATGCAGAAGCACAGACACCAGTATTTCTCACTACATTATTCCGTATTTTAGAATAAATAGTTAAAAACTGAAAGTCTAATATTACAACTAAATCTCGAATACATAGTTAATATTTATTTCATCGTCTCCATCATTAATGTGAGATGAAGAACAAACTGATGAGCTTCCAATGCCATTGTCGCATAAAATTAATGGTCAAAAGACAATTTCATGAGTTAGATCGTCATGTTCTCCAATCACACTTGTCTGGGTCTAGCAGACAAACTTTCTAAGTCCTTATTGAGAATTAGTTAGGAGGATCTATGATAGGCATGTCCTCACACAATCCAAACCCAATAATGGCATCCCTAGATCATTTTTTTTATGCTCCAAAACTTCCAATAAAGAAAAGCATAATCTCCTCTTCAATTTTATTAATTACAACCCTTCTTTATTAAGAAGTGACAAAGACCCAATGCAAGGTGTGCACTCTCCACCATTGCCAAAGGCTTTACTTTTGTGGTTCATACTTCAAAATGTATTTAAAATGATTTTAATTGGGTAATATTATGATATTGCTGGATGTATTTGCTCAATAATTGCTTATAAAAAAATTTCTTATTTTTTTTTCCAAGATAAAAAAATTTCTTATTCAACTGCATGTATCTAAATCATGAAATATATGCTCTTTGTTATAAGGACTTGGGGTTTTTCTTGGTTGATTAGAATAGACTTGCTTTAAATAGTCATAGAAACTTGGTTTGATATTATTGGTTCCAATAGTGTATTTGTTTATGTCTTTCTTTGGAGATACTCTAGAATTTAGATGAGTAGAATTTGAATTGATAGCTTCGATCACTCTTCCTATTACCTTTATAAAAAACAAAAATCCCACTTACTTTCATTTATGTGGAAGAAATTTTATTTCATGAGATTATTTTCATAAAAAAATTCCAATCCGAATCCTTAACTTTTGAAATCCTCTAATGATACAAATAATGGACATAATTAAATTGCCTCCACACAAAACTTTATCCGTTGAGATGGTGGTGTAGGCGTGTAGCCACAGTTGCCACTTACCACCCAATTGCTAGTAACATATACATGTGAAGTGGAGCAATTGCAAATTAATTGGATGATGGACGTATATGTAGTGCTCCTCTAGTATGATGTGATTTCATACAGTTGAACAAGACACAACACATAATTTGATTCCATGTGTCCACAGATGGTTAACTCTTTGCAATGATGGGCAACAGCTGTCATCTTATGTTGACTTCTTGAGAGACAATGTCAGAAGTGTCAACCACCATGCAGCATTGATTTTTGGAGTGAGACAGTTTATTTTGACTCTTTTGGACCACTATGGCAGACAACATGACCCAACGCTCTCTAAACTCTATGCATAATTATCAAGAAAGTGCATGAGTGGTGTTGTCGCATTGGCATGGAGCTTAGGATGATGATGGTGGTGTGGGTCCCACATTGTGAGGTATTTTTAATCATAAAGTCTGTAGACTCCCTTATTTAGAGGGAGTGGACCGCACCCTTCATGTGACTGTGACCTACATAGGCTGATCAGTTTGATGCTTTTCTTCTTTTGCATGCTTCAATTCCCTTCTAACTCTCTTTTGAACTCACTCTCTCCATCTCTCACTTGAATTTGAAACCATGAAGTCAATAAGCTTCAACTCAGGACTTGGTCTTGCTCTCTGCATACTCTTCATCATCTTCTCCTCAGCATTATCAGCCCGCCTGTTAGAGGACAAAAAAGGTATGTAGTACCGATTTATGTCGATGGATAACATAGGTACTAGTATTGTGCTCACTTTTGATTCATCTTTTGCAGCACTAGGGGCAGTAAAGCTGAATGAAATCACTGGTGGAGATTCAGTCTTTGAGGTTTGCAGTTATCTTTTTCAATATTAGTTAACTTAACCCCAATTAGTCATAAATTTGTAGAGAAATATCTAGCTTCTTATGATTGTTTTTCTGATTTTGGGATATTATGTCTCTATATATAGGAGCTGATGCGAGTGGAAGATTGTGTTGATGATGGAGATGAGGAGTGTTTGAAGAGAAGGTTGATGGCTGAAGCTCACTTGGACTACATCTATACCCAGCACCATAAGCCTTGATCATCACCACATCATCATGTTCATCTCAGATTTCTTGAAGCTAGCTAGACTTAATTAATTTAATATTATATCAGATTATGAATGTAGATCTTCCTTTCCACATAATGTAACTGTTACATCTAAGTAGATATGAATAATATTATTATACATTATCTCTTTCTATTCTCAATCAAATTGGTGAATTATTATTATTATTTATTAATTAAGAAAAGTAGTATATATCAGAAACAGTTTCAAGAGCAATACGAAGAAGTACACTACATCGCTGATACTGATAGAATTTTTTAATGCAAGTATAATTCACTTGTAGAGATATAATTTATAATGTGATATACGAATTATATGATAGATAATTTTAAATAGTTAAAGGTAATTTTGTCCAAATATTAATTCATTAAAACAAGTGGGAAATTCGACTCAATGAATTTAAACACAGATAACAGATCAATAATTGGAAATTTTTTATGATGGCAGATGCATCAAATTTTAAAATATCAACCAAATCACTGTTTAGCCAATGATGAATTTCAGGCCACTGAATGGATCGATGAACTGAAAAAATTCAACCTTCAAAACATTCAAATATATACACCATAACTCATCGTTTAGTAATTTATAGCAAGATTGCCAGAGCATTCAAAACAGCAGTTGGGAAGTTTTTAAAAATTTGACTTGTGCAGGCATGCATTACATAAATCGCACAGAGCTTTCAATTCTCAACTGTTTAATTAATGTCATTAGCTCCTCTCTCATGGTAGCTAACTTTGGTGGCACTTAATACGTACTTTTCAATACTAACAAGTCCTCCATTTTAATATGTAATACTGCTGCTAATTAAAGTTTTCCACTACAGAAAGAAACCACCGAGGATGGTCCAAGTGGAAAGAGCATGAGCATAAGTTGAGAATGAGGATGGTCCAAGTGGAAAGAGCATGAGCATAAGTTGAGAATGTTTAAAGTTTTGGATTTGATTTTTCTTGAACGATTCTTATGTTAGCTTCTTGGTTCACAGTCGTTGATTAAAAAAAGAATTAGTGACATATAGCTATAAATGCAGATATGATTAATTGTGTAATTATCAGTTGGTTGAGTTCCTAATTAAAACCTCTTTTATTTGGTAAGACAAAAATATGCTGGAATTTTTATAATTAAGGCGTATTTAATATGGTGCGGAAATTTGTTCTCGTCCTCAATAAAAAAAAAGAACAAAAATTAATACATAATTATATATGTGGTGCGTCTGATCAAAGTACAAGTGGTCACCTTTACAATTCTTTTATAGTGGAAATTACTTGAAGAACAATTGTTTATACAATTTAGAATCCAATGCAGATATCTACATGCATGCCTATGTTCTTCAAAGGAAGTGTGGGGACAAGCCATCGCTAGGTAAAAAGTAACTAAATTATTACAACTAAGATAAGATAGCGAATCTTAGTCTGTCCGGATTTTGAAATCTTGGACCATTAAAGGTTAAATAAGCAGATATCGAAATCTGGTGAAAGTTAAATTTATTCTTCGAAAGGCCATATCAACGTAAGTAAAAATTTCAAGAGAGCAAATAATAATCACACTCGCGTGAGTATATGAATAAACCGTAAATATGCTCTACGATTTTTTTATATAGATTTTTTTTTTTAAACTAAATATAATGTTTTGGACATGAAATTTTTTTTTTCTTTGTTAGAGATTTTGTTCCAATAAATTTTTCTCAATAAAGTTTTAATCAGACCTCATAATATAAATATAAAATAATCAGTCTATAAAAAATTACGTTTTTAATGCTTTGGTGTGTGAATTGATGACACATTTTTTTTTTGTCATGATCTTTCAAATGTTTGGACTTACCTGCATCCCATCGCCATCAAGCCACTCAGGTACCAGCCCTCTCGGATCTTCAAAGGAATTCCATTTGTTGGACTTTCGAATTGTTGAATTTCACAAATCACATAGCCTTCATTTTCGAACTTTATAATTTATAAATAGTTGTAATGTGAGTTGCTTCTGTGAACAAAGTGGTGTTGATGGACCCAACCCATTTGACCGATTGTGTGTTTTTTTTTTTTTTCATGATTTATAGTGGTGGAAATTTTGGTTTTTGAGATCGGAGACGAGAAATGGACCCATGTGGATGAACAAACTCTCACTATGTTGTTCTTATTGGTTACAAGGATCAATGCTATGATGTTAATAGATGGGTAACAGTTTCATGGGTGAATATTATGAGATAAAGGTTATTCAATTTTCGTCTCCATTATGCGGGTTTGATGGGCAAAAGCATTTGGTCGAGTGTAATGGTGACCTTTGTGTGGTTGAACGGCAGCTAGATAGGGAGAAGAGGGTGGTGAGTGAGTCGTAAGTGCTGGGTTGTGGGTGATGGGGAGCGGGCTGGGGGCCGGGGACGTCAAGAGAGGGAGGCGAGGGTGGTCGGGTAGTGGATTGGGGAAAGAAAGGGTAATTAAATTGGTTTTAATTTTTTAAAAAAAAAAAATTAGTATAGAATTCAACAAGAAAAATTGACAGTGCAACAGAGATAGTGAACTACCTGTTTTGAGTATAAACTAAGATAGATTTTGTTTCCACAGAATTACGGCCCCCTGAACTTCTACTTCGGTTTTGGTGTCCATCTGCAGGAGTTGAAGGCCTGGTGGAGGATGCACGATTCGGATACCTGGATGGAAAACCACTCTCCGATGTTTTTTGATCCTAGCCCTTTGACCTTTTCATTGAAGCTCCACCTATGAACATGAACCTTACAGTACTTACAAATAAATTCTATGACAAAAAATATATATAATATATGCTGTCAGGTACCGGAAATTTTTGCGTCTTTGTTTGGTAATCGCCTACTCATGTCACCAGAACTTCCCCGGCCGGTGATAGTATCCTGCAAACTTTTGGTCCTTGTGATCTGAACGCTTTCCTTCTTCCCTTTCTGATACTGCTGCAAGTTAGCTTCTTCGTATGAGTGAATGGCAAATGCAGCTGCTGAAATCGCAGTTACAAACTCGATATCTTGTGAATCAGAATTGTAATGGCTCATTTTCCCCCAGAAATTGACTTGGAAACTTTTGCACTTTGTTATCTAAAGAAACATATTTAAGTAAAAAACATATTTAAATTTACAGATTTGCACCACTCAAATTAAAGCATCCGTAAACCTAATAAATAAGTGTATATTTTCAATTACATGCAAGTATGCAACATCCATGGAAATAAAATGGCCAAATAAAGTTTATTCGACCATTTAATTTTAATATATGAAAAAGCCAATGAGATCAAGAATTCACCACGCTCGATTACATGACTTGCTGGTCGGTCTTGATATCCTCATAAATTCATCAGAATCCGGTGATGGAAACCAAAAAAACTCCGATATGATATAATATAACGTTATAAGACATGTGATACTCACATTTTACCTTAATAGTATTTCATCACACCGGTGTTTTGATTTATCAAACTTTATTGTATATATATTATAATCAGAATCGTTTATTTTCTAATTCATTATTTCAAGATTATTTTCGTAAAAATTTAACAAAATTGAACATTATTTCGTCATTTATATGTACCAAATACATTAACGATTTTGATAACAATTAAGATTTTCATGGCGAACAAATTTGGTTGGATTTTTAAGACAATGATATCGTAATCATGGTCAATGTAGAGAATTAATAAACATTTTCAATTTTGAGATATGGACAAAAAAAATCAATAAATCAAAAGAGTGTTGATATAATAAAATATCATTAAAGTGAAATACAAATATTTTTCATAACATCCTGAATTAGTTTAATATTATTACCAATGAAAATAATAGTTAACTTTGAAATCACATGATCTGCAAGAGCAAATTTTGATATTCAAAAGCACATGATTTGTAAGTCCAGACTGTCAGTGGTGTAGTCGGGGTCTAATCATTTTTTCTTTCAACAAATTGTATTCTTATTTGATGACTTATTGGTTATCACAAATTTTTAAGCATTCTTGTTCAAAATTTCATATTTTAATAAATTTTCAAGGACCATTTTTTGATGGTTTCTAAAAAAATTAAAAAAAGGTCAGAATTTATTTTTGTTTTATTTATTTCATATAAACATTATTATTCATATATTGATACTCTTAAATATAATAAAATAGTAACTTCAGAAAGTTACTATAATTGTAAACATTGATAAATGAAAAAAATAAACATGAAAATAGAAATTAAAAATTGAATCCTTTGAAAATATGAAGTAAATATATTTTAGAAATATTTATAATTAAGAAAGAAAAGAAAAAAAATTAACAAAATAGGCAAATAAGGAAAAATATATAAAAAAAAATTCAAAATTTTATATATGTATGGTAAATTAGTATAATATCATGTATAACATAATACATATAAAATTAATTAGTACAAAATTACAAGAGAAAAGTAAAAAAAGTATGCACAATAGATAAACAATGTACTAAGTACATTTATTATACTATAATAAATATCTAAAATATATTAATACAAGAAACAAAAAAAATTGAGTGGGGGCACATGCTCCCACTGAGCCCCCTTAGCTCTGACCTCTTTTCCAAATGAACTGAACCTCGATACCACATTCATCAAAGAGATACGGCCATCTCTCTAGGTTGCACACCGAGCTCTTGTAGATTGTTAGTGTACGTTTGACACGCTAGGGATAATGGCCACTGGATTTGTGCCTTGGGCACCATTTCATAAATAAAATATGACCAATAAACCATCACATAATTTAAATGCGGGAATTTATCCTCTTAAAAATGAATTTTTAATGTCTCAAATTCAAAACCCAACATGCACAAAGCCTCACTTCTGGCTTTAGTGACTAGTGAATCTTCAAGTGACTAATCCGTACTAGAGTGCAAAATGAATGGGACCCTCGATCGTGCTTATGTCTCGTCCATATTGTCTCTCGTGCCATATCCATCATAGTTATGGTGATTCCCCATTTACGTACGTCGTTTTTGTTCCTTACACTTAATATCACATTTTCATATATTTTCTGACAGGACCCATCCCAATTCCCTTGAATTATCGTGGGATGTGTCTGCTCCCGTCTGACAACAAGTGTCAGAAAATGGATAAAATCGTAACCGACTCGGGGTTATTCAGAGTACGCAACAATCTGTGGCGGCATGTGATGTCTCGATCTCTGCTACATCCTGCATTCGTGATTAACCTGATGAGTGTCAAAACATAAAAGCTGTGAGTGGGAAAAAACCAACAGTTTATTTTAAAAAAAATTATCGAAGACATTTATACCCTTCGCGTAAAAGTATGCATGCATCAGAAAACAAGTATTCCAAATACTATTCTCAAAAGCCAATCATATTGCTTTTCAAATCAAAACCAGTGAAAAATGCTTTTCAATCAAGCCATCTCCTTAGTAGGGTCTCAATCCAAAATCAAATCATATGAAGGGTCTTAGCCCAAATATCAACCATGTGAGATCTCAGCCCATCATTATCATCAGCCACGATTACAATCCCAGCAACTCATGCCCATAAACTCAAGGACTGTTTTGATCCTGAGCATGTTGCTGTGAACACATCACCAGCCGACAATCACCATATCGTCGTGAACATATCATTGATTGATCTCATATAGCGCACTCTTGAGTCAAACCTCTCTCGACTGCTCAATAGCAGGCACATCGTGACCTCTCCATACCTCAGAGATGAGCATTATCTCCAGGGTCCTCTCCGGGGAAACATATTCATAATCGGAGACCCTATCTGAGTCTTTAAACTCAAAATCATGTCATCATCAACAGGGACACAAGTCCAAATATCATCAATAGGTCATAAGTTTGAAATATCATCAAATGGGTCACAAGCCCGAAAACAGTATTTATTAACACTTCATAAACCAAGAATTCCTCGAATCCTATCAAATCCACAATTGGGTCTCATGTACTTAATATCTTTCATAAATCTCATAATTAGGTCACATGCTAATATATCTCACGTTTGACTATACTCTTAGTCAAACTATAAATCAACTGGGTCATACGCCTAAAAGATATTTATAAATTCGAAAACTATTTTGTTGTTCAAATCATTTTCCAAATCCGAATAATCAAAGGGGATTTCCAACTGGAACTCATGCCTGAATCTCGATTTCTCGCATCTCTGTGAAATCCTTCGTAAATCAAATCATCGATTTCACGTCTCTCCCTGAAACAGTCAAATCATATAATCACATGCACGTAGTATACTTGACCTAAGTCTAAATATCATATAAAACAGAAATCTCGAACTATGTACAATATTGTATTTTCTTTGAAAATGCAAAATCAACAATATAAATCATATGCACTCAAGGCATCTCAAATCATGTTCAGAAGACATATAAAATAGTTATGCATGCATCATATTTTATAAAAAAAAAGGTCCACTCACAGACAGTGGTAGACCCAAAAGTTTTGCTCGATAGGGTCAATATGTAAAATGTCAAAAAATTTGGGGGAAGCAAAAATATCCTTTAAAACTAAAGGATACTATTAAAATTCATAATTTATAAAAGATTAAAAATTACAATTGTCCACGACGGCTGTTCATGTTCTTATCTCAAGTTTGACTATACTCTAAGTCAAACCATAAATCAACTGGGTCATACGCCTAAAAGATATTTATAATTTCGAAAACTATTTTGTTGTTCAAATCATTTTCCAAATCCGAATAATCAAAGGGGATTTCCAACTGGAACTCATGCCTGAATCTCGATTTCTCGCATCTCTGTGAAATCCTTCGTAAATCAAATCATCGATTTCACGTCTCTCCCTGAAACAGTCAAATCATATAATCACATGCACGTAGTATACTTGACCTATGTCTAAATATCATATAAAACAGAAATCTCGAACTATGTACAATATTGTATTTTCTTTGAAAATGCAAAATCAACAATATAAATCATATGCACTCAAGGCATCTCAAATCATGTTCAGAAGACATATAAAATAGTTATGCATGCATCATATTTTATAAAAAAAGGTCCACTCACAGACAGTGGTAGACCCAAAAGTTTTGCTCGATAGGGTCAATATGTAAAATGTCAAAAAATTTGGGGGAAGCAAAAATATCCTTTAAAACTAAAGGATACTATTAAAATTCATAATTTATAAAAGATTAAAAATTACAATTGTCCACGACGGCTGTTTATGTTCTTATCTCAAGTTTGACTATACTCTAAGTCAAACCATAAATCAACTGGGTCATACGCCTAAAAGATATTTATAAATTCGAAAACTATTTTGTTGTTCAAATCATTTTCCAAATCCGAATAATCAAAGGGGATTTCCAACTGGAACTCATGCCTGAATCTCGATTTCACGCATCTCTGTGAAATCTTTCATAAATCAAATCCTCGATTGCATGCCTCTCCCTGAAACAATCAAATCATATAATCACATGCACGTAGTATACTTGACCTAAGTCTAAATATCATATAAACCAAAAATCTCGAACTACGTGCAATATTGTATTTTCTTCGAAAATGCCAAATCAACAATATAAATCATATGCACTCAAGGCATCTCAAATTATGTTCAGAAGACATATAAAACAGTTATGCATGCATCATATTTTATAAAAAAAGGTCCACTCACAGATAGTGGCGGACCCAAAAATTTTGTTCGAGGGGGTCAATATGTAAAATGTCAAAAAATTTGGGAAGCAAAAATATCCTTTAAAACTAAAGGATACTATTAAAATTCATAATTTATAAAAGATTAAAAATTACAATTGTCCACGACGACTTTTCATGTTCTGAAAGCGTTGCATTATAGTTTCATTATCAATACAAACAAAAATATCTCTCTCGATGTAAACAACCAAACTATCACTCAACCATTGATCTCCCATTCTATTACGGAGTGAAGTCTTCACAATATTCATAGCTGAAAATGCTCTTTCCACTGAAACGGTTGCAATTAGTAGCACTAAGGCCAGTGTAAGAAATAAATACACATGCTTGTATACTCTATGCTTCCCCGTCTTGACCATTTTCTCTGCAAGACTACTAATTCATTTCAAACTAAAAAATGCATTACTCAAATGCATATCATGAATATAATCCCTAAGTTGGTCCTCAAGTGTAAGGATGTAATGACCCGGAAATTCAAAAAGGAAAAATTCGGAAATTTTGAAGGAAAATGACGATTTTGCCCCTGGAATTGGGCGAACAGTTGACTTTTTATTCGAGTGGTCAAACGGAATTTGACCGATGACTGTGACGTAGTTTGGGACGTCACGAGTTCATAGACAGGTGGCACGCCCGATTCCGACATTCGAGGAAAAAGTTAGGACGTGTGGAAGTTTGAGGGTAATTTGGTAAATTGGTCAAAATGGGCCATTTGCTGACTTTTTGATCGGGACCGTGTTTGGACTTTCCGTAAGTACCGTTGGGTAGGTCTCGAGACGCTGAATCCGTAGACAGGCGGCATACGTCAATCGGGGTTCGGATGAAAAAGTTATGGGCGTGAGAAAGTGAAGGGCAAAAGGGTAAATTGGCAAAGAGGGGTAAAATGGTAATTTGGCTGGGCTAAATTTTGTCTGGTTGCAAGAATTGCTGAGTCAATTATATGTGACTCATGCCGTGCTTTAAGTGACACATGTCACCTGGCAAAGAAAATTAGTGGCAATGCACGGTGTGATTGTACAAATCTGAGATTTGAACTAAATTGTGCATGTGTGTGTATTCTTCCAACCAAAAACAAAGACCATATATTCATACAAGACAGCTGCAATTCTCCTCTGATCGATGACAATTAAGAAGAATTAAGAGAGTTTGCAGGAGAGAATAAGAAACAAAAATAGAAAACTGAACCTTGGAACCCGAATTCATAACCCTTATCACCTCCCGATTTCGGGTTTTTCAAATCAGTGACCATTTGATCAAATTGATCTTGGATTAAGGTTCTTGGGCTCAAGACGAGTGGAGCCAGATTAAAAAGGAAGAAAATTGACGTTGTTTGGGCTCTGAACAGACTGAGTGACAGAAAAGAACTTTGAGGATTGAGTCGTGGAATTGAAGCCATGGAACCGTGAAATTGATCGTGGAAATATGTTTATTAGAACTCCACGATGCTTCCTGATGCATCAATCGAAGGAAAACATGGATAATTGATAACGATTGGATGATGAACAGTAACCGGCTATGCTTCGATATTCAAACTCGAATCGTGTGGATTCAGGTAAGGTTTGATGTTATTGACTTCACAGAACCCTAATTCAGTCTACAACGATGCTAACAGATGTTTGAATTGGTCAAAATGAGGCCGAATTGATGGCAATCGAATCGGGTCACCTCGCGGGTTGCAGGACCCGAATGACAGAGAAACGGGTGAAGATGGTGACACTGTTCACGGCGCGTGGCTTTCACGCGCGGCCGCTTACGGCGGCTCGTGAGGGCGCGTGCGTGGGAATTTCGAGGTGAGGTCAACATGAAACTTGTCCTATTTAATGTAACGAACATTTTGGCTTTGGTTTCGTCGATCGGACACCGTCTCGATAATGTTTCGAGGGTCCGAAGGTTTATGTTACGTATTTAATTAATATTAAAGTCCCGGAAAATTATGAGAAATTAGTAAGATGTAAATTGAGTCCCTAGTGACCCTGAGTAATGATTTTGGACAGGATTCGAGATTCCTGGTAAGTGTTGGAAATTACGGAACTGCGTGCAGCTCGGGAAGCGAGCGAGTTGGACGGTGTGTGAGTGGACGTTTGTTTTATAAATCATGATGCATGCATAGTTAAATGTTTTACATTATTGATTGTATGATTTGACTTGCATTGATGTCCTGATGATGTGGCATGATTATGTGTGGTTTAATGATTATTTTAATCGGTTTTCAGGCACGTTTTTCGAGGAAATGTGCAAATGTTATTTTGGGCTAGGCCCAGAGTCAAAATGGTTTCAAAATGGATATTTTGATGAATTGATAAGTCAAGGATGATTTCTGGATTATTTTAATGTTTTCCATGTGATTTTACGGATTTACGTATAATTGGTATTTGAGCTTAAACACCCTGTTGAGAATGCTTATGACTTGGTTTGAAGTCATGGATATGATTGATATGTGTTATGATATGGATTGTGTTTGTGATTGTGGATCTTGGATACTGGATCATGGACTGGATGGTGCGAGTGCAGTTCCTAGACGGAACTCGGATGTTGCGTGAGTGCAGTTCCCGAGTATGTGGTACGTCTAGATGGTGCGTGTGCAGTTCCCAGACATGATGGATATGACTCGGATGATTCCTGAGTGCAGTTCCCGAGGTTGGCCTACACGTAGTGCAGATGTGACAGTGTGATGGTTTGTGCACTTGTGAATAGTGCGGCTTGATTGGTTGATTGATTGAGTACTTGATTGTGCACTTGTGAGTAGTGCTGTTTGATGTTGATTGTGATTACATACTGGTATTGAGTACGAGTTCTGGTCTGTGTAGCCAGGTGATGATGTGTTCCTATGTTTTGGCCTGAGAGCCGGGATTTGACTTGTTATGTGGTTTGGCTGGAAAGCCGGTGATTGTCATTCATATGTTTTCCCTATGCATGCATGGTTTGATAAACTGGAGGGTAAATGATGTGTTTCAAACGTATTTGAAATGATATTATTTTTGTCCACTCACACCTTTTCTGTTTTGATAACCCTCCAGGTTGTGGCACGACATTCGGGGCTGATCACGAGGTGGAGGCATGAGCGGAAATCAGTGCAGTTATCCCTTGTCTGACAGGTGCTGAAGGGTACTTTCGGAACTTCAGTTGACTTGTCAGACGGGAGTAGGACCGGGCACGATTGTCGAGGTCCAGTTGGGACGGGTCCTGTCAAAGGAGTTCTTGAGAACTAAATTCTCGAGGATAAAATTCAGCAAAACGAAGTACTTTGTGTTTGTCAAATGCCGAGAAGGAATTATCTCGACTCAAATATGTCATAAAAATAAGTAACTCAGTACTTACCTAATTGAAGTGATTATTCAATTCTGAAAGCTGATAATCAATGATATGAACAAAGAGATCCACGCGATAATGATGATGGTTCGTTAGCTTTGAAGCTACACATTTAGATTTTCCTGGAGCATAGAATGGATCATCCATATTGGGAACATCTATATCATATTCATCACAAAAACATGAAACTTGATCAAGTAAAAGATCAAATTCATTATCTCTCATACATTTTAGTTGTTACTTACTTGCTTGAACTAGAGACATGGCATTCACAATATCTTGATATTTCCTTTGTCACTCTTGTGACAAATCATTTGTAACTCCCAAAATCGATCTCATAAAAAAAAGATGAAAAACAAACCGAAAAGTTTGAATATTTTCAATTGAAGCAATTGAAGCACTTTTATCACAGATTTGAACATAGAAATAATGCTTACCAAAGTGCCATAATGTGAGTTCCAACGTGTATCACCCTCACGTTTGAGACTAGTTTCTTGATTTAAACCTCGTCCCGTTTCAAGAAAATCATCTTCAAGAGCTTCCATAAGATCTTTTTGTAGTTGATCTCTAAGCAAATCACGGCGTTTACACGATGCTCCAATAATATTAACAAGACTATTTGCCTTTGTGAAAAATGTGGCAATATCGGTATGGCCTTTTGCGACCACCACAAGAGCTAATTGATGTTGATGTGCAAAACAATGAACATAGAAATCATAAGGATTTTCTTTCATATTTTTTGCTTTTAAGGCCATTGAACTCGTATTTCATATTACTAGCTCCATCATAACCTTGTCCTTGTAGCATGGAAATGCTCATGTTGATTGTAGAGAACAATTTGTCGATAGCATATTTCAATATGTTAGAAGAGGTATCCGCAACATGTTGAACTCCAACAAATCTTTCAATTTCATGTCCTCTTGTGTCCACATAACAAAATACCACCGCCATTTGCTCATTTGTTGAACAATCACGGGATTCATCAACCATTGTTGAAAAGAACTCACCATTCATATCCTTGGTGATAACATCAATGGTTTCAACCGCACATGCATTTTGAATTTTAGGAGCTATTAATTTGAGATTGCCTGGAGCATTATCAAACAAAACTCCCTTCACCTTCACATCATGATTTGCAAGAAATGTCATAAGCTCCATATAATTTTCTTTGTTACTTGAACTTTCTGTTTCATCATGAGCATGAAAATAAAGACCTTGCATCAATAAAAATTTAGTGCAATAAATTGCCGCATTCAAGCATATGCGGTAGTTGATACGAGCTTCATTTGATTGTTTGATCCCAATTGTTTCGATATGTTGATTTTGGTTCATAAGATCTTCACAAGTTTGTCTAGCTTGATTATGAACACTACCGACCCCTCCAATATGGTTCCTAAGCTTCTCTTTCTTCTTCCAATTTCTAAAGCCAATCTCCGTGAAGGCATCATTACAGACTTTCTCAAAATTAGTCTTAAATAAATAGCAAGGAAGGAAAAATCCCGCATCTTTATCCTTACTATACTCCAACCAAATAAACTCATCAAACCAATCACGATTGAAGTGTCGATTTTACCCTGAAAGTCTTGTTTGGGGGAAATTGTCAACATTCATTCTCGGTTGACAAGGGCCCTTTAGTAAATAAGCTCTTCGAATTTCATCGCGAATGATATAATCATAATCCAACATTCGAGGATGAAGACCCGCATCTCTAGGAAGTTTAGTTAAAATTGCATCCAACTCACTTTCTTTTGATGTTGAACTCTTTGGAACATTGGTAGTAGGATTTTGACATTGTCTCTTTAAATATCGTTCCATTAACTGTATAATAAACAAGAACATCTAAAACCTTTTAGATAACAAAATATATTCTAATAGACTAAAATAAATTTAAATAAACCACTAACCAACATGCTTCATTGGGTTCATGGGAAAAAGAATCTTCATATGCTTGTTGGGTTCATGGGAAAAAGAATCTTCATTATAATATTCTTAATATGCTTGTTGGCTTCAAGGGAAAAAGAATCTTCATTCAACATACTTCAACCTATTAACAATCATATTAAGCTAGTTCTCCAATCTCCAACCAATGGTTAAAGATTAATTTATCAATTAAAGAAAATGATTTTAACAAACAGCATTAACAATATCTTTGTCCGAACATGTTTGTTACAGTCGCTCATACGCACAAAATAGAGAATATTAACACACTAGTGCTTGGTGGGTTACTCCATCCATGATTTAGAAATTCCCTTTGCTGCCAAGTGGGTTAATTTATGTTTATTTAGAAATTCCCTTCACTGCACGTCTGCACAAGTGGGTTAACACACAAAATATAGAATATTAACATACAATCATGAACCTAAATCATTAGCCAAAAGTTATAAGCAAGTAGCTAAACAGGGGGAAAAAAGTTGCATTGCACAGGCTTTATACAAGCAACATCATCAATCAAGAGAAGCAAAACATTTCCCAACACTAAATAGAGTTGCATGAATGATCTTATCGAAAATTTAAATGTCTAAAAGTTGTTCAATAAAGCACACCGACAAAAACTGCTCTCCCATCTTTTCATACACCATCTCTAGCTAAGAACAAAGATTCATGCTTACTATGATTTGAGTATCCAAAACAGGAGGTTTGAAAAAATTGCAAGAATTCACGCCACCCAAACAAAAGAAAAATTATCAACCTATTTATTTAAACAACTGAACCGAAACACATGATACATCAACAGTACATCAATAAAAAAAAAAATCTACATAAATGAGGAGTAAGGAGAGGGAGACGAACTGGAGACGACTACAGACTGCCTGCTTGCTGCCTTGTTGCTGGGAGATGTCGCAAGTCACTGCAATTTGATTTTCGCCGAAGGAGATTCAAGATTGGGAGGCGAGGAGAGTTGGAGAGGGAGACACACAGATGGGTCAGAGGGCGTGCGGGCTGCAGTGTTCGCTCTTCAATTATTTTTTAATTAAACAGCGTCGTTTATTAAGTAAAAAAACCACTTAAACACATAAAATGATGTTGTTTTATGTCGCTTAAAGAAAAAAAAAAACAGAAGTCATCTTCCCTCTGTCTCTATTCTCAGAGGCATTTTCTCAAACACCTAGGGGGACAATCTAGCGGAGTGTACAGGGTCAAAATCTTCCTTACCTGAAGGTTTCTCCAGCGAGGGGAGGGTCAAGTGACCTCTCTTGCCCCTTGGTCGGTCCGCCCCTCCTCACAGACCGTTCGTGCTGCGCGTTCCGAATCCTACGCCGTAAGCCACTATGGGGCTAATCCATACACTCCCGGACCTCCGGACCTGTCCAAATCATATCCAAATGTTACTATCTATCAATACAAGTCCTAATCATAAACCCTAAAAACTTCCAAAATAATCTCCTGAGGCTAAAAACCTAAAATTCACTAATCAAACGACCTCCGATCAACCTGAAACCACCACCATTGGAAGCAGATCGTCAAAACTTTTCAATTATGATCACACTTCACCTCAAAATTCGTGCTCACGTGCCCTTAGACGTCGGTCAAAGTTTCGATCAACAAAAGTCAACGGTCAACATTGACATCAACAAAGTTAACGTTTACGTCATCTGCTAACGTCAGCCTGACAGGTCTGACTGCCTGGCACGTGGCACTCCCTAACTAGTGCCACGTGTCTCTAACATCTCTAAGACACTGCCACATGGCACCACCTCATTGATCAACGTGGTTTGACAATGCTAACGTGGGCCTGCCACGTCAGCTGCCTCATCATGTGACACATCTGACAGCTCACCACGTGGAACCATCTCATTGGTCCACGTCGTCTAACATGTCTTGTAACGCCCCGGAAATTCGGAGAATGTAATTTTGTAAAATAATGAATGAAATGACGTTTTTACCCTTGGGAATAGTTTGGCCAATTTGTTGAATTTTTGATTGGTAGTTCAAACAGACGTTGACCGATGACTGTGACGTAGTTCGAGATGTCACGAGTCCATAGACAGGTGGTACGTCCAATTCCGACAATCAGGAAAAAATTTAAGACGTTCAGAAGTTCAAGGGCGTTTTCTTAATTTGGACGAAAAGGGGAAAAATGTTGACTTTTTTATTGACCACTAGTTTTCACACAGTTCAAGGACCGTTAGGTAGGTCTCGATGCCCTGAGTCCGTAGACAGGCGGCACGCTGAAAACAGACATCGGACGGTTGAGTTACGGGTCTCGGAAGAGGAGGAGCATTTTGGTAATTTTGTCCAGAAGGGAAAAATGGTAATTTTCCAAGCCCAGTTTGAAACAGCCGTAGGAAATGCTGTGCAAATTTTTTAATCTGCCCTCTGATCAAGGAATTGTTTAAGGTTTCTCTGATTCAAGGATTTGTTTAAGGGTTTTGAGGAAATGGAAGCAGTCTAGTAAGGTTAGGACAGAGAACCAGTGCACGAGAGGATTTTTTAAAACTGGTCTGGGTCTGTTTTGCGGGAAACAGAATTCTCAGTGGGACTGAGAGGGCTGAGAGCTAGAGAGAAAACCAGAGTTCAGAAATTGTGAAAATTGGAGGGAAAATCGCATTTTAATTTGTGAGTCAAGTTGAACAAAACTAAGGATTGGAATAGTTTTCTGGGACCATTTGGAGTTCAGCCATATCGATTGTGAAGGAAATCGATCACAGTTTAGCCAAGAACAGAAGCCTCTGGTTCTGAAAATTTCCAAGGTTAAAGACGACTACTTCCAGGTAAGCTTTCCTGAAATTGGTTGTGTTCTAGTGTTCGTTTAAGTCCCATAAAGCTTATGTCTAGGTTAATTTGAAAATGGAGCTGAGTTGGGTGCGTTTCAGAAGTCGACCTGTTTGTTTGTTCACGGGTCGAATGAGTGATTTATGGCAAATTGAAGATAATTAAGGAATAGGATCTTAAATTAAAATGTTAAGGAATGATTTAGGTGGAAAAAGGAAGGGTTTCGAGTGAGAATTGATGGAGATTTGGCCGGGTTGTGTCGCGGGTCGAACAACCCGTTTGCAGGCCAGTCGGGTGAAGATGGTGACACTGTAGCAGTCTTTGTAGCATGAGCGTGGCTTTCAAGCGCAGCCACTTTGGGCGACGCGTGACAACGCGTGAGACCATGTCTCCGATCACGGTCAACAGATAAGTTCATCCTTTTAACTTAACGAACATTTTGAGTTAATTTTTGAGTCGAACGGACGTCGTTTCGGGTTAGTTCTGAGGGTTCGAAGGTTTAGGGCTTTAAGTTAATTACGTAGAAAAATCTAGAAAAATTAGGGAAATTAATGCAAGCTTTTTGGGGATCTTTGTAACCCTTATTGTACTCTTGACAAGCCCGAACTTTCCCGAGGCTACCGAGGAGCGTACGGGGCGTCATTGACGCGTCCGAAAACCGTGAGTGGACTTTTGATTTTCTAACTGAGCATGCATAACTGTTTTTACTCACTTGTATTATGTTTTTATATATGATTTTATGGTGATGATTGTGACATTTCGGTTTTACAAAATTGTACGTTTTTCGAGGAGATTATCATGTTTTTACGTATTTCAAGATTACGTTTTTTCTCCTGTGCAATGATGATGGGTTGATGAAGTGATTTGATATGATTATGCATGTCACGTTTTAATGATGATTTTATTATGTTTTGTAAGTAAGACTTTGGGATTTGCATGTGAAATTCGGACATAAGTTCTATTATGATGAAATGTGATTTTGGAATGGTTTTGGAAAATGGATCCCGATGGATCCTGGTTTGTTATGATTTTCCGCGTGATTTTGGATTTAAAGACCCGATAAGAATGTTGGATCTGGTTCTGGGTTTGAAGACCCGGTTAATTGATGACGGAGGCGGGCCCGAATTGGGTTTAAAAATCCGGATTGAGTTTAAAGACTCGTGAGTTTAAAGACTCGGTTATTGTGATACCCCCGAGGCCTATTGATTATCTTTTGAGCTTAAAGACTCGTTGATATCCTGGGAAGGCCTGATATATGAGTTTAAAGACTCGGATAGATCCAACGACTTGATTGTGATTGTTGATTTAGTTTTACATGATTTGGTATGATTGATGTTTCGAGGTGACGATTTCTGGATTTTGGGGATATTATATTATTTTACAGGATTTTATGGCTGATTACTGTAACGGTTTCCATATGATTCGTAAAAAGGGATTTCGAATGTTTAGTTATGTTGTTTTTGAATATCTAGTTATGCATGCATGTTGTAAAACTGGAGGGTGAACCCCGATTTCATTAAATTGTTTTCTGGAAACTTTTGTTTTAGTCCACTCACACTTTGCTGTTTTTAATACCCTCCAGGTCGTGGTACACGTTTGGGGGCTAACGCTGAGGCAGAGGCAGAGGCATAAAGTTTTCCGTTGCGGTGTAGTTTAGTTCACAGAGTAGGATTTGATCTTTATCTTGTTTTGTAATTTATGCTCTGTGAAACTATGGACTTGATGTCCAGTCGGTTGTACTGTTTAATCTCCCTAGTCTGACAATGAGTGTGGTGTAATTTGAATTGGTTATTCCGGTCTTTTGTGTTCGATTCTCAGACGGGAGTAGGATGATTCCCAATTATCTAGGTGATAATCGAGTTGGGTCTTGTCAATTGGTATCAGAGCATAGGTTTACGGTTCGTGTCTGGCACTTAGATGTGCCTCGGTTATTGTACTAACTTCTACCTCTTACAGAAAAAGGACGATCGGCCATGCCTCTACGACGTAAACCCCCTCCACGACCTGCAGAAGGCGTCGTTAGTGATGCCGAGAGTGCTACGATCGAGCGAGTCCAGCGTCTTGGGGCTATAGTGTTTAGTGGTGGGGCAGACCCCGAGGATGCCCACCGATGGATTTCTCGGTTTGAGCGAATTTTTGCTGTGATGCACTGTCCTCCTAATGTAACGACCCATCCCAAATTCCTAGATTAGATTAGTGACTAATCACGATTAGTGAGGCTAATCGGTGATTAGTTAGGCGAAATTGGACGAACGATGCAAAATGACCGTTTTGCCCCTAGACTTGGGCAAAACATTGACTTTTCGTTCGGACGGTTAAATGGACTTTGACCGATGACCGTGATGTAGTTCGTGATGTCACGAGTTCATAGACAGGTGGTACGTTCAATTTCGACGTTCGATGAGGAAGTTATGACGTTCGGAAGTTTAGGGGCATTTTGGTAATTATGGTTAAAAAGGATAAAATGTTGACTTTTTGACCGAGATGTCTGATGTCCGAGGACAGAGGACCATTACATAGTTCGGGACGATACGAATCCATAGACAGGCGGCACGCTGAAATCGGGTTTCGAACGGGAGAGTTATAGGCCACGGAAGTTCGATTTCACTATGCACGTACTTCGAGGTGGTGATGATTTGGCAAAATCTGATTGGGCAGATATTTTCAGTGGGTCCCATGGATGAGTGACAAGTGTCACTCATCCCATTGGTCCAAACCCCAAAAATGTGGATCTCACTTAATTAAATATTAATATAATAATTATTATATAATTAATCTTTTCATCTTTAAATCCTAACCATCCATTCCTTCTAATCTCTCAAATCCTCACCACTCATCTAATCATCTAAACCTCATTTCTCTCATCAGCCATCAACCATCATCCCTTCATCTTTGTTCTTCCTAAAACCCGAAACCACCTATATGCACCATTTTTCTTCATTTCTTCATTTTCTCCCTAACACACAAACAACCACACCTCACCACCATGAACCCATATGTCGTGTGTGACCATGAGAGAGTAATGAAGGACTGGGACAGAGGACGGTGGCCTACGGTGGTGGCTCACGGTGGTGGACGGCAGAGAGAACCCGTGAGGTAAGAAAATATTTGAAAATTCGAATTTGAGTTTTAATGGTTTTTACTCGATTTCTTTAATTGGGTTATGTTTCTGAGGACTCTAGGAGAAGTTTAGGATTGTTTTTGAAGCTTGGGATGGCCGGAAATGGCCGTGAACGGCGGGGGAAAATCCGACCACCAGGGCCGATCGGAAATGGACGGTTTTGGAGGTTTAATTCGGTTTTAATTAGCTAGAAAGATTAGGAATAGGATTAGGATCATATTAGAATTAAAAGGAGGTGAAATGGACCTAAAATGGACCCTGAATCGATCCAAAAACCAGAGAAAATCGAGGCTGAAGACGGGTGAACAGTAAAATCTGGAGGTTAGGGGCGATAAACAGTGATCTGAGCCTTCTAGGGGTGCGTGAACTGTAATTTGGGGAAGTGTTGAACATATAAAATCTTCTATTCAATGTAACGAAGATTTTGGGACTGGTCTCGCGTCAATCGGACATCGTTTCGATAGGTTTCAGGGTGTCAGAAGGTTTAGGATCGGTTTAAAAATAGTTAAAAGCTCGGGAAAATTACGGGGCTTTAATGGGAGGTTAATTAAGTAGTTAGTAACCTTCTATTAAAATTTGGATAGGTTTTGGAGTTCCGGTGACAGTGATCAGCTCGGGAGAGCCTATGGCACGCAAATCGAGGCGGCGGCTCGGACGGTCTGTGAGTGGACCTTATTTTTCTAAATTGGTGCATGCATAAATGTTTATTATATGTTTTAAATACTTGTTTGTGATGCCATGAGTGCATTTGGATGTGTGATTACGTATAGGCACATATTTCGAGGTTTCGGCCCTATACGGTGCCTATACGGGTCTGTATGTCTTTATTGGTCTAAATGAAATGGTTTTGGATTTCCAAATGGATAATGAATGTGATTTGATACTGTGGATTTGGATTATTTGTGAATTATATGGTTTCACGTATTTTGAGGCGATTTACGTGCTTGCGCGTAAATCGAGATTTTCCAGTTTTACTCTGATTTTCCATTCTTATGGTTTTGGATATGATTTCATGAAATGATTTTAGATTTGAAAAGGTAAACTCGGGTTCGAGACCCATTTGATTTACGAACTCTCGGACTTGGAGTCCATTTGATTTTACGAGGAATCGGACCTAGGGTGTAACGACCCGTCCCGAATTTCGGGATTAGATTAGTCACTAATCTTGATTAGTGAGGTTGAACGGTGGTTAGTAGGGCGGAATCGGACAAATTGTGCAAAATGACTGTTTTACCCCTGGTCGTGGGCAAGATGTTGACTTTTTGATCGGGCAGTCAAACGAACTTTGACCGATGACCGTGACGTAGTTCGGGACGTCACGAGTTCATAGACAGGTGGCACGTTCGATTCCGACATTCGAGGAGAAAGTTTTGATGTTCGGAAGTTGAGGGGCATTTTGGTAATTTGGCATATTAGAGGCCAAATGTTGACTTTTTGACCAGGAGGTCCAATGGACGAGGGCCAAGGACCGTTACGTAGGTCTCGTCGATACGAATCCAATGACAGGCGGCATGCCGAAATCGGAGATTCGACGACGAAGTTATGGTCACAGAATCGGGCTCGGTTAACCGAACGAACCGAGATTAAAATAATATTTTAATAGGAACAGTACCCGGTGACTGAACACACTTGGATGAGTGACAAGTGTCACTCATCCCTTAAATTGGGGCTTAAGACCAGAATCCATGTTTTTGGGGGAGACCTAATTATTATGTTTTATTAATTAATTAATCCTAATTATTTTTAATTCCTTCCATTAATCCTCTCTGTTTTCTTAGCCGTGTACAACCAAAATCCCAATTCCTTCCATCCTTAATCTCCTCCCTATCAACCGAACTTGAGAGTGAAAATTGGAGAGAATTCAGAGACTAACTCAACTGGGATTACACGGGGGATTGATTGAGTGAGGGAGACAGAGAATAGGAAATTTGGTTTTTGGGAGGGAAATTCGAAATGGAAGATTTGAGCCGTGAGGATCGATTTGGTGCTCACATTCAGCTTCCTGGGATCACAACGATCAGTTTCGTCGAAAGAATGAAGGATTTTGGTGCCCAATTCACTCTGAACGAGCTTGGTGACAGAGGAAGAAAATCGAGGTTGTGTCGTGATCATTGAGTGATCAAACGACGAAATTGATGAAGGGGAACTGTCTCTCATGGTCCAGTGATGCTTCTGGATGCATCAATTGGAAGAAACCAGCAGCCATTGAAGGAATTCCATGAACGAACAGTAACCGGGTGTTCTTGGTGTTCATCATCGAATCGTGGGAATTTGGGTAAGTGATCGTGTAATTGAGTTTACAGATCTTAAATTGAACTTAAAACGAAGCTAACTGAATGATCAATTGGAAGGTTTAAGGCTGAATTGATGGACATTGAACCGGGTCATCTCGCGGGCTAATTGGACCCGTTTACCAGACATACGGGTTAGGCTGGTGACACTGTAGCAGGCGCGTGGGTTTCACGCGCAGCCACTCACGGCGGCGCGTGACGGCGCGTGGGCACGAATCTCGAGGTGAGGTCAACATGACTTCTGTCCTATTTAATGTAACAAACATTTTGGGATTGGTTTCGTGTCGATCGGACACCGTCTCGATATTGTTCGGGATGTCCGAAGGTTTTAAATTAAGTTTAAAAATGGTTAAAAATTCGGGAAAATTACGGGACTTTGATAGGATGTTAATGTGGAGGTTAGTAACCCTCTAATGTAATTTGGACAGGATTGGAAGTCCCGGTGATAGTGGTGTGGCCCGGGAGGGCCGATGGCACGCGTATCGAGGCATACCGTTAAACGGTCTGTGAGTGGACATTGGTTTTATAAATTCGATGCATGCATAACTGTTTCATGATTGTTATAATTGTGATTAAATGATTTATTTTGGATATCGGTGAATTTAAATGATTTCACGCATTTCGAGGTGATTTACATATTTGCACGTAAACCGAGGTTTTCTGAATTTGCACCGATTTCCATAAATGTGGTTGGATATGATTTCATGAAACGGTTACGGACTTGATAAAGTAAAATTGGGCCAGGGACCCAGTTAACTTATAAATCGGGCCAGGGGCCCAGTTAACTTAAAAATCGGGCCAGGGGCCCAGTTAACTTATGAATCGGGCCAGGGCCCCAGTTAACTTGTGGATCGGGCCAGGGGCCCAGTTAACTTGTGAAATCGGGCCATGGGCCGAGTTGATTTCTACATGTGATTGCGGGTCGGGGACCCTAAAATGGAATTGAATAAATGTTTTCTGGTTTACATTTTATATATATTCACATGCTAAAAACAAATAACGGTTTGATGATATGGAAATTATGGTTATGGCACGTTTTGGGCTTGAGACCCGTTTGATGAAACTTAAAGATTGGTTTGGATTTTATCTATGTATATATATATATGCTTTGCATGTGGATATCAATAAAATGTATTTGGTACTGCACTGTATAGATCCTTCCATATTATATTGTCTCCTCCGGATGAGGTACCCCGAAGAGGTCACGGACGTCTAGTACGTCCAGCGTCTATGACGCTAAGCATCGGGGATGCTGTACCCGAACGGGGTTCGGGGATTGAACTCGAAAATTGAGACCCGAGTGGCACGCGTAGCCTTGTGATTGTGACCTTATTAGACGTCAGGGACGTCAGACATCAGGGATGTCGGATTGGAGTGTATTGTGCAGTGGCTAAAATTATGGTTATGGTTTTATTATATGCCGTATGGTTCATATTACTGGATTTATGAAATAACTCTTGAATTGACTTTTGGAATTTGAAACTATGCTTTGGTTTCCGGGCTTAAGGCCCTAATGGTTATTTCTAAATAAACATGTGAAAATTGGTTTTTGGTGCATGCATATGCTTTTACTGGGGGGCATAAATGTCTTATAAAGGTTGTAAACAGACTCGTTTATTTTCGTCCACTCACAGCTTTTGGTTTTAATGCCCTTCAAGTTGATTACGGATGCGATTGCAGCAGAGACTGGGACATTGCACACCTCCTCCATCAGTCCTTGCGCACTCTGGATGCCCCGTTTGGGGCAGTGGCTCTTGGTTATCCCTTGTCTGACACCCCTTGTTGGACGGGAGCAGGGCACATTCCACGGTAATCCCAGAGGGATTGGGATGAGTCCTGTCATAAGGTCCATTTGAGCTATACGATCGAACCGAAGGTCCAGTTGGTTTACGATTCGGGTTTGTGGCCCAATTAGTAGTACTATCAGGCTTGATGCCCCGTTGAATTATGATAGCGGGCCTGAGACCCATTTAGTTGAGATTTCGGGCGTGGTGCCCCTTGGTTGTGAAATCGGACGTGAGGTCTTGTTGAGTAAATGTTTCGGGCCTAGGGCCCAGTTGATTGTAACATCGGGCTTGAGTCCCAGTTCGATTTGTGAAATGAGAATCCGGGTATGAGACCCTGTTGAACTGTGGATTTAGGCTGTGGCCTGTGAAACTGATTTGAATCTGATTCGAGGAATCCTGTTGAAATGAATCGGGTATGAGACCCAGTTGAGAAATGAGTTTTGAGGAAGAAAGAATTGAAATGATTGAGCCCTCCGTATGTTTATATGGTCTCCTCCAGCGTCGACCTGGAGAGTCACGATCCACAGACCAGAGTGGGTATCCCCATAGGGATCCCGTTCTAGGAGTGGTGGTTACTTATTATGTTGTGGTCCCGGACCAGATTTCCGGTGAGATGAGTGGACTAGATCCAGAGAGAGTGCTCGGGCTAGATCCGGTGATTGAGCCTCCCAGATGGATATTCCTGGAAGAAGACTCGGAGTGAGACCTCGAGTAGTGTGCACACTAGTATAGAGATTGATTAATTGTGACTATATCGGGGATGTGTTCCTTATGGGCTATGTGCCCCGAGTTGGCATCTTCTCCGGAAGTGCCTAGGATGGGTCATATATGTATATATGTATATGTGTGTGTGATTTCACTGAGATGGCGTTGGGCTGTGACCCACGCGTATTGGTTTTGGGACGAGTTCCCCCGTGTTTTGGTTTGGACGGAGGTCCCATGTGTGTTTGACTGATTTCGGGCTAAGGCCCAAATGGTTTGATGGTTTGTGACAGTTTATGGGAACCAGGCATGAACCCTAGAAATGGTTTTTGAATGCATGCATATGTTTTTAAAGAAGGTCATTAAGGTCTTTTATGAAATGTTTTTATAAAATATTTGTTTTGCCCACTCACAGCTTTTATGTTTTGAATGCCTTTTAGGTTGATCGCGGATGCGGCTGTAGTAGAGATGAGACATCGCATTCCTCCTTCGGATCCTGGCGTACTCTGATAGCCCCGTTTGGGCAAAGGACGGAAATATCCCTGGTCTGACACTTCGTGTCAGACGAGAGCAGGCACGTCCCACACTAATCCCGAGGGATTTGGGGCGGGTCCTATCACCTAAGGATTGAGTTGTGTTGGCCACCTTTCTGCTAGATGGATCTGCTTATGAGTGGTGGTATACTCTGGAGTTGTCGGGTTGGGATGCCCATACAGTGACCTGGGAGACCTTTCGTGAACGGTTTCTTGATCAGTACTATCCCCGTTCATTCCGTAATGCTAGATAAACAGAGTTTCTGCAGCTTCAACATGGGAGCATGTCCGTAACTGAGTATGAGCATACATTTCAGATGCTAGCCCGTTTTGCTCCTACCTTTGTGTCTACTGAAGCTGAGAAATGTCCTAGGTTTGAGCTTGGTCTGCGAGGCGAGATACGGGCCATTGTGACGGCCGGAGCCTTTACTACTCTCAGAGAGTTGTCTGAGGCCACAGTGCGGGTTGAGGCTAGTCTACCGACACGTCCACAATTCTCAGGTGGTGGACAACGTCGAGAGCGTTCATTTCCTATATCGTTTGGTCAGAGAGCCCCGAAAAAAGGACGTTATGGTGGAGCTTCGTCCTCAGGCAATGATCGTTTTAGTTAGGGCTGGGCACATGGAACCAAAATACCGAAACCGTACCGTTTCAGATCAAACCATACCGAAAAAAAACTGAATAGTAAAACCGTTGTATGATTGATACGGTACCGAAACCGTACCGATATAATTCGGTACGGTTTCGGTATCGATATTTTAAAAAACCGTCCCGTACCGATACCGTACCGAATTAGAATATTTTTTTTAATAATTAAATTTATTTCTTATTGGTTTATTAGCCCTTCTTCAAGAGTTGATATGACCATACATGTCTTAATTTAGCTTCTAAGAGTTGATATCTTCAACTTAGTGCAACTTTTTCAATACATATTTGAAAACTTAAGTCCTTCATAAATGTAGTTTTGCTTTTTCTTTAGCCTTTTCCTTACTTTATAATCACAAACAAAATTTTGGCTCAAAACCGAAACCATACCGAAACCGTACCGAACTTAATTGGTACGGTACGATCTGGTTTCACTTTCAAAATATTGAATACCGAACCGTACCATACCGATTAAAATTAAATGGTATGGTTCTGGTATCGATCAATTTTGTACCATACCGAACCGTGCCCACCCCTAGTTTTAGTAGGCTTGGTAATTTTTAGAGTCTCGGATTCTGAGTACCCAGAGCACAGCCGGCTCCACAGGCGAGCGCGACCTCAGTTGCTTCCACGGGACGACAGAGTGGTGGCTTTACTCGAGATGCTTCCAGGGTTATCTGTTTCTTCTAATACGATGTCCAATTTTGACGTGTCACTTGTCTACGGATTCGTATTGTCTCAATCTGCGTAAGGCCCTTGATCCACGTGCATTTGACCTCTCGGGTCAAAAGTCAACTTTTTGCCCTTTCTAGTGGCAAAATCGTCATTTTACCCCGATCGTCCGCTAATGCTCGATTAGTCCTCAATTACTTCTTAATAATCCATCTTTAATCCTTAATTAATCTGTGAGTTCGGGACGGGTCCTTATATTTTCAACTGAATGGCATACTTAACACGACTGACAGATAAGCTAAGACGGATCCAGAAACTAAAAATAAGAGGGGGTGTGATTTAAATTTACACACATGTAAATTGTATTAATAAAATTGGAAACTAAGATTAAAAATAGAAAAATAAAGATGAAAATATGTGTTGATGCAAAAATTGTACCAACGAGACTGTAAAAACACGCACGCACACCAAGACACAAGAAAGTACGTGGTTCACCCAAATCGGACTACGTCCATGGTGTTGCCTCCCTCTCATTAATAATATGATATTTCATACAAGTATAAGGCTCTGAGCCTTTGAGAGATAATAGTGTTTGTAGACAGGATGAAGAGGTTGAGTCCCCAAAATAAGGGAGGAGGCTCCCTATTTATAGGAGTTATCTAGGGTTAGGTCATAGTTGTGATGGGCTTTAAGGCATGGGCCTCCAAGATGAGCCTTGAACATGGGCTTTAGTAATTCTCCCAAGTCGTCTTAAATGGGCCTATTGCTTGGTCAGATGCAGCGTTGACAAGTCCCCAAGTTCTTAACTGAGGCGGACTACCTCGGTTGAGGAATTTCAGGTAAAGTGCACTGACCGAGCAACTCTTCATTTTTGCACTGCTCCGTTCGGTGTACCATCAGTCCCCCAAGTCCTCGGTCGAGGTAGGATGCGGAAGAGAAGACGTCCTGTAGTGTGTTGCATGTCTGAGTGGATTCACATTGTGGTGATTGTGCTTTGGTAGTCTCCCGGTGAGTATGACTTCAGGTATGAATCTGACTGCTTGTGAGTAATTGTGGCTCTGTAGATACGTCTCAGTCGATAGGTGTGCTGAGTATAGAATTGAATGTTGAGCAGCAGGTGCTCGGTAATGTGTTGAGCAGCGGGGCTCTGAGCAGCAGGTGCTCGATGATGGGTTGAGCAGCGGGGCTCGGAGCAGCAAGTGCTCGATGATGTGTTGAGCAGCGGGGCTCGAAGCAGCAGGTGCTCGGTAATGTGTTGAGCAGCGGGGATCTGAGCAGCAGGTGCTCAATGATGTGTTGAGCAGCGGGGCTCGGAGCAGCAGGTGCTCGGTAATGTGTTGAGCAACCGGGCTCTGAGCAGCAGGTGCTCGATGATGTGTTGAGCAGCGGGGCTCTGAGCAGCAGGTGTTCGATGATGTGTGAAGTGTATGTATGAGTTCATGTATGCCAGAATTGTAACAACCCGTCCCGAAAATTAGGGTTAAGATTGTGGTTAAGATGGGATTAGTGAGTTTAAGTCGTACTTAGTCGGGTACTTTTGGATCGATAGTGTAGAATGACGATTTTGCCCCTAGTTCGGGTAAAAAGTTGACTTTTAGTTCGGGCGGTCAATTGGACTTTGACCGATGACCAGGACGTAGTTTAGGATGTTATGAACCCGTAGACATGTGGTACGCCCGATTCCGATATCCGAGGAGGAAGTTACGATATTCGGAAGGTTGAGGGCATAACCGTACTTTGGTTAAAATAGGGGGAATAGTTGACTTTTTGTATGATTAGGTTTTGAGATGTTGACCTAGGATGTTTAGGTAGATCTCGTCGTCCTGAATCCAACGACAGGCGGCACGTATTCATCGGACTTACGATGTGGGAGTTACGGGTCTAGAAAGGTAGTGCAAAGTTGTAATTTTGGTGAAAAAGGAAGGGCATTTTGGTCTTTTGTACGCTGGGATTTGTGCAACAGAGAGGGACAAATGGAGGGCTGAGATTGGGCCACTTGGGAGAGGATTTGAGGGATTGGTGACACGTGTAGGGGTTCTGGTTGGTTCCAGGATTGTGTGCACGGGTCCAATAATTTGGGATTAAATCGTGCAGTGTGTGTTCGTGTGTGTTCTTCGATCCAGTGAGAAACAGAGGGAGAGAATTGAGAGAAATTGAACGGTGTTTTGTGTGAGTTGTGTGTTTTGGTGAGGGAGTGAGTGATCAGAGGTCGAGAGGGAGACAAAGAGGAGGTTTTGAGGTACGGTGGTAGTGTGTGAGGGAGTTGGGAGCCACGGGAAAACCAGGGAAGAAACCAGAGTGAACAGAGAGATCGTGGTGGTGGTTGCGTCGTGATCGATCCATCGAGGCCAGAGGAGATGTCCAGAGGCTGGAGGTGGACAGGAGGAGCTACTGCCTCACGGCTGAGCTCACGACGGTGACAGGAGGCAGGTAATTTCTTATTTTCCCTTTCGATACTCTGTTTTTCCGTCGAGTTTCAAGTCGAGAGTCCTGGCGTTAGGGGTTGAATCGAGGAGTCTAGTGAGGTTTAGGGGACTTAGTAGGGTCCTAGGGTTCTTCTAGTTGTGCAGCCGTGGTGGAGGAGTGCACGACGGAGTCTAGACAACGGAGAGTACCATGTGTACTCTGTTTTTCCCTTTTGCTTCAGACGTTAAGTCGTGGGTTTTGGGTGAGAGTCGACGGTCTTGGTGAGTTGGGTGAGGTTTAGGACAGTCCTAGGAAGAGTTTGGGGTAACCACCGTGACGGGAGAAGACTTGGGTGGCCGGAGAAGGAAACAGGGCAGGTGTTCGGGTTTCCGTTTGAGCTTGAGTCGACGGGTTAGAGCCTGAGACGAGGAGTTTGAGTGAGGGGGATGAGTTCCTTAGGACGGGACGAAGCAGTGGGTGAAAAGAGGAGGTGTTTTGGTGCAGGTACGGCGGAGAACCGTCCTCGCCGGTTCGATTTGCAGACACTGTGTCGAACCGGGTTGGCTCGAGGAAGACGATGCACTGTAGTTGGTGCGTGAAGGCCACGCGCAGCCACTTTGGGCGTCGCGTGGGGACACGTACGGCGGCAGTTGGGAAAGTGGTCAACTTGGTTTTTGGTCTAGGTGTTGTGACGAGTCTATTGGCGTTGGTTTCGGGTTAATCGGACGTCGAATCAAAGTAGTTTCGCGAGGGTGAAGGCTTAGGGTTCCAGTTCGTTACGTTTAGGACCCGGGATTTTTGAGGGAAATTAGGTGGACCTTCGTAGACATGTTAGTGACGTACTTTGGTGGTTGTTGACAGGATCGGGAGTTCCCGAGGAAGCTGAGGAACGTACGAGACGTTCGGAACGCGATTGAGGGCTCAGTACTGTGAGTGGACCCCTTCTCTAAACTCGAGCATGCATAACTGTTTTCTATAATTGTTTTATGGTTTTAATCATGATTCTATGTTATCGAATATGCTTTGTTGATTTTACATAATTGCACGTTTGTCGAGGAAGTTTGGTTTCAGCACGTTTTACGAGAAAAGTGTGATTTCTGAATATGATGTTATGGATTTGGGATTTCAATGGATAAATGGTTTAAATGTTCATAAAGGGATTTTGAAATCGGATTTCGGTAACGGGATTTGATTTTAAAGTTAAAAAGTGAATTTCCGGATTTGGGTTCGGAATGACGGTTCGGGGAGCTGGAAAGGCATCGGACCGGTGGTTTCGGATTCGAGTTTGGATATGGATTTCGAAATGGTTTTCAAATGGTTTTGGATTGGATTTGCTGGATCTGGTTATTGGGTTTAAAGACCCGGATATTGATTGACGGGGGACGGGCCCGGATTGGGTTTAAAGACCCGAATTGAGTTTAAAGACTCGGGAGTTTAAAGACTCGGATATATTGATATTTTCCCCCGTAGGCCTGTTGAGTTTAAAGACTCGGGAGTTTAAAGACTCGGATATTATTGAGGCCTGAATTGAGTTTAAAGACTCGGTAGTTTAAAGACTCGGATAGGTCCAGCAGGTTTGATCGGAAAAGAATGGTTTGATATTCACGGTTTATGATACGGCTTTATGATGTTTCTGCTATCATTTCTATAACCGTTTTATAGTGTTTCTGTTTCTTATGATGTTTTATGGTGATTGATTTATAACTGTTTTAATAACTGAGTTATGCATGTGGTTTCAAAACGGAGGGCTAAACCCGGTTTTCTTATAAAATGGTTTTGGAACTTTTCTTTTATTCATGGTTCACTCACATCTTCTATTTTAAATTGCCCTCCAGGTCTTGAAGCTAGAGTGGGGTTTCAGCGTCCAGGCAGCGTCTGAGGCACAGGAGTCGCAAGAGGGATCCCAGAGTGTTTTTCTTTTCCGCGTGCGTGCATCTAATTTATTGGTTTTATTTCCTGTGTGTTTGGGACTATGCTCTGTAAACTTTTAACTTCGGGATGTATTGTATAATTTCTCCTGCGTCTGACTGAGTACTTTGGTGGTTACGACGTGAGTTTTACCTTGGTGTTGTGTCGGGGAGTCAGACGGGAGCAGGATTTACCTCGGGTTTCGGGATGAAACTGGGGTAGGTCCTCACAAGAATGCATAAAGGCATGTATGTGTGACATGTATGTCAGTATGCACGAGAGCATGAATGTGTGACATGTATGTATGTCATGTATGAGTGACATGTATGTCGGTATGCGCGAGTGACAGGACCCATCCCAATCCCCCCGGGATTACCGTAGAATGTGCCCTGCTCCATTCCAAAAAGGGATGTCGGACAAGGGATAACCAAGAGTCACTGCCCAAACGGGGCTTCCAGAGTGCGCAAGGATCGATGGAGGAGGCGTGCAATGTCCCAGTCTCTGCTGCAGTCACATCCGTGATCAACCTGAAGGGCATTAAAACTAATAAAAGCTGTGAGTAGACGAAAATCATTAAGTTTAGTAAACACATTTATAAGACATTTATGCCCTCCAATAAAAACGTATGCATGCCACGAAAACCAGTAACCAAAACGTTTGTTCAACCAAGCCATTAGGGCCTTAGCCCAAAAACCGTAACTCAAAACCAAGGGTGGGAACTCAGCCCAAAACTGTGGAATACCACATCCAGACATACAAAACCATGTGGGCCACCGCCCAAAGCCATAAACATAAATCCATAAATCCATAAATCCAAAACCATTTAGGGTCCCCGACCCGAAATACCATTTCAATAACCAATAATCCATTTTTACCACATAAACACAAATCCAACCGAAAAGCCATTTCATAGATTCATTAATCCATATTTACCATTACCATCTCCAGCGCCCCAGACGCTTGACGTCCCAGACGTCATATCTCACGGTATAATAAGCGACGCGTGCTGCCCGGGATCTCTCCGGGTCAATATCTCTGACATCCCAGACGTCAAATTATAGCAATCCTGCTCCTGCGTCACTATACGGTCCGGTAGCTCCGTACAATGACCCCTCGCATACAATGCACCGTGACTTCCCCAGTGTCCCAGACATCTGGAGGAGACCATCATAGATCCTCGTATCAAGATGGTATATGGAAAACAGTTTTATTAAATCATTTCACAACATTACAATGGGCCCTGCCCGATATTTCCATTAAACAACACAATTCCATTTAGGGTCCCTGACCCGAAATCACATTTATTAAACATAGGGTCCCAGGCCCAAAATCACATTTATTAAACATAGGGTCCCAGACCCGAAATCACATTTATTAAACCAACTGGGCCTCATGCCCGATTTTATGAACCACTGGGCCCACGGCCCGATTTGTAAACGACTGGGCCCACGACTCGAATTCATAACTCAACTGGGCCCCTGGCCCGATAACATAACGCAAATGGGTCTTAGCCCGATTTCGTAAACAACTGGGCCCCTGGCCCGATTACGTAACTCAATTGGACTCTAAGTCTGCGGTTTCCAAGACAATTAGGTCTTAAGCCCGAGTTCATCTTTCCAATTTCAAAACCGTTTTATCATATTATTCATTAAACCACAAGCACGTAAAACCACAATAAAACCCTTAACCTCGATATACGTGAAATACGGAAAACACCTCGAAATACGTGCAACATACCCGAAATCAATACTCACAATCACCATCATAGAAATCACGTATGTAAAACATATAACACAGTTAAGCATGCATAGGATTTATAAAACCAAAGTCCACTCACAGACCGTTTAACGATACGCCTTGATAAGCGTGCCATAGGCCTTCCCGGGCCACACCACTGTCACCGGACTCCCAATCCTGTCCAAATCACATTAGAGGGTCATTAACCTCTTCATTAACATCCTATTAAAGTCCCGTAATTTTTCCGAATTTTTAACTATTTTTAAACTCGATTTAAATCCTTCGGACGTCCCGAACAATATTGAGACGGTGTCCGATCGACACGAAACCAATCCCAAAATGTTCGTTACATTAAATAGGACAGAAGTCATGTTGACCTCACCTCGAGATTCGTACCCTCGCGCCGTCACGCGCCGCCGTGAGTGGATGCGCGTGAAACTCACGCGCCTGCTACAGTGTCATCGTCCCAACCCGTTTCTCTGGTAAACGGATCTTGTTGGCCCGCGAGATGACCCGTTCAGTTCTCTGTCAATTCAGCCTTAAATCTTTCAATTGATCATTCAGTTAGCTTCTTTTAAGTTCAATTAAAGTTCTGTACACTAAATTCTATCCAAACTTACCTTAAATCCCACGATTCAACGATGAATCATCGAAGAACACCGATACTGTTCATCCTTCGAAATTCGTCCATTCCAACTGATTTCATCCAATTGATTCACCCAGAAGCATCAATGGACCATGAGGAATTGTTTCCCCACATCAATTTCATCGTTTGATCACTCCATGATCACGACTCAACCTCGACTCAAGCTCTCTGTTACCAGGCCCGTTCAGAGCCAATTGGGCCTCGATTTCTTCCGTTCTTGATGTGGATCGACTCGTACTGACCTCGGGAAGCTAACTCGAGCTTCAATTTCGATCCTCACGGCCTCAAACTTGAAATTCAGATTTTCCCCCCAAATGTCCAAAATTCGATTTTTCGATTTCCCAACATCCTCACTGTCCCTCGTGTTTCCCAGCCAATTCAGTCTTTCTCAACCTTCAATTTTCTCTCAAGAACGGCTAAGGAAGGAAGCCAATTCTCCCAGCTCTTATATTCTGAATGTGTTGTTCACGGTGGAAGAAAATGTGAAGAAAAGAAGGAAAATGATGGCGGACAAGATGATTAGAGATGATGATGATGTTTGGAGGGAAACAAGGAGCTGGTTTTAGGCCCTAAAACAAGGGATGGGTGACACTTGTCACCCATTCAGGTGTGCACAGTCAACGGTTCTATTACTTATTTTAATATTATTTTAATCGAAGCCTCGGTTCGTTAATTCGTTCCCGTGACCATAACTTCGTCGTCGAATCTCCGATTTCGACATGCCTGATAATGCCCAAACTACGCATTAAATTAAATACGTAATTCGGGTGTTATGCAATTTAAACCCTTTTTGTGTAGATGTAGTATTGGTAAATAGGGATCGTTCTTAACCGGGAAAATTAGGGAAGATTATTAATATGTTAGTGAGAAAGAATAATGAATAATCAAAGAATAAAGAATTAAATAATTAAATAATTAAACAATTAAATAATAAAGAATTAAAGAATAAATGAATTAAAGAATTAATGAATTAATGAATTAATGAAATAAAGAATAAAAGAATAAAAGAATTAAAGAATTAAATAATAAAAGAATAAAGAATTAGATGGGGGGTTTGAAAGATTGTAATCATAAAATAAAGAAAGCAAATAAAAATAATTAAGAATTTAATTCTACTTCTACTTTAACTTTTATGCAAGTGAACTTTTTTCAAACACATATTTTTACCAACACTCTAACATCATGCTCATATTGAACCAATCACGAAATTCTACCTTAATCATCTCAAATACATGCATACATTTTTCAATATTATAAATGCGCCGAACAGCGGTCATAAACACTTATAATACGATTCACCTTAAGTTTGTGATTTCAATGTGTGTCAAACATCTAAATCTCTTCAATCCTATTCTAAGTGCACCGAACAGCGGTGATAAACACTTAGCGTTAAATTGAAGGTTAAACACTAAAACATATGAAGTAGATGAAATTCAAAAAGTAAAACACATGGAGATTGTATTCACATTTACAAATGTTAGAAAGAAAATACCAACACATATATTGAATTATAAGTAAAACCAAAACGATAACAAGAATTTAAGTAAATGGACAAAAGTTACACTTTCGGAACCCAAGAACAGCTTGTGATTCCGAAAGTGGATGGAAACAATGGAATGTTATTCATAAGGAACACCGAACAGCGGCAAGAACCTTATGAAGATGGAGGATAAAACATAAGAATACGGACTTAAATTCTAGAATTATTTCGGAAATACTTGGCCTAGGTATTTCTTAAGGAAAGCATAAAAATGTATTTAAGAGATCTCAAAGAAAAATCACAAAAACAAAGTAAAGAAGAAATGAAATTAAGGATTAATATAAAAAATAACATAATTTAAGAACAAGAATTAAAAGAAAACTAATTAAATAAATAATCTAAAAGAAACTAAATTGGTCCCCAAAAATAAAGAAGCTGAACTAATAGAAGAGAAGCTAGAGAGAAAATAAGAGAACTTAAACTAAAGAGAGGAACAAAATGGAAAAAATGGGGACCCCTTTACACATGAATTTGCCTCCCTATTTATAGAGGGAGGCCTAAAATAACTAAAAATAAAATACAAAATAAAATATAAAAATAGTAATAAAATAGTACAAAAAGAAATAATGAAAAAGGATGACGAATGATGATTTTAGGCATGGTTTGGGATTAATTAGTAGCTGGAAAATCAGAGAAAATAGCAGTTGGGAGTGGGTTGAAGTTGTTGGGCTGGTGCAGGAAATTCAGAGCAGTGGGTAGTTAGGCTGAAAGGAGCTTGTGGGCTGCACGGGCGGGTATGTGGCAGCAGGCTGTGCATGATGGACTGGCGTACGGACTGGGCTGCTAGCTGGCTGGGCCGAAACATGTGGTAGGTAGATGTGCAGGCGGGCTGGACCGAGTAGGTAGACAGGCTGGGCAGCCGTACGGTTTGGATCAGGCAAGAAGGTAGCTGCACATGGCGCGGGTTGCTGGGACGGATTGTTGATGCGGGCCCGGGCGCAGGGCGACATGGATTTGGGCTGGGAGATTGCGGGTCGAGCTGCTGGTTGCTGGAGCTGAACGACGCGGGCCTGGGAGCAGATGGGTCGCGGGCTGATATGAATTTGGGCTTTGATCTTTGGGCTCACATAATCTGGAATTTTGGGCTGCAAAATAAAAATTAATTAAATTATAACTTAATTAATATTTTCACCGAATTTCGTTCATAATTTCTTCGTTATAATTCCGATCGGGACGATTCTTTCGCCAAAATGTTCCAAATTACAAGCTTTATTTATTTAAATAAAAATATCACAAAATGAATTATTTTATCTAATTATTTATTATTTTAATATTAAAAATCAAGTATAAAGGGTATAAAATAATATAAAATAATGTTTATTTGAGGACTTATCAAATACCCCCACACTTAAACTTTGCTAGTCCCTAGCAAATACTAAAATTAAACTACGAATTCAAAACAAGTAAACCTTTAACCATTTGTCTCAATATTTCATTATTATCATGGCATCAAAAAATTTCACTTAAAGCATTTAAGCATATGGAATTCAAGAGTTAATACATTGTAACAAAATGTTTTAACAAGTACGATAATGAGTAAATATGGTGAAATGGATCTCAACATGAATAAAACAAGTATGAATCAACTCACAAGGATATGCACTCATAAATTCACTCAATTTTGTAAGGGTTTGTGTTTGCACTCAAAATATATGAGAAAAATGCTCACATAATAGAAATGAAGTACTTTTGTAAAATTTCAAACAAACACCTCATAATAAAAACAAAACATACTTGCACAAATGAACCAAAACCATAAGCTTACTCAAGTGATTGACTCCACTAATCAAAATTTACCATCTTAAGGATCATAAGGTCTTTACGAAGGTTGTAATGGGGCTAAGTTTAGAGGCAAGGAATATATAGGACAAGTGGTGCTCAAAATTCGTTCCAAGACTCAAAAGATTCCCAAAACATAACATAACTTCCCGTCCTTAGTGCAATGATATCATGAATTCATCTCATCGAACATAGGCCAAATTTCATCATGTTGGGCCTCAAATTCATTTGAATTTACAACTATAAAGGACTTAACTCAAACATTACATAATCAAACCTTATTACCTTGATAGAAACTCAATACATTTTTTTTATTTTTTTCTTTCTTTTTTCTTTCATTTTTTTATTTCATTTATCAAGGTAATAACATGTGTCAATAATACAATAAAGTTTGAGTAAGTAAATCCATATACATAAAGTCTTCAAAACATTATCAATTTCTCTTCACACAATCTTTATGTCTTCAACCGAGTCCTTGGAACAAGGGTGAAAGATGTCTATACTAGGCTCAAGTGTTTAGATAATCATGGTGATGAAAGAAAGGCTTAATGTAGGCTCAACGAGGTTAAAACTAAGGGGGTCGCAACTTGTGCGCACAAAATATGGAACATGGATGTTTGAATTTGTGGTGTTAACCCTAATGCCTTAATCATATCCAAAATCAGAGAGTTTATTGACTTAAAAGTTTTGAAAATCACATAGAATAAGTTCTAGTACTCTAGAGTTCATTAAAATCTATTGCAAGCAGTTATGAGGCATATATATATCAATTTAAACAAAGTACTTATGAATCACTCATCAAAGATGTATATAAGGTTCTAAAGCTCACATAAGGTTCAAATGATTCATACTTATCTTAACATGCTCGTTTATGTACCAATTTACATGCATTATCTACAAGTTATAACACTTAATCACAAAGTATTAACAAACAAATTCAAGTAGTAGTGATCATCTTTATAGCCATAACATATTCATTTCCGTTTATTTATATCATTGACAAGTTAAAGGTCAACTTAATACTCGTAAAAACACTAAGTTAAAATAAAAAAACTCAAGAAAGCAATAAACAAATTTTTTTTTGAATAATTATTATTTTTTTTATTTTTATTTTATACTAATTTTTTTTAAAACAATTTTATTGCACAATTAAAATTGTAAACCACTCACCCACACTTAAATTCTACATTGTCCTCAATGTAGGAAAATAAGAAGTATTTGAACATAGAATTAAAGTACGGAAGATGATTTACGAAAATAACGCAAGAAAATAATAAACAAACAAAATAAATGAGAGTGGAGGGTAGAAAGATAGCAAAACTGCGTTGATGACTCCTTCACATCCCGGAAATACATTGGGTTGCCTCCCAACAAGCGCTTGAAGTTTAACGTCCATCCAGCCTAGACAGAGATGCACGTTAATTAGTAATGCAAATTTAAGTTAAGGATGCAAGTTAAATGAAGTATGTAAGTTAGTTAAACTAAAGATACAAATAAAATTTGTTATGACAAATAATGTAAGTTAAGATATAAACAATATTTACATGTTGGGGGAAGTCAAAGATATATATAGTTCACATAGCTTCAAAGTTTAGATAGAGACTTATACGTCTGTGCAGCCCAAGTAAATATCTTAGATTAATTCAACTGTTTGGGCAAGTTCAAAGGTGACCAGGTTAGAAAAAATAAACACAAGAGGCAGGGCTAATTTCGAGACATCCCGAGGCTTAAACTCCATTGATGTCCCTTTCTTAGACCCAAAACCCGTTATGAGTACCGTCTCATGTCCTAGACATCACCCTCGAAAATTTCTTACTCCAGAGGAATTAAGATAACTCAAGTGCTAACAATCACCGTATGTGAGAGTTAACAAAAGAGTCTTCACCGATTAAAGATCAAAATCTAAACTTCGAAGCACAAGTGATCTACATATAGCCAAAACTAATGCATGAATTATTTACAAGTATGTTTTTATGCACAATTTACAAATATGATATGACAATTTACATATGAACAATTTATAAATAAAAAGACAAAGATGTACAAATATATCCACAAATAATACACAAAATAAATACATCCACAAATAAAATAAAATGAACAAGTAATATAAGAGTTCGAATTTACATAAACAAATAAAATAAAATAAAATAAATGAACAAGCAAACAAATGAAAATTAAGAACAAGTATAATAATTATGAACAAGTATGAAGAAAAACAAGTAACATATATACAACATCTATTCACAAAATGATTAGCACTAACATGAAGCTAAAACTAAAGAAAGTTGGAAAGTAAATATATATACTTAATTTTTTTATTAAGTAATTAATTTTTTTTTTGGCATTTAAATAATTAAATAAATGAAGAATTTTTTTTTTACGAATTTTATGTTTACAACAACAAATAAGAATAAGTAAAAGTAAAAATAAGGAAAAATGAACATGTACAATATGTATTTATGAACAATTAAAAAGAATGAACAAGAATAAAATGACAAGTAAAAGACTTATAAACAAACATAAATGAAAGTTAATTAAGAATAAGTATGTATAAGAATCAACAAGTAAAATAAAAATTGAAATTTACATAAACAATTATAATATGAACAAGTATATAAAAAAAATTATGAACATTTATGAACAAATATAATAAAAACAAGTAAGGTGTGACCATTATAAACAAATGATAAAAGAACAAATAAAAGAATCAAAATTATGAACAAGTATAAAAAAAATTAAAAATAACACAAGTATAATATGAACATGTATAAAGATAAACATTATGAACAAGTATAATTTGCATAATTTATATACATACACCAACATATTAAAAATGATTTTCAATTTCCCCGGCAACGGCGCCAAAAATTGATAATGCCCAAACTACGCATTAAATTAAACACGTAATTCGGGTGTTATGCAATTTAAACCCTTTTTGTGTAGATGTAGTATTGGTAAATAGGGATCGTTCTTAACCGGGGAAATTAGAGAACATTATTAATATGTTAGTGAGAAAGAATAATGAATAATCAAAGAATAAAGAATTAAATAATTAAATAATTAAACAATTAAATAATAAAGAATTAATGAATTAATGAATTAAAGAATTAATGAATTAATAAATTAATGAAATAAAGAATAAAAGAATAAAGAATTAAATAATTAAAGAATAAAGAATTAGATGGGGAGTTTGAAAGATTGTAATCATAAAACAAAGAAAGCAAGTAAAAATAATTAAGAACTTAATTCTATTTCTACTTTAACTTTTATGCAAGTGAACTTTTTTCAAACACATATTTTTACCAACACTCTAACATCATGCTCATATTGAACCAATCACGAAATTCTACCTTAATCATCTCAAATACATGCATACATTTTTCAATATTATAAATGCACCGAACAGCGGTCATAAACACTTATAATACGATTCACCTTAAGTTTGTGATTTCAATGTGTGTCAAACATCTAAATCTCTTCAATCCTATTCTAAGTGCACCGAACAGCGGTCATAAACACTTAGCGTTAAATTGAAGGTTAAGCACTAAAACATATGAAGTAGATGAAATTCAAAAAGTAAAACACATGGAGATTGTATTCACATTTACAAATGTTAGAAAGAAAATACCAACACATATATTGAATTATAAGTAAAACCAAAACGATAACAAGAATTTAAGTAAATAGAGAAAAGTTACACTTTCGGAACCCAAGAACAGCTTGTGATTCCGAAAGTGGATGGAAACAATGGAATGTTATTCATAAGGAACACCAACAGCGGTAAGAACCTTATGAAGATGGAGGATAAAACATAAAAATACGGACTTAAATTCTAGAATTATTTCGGAAATACTTGGCCTATGTATTTCTTAAGGAAAGCATAAAAATGTATTTAAGAGATCTCAAAGAAAAATCACAAGAACAAAGTAAAGAAGAAATGAAATTAAGGATTAATATAAAAAATAACATAATTTAACAACAAGAATTAAAAGAAAACTAATTAAATAAATAATCTAAAAGAAGCTAAATTGGTCCCCAAAAATAAAGAAGATGAACTAATAGAAGAGAAGCTAGAGAGAAAATAAGAGAACTTAAACTAAAGAGATGAACAAAATGGAAAAAATGGGACCCCTTTACAAATGAATTTGCCTCCCTATTTATAGAGGGAGGCCTAAAATAACTAAAAATAAAATACAAAATAAAATATAAAAATAGTAATAAAATAGTACAAAAAGAAATGATGAAAAATGATGATGAATGATGATTTTAGGCATGGTTTGGGATTAATTAGTAGCTGGAAAATCAGAGAAAATAGCAATTGGGAGTGGGTTGAAGTTGTTGGGCTGGTGCAGAAATTCAGAGCAGTGGGTAGTTAGGCTGAAAGGAGCTTGTGGGCTGCACGGGCGGGTAGGTGGCAGCAGGCTGTGCATGATGGACTGGCGTACGGACTGGGCTGCTAGCTGGCTGGGCCGAAACATGTGGTAGGTAGATGTGCAAGCGGGCTGGACCGAGTAGGTAGACGGGCTGGGCAGTCGTACGGTTTGGATCAGGCAAGCAGGTGGCTGCACATGGCGCGGGTTGCTGGGACGGATTGATGATGCGGGCCGAGGCGCAGGGCGACATGGATTTAGGCTGGGAGATTGCGGGTCGAGCTGCTGGTTGCTGGAGCTTAACGACGCGGGCCTGGGAGCAGACGGGTCGCGGGCTGATATGAATTTGGGCTTTGATCTTTGGGCTCACATAATCTGGAATTTTTGGCTGCAGAATAAAAATTAATTAAATTATAACTTAATTAATATTTTCACCGAATTTCGTTCATAATTTCTTCGTTATGATTCGGATCGGGACGATTCTTTCGCCAAAATGTTCCAAATTACAAGCTTTATTTATTTAAATAAAAATATCACAAAATGAATTATTTTATCTAATTATTTATTATTTTAATATTAAAAGTCAAGTATAAAGGATATAAAATAATATAAAATAACGCTTATTTGAGGACTTATCAATGCCTCCTGTCCATCGGACCTCCCGGGCAAAAAGTCAACATTTGGCCCTAATATGCCAAATTACCAAAATGCCCCTCGACTTCCGAACATCACAACTTTCTCCTCGAATGTCGGAATCCAACGTGCCACCTGTCTATGAACTCGTGACGTCCCGAACTACGTCACGGTCATCGGTCAAAGTCCATTTGACCACTCAATCAAAAAGTCAACATTTTGCCCACGATCAGGGGCAAAACGGTCATTTTTCACATTTTGTCCGATTTCGTCATACTAACCACCGATCAACCTCACTAATCAAAATTAGTCACTAATCTAATCCCGAAATTCGGGACGGTCGTTACAGCGAGGGCATGTATGTGTGACATGTATGTCAATATGCACGATGACATGTATGTATGTCAGTAATGATGGTTAGAAGGGATTTCTGATTGAAAGTGTTACCTGGTTGTATAGTAGAGGGTCCGAGAGGACGTCGGTAGGGACCGACCTAGCGAGGAGTCCGAGGGCACATCGGTGGGGACCCACAGAGAGGTGAGTCCGAGGGGACATCAGGAGACCGACCGAGTAGGGAGTCCGAGGGGGGCATCGGGAGACCGACCTAGCAGGGGGCCCGATGGGACATCGGTGGGGACCGATGAAGAGGGAGTCCGAAGGGGACATCGGGAGGCCGACCGAGCAGAGAGTCCGAGGGGACGTTGGGGAGACCGACCGAGCATGGAGTCCGAGGGGACATTGGGAGACCTACTGAGCAGGGAGCCCGATGGGGCATCGGTGGGGACCGACCGAGCATGAAGTCTGAGGGGACATCGGGAGGCCGACCGAGCAGGGCATCGAGAGGCCGACCGAACAAGGAGCCTGATGGGGGCATCGGTGGGGACCGACCGAGCATGGAATCTGAGGGGCATTGGGAGACCGACCTAGCATGGAGTCCGAGGGGACATCGGGAGGCCGACCGAGTAGGGCATCGAGAGGTCGACCAGCAGGGAGCCCGATGGGGCATCGGTGGGGACCGATGCAAAGGGGGTCCGAGGGGACATCGGAAAGGCCGACCGAGTAGTGAGTCCTATGGGACATCGAGAGACCGACCGAGAAGGAAGTCCAAGGGGACATGTGGAGACCGACCGAGTGGACATCGGTAGACCGACCGATGCAGGGAGCCCGATGGGACATCGGTGGGGACCGATGAAAAGAGGGTCCGAGGGGGCATGGGTCGGCCGACCGAGTGGTGAGTCCGAGGGTACATCGGTGGGGACCGATGAAGAAATATGGGCTGTTGTAAAAAAGGGAGATACTATCTTGGTGGGTCAAGTGGCAGGGGGCAGATTACCAAGCATGATTATATATGTATTTTTTGTGGTGGGTAGATGCCTACAGAAGGCTAAAAAGTAGCTGTTATTTGTTTGTGGTGGGCAGAGTTTGCAGGGGTTTAAAGTACCAAAATTTGTGGTTTGCAGAGACTACAATATATATATATATATATATATTTATTTTGTGGTGGGAAAGAGGCTTTGTGAGAGAAGCACAAGGGGCTTCGACCGACCGAGAAAGGAGAAATTCCCTGGGTTCTTCCTGTGTATTAGATAGATTGTATTTTCTGGGTTTTTCTTGGTGTTCTTGGCGGCCATAGTGTTTTAGCAGGTAAGAAAAATTGAAAAGAACCGACATAACCTTTTGTATCGATTCCCACAGACAGCGCCAAACTGTTGATGCAAAAATTGTACCAACGAGACTGTAAAGACATGCACGCACACCAAGACACAAGAAAGTACGTGGTTCACCCAAATCGGGCTACGTCCACGGTGTTGCCTCCCTCTCATTAATAATATGATATTTCGTACAAGTATAAGGCTCTGAGCCTTTGAGAGATAATAGTGTTTGTAGAGAGGATGAAGAGGTTGAGTCCCCAAAATAAGGGAGGAAACTCCCTATTTATAGGAGTTATCTAGGGTTAGGTCATAGTTGTGATGGGCTTTAAGGCATGGGCCTTGTTGATGGGCCTCCAAGATGAGCCTTGAACATGGGCTTTAGTAATTCTCTCAAGTCGTCTTAAATGGGCCTATTGCTTGGTGAGATGCAGCGTCGACAATATGCAAATTGTATTAATAAAATAGGAAACTCGGATGAAAATAGGAAGTTAATGATGAAAAATGAGCAAATTGTATAAATAAATAAGAAACTAAGATAAAAATGGGAAATTAATAATGAAATTGAACAAAATTAATAAGGTGCCACTTCGAGGAATCGAACTTGGGTTACTCAAGTGGCAAACAACAGCAAAGCCAATCGGCCTTAGCAAATTTTATGATATGGCTAAAGCCATATTATAAATATAATCGAAAAGTGACCTAGGCTACCGTCACGACTGCCCCTTTTAGTGTTCCATATCTACAGATAAGTCAATGTTAATAGTGGCGTAGCTAGGATTTGACATCAGAGGGGGCTTAATCATTTTTTCTTTATACAAATTGTACTCTTAATTGATTATTGATTGGTTATAGCATATTTTCACGTATTCTCATTCAAAAATTCACATTTTAATAAATTTTCAAGGACCATGTTTTGGTGGTTTCTAAAAAAAAAATTACGAGTTTTTATTTATTTATATAAACGCAATTATTCATATATTCATACTCTTAAATCTAATCAAATAGTAACTTCAGAAAGTTACTATCATTATAAACATCGATAAATTAAAAAAAAAACAGGAAAATAGAAATTAAAAATTGAACCCTTTGGAAATATGTAAATACATTTTAGAAATATTTATAATGTAGAAGGGAAAGAAGAAATTAACAAAATAGGCAAATAAGGTAAAAAATAGTTAAAATTTTAGAAATTGTATATGTGTATTAAATTACTATAGTCTAACATAATACATATAAATTTAGTACGAACTTATAAGAGAAAGTAAAAAAATTATGCATAATAGATAAACAATTTAAGTACATTTATTATACTATAATAAATATCTAAAATATATTTTATATTTTATAAATAAATAAAAGAAATAAAAAAATAATTGAATGGAGGCCCATGCTTCCTCTGGGCCCTCCCTAGCTCAGCTCTCGAACGTTAATAGCAACTTTAATTCTGCGATAAAAGAGGTTTGTTTCAAAACAGATTTGTCCATACTTTTAAATATGTTTTCAATAATTTGAAAATTCATGATGCCATCATCTTTTCTTTCCAAAAAAAAAAAATTAGTAGACATATAAATATATAGAAAGCATGCTAATGAGCTATAGAAATCATCGTTTTAGTTGACAACAATTATTCAATATATATATATAAGTAACATGTTCATATATATAATCATTGTACTGTGGTTTAAATAGATTATGATTTGTTATGAGGATATAGCCGAATTGGAAGTCCTTTGGTAGGAGCTAGCACCGGTCCCCATATGAATTTCTCATCGGGAAAAACCTTGTCGAATTTGTAAGTGGTGACTAGGTTATGCATGAAGACCAATATTTTCAGGCGGGAATATTCTTTGCCGGGACACATTCGAGGTCCTCCTCCGAAAGGAACAAATGAATATGGAGGTGGTCCTTTTCCCTCAAACCTCGACGGATCAAACTCTTTTGGGTTAGGAAAGTATTCTGGGTTTTTGTGTGTGGAATGCACATTCCAGTGCAACTGCAAGAATGCAAGCACTCATGTTAATACACGATCGAACACAATGTTTTTGAATATATATATATATATATATACACACACACGTTAATAGACGAACACAATTAATGTTTTATTATATATATGCTGGCAGACGAATAATACATGCAAAGTTTTCGATATCTTGTGGAGTAGACTGATCAATATATTTACATAATTAATTATGAAATAACAATTCTAGCAACTTAATATCCAGAAAATAGATAACAATCTAATTGTTATTATATGTATATAGAAAATTTGATTAATCACAAAGATTAGCACATACACCACAGTTTAATAAATTAGTAATAGAATTATGAAAGAAAGTATTGCCCACTGGCAATTCATATACTATTATTATTGACACGTAATATTATGCTTAAATTATGGGTGCTTAAGAGTACTCCTGTACTACTACTTAAAGGTCTTTTCTTGGTTAAATAAAATACCACTTAATTAAAGGACGTTGAATACTATTTTGTTGTTGTTAATTTAACACTGCAACTATTTGTAATTCATTAATTTATTATTTAAATTAGGAGAGGCTGGTGAAAGATGCAGAATTTTAACCTGATATATATATATATATAAAATAAATAAATAAGAAGATTATTGTTAATTAATTACCTTCATCCCTTTTGGAATTACATATCCTTCATAGACAAAGTCCGTAATTGCTTCTCTAAAGGTGCCAAGATTTGGTGGCAACAATCTCATAACTTCACACGCCACACTCCATGAATATTTCATCTTTTGTACATCCCTCCACTTCAGCAACTCTCCTTCTCCTTTTGAATCCGCAATCTCCTTTTGCTCTATATAATAATAATAATAATAATAATAATAATAATAATAATAATAATAATAATAATAATAATAATAATTATAATAATAATAATAGGGTGCTATCAACAAATTGATAATTATTTACCAATTAACTCATAATTAATTCATAATCTTAATATATCTTAATTACCTTTAAGAACGGCATCGTAGATATGAGGAAGCTCAGCGAGATACAAAATAATGGAAGCCAAGACACTGCTGAGATTGTCGTAGCCGGCAACTATAACACCGTACAACTTGTCAGCAATCTCCGATTCGCTTATCTGTTGGCCGTCGCTATATGTCTCCATGAGTAAACTCGACAACATATCTACATGATCATCATCGTCATCATCCGCCGCCAACGTACAATCAATACTAGCTGTGGTAGTAGCAGTGGTCGCGGTGGAAAGATGCATCCTCCTCCGAACCACAATGTTTTCGATTTCTTCCCTCAGTCGCTTCGATCCTCGAATGGCTCGTCTAAATGTTGTGCCGGGAAGATCTATTGGCAACGATGTGAACCCCGCTGACAGATCTTTTATCATCTTTTCTAGCTTGTCTAATACTTGTGCATCTTCGGTATCTAACATGAGCCTGCATGCCAATGAAAACGCGTACTTTTTCACAAGGGGGTGGGCCTTCACCTCATTTTTGTTACCCCAATATATGCCCAAGTGTTTTTTTGTGAATGAGTCCATGGTCCCAACGTACTTTTGGAGACCAGCGGGCTTGAGATACGGAGCAAGTATGCTGCGAAAGTGATTGGACTCTTCGGTGATGCCCTTTGTTTTCTGGGAGTTGCCGGAGATGATCTTTTCCAAGTGGGACGGCCACCACGACTTTACCGTCTTGTTCTCGTTCGAAAATATGAACTTGTTCCCGCCGGCCGTGCACAACACTGCCATGTCTTCCAGCAACAACGACGTCTTGAACACCTTGCAATAGTCGCCGGCCAAGTATTTGTGCATTCGGTCAGCCATGAACTTCTCCGGGACACCGTTTTTGGCTGTTTTTAGATACTCTAGGGTTTCGCCGATGATCGGCCACCCTTTGCTTCCCGGTGGGAGCTGATGATGATCAAGCTTTTGATATTTTTTGCAGCTGGTAAAATAATAAAGAGAAAGACATATAATAACAAAAGTTACTAAGATCACGAACAACTCCATAATATTCGATAGATCACGTTGGATGAACTTTGAAAAACCCGAGATCGATCTGATTTTTTATATGAATGAAAGATTTAAGGATCGATGGACATTAGAAAAGCTATTATAGCTCCATGAGAAGGGTTTCAGATTTTGACATATGACATTGAATATCACGCATGATTTTGTAAGCTATAGGGACATGTTCCAATTAATTTTCAAGTTTACCAGCGTATGTAACACACCTTGTTTGACTTGGTTTTTCTTTGATTTCCATTTAAAATTCCTCTGTCAATAATAATATTATATATTTCCCGATCAACCATATATGAAAGATTTGTTTTAAAAGAAAATATATTCATTTTTTTAAGCCACAATGTGTGCAGCAAGTAGAGTAGTCGTGTTGCTCGTGGAATGGAAATTAAATATAGTTAATAAAACCTAACAGCTAGACTAATTCTTTGCTAAAAATTCAAGCCGGAAAGTAAGAAATAAATACCATTTTCAGTTGATATTTTCAATTAGGGATGTCAATGGAGAGGGCCGGGTCAGATATTAGTACCCCATATCCATACTCGCAATATTTTATATTGTTCTTTATTCTTTTATATTAGTACCCGATTTCCAATTTTTTGTTCCTCATTCGGAAGTCCTTTATCCGTTTTTATGCTCAATCGAAATGGTGGGGATCGTGTCTTATTTATATCGGCCTCTTGTTCTACAGATTCTTGAAGACCATATATATATATAATGGGTTTAAGGTCACAGTTGTTTATTTTAGTAGAGGTAGTCCTTTAGAATTATAGGCATTGTTATAGTTTTTAGTTGTTTTGGGTTTTGTGGACTTAATACAAGTAAATGCCATGTTGATCCCCAAAAAACTAAATTAGGTCAAGAGTTTAAGTTTAGCCTACAATTTCAATTTTAAATACCTTGAAATTCTAGTTAGAATTGGATAAACGGAAGAAAAGTAAAAACAAAACCAAAAAGGAATGCAAGTACGTGATCGTGAGATTGTGATGATCGGTATCCTTCTAGGCCTTTTGGGTTGATAAACTTGGACCTAATGAAAAATTGGAATTTAATTTGATCTCCAATGGGTCTCCAATGGTAAACCGGGTCCCAACCCAAAACACATTTCTATTTATATTGGGCCTGAAAGTAACTGGGCTGAGTTACAAATCATTTTTTTTTTATATAGTTTACCTTATTTTGAATTTAATTGGAAAGAACACTAAACCCTCTGTTTGTCCCTCTCGGCTGTTGGCCTGCGCTCTTTTGCTTACTCACTACCGTTTTGCTTAGCTACCTTATCTTGTTCTTCACCTTCTTCCTCTTCTAAAACCCAATACAATGCCAGACCAAGACTCCCCAAACCCCACCGAATCCCAACTCAAAGACCAAGAAACGGATCCAAGCACAGACCTAGATGAAGAAAAAGCAGACCTTTCTTCTTCAGACTCAGAGTCCGAGTACGACTCGGACAAGTCATCCGAGTACGAAGGAGAAGCAGGAGAAGGAGGAGGCGATAGTGGTGATGGTGAAGCGGACGATGCACTCAAGTATATTCGAACCGGTGAAGAAATACCGGAGTCCGAAAACACACCGGAAGTGAATGCGAAGCTGTTTTCTCAGGTGCTTCAGGGCAAGAGAGTAAGGAGAAGGCAAGAGGAGGAGGACGAAAGCTATGTCTTTTATGAGGACCTCTTTGATTTTCCAGAGGACCCAGAGAATTGGAGAGAGGAGGACTTGAAGGAGCTATGGGCTGATGCTCCATTGGAAATGACGAAACCCGGGTGGGACCCGGTTTGGGCTGATGAGGAGGACTGGGAAATTGTCAGGGAGGAGATTAAGGAAGGGAGGGATCCACCCATTGCTCCATTTTACATCCCGTACAGGAAGCCTTATCCGGCTATACCGGATGACCATTATGACATTTCCAATCCCAAAGATGTGATCGAAGAATTGGATAGGATTGAGGAATTCCTCAGCTGGGTTAGCTTAGTTTTCGCCGATGGAAGCACGTATGTATTCGATTCTTTCTTTAGTACATTGGAATTGTTTCTCTTTAAGTATAAATTTTAAGTAGGGTACAAATGGACTATAGATTTCATGCTAGATTTTCTTTTTTTGAATTATTTCTGTGACTTGGCTAATTGTATGAAAGAAATGGCCAAATATGGCCAGTGCTCAGTATCGAAATTCCTTCAAAGACTATGAGTTTTACACTTTGGAATTTGCTCATGTTCAAGTGTAAATTTAAGTACGCTACAAATGGACAGTAGAGTTTATTCTGGAAATTCTGTTTTTTCTATTGTTTCTGTTACTTAATTCATAGCATGAGAGAAGTGGCCACATTGTTCATTAAATTCCTGCAAAGATTATGATTTCTACTCTTTGTGATGTTAAAAATTGCTGATTTTATTTGCTTTAACTTATCATATTTGTTATCACGTTAATTATGAATGTCTTTGTTTAAAGGTATGAGGGAACTGTGTGGGATGACTTGGCTCATGGGAAAGGAGTATATGTGGCCGAACAGGGACTGGTCAGGTTTGTCAATTTTTCCTGAAATGAAGTTTTCACCTTTCTCTACTACTTATTGATGTCTATCTTCGATTTTCGTGCTTTAGAATGACTTTATAATGGCTAAACTGATATATGTTATTGTTGTTTGGGGGACTATGGAAAAATCTTATATTCCAAGTCTGACGAGGCTAGTAGTTATTCTCCAAGTTTTCCTGGGTTTACTGGCTTTATTGGTCAAGTGTATGGTGAGATTGGGTTGCTCCTAGGTCCAAAATTTTTCCAAGCCAAAAGAAGCATTTTGAACTTCGAGAACTCATAGAAAGCTTGTTTCAAAGATTCCACGCAAAACATACAGTCAGTTCTGTCCCTGATGCCTCTATTTGGAGTTGGAGTGATGCGCCAGTTCAATAACTTTATGAAGGAAAATCTTCATTAAAAAAATCGTGTATTGCTTATCCAGACTTGTGGGCTCAGAGTATAGTCAAGAATCGCGTCTGTTTAGCTTATATGCTAGAGGTCGAGTGTTGTCTCGGGGTTGTTTTGTTTCTGTATAAACTCTAAACTTATTAGTTTTGTAGCTTGAAATTCTTTGTCACTCTGGTTTATGTGAAGAAATTTTGTTTTATGTTAATAGGTATGAAGGTGAATGGCTTCAAAATAACATGGAGGGCCACGGGGTTGTTGAAGTTGATATACCTGATATAGAGCCTATTCCTGGTTCCAAGTAAGTTGATGATCCCGATATATGTACCCTTCCATAATTTAGCAGTTATTGCCTCAAGATTTGTTTCCCTGAGTAATACAAACTAATTGAACAACTTGTTACTCACTTTCAAGGCTTGAAGCACAAATGCGTGCTGACGGGCACATAATATCGAGAGATTATATGACCCCAGAAGACAAAGAATGGTTGGAGATGGATATTGAAGATAGCATTCGTCTAGCAGGGGGGCAATATGAAATACCCTTTTATGAAGATGATGAATGGGTTAAACAATTTGGGAGGAAACCGTAAGTCATATTCTTTAGCTGGTGTTGCTTATAATCAGGATATTGTTTAATGATTTTCAATATTAGCTTAATTTATTTAAGACTGGTGGATGTGGTTAGTTTTGTAATATGTTATTTTTGGTATGTCTAGTTGTATGATTATCAAGTCTAATCTAGTGAGGTACTTGATCAATGGACTCGAGGTCCTCAAGGGTTGTCCTGAGTTAGGATGTCACACACACTCCTTTGCTTAAACCTTGTTTCTTAATATTATGACTCTTTCATGCTGTGTCTCAGGATCCTATCTAATAACCCTCCTTATGGCTCGATTCTGATAATGCCAAGAATTTCAAAACAAAGACTGCACAAATGAGCACTTAGGCGGGGCTTGAGATAGTACACCCTTGGCGGAACCAGATCTAGACCAGAGGGTTTTCTTGGTTAAGAATTTATAATCACTACACACACACACACACACAAAAGAAGGAAATAGATTTCACAACCCTTTCTATTATATGTGGGAAGATCAGAGAGCTTTCATTGTTGTTTCATCCTTTGGGGGAGGTGTGGATAGCATGAGATACATCTGATTGCCATGGCTTCTTACTCTTCTTTTGATCTTAACCTTCTCATCCTTGTTTGATAACCAAAAGAGTTTGAAAGGGCCAAAGGGCTTTTAATTCATAATAATATTATTATTGTTAATATTATTATATTATTTTACTTTCTTCTTTACAATTTTAGAAAATTGAAACTTTTCATACTACAAGTCATAAATGTATTCATTTATCTTATGCCGGTATTCAGGTTTATTATATGATTCTTTTTATTTTCAGGGAGAAAGGTCGATATCGTTATGCTGGACAGTGGAAGCATGCCAGGATGCATGGATGTGGTGTATATGAAATCAATGAGCGTACCATCTATGTATGTGCACAAATTATAAGCCATTTATTTGCATGAATTCACTGAACATGGGGGACTAGGTAAGTATGTGTAGAGACTAACTAGGAAGTAAATACAATAGGAAGGAATCAAGTTTGATTCCTGTAGATCTTTGACCAGCCGAATCAGGGAGAAGGATTCTCAATCTCCTGTGATTCGGCAGGATCCTTAATACGTACAATGCCACAGTATGAGGTAGTAAGATTGTGTAGTAGGGAGGGAGGGGTTTAAATAATTGATCTGGACATCCAAGTCTGAGGCAAATAATCCATTGCATGTGTACATGATGTGAATGGTTTCTATAAACCTGAAACGGAAAAAAGGATTTGTGCAGTGTGGTCCTTACATCTTCCACAGTAAAATCTTGTGCAGTGTGGTCCCTACACCTTCCACTGTAAAATCAACATCATTTTAAAGGCTTTTCTTTTAGCATTAGTAGATTGCACTATATTTTGTGTAAGTTTAGTAGTATACTTGTAATTATGATTTGTTAATTAGTTTTAAATTTCTCCCAGTTCCGTATTCAAGTTACATAAGGACCTTATAAGATCTCATGACGCAAAATAAGATCCCTGGGTTACAACAACGGTCCATTTCCGACAATTCCCAGTGTACCCTTTAGTTATAGAGGAGCTTAAATAAAGTACACTTTAGCATTACGTTGGAAAGTAATTGAAATAGTCTGAGGGATGCCAATAAGATTACGATGTCAAATCATGCGAAAGATTTTCCATCAATTGCGTCCCACTGTCCAATAACTTAATATTGTTTTATGCTTATTTAGTACGTCATACTCTCTTTGCATGCAGGGTAGGTTCTACTTTGGGGAGCTATTGGAGGATTCAGCTGGTTGTGATGACAAAGTATCAGCGGTAAAAATTATCTGTTCATTATTTGATCTATTATACATGAATGAAAATAGAGAAGAAATATAGCAGCTCTACAAAGATATCCCTGATGTGTTGGTGGCTTTTCAGCTGCATGCGGGTATTGCAGAAGTGGCTGCTGCTAAGGCTCGGATGTTTGTGAACAAGCCTGATGGAAGTATGTATTTTAATTGCTAGTAGTAGCTGCTTTCCTGAGGAGATCTTAGGTTGCTAATTATTGTGTCGATTAGAAACTGAAAATTTCAACTCAACTTTTAGAGTTGGAAATGATTAATCGGTGGTTGAAGTGAAGAGAAGTCGTACACAGAGCCAGTTACAATAGTAATCTGGAATGTCATCTGCATATTGGTTAGTATATTATTTGTAGATTCAGGTGCCTATTGGTTATGTCATCTGGAATGCCCTTGCACTAGAAGGAAATTAGAGTATAGTTTTAATTTAAAGTCCTAATCATTAAAAAACTAGAACCCTACGCGCTAGAAGACTAAAACACCCTTGACTTATTTGTCACCATCTATATTCAGATTATGCAGAGATGGTTAATTTTGTACATTTTTCTACCCAGGAACTTTGAAGTACTATATTATAATTTTCACATTATGCAGATCTGGTATTTGATTAGATTTATTCAGATTTTGGTTTTGTTCATGACAATGGAATTGCTTTGCCTTTAAAGTGGTTAGGGAAGAAAGGGGTCCATACAGTGATCCTCAACATCCCTATTTCTACGAAGATGAAGATGTGTGGATGGCACCAGGCTTCATAAACCAATTTTATGAAGTAAGTTACAATCATTTATTTATGACTGGAGAATTTTTCTAATTTTCTCACGATAACGGAAATAAATCTTATACTTAGGAATAAAAAATTGAGCATTTACACTTCTTCGGCAGGTCCCTGATTATTGGAAAACGTATGTGCATGAGGTTGATGAAGAGAGGGAAATGTGGTTGAACTCTTTTTATAAAGCTCCACTGAGGATACCTATGCCTGCTGAACTTGAACACTGGTGGTCAAAGGGTATTCATTCCATTATATACACCCCTTCCCCTCAGCATTCATTTCTATTAGCTCGGCATATTCAACCACACATGATTTTATTTTTCGTGTTTTACGATAAATGATATCCTAAGTGATGAGTTGCACAATGTTGGATAGCTCTTCCTAACATTAAAAATAAAATAAAAATAATAATTAAAAAAAACTCCCATCACGGATCCTTTGTCTCCTTTTTTAATGTTTGAGAGGTAACCTGGCCATGTAGGCTGGTGGCTTCTGGACATATTTAGTTTTCTGTCGTCTAATGTGATCAGGTGGGCTAATGCTTTTATCCAAATAATAAGAAAATGGATGCGTGGTTTGTTCTTCCTTAAAAGGGACAAAGTTGTATCTCATACTATATGCATTCATATTGTATTTCCTTTTTTCAGACGAGACTCCAGAATTTGTTCTTCTTAACAAGGAGCCAGAGCCAGATCCTTCAGACCCATCAAAGCTTGTATATACTGAAGATCCCCTAATCCTACACACACCAACTGGACGATTAATAAACTATATCAGTGATGAAAAGTATGGGGTTCGCTTATTTTTTCAGCCCCTTCTGAAAGAAGGGGAAGATGTGGACCCAGAAAAGGTAGAATTCCTACCACTTGGTTTCGACGAGTTCTTTGGAAAAAACACTGGCGAGCAGAAAAAAAACATATGGATGCGTCTTGTATCAGGAGTTGAAAATACATGCAAGCCCTTTTTTGATAAAGTACAAAAATGGGCTGAAGAGAAGAAGAAAGCTAGTGAGGTGAAGATGAAGCTTATTGAAAAAGAACTTGAACTCGTAGAGGCTGAGCTGTCTCTGGAAGAGGTCATTGAGGATTTGGATGAGGACTTGAAGAGGAGAGAGAAAGAAGAGGAGAAGGCTGAAGCGGATTTTCCGGAGGAAGAAGATGCTTCTGGGTTGGCGAACCAAGATGAGAAACCCTCGGTTGAAGAGGCTGAAGAGGATGAAGAGGAAGAAGAAGAGGAAGATGAGGATGAAGATGCGCCATCAAGTTTTGGGGCTGTAACTGCTGATCCGGATGCTAATAAAAATGCCCAGAAGGGAAACAAACCTGGGAAACCACCGTTTTCTACGTCTTCTTTGGCATTTGCTTCAAGTAGCCTTGTCTCTGGAGTAAGTTTTGATTTTTTATTTCAACATTCTATTCTGGGTTTTATATATCGTTAAAATCATTGTGATGTCATATATATGCTATCGAATGCCCTGAACTAACAGAAAATGTTAACATTAGCCCATCATTGTCGTTAACTCCATTGGTAGTAATCGTCTTGTATTTTAAATAATGTCTTGGTTTCAATTAAAATCACAATAAACTCTTTTCCTGCATTACCAAGCTGTTTAAATAAGAATCTATAACTTTTGGAGTAGAAATTGTAAATACATATATAATATTCTTATAATGTGAATATACACTCACATAAGAATCTATAATTATCACAATGCCTAAACATAATAAGAGAACCTAGAGAGAATGTACAAAGCATGTCTAAAATTCTGCAATGAGTTCATTGGCCTCTGTATAAATGTACTTATTATTTTGTTATAGTTCCAACTGCTAGTAAGCCAAGGTAAGAAACTCAGGTTGAGCGAACATATCGATTCAGAGCTAGTTCTTATCTCTGCTTCTTGGCTGTACAGGTCCCATGCAGGCTACAACAATCAATTATGTTATGGAGAAAGAGTAGAGGAATGCCAAAGGCGGCCGTTTCTTCATGCAGTGGAGCCTCCTCTAGTTCCCTCTTGAAAGCAGCTGATTCAGTCAGCTTCCCTCCGGTGCTTGGCCCAAAAGTATACCTGAAAGCCACAAATCAAAGAAACTTGAACCACCGAGCCAAAACCTCCTCAAAACTGATGCAGCCAATATCTCAAATATGCTCACCTCATTCAGCTTCTACGATTATAAAAAATATGAAATCAAGAAACCATAGTTGGCCTCATGCGGCACCAGAGAGGGTAACAGACAGTATTTTGTCTTTGCACACACCGGTGTATTATTTGGAACCCCATGAAGAAACTATGCAAGGTGAGCCGCTTTTTCTCTCCTGTTTACCATAATATTTGTACTCTATGGTGTTGAAAGAGGTCAATTTTGTATCCTTCACGTTCTTTTTCTACGTAAATTTCATAATTGTACTTGAGACTCTCCCTCCAAACCTGAAAAATGGAGGGAATTGAAGATGAAGATGCTTTGGGTTCGAATTTCCTGTACGTGTCGTGAAGAGGGCAAGAGGATCTTTAGAGTAATGACGTTGTCATTGTTATTGTATTTTAGTAATTCTTAGCTTTGCTGTAACTCAGTGCCTTTAATAATGATACGAGAGTAAGGAAGTGAAACTCTTATTTCCAAACTTTGCATGCAATTTCTTGCATCCGCTTCGCCAACTGAAGAAGTACCTTCTCTCGCTCTTAATTTGTGGACATATGCTCTAGGCGACGTGGCACCACGTGATTGTATCAGGCAGCATAGGAAGCTAGGGCAACATGAACAAAATTGCAACCAAACGAGACTCGAAGTTTAATATTTGAGAAATGAAACAAGGATGCAAATGGTCAACAAATGAGTTGTTAAATCCTTAAATCCAAATCATGCATATGGAAATTGTCACACCTCACCAAGAGTTTGGTGAATTTAGAATTCATGTCACAAGCTAATTAAACCCTGCCATTAGATTAGAATTAGGTAATTAGATCTTGTCGAATCTCGGCCATTCAAAATGGTCCAAAAGATCCACTTTTCCAAGTGTCAAGACTTTAAGTCACCTTCAACATACACTCGTCAAAGACTTTTAAGTCACCTTCAACATACAATACACATGTATGAAGTCAAGAACTTTATATTTAAAATCATCCTCCTAAATATCTTTATATAAAAAAATTTGACCTAAAATTCAATTTTTTTGCGAGTTTAGTTAAATATTGATTATTAATTAGAGTAGTGTTATTTAGATTCATTTAATTAATTATATTATTTAATATATTTAATATGATATTTTTTTAATTATAAAATATAAATCTATAAAAAGTAATATCTATAAAAAGAGCTAGCAATTAATGTGTTCATATATCATTAAATACGTAAAAAATGACTGTACAATTTTTAATTTATTTAATTTAATATGAGTTATATTTTCTTATTCTTAAATTCGGGAATTAATGGGCATGGTTACTTAGGACTATATATTAATAAGTCATTGATAATATTAATATTTATTTAAAATTTTACTAATTATACTTTTAAAACTTTTTAATCCCTAACTAGCATAATAATTACTCAAATAATGAAATTGGTCTTTTAAAACTTTTAATCCATATTTAGTAGTTGTTTTTTATGAAATCATTATTTCCACTTATGATCTTTTTTTTTTTTTTTTCACTTGTTCATCTTAAAGGGTAATGTAAGGACAATCCAACTTAAAATAAAATAATTAGAAGCAATAATTCTTAAAAGAATGCTTCTTACCTTCAAAATTGAAAAAAAAATCCTTCTTTTCCGATATTAAAATATTAGGTTAATGGCTTTATGGTTTAGGGTTTCATTCTTCAATTTTGTACCCAATGTCTAATAATTAAACTCTAAATTCTAAGTCTCAAGCTCTTTCACCACCTCCTCCACCTAAATACCCTCATCCTCTCTGAAACTTTTTATATCATATCGTTAAATCTCAAACCACATAAATTTTATTATTGGTTTCAAAGAAAAAAATATCAATTGTAATATATAAGTTTAATTATAATTTTTTTAAGCAAAATAATAAAGGGGCTTAACTAATAGATTGTCATATTTTCACTTAAGCAAAATACAATTTTACTAAAGATTAGTTAATAATTTATGCTTATCTTTAAGATATATATATATATATATTACCAGCAATATTCCTGCCAAATAAAACCAAAGACAAAACAAAAATTCAGAAAACCAATTAATTACCTAAGTGCGACTTCAAATAACGTTGAATATTATTCGTTTATTATTATTCCAAGTACGCGGACACAAACAATCGTTTTTCAATCATGCATGCTGAGCAAGCATGAAAGTGACACCCAATGGTCAGTATTGTGTCATTAAAAGACTATTATTACAACCTCTTCCTTTTTTTCACTTGGGATAATAAATTATATAAATATATATAAAATATGATTGTTTATTTTGAATAATAATTCATATATATATATATTTCATAATGAGAATTATTTATTTCGTTTATTAAAAAATAATATGGGCATTCTATTTTGTCAGACTTCTTTGTTTTACTGTTTTTATTTATCTAGACATTCTTATGCATATATCTTAAATTAAAATTATTTAATTTCTAAATAATTATTTAAAAATTATTTATATAAACATAAAACAAATTGAAAATCTTATAATTATTCACATTCATATACGATTTAATATGAAAAAACTTAACTATTACCAAAATCGTATGATATATTCCAATTTTATTGATTTTTTGTATAAATAATTTTGAATGGGCGACTTAGATAATCACCCGTTCCTTTAATGGTATTTGTACAAGAAAACTCTTAAATGAAAATAATGGAACAAAGAGATCCCTCAAGGTAGAATGCAAGTATTGTCTTTACTTGAATATCAATTTTATAGAAACCAAGTAAAAATCATGAGTGTCTACATCTTGTGTAAAGAATGCATTTGTTGAAATTTTACGAAATATTTTAACTATACATATTAGAAAAAGTATTAGACATCATTTAAGACTGATATTGAATGACCAATTGGCTAAGCATCCACATAACCACCCTATCAGTAATTATGTAATAAAAGATATTAGAGATAAAGATAAAAATCCACATACATAAAAAATATTTTCGTTAAGAGAATCATCAATTTTTATCTTCAAAATAAGGTCAATATTCAACTTGAGTATCCATTTTTTGGAATCTCAAAAGGACATACATAAAAATTCTTGAAAACATCTCATCAACTTTATAATCACCTACTAAATTGAAAATATCTAATCAATCAAACATGCCAAACTAATCAGTATAATTTCAATAATGATCGTGATCGTGTCAAACCAACTAGTATAATTTCAATAATGACCATGATCATGGTGAAATTTATATTGAATATGCATATCGATAGTCACGCAGTTTCTAAATTCATCAAAGTTTTGCAGCAGTAGTAGTTTCTAGATCATGAACTGAAAAATAACCAATTCAGCTATAACATTAAAATGTACATAAAAAACTTCGCGAACATCAAATAGGATATATAGACGAGAAGGTAATTGAAGGACACAATTTTATTTTTCTTCCTTTTTTCGATCCCATATGCAATAATCAATAATAGATCGAGCATAGTTGGACTATTCTTCCCGACCCAAAACAAATATTCTGTCCCCTTATAGGATAACCTTATTAAAAAAAAAATAGAAGAAGAGAAGTCTCAATTAACCACATATAGTTGAAAAAAAAAACCCACCACAAATACACCGTCTGCCACCGCCCCCCATGACTACCATTGTGTTAGGAAATTAATCATCCGCTACGCAATTGCTAATAATAAAAATGAAAAAAGAAAATAAAGAAACCAAGAACACAAAAGATTTAACGAGGTTCGGCCAATTAACTTGCATACGTCCTCGGAGAGTTTTCTCCTTCACTATGAGAGAATGCAAAATATAAGATTACACTACTCAAGTTTATACCCAACTCGAGCCCTTGTATCCAATAGGATACCCCTTGTACACCCTCTCTCAACCCGAGAAAATCACTCTACCCCAAAGAGCTATACACACTCTTTCACCTTCTCTTAACCGAGAAGATCACTCTACTCCAAGAGCTATACACACTCTTGAAGTGCTCAAGAAGATCACTCTAGCCCAAGAGCTATACACACTCTTGAAGCACTCACTCACATGTGAGGTGTTCTCCTTGATGTTGAAATGTGACCAAGCTCTCCACCTTATATAGTGCTTAAGACACAAGTTACAATTGTGTTTTTCCAATGGGGGACATTTTCCTCACATTTCAACATCCTTCATTGAAGTCCATTCATGCACCTTCTTCAATTAATGTTCTTCTTCATGAAGCTTCCACATCAATCTTTCCTACAAGGTTGAATAAACAACACCATGTATTTATTCCCAATACATAATCAAATTCAATGCATTAATAATCTACTAAGGATGCATTAACTCAACAATCTCCCCCTGCCGACTTAGGTGGATAATGTTGCATCACCACTTCAATCCCTGAAGTTCATCTCAAATTGAGATACCGCTTGATATACCCACAAGCATTCCATTGGCCTTATTCTTGTACCAACTACACATACCCCGAATCAGTTGCATACAGTCTTAGCTCCCATGTCAGGACCCGTCCCAAATATCACCTCGATACCCGGGACGAACCCTGCTCCCGTCTGACAATCACACATAAAGTACTAAAATAACTACAATACCACTATAAGCATAGCTATCAGACGAAGGAGTAAATATAATACAACTGTCAGTCAGAGCATAGTTCGACAAAATGGGCACAAAATCTTACTATGCTAGTGTGGCAACGGAAGAACGTCAAAAGCTCTATGCCTCGATATCTGCCTCAACGTTCACCCCAGCGCTATCACCACGACCTGGAGGGAAAATTTAAAACCAAAAGATGTGAGTGGACTAAAAGAAAAATGAAAGTTTGAAAACCGTTTATTATCAAATCAAAGCTAAGAAACTAGAACACTTTGTTCCCTCCGTTTTGAAATCACATGCCTAACTCAGTGATTAAAATAATTCTAAACCAAGAAACATCATAAAAAACAGAAACATTATAAAAGATCATAAGAAACAGAAACACTATAAAATATCATAAGAAACAGAAACACTATAACAACACCATTTTCTGATCAAACCTGCTGGGTCTATCCGAATCTTTAAACTCAACGAGGCCTTAAATGTAATCCGAGTCTTTAAACTCCCGAGTCTTTAAACTCAATAGGCCTATGGGGGTAATATCATAAATATCCGAGTCTTTAAACTCCCGAGTCTTTAAACTCAATCCGGTCCCCTCCCCCCGTCAAATCAGTATCCGGGTCTTTAAACCCAATAACTAGATCCAGCAAATCCAATCCCAATTCAGTGGAAAACCAATTTGAAATCCCTCGCCAAACTCGAATTCGAAATCCCCGGTTCGAAGCCCTTCTGGCGTTCTGAACCGACATTTCGAACCCAAATCCAGAAATCCAGTATTATACCAAAAACCACAGAAAATCACAAATCATCTTTCATAACCCATTTATCATCATCAGAACACATTTATAGGTTAAAATCACAAATCTGGCATCAAAATCCGAAAATCAGCTTTTCTCGTAAAACGTATAAAATCCCGGAATATCCCGTAAAACGTGCAAACATATCAACCATATAAAAGCATCATTAAGAAGCATAAAAACACATTTAATAACATACAACATCAATGAAACAGTTAGGCATGCTCGAAAGAAAAGAAAGAGTCCACTCACAGCTCGGAACGAGTCAATCGCGCTCCGTGCGCTCCTCGACTGTCTCGGGTGTCTCCCGTCCTGTCAATATGCACCAAATAGGGTCACAATTACATCAAGGATACTCACCCTATTTCCCCAATTTTTCAGGAATTTAAATAACATTTTATTCATAAACCCTAAACCGTCCGGATTCCCGAACCATCCCGTAACTTCGTCCGATTAACGCGAAAATTAAACCATTGGATTCCTTAGAACATTTAGAACTAAAACCATGTTGGAAGCTTGGCCGGATTCCTCCCCATGCGCCTCCACGCGCCGTCCAAAGTGGCTGCGCGTGGACCTCACGCGCCTGCTACAGTGCCACCGTCTTCCTCGATCGAACCCGGTTCGCACCAGGCTGCAACCCAGATCGGCGAGAACCATTCTCCGCTGTCCGGCCACCGTTTTCCCTCCTTCCTTCACCTAAAGCTTCGTCCAATCTCAAAGAACTCATCCCCCTCACTCTCTTAGTTCGACTCGACCCACAACTTCACGACTGAAGCTCGAAAGAAAATCCATACAAAACTCTGTTTTCCTTCCCGGCCACCCAGTTCTTCCCCCTTCACGGTGGTCATTCTAAACTCCTCCCACGACCTCACTGAGTCACACACAACTCACAGGAACCCTCGACTCACTCTCTAAGTCCACGATTTCCCGCTTGAAATTCACGGCCAAACAGGGTAACAGAGTACCCGCCGTCGCACCACCCCTACCGTAAACTCCCCCGTCACGGAAACCGTCATAAACTACTCCTAGGACCTCCCTAAACCTCACTTCACTCACTAATCCCCTCGACTCTAGCTCCAGGTCCATGATTTTCAATTTGAAACTCACGGGAAAAACAGGGGAATAGAACTCACCTTTCGACTCCGTCTCCGCCGTGCGCACCGCCGCGTGCCACGGTGTTTGTTGGGTCCCCTGCAACCTCCTAAGCCTCCCACTGCCTGGGTTTGAGCCACCTCACGGCGTAGCCACCGCCACAGTCCGCCTTCTCTCTGTTTTCCCAGAAACTGCAACCGTCCTCCGCCGTGTCCCTGTGCACGATTCCTCCACCGATACACGACCACCAGATCAATCTTTTCTCTCTGCCACTCTCACGAATCACTCTTCACTCTCCCTTGCACAGAATCGATCAATCTTCCCCAATTTCTCACCCTCTGTTTTCTGCGTTCGAACCAAATGCACGGTTTGTTTTTGAACGGTTTGTGGCCGTGTATATGATACACATTTGTAGAACCCTCTGGTGCCCAGCCACGTGTCCACAATCCCATGGACAACAACACAAAATATCTTATCCCACTCAGCCACTTGTCCTAATCTGATTGGCTAAAAAAATTGACCAAAATACCCCTCATTTTAATAATTACCGTTTTGCCCTCGAACGTTCTAGACCCGTAAATATTCCGTCCGACGTCCGATGACAGCGTGCCGCCTGTCGTTGTGCTCAGGACGTCGAGACCTATCTAACGGTCCTCGTTCTACGTGAAAATTATAAAGTTACCAAAAATTCAACTTTCAACCCACTATTCACAAGGGTAAAATCGTCCTTTTATGCAAAAATTTTACACAATTACATTTTTACCCTTCCCGAAGGTACGGGTTGTTACATCCCCCTGATTCAAAATGGCCAATGCTATGTGCAGCTGCTCCGAGTCAACAATTACCAGTGGCTCCAAAGAGGGACCTCGATTTTGCCTCTTCCCTAGCAGGATTATCCTTCTCACCATCGTCTGAAACTTGGAAACATGTAGATAGCGTTTCTGCTGTGCCCGCAAACGAGACCCGTTTCAGGTACCTGTTCTCCTGTGCACCCTGTTTCCCAAAAACCTTCGAGGTCTGAGTTTTTCCCATCAGACGGAACATACTTTTACATTTTTCTCCCTTCATTAGGACCATGCAGCCACGTGACACTTTCATAACTCCCCCTGCTGACGAAACCTTGCAGCCCTTGGAGTCTAGTTGGCTCAAGGATATTAGATTTCTCCGGAACTTTGGGACATACACCACATCACCCAATGTTCGAACTGCTCCATCGAACATCATGATCTTCACAGTTCCCGTACCCATGACACGATGTCTTGTGCCATCACCCCAAGTCACAAATCCTTGGACTTCTTGGAACTTATCAAAATATTCTCTCCTGGAGCAAAGGTGATGAGAACAACCACTATCTAATATCCAATACTCTTGAGAAAAAATGTAATTACCTTTGGAGACTGTGAGAAGTTCTTCAAAATCTCTGGACATCTCCGATACACCAGCCAAGGAGCAATTTGAGCCCTTATCGTCCTTCTCTTTCATCAATGGACAATCCGGCTTTATGTGTCCCCACTCCTTGCACTTGTAGCATTGCTTGCCCTTTCCTCTGCCTCTGGATTTAGACCTGCTATGCTCACTAAATCCTCTCGCAGTTGACCTTCCCTTACGATTCTGTTCATGAGCAATGAAGACGGAACCTTGAGAATCATCGGCTTTCCTTCTCTTCTCATGTGATAAGAGAGTCGATTCTACATCCTCCATCTTCAGTGTATCCTTACCATACACAATTGTAGTAACAATATTCTCATATGAATCAGGAAGCGAGGTAAGAAGTAAAAGGGCTTGATCTTCTTCCTCAATTTTAACCTCAACTCTTGATAGTTGATTTATCAATCCCTTGAACACATTCATGTGCTCCATGAGATTCGCACCTTCTCCCATCTTGAGCTTGTAGAGATCCCGCTTTAAATTCAGCTTCATTTGCAAGCCTTTCCCAAGATAAAGCTTGACAGGACCCACCCCGATTATCGCCTCGATAATCGGGAAGCATCCTGCTCCCGTCTGACAATCGAATCCAAAAGACCGGAAAACTAATTAATATTACCACACACCCATTGTCAGACCAGGGAGATTAAACGATTACAACCGACTAGACGTCTATTCCACAGTTTCACAGAGCAATAATACAAAACAAATTAAAGAACTAATATTACCACACACCCATTGTCAGACCAGGGAGATTAAACGATTACAACCGACTAGACGTCTATTCCACAGTTTCACAGAGCAATAATACAAAACAAATTAAAGAACAAGTCCTACTCTGTGAACTAACTACTCCGCAACGGAAAACTTTATGCCTCCGCCTCTGCCTCGGCGCTTGCCCCCACGCTTGTACCACGACCTGGAGGGAATTTAAAACAATAAGGTGTGAGTGGACCGAAACATAAGTTTAACAGGAAAAACAGTTTTTCCGAAATCGGGTTCGCCCTCCAGTTTTGTAATCCGCATGCATAACCAAATATTCAGAATTGTGTATTAAACTTTTGAAAACTCTTTTTCCGAAACACATGAAAAACGTTACAAGGATCGTCATAACTCATGTAAAACCATTTAATAATACCAGATTCCAGAAACCGTCATTTTGAAACATTATTTGCACAAATCAAGTGAAACGTAAATCAATAATCATGATTATGCCGTTGGATCCATCCGAGTCTTTAAACTCAACATTAGGCCTTCCCGGGATATCAACGAGTCTTTAAACTCAAAACACGATTAGTAGGCCTCGGGGGTATCATAATAATCGAGTCTTTAAACTCACGAGTCTTTAAGCTCAATTTTCGGGCCCGCCCCCAACATCAACATACCGGGTCTTTAAACCCAAAACCAGATCCAACCATCAATCGGGTCTTTAAACCCAAAACCGTTTTTAAAACACAATAAACCATGATTCATCACAAATGTTTTCCAACATCATTCCGAAATCATATCACAACATAGTAGGACTTATGTCCGAAGTCACATGCAATTTCCAACACATGCAATTTCCGAAAATTACTTCACAATATGATCAAACATCATAAATCCGAAACATGCATATTCATATCCAGGTACTTCATCAAAATCATCACGCATGCATAGGCAAAAACAGAAATCTCGAAATGCGTGAAATACGATAAATATCTCGAAAAACGTGAAAACATGTAAAACCGATATATCATCTCACCATCATAAAATCATATGTAAAACCATGAGATAAATAAGCAAAATAGTCATGCATGCCCAATTTAGAAATCAAAAGTCCACTCACAGTCTTAGGACGCGTCAATCGCGTCCCGCGCGCTCCTCCGTAGCTTCGGAAGTGTCCGGGCCTGTGAAAACGTACAAGGAGGGTTACAAACATCCCAAAATAACTCGTAGGATTTTTCCTAATTTTTTCGGATTTTTCGGCGAAAATAAACTTAAAGACTTAATCTTCCGGACTCCCGAAATTATCCCGAATGACTCCCGATCGATTCGAACTCTAAAGATAAAATGTTAGTTAGACTGTAAGGATTAATTCTCATGTTGACCGTGATCGGAGTTGACGACACACGCGCCGTCACGCGCCGCCCAAAGTGGCTGCGCGTGAAAGCCACGCGCCAAGCTACAGTACCTTCGTCCTTACCCGAATCAACTGGTAAACGGGTCTATTACCCGCGACTCAACCCGACCAGTTCAAGCCCAATTCTCAATCAATTCCTCTCGTTTTTGATCCTATTATCTTCTCTAATCCTTCAATTTTAGGTCTGTATTGAAGATTAACCTCGACTAGTACCCAAACGACCCAACTCAAACTCGAACAGTCGAACAAATCGACATTCTGGAACTCACCCAAACTAACTCCATTCTCAAATTAATTTCACCAGTAGATTAAGGGAACTTAGACGAACACAATGGCACTAACAATTTAGCTCGCCGTTACCTGGAAGTCTTCGTCCTCAGCACTGGTTTCCCCTGAAACTGAGACTCAGGTTCCCGGCCAAACTGTCCTCCTCCTTCTTCAATTCTTGCACGGTTGTGCACGAAGTGACCCCAGAAGTCTAACACGGCCTTTGGTTTCGATCAACAGGCTCCAGAAATTGAATGGGATTTTTCCCTCCAACTGGTTCCTCCCTGAACAGCACTTGGGTTCTAGGGCCAACAGTGGTCGTCCTCACCCAAAACTTGCACCCACGTGATCCTTTCACTCCCAGAAGTCCCTCAGTGTCCTTAGTTTGGCCCCAAAACCGTAGGAATTGAACCCTGAAACTTCCCTCCAAAAACCCGAAAATGTTTCCTCACGGCTCCTCTCACAGTTCCTCACACTCTCAGCTCCCAAACTGAACCAAAATGACCTCCCCACAACCTCTAACTCAGTTAATCGATCGCAGTGAGACGACAACCCGTGAGAATCCCTCAGCTGGTCACTGCGCAGTTGCCTCCCGCAACCAGACCCCAAGAACAAATTAAAAACCTCTCCCGTGCATTTTGTCTCAGCCCAGACACGCATGGATGCTTCCCACAATCTCAAAATTCATAAACTAAACCCACTCACCAGTCCACTTAGCCATAAACAATTGCACGCACAACGCTCCACGGCCGCACTCTGTTTTTCACGGTGGTGCTACAGTAACTGCCGTGAAAATGACCAAAATGCCCCTCTGTGCAATAATTACCAAATTGCCCTCCAGCTTCCGTGACCCATAACTCGGTCATCCGATGTCCGTTTCAAGCGTGCCGCATGTCGTTGTACTCGGGGCGTCGAGACGAACATAACGGTCTTCGAGTCAAATGAATATCAATTGTCAAACAAAAAGTCAACTTTTTCCCCTCATAACGCCCAAATTACGATAATGCCCCTGAACTTCCGAACATCATAACTTTCACTCCGAGCGTCTGAATCGGACGTGCCACCTGTCTATGAACTCGTGACATCCCGAACTACGTCACGGTCATCACTCAACGTCCGTTCGACCCCCAAATCAAAAAGTCAACAAATCGACCACACAAACACAGGGGTAAAAACGTCATTTTATTCAATATTTATAATATTACATTTCCAGAACGTCCGGGGCGTTACAAAGCTTCTCCATTTTCTCCCAAAGTTCAAGTGCAGAATCTACATCATTAACATTATTTATAATATTCTCAGCAATATAAAGCCTAATAGTGCTGACACACTTGGACTCCAATTCGTCCCAATCTTCATCTAACATCTTCTCCGGTTTCACATCCTTCCCCTTCAACGGTCTTGCAAGACCTTGTTGAATTAGGATGTCTTTCACCCTCCTTTGCCATTGAGTGAAATTTCCTTTTCCATCAAACTGCTCCACCTTGAAATGTGAGCAGCTAGAACTTGCCATGGAAAACCGCTCACGATCGATAAACCGAAGCTCTGATACCACTTGTTAGGAAATTAATCATCCGTCACGCAATTACTAACAATAAAGATGAAAAAAGAAAATAAAGAAACCAAGAACACAAAAGATTTAACGAGGTTCGGCCAATTAACTTGCCTACGTCCTCAGAGAGTTTTCTCCTTCACTATGAGAGAATACAAAATACAAGATTACACTACTCAAGTTTATACCCAACTCGAGCCCTTGTATCCAATAGGATACCCCTTGTACACCCTCTCTCAACCCGAGAAAATCACTCTACCCCAAAGAGCTATACACACTCTTTCACCTTCTCTTAACCGAGAAGATCAGTCAACTCCAAGAGCTATACACACTCTTGAAGTGCTCAAGAAGATCACTCTAGCCCAAGAGCTATACACACTCTTGAAGTACTCACTCACTTGTAAGGTGTTCTCCTTGATGTTGAAATGTGACCAAGCTCTCCACCTTATGACACGACCCATCCCAATCCCCTCGGGATTACCATGGAATGTGTCATGCTCACGTATGACAAGAGGTGTCAAACAAGGGAAAACCTGTTGTGACAGGACCTGTCCCAACTGGACCTCGATAACTGTGCCCGGTCCTGCTCCCGTCTGACAAGTCAACTGAAATTCCGAAAGTACCCTTCAGCACCCGTCAGACCAGGGATAGCTGTACTGATTTCTACTCATACCTCTGCCTCGTAATCTGCCCCGAGTATCGTGCCACGGCCTGGAGGGTCATTAAAAACAAAGGTGTTGACTACGCCCAAACTACGCATTAAATTAAACACGTAATTTGAGTATTGTGCAATTTAAACCCTTTTTGTGTAGATGTAGTATTGGTAAATAGGGATCGTTCTTAACCGGGGAAATTAGGGAACATTAATAATGTGTTAGTGGGAAAGAGTAATGAATAAATGAATAATGAATAAATTAATGAATTAAATAATTAAATAATTAAAGAATTAACAAATTAAAAAATTAATGAATTAAAGAATTAATTAATCAAAGAATAATAAACTAAAAGTAGAAAAGAAGAATAAAAGAATAAAAGAATAAAAGAATAAAGAATAAAAAGGATAGAAGAATAAAACAATAAAAGAATAAAGAATAAAAAAAGAATAAAAGAATAAAAGAATAAAAGAATTAAAGAATAAAGAATAAAGAATTGAAAATGAGGGTTTTGAAAAGAGTTGTAAATATAAAATAAATAAAACAAGTAAAAATAATTAAATACTTAATTTTACTTCTACTTTAACCTTTGTACTAGTGAATTTTCTTCAAACACATATTTTTACCAACACTCTAACATCATGCTCATATTGAACCAATCACGAAATCATACCTTAATCATCTCAAATACATGCATACATTTTTCATATTATAAATGCACCGAACAACGGATTATTACTTACAATATGATTCACCTTAAGTAAGTGATTTAATGCGCCGAACAGCGATCAAACATTAAATCTCTTCAACTCTATTCTAAATGCCCCGAACAGCGGATCAACAATTAGTTTCGAATTGAAGTTTAAGTACTAAAACATATGAAGTAAAAGAAACTCAAAAAGTAAAACACATGGAGATTGCATTCTTACTTACAAATGTTAGAAAGAAAATACCAACACATATATTGAATTATAAGTAAAACCAATAACAACAACAAGAATTTAAGTAGAGAAGTATGGATTTTCACAAGAATCACCGAACAGCGGCAGGAAACTTGTGAAGATGGAAGAAGAAATACGAGGAATTCGGTCTTAAAACTCTTGAATTGTCTTAGAATTACTTGGCCTAGGTATTTCTTAAGGAAAGCATAAAAATGTGTTTAAGAGATCTCAAAGAAATATCACAAGAACAAAGTAAAGAAGAAATGAAATTAAGAAAAATAAAAATAACATAAATTAAGAACAAGAATTAAAAGAAAGCTAATTAATAAGAAAATCTACAAGAAGTTAAAATGGTCCCCAAAAATGTCTCTCAAAAGAGAGAAACAAAAGAACTAACTAAGAACTAGAACTAAGAAAAATGAAAGAAAATGGAAGAATGAAACTAATTGGGGACTCCCCAAATACATGAAATGACCTCCCTATTTATAGAGGGAGTGCCACAATTGTTTAATTAAAAGTACAAAATTAAAATATAAAAATAGCAATAAAATAGTACATGAAGAAGTGATGGAAATGATGAGATTGGGTGGGAAAAGATGCTGATTTTGGGGCAAATATGCTGATTTTGGAGAAAAGTGGCTGATTTTGGGGAAAAGTTGCTGATTTTGGGGCAAATATGCTGATTTTGGGAACTATTGGGGGGCTGCTGGATTTTTGGCTTGGGCTGCTGGATTTCAGCAGCTTCCCACCGAATTTCCTTGCGATTTTCGGTGGTTTCTCATATTTCGTCCATAATTTCTTCGTTATAATTCCGATCGGGACGATTCTTTCACCAAAATGCTCCAAATTCCAAGCTTTATTTATTTCTACAAAAATATCACAAAATAAATTAATTTGTCTAATTATTTATTATTTTAATATTAAAAGTCAAGTATAATGGGTATAAAATAATATAAAATAACGCTTATTTGAGGACTTATCAAATACCCCCACACTTAAACTTTGCTAGTCCCTAGCAAATACTAAAATTAAACTACAAAATCAAAACAAGTGAACCTTTAACCATTTGTCTCAATATTTCATTATTATCATCATGGCATAAAAGATTTTCACTTAAAACATTTAAGCATATGGAATTCAAAAGTTAATACTTTGTAAAAAAATGCTTCAACAAGTAAGATAATGAGTAAATATGGTGAAATGGATCTCAACATGAATAAAACAAGTATGAATCAACTCACAAGGATATGCACTCATAAATTCACTCAATTTTGTAAGGGTTTGTGTTTGCACTCAAAGTATGTGAGAAATACTCACATAATCGAAATGAAGTACTTTTGCAAAAATATCAAACAAACACCTCAAGATAAAAACAACATATACTTGCACAAATGAACCAAAACCATAAGCTTACTCAAGTGATTGACTCCACTAATCAAAATTTACCATCTTAAGGATCATAAGGTCTTTACGAAGGTTGTAATGGGGCTAAGTTTAGAGGCAAGGAAAATATAGGACAAGTGGTGCTCAATTCGTTCCAAGACTCAATAGACTCCCAAAACGTATCATAGCTTCCCAACCTTAGTGCAATGATGTTGGTAATCCATCCCTTCGAACATAGGCCTAATTCCATCATGTTGGGCCTCACAATCATTCTTCGTGTCGGATTTACAAATGTAAGGGACTTAACTCAAACATTACATAACCAAACCTTATTACCTTGATCGAGACTCAACTTTTTGTTTTTTTTTTCTTTTTTTTTTTGATTTTTTTGATTTTTTTTTTTTGAATTTTTTTTTTTATATCAAGGTAATAACATGTGTCAACGATACAACAAAGCATGAGTCGGTAAATCCAAATAATTCACATAAAAGTCTTTCCAACATCATTATTTTCTCTTTACACAATCATTATGTCTTCAGCTGAGTTCTTGGAATAAGGGTAAATGATGTCTATACTAAGCTTCAAGTGTTTAGATAATCATGGTGATGAAAGAAAGGCTTAATGTGGGCTCGAAAGGGTTAAAACCAAGGGGGTCGCAACTTGTGCGCACAAAATAGGGAACATGGATGTTTGAATTTGTGGTGTTAACCCTAATGCCTTAATCATATCCAAAATCAGAGAGTTTATTGACTCAAAAGCTTTGAAAATCACATAAAATAAGTTCTAGTACTCTAGAGTTCATTAAAAGCTATGGCAAGCAGTTATGAGGCATATGTATATCAATTTAAACAAAGAACTTATGAATCACTCATCAAAGATGTATATAAAGTTCTAAAGCTCACATAAGGTTCATATGATTCATACTTATCTTATCATGCTTGTTTATATGCCAATTTACATGCATTATCTTCAAGTTATAACACTTAATCACAAAATATTAACAAACAAATTCAAGTTGTAGTGATTATGTTTATTGCCATAACATATTCCTTTCTGTTCATCTATGTCATTGACAAGTTAAATGGCAACTTAAGACTCATAAAAACACTAAGTTAAAACAAAAAGATTCAAAAAAAAAAATAATTTTTTTTTTCTTTTTTTTTCTTTTTTAATTTTCTTTTTTAATATTTTTTTTAACAACGAAAATTATAAACCATTCCCCCACACTTAAATTCTACATTGTCCTCAATGTAGGAAAATACGAAGTAATTAAACATAGAATCAAAGTAAGGAAGATGATTTACGAAAATAATAGGAAAACATTAAATAATCAAAATAAAAGAGAGTGAAGGGTAGAAGGATAGCAAATCTGTATTGAAGACTCCTTCACATCTCGGGAACACATTGGGTTGCCTCCCAACAAGCGCTTGAAGTTTAACGTCCATCCAGCCTAGACAGAGATGCAAGTTAGTTAGTTAGAGATGTACGTTAGTCAAGAATGCAAGTTAGATATGCAAATTGAAGTTAAATATGCAATTTGAGTTAAAGATGTAAATTAGAGGAAGAGTGCAATGCAAGTTAAACTAAATATGCAAGTTAAGTGAAAATGCAAGTTAAATGAAATATGAAATGCAAGTTAGAATGAAAGATGAAATGCAAGTTAGAATGAAAGATGCAAGTTAGTTACACTAAAGATGCAATTTAATTTTGTCATGACAAATAATGTAAATTAAGATATAAACAATATTTACATGTCGGGGGAAGTCAAAGATATATATGGTTCACATAGCTTCAAAGTTTAGATGGAGACTTATATGTCCGTGCGGCCCAAGTAAATATCTTGGATTAATTCAACTGTTTGGGCAAGTTCAAAGGTGACCAGGTTAGAAAGAATACACATAAGAGGCAGGGCTAATTTCTTAGACCCAAAACCCGTTATGAGTACCGTCTCTTGTCCTAGACATCACCCTCGAAAATTTCTTACTCCAGAGGAATTAAGATGACTCAAGTGTTAACAATTACCGTGGGTGAGAGTTAATAGAAGAGTCTTCGCCGATTAAAGATTAAAATTTAAACTTCGAAGCACAAGTGATCTACATATAGCCGAGACTAATGCATGAATGCAATAACTATTTACAAGTATGTTTTTATGCACAATTTACAAATATAACATGACAATTACATATGAACAATTTATATAAGTATGAACAATTTATTTACAAGTATGGTTTCATTAACAAGTAATGATATTTACAAAACAAATTCTCATTAACAAACTAATATATGTATAAGATTTATTTAACCATTGAGATTTACACTAACACAAAGTGAAGATAAATGAATATTTTTACGAATAAATGAAGAAAAAGAAATTTTTTATTTTTTATTAATTAATTTTTTTTTCTGAATTTAAAAATTAAATAAATGAAGAAAAAGAAATTTTTTTAATTTTTAATTTTTTTTTTACGAATTTTATGTTTTTTTTAATTACAAATAAAAATAAGGAAAAGTGAATATTTACCATAAGCATTTATGAACAATTAAAAAGAATGAACATTATGTACAAGTATGAACAAGAATAATATAACAAGTAAGAAAATTATCAACAAATATAAATGAAAATCTATTATGAACAAGTATGCATGTATACTATGAAATATAAAAGTTATGAACAAGTATAAAAGGTAACAAGTAACATATATACAATATTTATTTACAAGTATGAATTAACACTAACATAAAGCTAAGATAAGATTAGATTTTTTTTTTTTATTATTTTCAAATTTTTTATTTATTTCGAATTTTTTTGTAAAAAAATTTAAATTTAGATTTTATCAAGACATAACCAAATAAATAATTACATAAGAATAAAATAAGTGTAATAAAAAAGTTAATGGAATAAAAAGTTTGGAATAAAAAGTTAATGGAATAAAATTAATGGAATAAAAGTTAATGGAATAAAAAGTTAGTGGAATAAAAAGTTAGTGGAATAAAAAGTTAATGAATAAAATTAATGGAATAAAAGTTAATGGAATAAAAAGTTAGTGGAATAAAAAGTTAGTGGAATAAAAAGTTAATGAAATAAATTAATGGAATAAAAGTTAATGGAATAAAAAGTTAGTGGAATAAAAAGTTAATGAATAAAATTAATGGAATAAAAGTTAATGGAATAAAAAGTTAGTGGAATAAAAAGTTAATGAATAAAATTAATGGAATAAAAGTTAATGGAATAAAAAGTTAGTGGAATAAAAAGTTAGTGGAATAAAAAGTTAATGAAATAAATTTAAAGTTAAAGGAATAAAGAAAAAGTTTATGGAATAAAATTAAAGTTAATGGATTAAAGAAAAAGTTAGAAAGTGTAAAGAAAAAAAAAAGTAAGGAAAAGTGAATATGTACAATATGCATTTATGACAAGTACAAATTAAATTAAATTATGAACAAGTATGATAGAATTTTAAATTTACATAAACAATTTGAATATGAACAAATATATATAAAAAAATTATGAATATTTATGAACAAGTATATATTAGAGATTATGAATAAGTAAAGTATGATCATTATAAAATAATAAGAACAAAAATAACATGGATAAATAAAATATAAACAAGTAAGTAAAGGTTATAAACAAATATAATATTAACAAAAGTAAAATTTATAAACAAGTATAATATGCACAATTTATATACATACACTAACAAATTAAAAATGATTTTCAATTTCCCCGGCAACGGCGCCAAAAATTGACTACGCCCAAACTACGCATTAAATTAAACACGTAATTTGAGTATTGTGCAATTTAAACCCTTTTTGTGTAGATGTAGTATTGGTAAATAGGGATCGTTCTTAACCGGGGAAATTAGGGAACATTAATAATGTGTTAGTGGGAAAGAGTAATGAATAAATGAATAATGAATAAATTAATGAATTAAATAATTAAATAATTAAAGAATTAACAAATTAAAGAATTAATGAATTAAAGAATTAATTAATCTAAGAATAATAAACTAAAAGTAGAAAAGAAGAATAAAAGAATAAAAGAATAAAAGAATAAAGAATAAAAAGGATAGAAGAATAAAACAATAAAAGAATAAAGAATAAAAAAAGAATAAAAGAATAAAAGAATTAAAGAATAAAGAATAAAGAATTGAAAATGAGGGTTTTGAAAAGAGTTGTAAATATAAAATAAATAAAACAAGTAAAAATAATTAAATACTTAATTTTACTTCTACTTTAACCTTTGTACTAGTGAATTTTCTTCAAACACATATTTTTACCAACACTCTAACATCATGCTCATATTGAACCAATCACGAAATCATACCTTAATCATCTCAAATACATGCATACATTTTTCATATTATAAATGCACCGAACAACGGATTATTACTTACAATATGATTCACCTTAAGTAAGTGATTTAATGCGCCGAACAGCGATCAAACATTAAATCTCTTCAACTCTATTCTAAATGCCCCGAACAGCGGATCAACAATTAGTTTCGAATTGAAGTTTAAGTACTAAAACATATGAAGTAAAAGAAACTCAAAAAGTAAAACACATGGAGATTGCATTCTTACTTACAAATGTTAGAAAGAAAATACCAACACATATATTGAATTATAAGTAAAACCAATAACAACAACAAGAATTTAAGTAGAGAAGTATGGATTTTCACAAGAATCACCGAACAGCGGCAGGAAACTTGTGAAGATGGAAGAAGAAATACGAGGAATTCGGTCTTAAAACTCTTGAATTGTCTTAGAATTACTTGGCCTAGGTATTTCTTAAGGAAAGCATAAAAATGTGTTTAAGAGATCTCAAAGAAATATCACAAGAACAAAGTAAAGAAGAAATGAAATTAAGAAAAATAAAAATAACATAAATTAAGAACAAGAATTAAAAGAAAGCTAATTAATAAGAAAATCTACAAGAAGTTAAAATGGTCCCCAAAAATGTCTCTCAAAAGAGAGAAATAAAAGAACTAACTAAGAACTAGAACTAAGAAAAATGAAAGAAAATGGAAGAATGAAACTAATTGGGGACTCCCCAAATACATGAAATGACCTCCCTATTTATAGAGGGAGTGCCACAATTGTTTAATTAAAAGTACAAAATTAAAATATAAAAATAGCAATAAAATAGTACATGAAGAAGTGATGGAAATGATGAGATTGGGTGGGAAAAGATGCTGATTTTGGGGCAAATATGCTGATTTTGGAGAAAAGTGGCTGATTTTGGGGAAAAGTTGCTGATTTTGGGGCAAATATGCTGATTTTGGGAACTATTGGGGGGCTGCTGGATTTTTGGCTTGGGCTGCTGGATTTCAGCAGCTTCCCACCGAATTTCCTTGCGATTTTCGGTGGTTTCTCATATTTCGTCCATAATTTTTTCGTTATAATTCCGATCGGGACGATTCTTTCACCAAAATGCTCCAAATTCCAAGCTTTATTTATTTCTACAAAAATATCACAAAATAAATTAATTTGTCTAATTATTTATTATTTTAATATTAAAAGTCAAGTATAATGGGTATAAAATAATATAAAATAACGCTTATTTGAGGACTTATCAGGTGTGAGTGGACAAAATAATATTCGTTAAAACACATTTATCAAAACACATCAGTTTACCCTCCATTTTTACAAATCATGCATGCATAGGATAAAACACATGAATAACAACAAATCCGGCTCTCAAGCCCAACATGTGAAAACCTTTAAATCATTTATACCATTTTATAAAATCAGTTCACCACATAATAAAGCATATAACTCGGGAATTACACATCCGAGGATCCTCTGAGAATTACACATCCAGAGTCGTCATCCAATGCTGGGAATTACACATCCAGCCTCACCGGGAATTACACATCCGGTCTCTCCAGGAATTACGCATCTGGAGTCCCTCCAGAAATTACACATCTGGAGTCATCAAACATCAAAACACAATCAAAAGCATTATTTCAAATCAAGTATCAAAACCATGTCAAAAACCATCATCACGGGTCCACATGCCCAAATCTCATTTCTCGTCAATCCGTAAAATCATTAAATAATTCAATACATGCAAATCCGTAAAATCATAGCCGAAACATCACAAATCTATTAAATCAAGTTCCCAACTCATAATCCAAGCCAAAACCAGTCACAAATCCCGGGCCTTCACCCAAAACAGTCATTTCACATTTTCTCGAAAAACGTGCCCGAAGCACCGATTTAAAATAATATAATATTCCCCAAAATCCGGAAATCATCATATCAAATCATTTCAATTCAAATCATGCCATAAATCATATAAAACATTTAACTATGCATGCATATCAATTTATAAAACAAACGTCCACTCACACACCGTCCAACTGCTCGTTTCCCGCGCTGCACGCGTTTCCATAATTTCCGACAATTGCTCGGAATCTCGAATCCTGTTCACAATCATTATTCAAGGTTACTAACAAGTCAATTTACATCATCTAATTTTCCCATAATTTTCCGGGAATTTAATATTAATTAAATACGTAACTTAAACCTTCGGACCCTCGAAACATTATCGAGACGGTGTCCGATTGACTTGAAACCAATTTTAAAATGTCCGTTACATTACAAGGAGTAAAACACCTGTTGAAACTTTCCTCAGAAAACGTGCCACGCGCCCTCACGCGCCGCCGCAAGCGGCTGCGCGTGAGTCCACGCGCCGTACTACAGTGTTGCTACAGTTATCCCTTCCACCCGTTTCTCTGATAAACGGATCCTCTGACCCGGGATACAACCCGTTTCAATCTAAGCTAATTTGAACTCAATTACTCTCGTTCTTTCAACCATTAGCATCAATTCAATATGGATTAAGGGTCTGTAATCTTAATTTCGTGAAACCATGCCCCAAAGTCCACGACTCAACCTCGAAACCCGACGGGTCTTAATTCGGGTTCTACCCAAACACGACCTGTAACATTCAATTAATCATACCAGAAGCATCAAATAATCATTCTAAATATGAAATCGAAGTCAATTTCAAGAATCATCACCTCTAAGTAATCGAACCCAAGCTCTCACTTCAATGGCGTCGCAGAGCCTGTTCTCTGTCGATTCGCCTCCAATTTCTTGTCCAATTGATTTGATTCTCTTCGTTGAGCTCCCAGAAGGCTAAATATCTAATCAATTTCATCCGAAACATTGTACAAAATCAAAATCGACATTTGGTGTTCTTCGGTAATTTTCGGGTTTGTTCTTGGGTTTCCAGCTCAATTTTCTCTCAATTACTCCTTCAATCTTACTCGTTTTCTCTCTGGGTTCCTCCTCCCGTTTCAAACTCTCTCTGTTTCCCCCTTTTCATCGATCAATTTGATCAATTTTGAACAAATGAAATGGACGGTTGAATTTGTCATGTTAGGCATTCAATAATGCCACTAATTTGCTTAAGCAAGTGAAAAATGTCACTTAGTACTTAATCTTAATCTAAATAGGCTGAATCAGCCAAGTTAAATTATTTAAAACCAGCTGTGGCACCGTTTAGGGCCTTAACGACCCAAATTACCATTTTACCCTTCATGTGACAATTTACCGTTTTGCCCTTGAACTTTCCAGACCCTCAACTTTTTCGTCCGAGCCCCGATTGACGCATGCCGTCTGTCTACGGATTCAGCGTCCCGAGACCTATCCAACGGTCTTCCCGGAAAGTCCAAACATGGTCCCGATCAAAAAGTCAACTTTTGGCCCCGGCCCCTTTTACCAACTTCCGCACGTCATAACTTTCTCTTCGAATACCGGAATTGGACGTGCCACTTGTCTATGAACTCGTGACGTCCCGTACTACGTCACGGTCATCGGTCAAAGTCCGTTTGATTGCTCAAATTAAAAGTCAACTTTTCGCCTAATTTCAGGGGCAAAATCGTCATTTTCCCCAAAGTTTCCAAATTTTCCTTTTTCGAATTTCCATTGTAAGACCCGGTCTTGGAAGCAAGAACGGTGAGCAAGACCCGTGAGCTTGAGAAGCAAGAACGGTGAGCAAGACCCTTGAGCTTGAGAAGCAAGAACGGTGAGCAAGACCCGTGAGCTTGAATAGGTAAGATCGGTGAACGATCCCACATCGCTCGGGGAAGGAAAGGTGAAGTACCTTATATGTGTGGACACGTATCTATCTAACACAAGGCCTTTTGGGAGCTCAGTGGCTTTGGGGGGGATTGGAACCCCAAAGTTAAGCGAGTTGAGGCTGGTGCAATCCCATGATGGGTGACCTCCTGGGAAGTTGCACCATGAGCTCCCGAAAACAAAACCGTGAGGGCTGGGCCCAAAGCGGACAATATTGTGTTAGATGGGCCCGGTCGTGACATGTTGCCATTGCCCAAACGGGCTTCCAGAGTGCGTAAGGATCGATGGAGGAGGTGTGCGATGTCCCAGTCTCTACTGCAGTCGCATCCGGAAATCAACCTGAAAGGCATTAAAAACAAAAGCTGTGAGTGGACGAAAATAAACAAGTCTGTTTAAAGCATTTATAAAGACATTTATGCCCCTCAGTAAAAACATATGCATGCATCAAAAACCAATAATCACATATTTATTTAGAAATAACCATTAGGGCCTTAGCCCGGAAACCATAAGCATAGTTTCAAATCCCAAAAGTCAATCCAAGAGTTATTTCATAAATCCAACAATATACATTTATTATTTTTCCATCTCAGACATCCCCGATGCCTAGCGTCCCAGACACTTGACGTCCCTGACGTCATATCTCACGGTATTAAGCGACGCGTGCTTCCCGGGGTCTCACCGGGTCCATATCTCTGACATCCCCGATGTCTGACGTCCCCGACGTCTAATCATAGCAATCCTGCTCCTGAGTCACTATACGGTCCGGCCGCTCCATACAATGACCCCTCGCAGGCAATGCACCGTGACTTCCCCAGTGTCCCCGACACCTAGAGGAGACCAATATATATCCTCGTATCGAGATGGTTTTATGGAACACATTTTATTATTCATTTCCAAAATATCACAAGGGCCCTGCCCCGAATTTCCATAAAACCGTCGTAAGTTCAAATAGTTGATTATTAAATCCGAAATCATTTATTCAATTTCATTTTAGGGTCCCCGGCCCAAAATCACATATATAAATCAACTGGGCCCCTAGCCCGATTTCATAAGTCAACTGGGCCCCTGGCCCAATTTCTTAAATCAACTGGGCCCCTGGCTCGAATTTACTTTATCAATTTCGTAACTGTTTCATAAAATCATATCCAAACCAAAATTATGGAAATCAGTGCAAATCCAGAAAATCTCGATTTACGTGCAAACACGTAAATCGCCTCGAAATGCGTGAAATCATATAAATTCACCGATATCCAAATCAAATCATATAATAACAATTATAACAATCATGAAACAGTTATGCATGCATCGAATTTATAAAACCAATGTCCACTCACAGACCGTTTAACCGAGCGTCTCGATACGCGTGCCATAGGCCTTCCCAGGCCACGCCACTATCACCGGGACTCCCAATCCTGTCCAAATCACATTAGAGGGTTACCAACTTCTTCATTAACATCCTATTAAAGTCCTGTAATTTTCCCGAATTTTTAACTATTTTTAAACTGGATTTAAAACCTTTGGACATCCCGAACAATATCGAAACGGGGTCCGATTGACACGAAATCAACGCTAAAATGTTCGTTACATTGTATAGGAAAAAAGTCATATTTACCTCACCTCGAGATTCGTGCCCACGCGCCGTCACGCGCCGCCGTGAGTGGCTGCGCGTGAAACCCACGTACCTGCTACAGTGTCATCGTCCCAACCCGTAAGTCTGTAAAACGGGTCCAGTTGACCCGCGAGATGACCCGATCTGTTCTCTATCAATTCAACCTCAATCCTTTCAATTGAACATTCAAATAGATTCGTTTTAAGTCTAATTAGAGGTCTGTAAACCCAATTACAACAATCCTTACCTGAAATCCAACGACTTGAAGATGAACATCGAAGAACATCTGGGCACTGTTCATCATTCGGATTTCATCAATTCCACTGGATTTCCTTAAATTGATCCACAAAGAAGCTTTGTTGGATCAAGATAAACTCATTTCCTAATCCAATTTCATCGTTTAATCCCTCTAGAATCACGACTCAATCTTCAAGCTCCTTCTCTGTCACCAAGTCTGTTCAGGGCCAAAAGGTTGCCAAAATTCTTCGTTCTTGAGTTGGTTGTGATCGAGGCAACCCCAGAAGGCTCAAATTGAACTCAAATTCGATCCTCAGAGCTCATAGCTCAAAATTCGAATTTCCCTCCATTGCTCCAAAATTTCGATTCTCAGTTTACATTGCCCCTCTCAGTCCCTCGTGTTCTCCCTCAGCCAATTCCTTCCTCAAATCACTCAATTTCCATTCACAAGATCGGTTGTGGAAGGACGATTCATGATGGCCAGAATTCAAACTCTCACCTCCCTGCTTTGCTTGTTCACGGGTAAGGAAGTGTTTGAGAGTTATGAAGGCTGATCAGAAATATAAGGGAAGAGATGAGATGAACGGATGAGATGAAATCTGGGGAGTGAGATGGATGGCTCATATTAAAAGAAGATATTTAATCCTAATTAATTTCATAGTGGAAACTTTAGCTTATAATTTATAATTAATGGAACATGATCCAATCTAGCCAATGGGTGAGTAACACTTGTCACTCATCCAAGTGTCCTCCAACCACCATTTCAGAATAAAATAATCGACACAGTTACCGAGACGTAAACTTCCCCGATTTCACGTTTTAGACCATAATTCCACGTACGAAGTCCGATTTCGGTGTGCCGCCTGTCTATGGATTCGTATCGACCTGCTCTACATAACGGTCCTTGGCCATCGGACATCCCGGTCAAAAAGTCAACAATTTGCCCATTTTGACCAAATTACCAAAATGCCCTTGAACTTCCGTACGTCATAACTTTCACCACGAACATCGGAATCGAACGTGCCACCTGTCTATGAACTCGTGGCGTCCCAAAATACGTCACGATCATTGGTCAAAGTCCATTTGACCGTCCGACTTAAAAGTCAACGTTTTGCCCACGCCTAGGGGCAAAACGGTCATTTTGCCCACGCCTAGGGGCAAAACGGTCATTTTGCACAATTCATCCGAATTCACTCAACTAATCTCATATTAGTCATTCTAAATCATAATTAAATAATATTAAATCTCGATATTTGAGACGGGTCGTTACACCTTATATAGTGCTTAAGACACAAGTTACAATTGTGTTTTTCCAATGTGGGACATTTTCCTCACATTTCAACATTCTTCATTGAAGTCCATTCATGCACCTTCTTCAATTAATGTTCTTCTTCATGAAGCTTCCACATCAATCTTTCCTACAAGGTTGAATGAACAACACCATGTATTTATTCCCAATACATAATCAAATTCAATGCATTAATAATCCACTAAGGAGGCATTAACTCAACACATTGGAGGTCCAACGCCAACCCACCCAAATCAAGTAGGCAACCACCCTCAACCAACGAAACCAGTGGCCGAGACCCATCTATGTACGCTAGTCTAGGATAACCCCTCCCTCCCTTTCATATTTTTTTTTCATCTCGGCCTCTTTTCAAAGTGATGATCCAAATCTCAGGTCTTAGAATTTTTGTTTTTATTATTATGCAGATGACGACTCATATGATATATATATAACTAATGTTGATATAGGAGGGAGAGGGTAGTTGCGACACAGTCGGTCAGATCGAGGGTCGCCACAACGTTGTTGGTGAAGGAGCTGATTGAAAAAGAGTCGTCGTCGGTCACGATCGAATAGTGAGTCACCGTCGGTGAGAGAGAGAGCTGCTGCCAGTGAAAAAGAAAATATTGCGTCAGGTAGACTGGTAGAGTGACTCTCGGGCTTGGTGGTTTGGCGGCTAGGTCGCTGTTTATGGCTGCTGCACAATTGGTTTTTGTTTAATTTTTTTTTAATTTAAATTTTTAATAGTGTTGTATTAAGGTTAAGTAAATAGGACACATTTCAAATGAAGAGAGAAGGGAACATGAAGTGGGACACCGAAAAGGGGACAACGGATCCCTTCCCCAAGTAGATAGAGAGAAGGACCATGAAGTGGGACACCGAATGGAGTGATTAGACAATGCAATTTGCAATTTGCAAATTGCAAATTGCATGTACATGTTCGCACGCCATTGCCGACTTTTAGTTGGCTCCTTGTTTTACTCGCATGTTTTGTTTGCTTTCCTACTTGATACTTGAAACTTGACAGCTCCACCTGCACTAGTTGATGCCTCCCCTTCAATTTCTTGTCTACTCGAGGCTTCGTATTCGGTATTCCAAGCATTTCGGTGGATGTCAACTACCAAGTTAGAAATTCATACCAATAAGGTACGTATTCCAAATCGGACAAAAAAAAATGTCGCAATTTTAGAAAGAAAAGAGGAAAAAGAAAAAAAAGAAAAAGTATATCATGATCCTTATCGCGTTTGATCATTTGTAATTTTTTTTGTGTTAGATTTATGTTACTAGTGTAAATGTCGACAAAATAATTAATAAGTAGAAATTAAAAATTAAGGAGTTTGACAAAAGTTACTAGTGCAAATATATACCCTTTAAATTATTTAATAATTAAGAATATAATAATAAACTTAAAAATCAAATTTATAAATTAATAAAATAATAAAGTTTGATGGGAGGAGTAGAGGTAAAAAAAAGGGGCTAAATTATTAATTGAGAAAAAATTCAAGTAAGGGAATCATTGGTCATGCATAATGTGGTATGCAATCAAACAAAGCAGTCAGCCAAACTTTTGTATTTTGTTTGACGTGTGTCACAGTATTCATCAAATTAAACATTATGAATGAATATGGACTAGAAATGAATCTCTTTATTAATTAATAATTTCAAAGAATTCATCAATATTAATTGTCGATCTAATTAATCACATAAGTTATAGGACTCTGGTATGTGATAGGCATCAAGCTGCTGAAAGTGGTTCCACGATTCACATCATAGGTACAAAATTACAAAGGGGTGTGACTGTGTGAGAAGGTGGCATGATGATCTTATCTCTTTGATAAGATATGTAACTTTATATATAGATAGGAAATTTCCTCAAAAATTGATGGATCACCGAAATGATATTAAAGCAGCTCCATGAGTGTATCACTTTGCCATAATGTTTATTCTATGCATTGTATCATTATTATAAAATGTTAGCAATAAAATCGTGATCATATCTAAATTAATTTAGTATCTAAAATTAGTTTAATATTATAGATTGATTTGATATCTTATTTAATATAATAGAATATTTTCTTTTTTAGTTAGGTTTATTATAACTAGTATATAATATGTGTCTTTGTACATTCAATAATACAACGAAGGGGGTGTATTCAATCTCTGATTCTAAAGGGTTTTAAATGATTTTGCAACATAGGTATATTCAATTAGAGTTTTTAAATGATTTGTAGAAATCTAAGTGTATTCGAATTTTGATTTGAAATGATTGTTTTAAAATACCTACAAAATTAGGTGTATTCAATTAATATTTTAATTGATTGTGTAAAAATCTAAGTTTATTAAAAAAACTTGAAGATTTTATTTGATTTGATGAATTTGGGGATTCTAACTGATTTTATGCTGAACATTACACATACTAATATCTAACTAAGCCCCACATCTCAACCTAGAGATTTCAAATGATTTCAAAAAAAAAAAAAAAAAAAAACTTGCATCTCCCCTATTCTCCACTGCACCTTTGCTTGCATCTCTTCCATTTTCTTCTTCGAACGATACCTCCATTGATTTTATTTGAAGTTGTTTATTTCCTAATTGTATTTCAAAAAATAACAATGGGGGATGCGTTTGTTCTCGACATAGAGGAGTCCCTGATCTTTCGGGCAATATTCAAATGCATGTCGACTTGGACAAATATGGGATTGGGAACCCCTTTAATAATAATATTTAAAAAGGGACCAATATGAGAAAAAGGACCAAAATAGTGAAAACCAATTGTATATTTTGACCGCAATATCATTAGAGCATAATGTCAAATGAGACCCCAATCATTTGAAAAGAATGGTTTCAAACCTCCAGAGTGTAAGACTTATGAGCTTGAGAAGCAAGACTGGTGAGCTTGGGAAGCAAGACTGGTGAGCTTGGGAAGCAAAACTAGTGAACAATCCCACATCACTCGGGGAGAGAAAGGTAAAGTGTTTTATATGTGTGAATGATGTCTTCCTAGCAACAAGACCTTTTGAGAGCTCATTGGCTTTGGATTCCTTAGGAACTCCAAAGTTAAGCAATCTCAAGATGAGTTATCTACTGAAAAGTTGTGCGTGAGTTCTCAGAAACAAAACTGTGAGGGTGTGGGTCCAAAGTGGGCAATATCATGCTAGGGAAGTTGGTTGTAACAGAATGGTATCAGAGCTGGACCCTAACCGAAAATGTGCCAACGAGGACGCTTGGCCTTAAGGTGGGTGGATTGTAAGACCCGTGAGTTTAGGAAACAAGACTGGTGAGCAAGACCTGTGAGTTTATGAAGCAAGACTGGTGAACAATTCCACATCGCTCGGGAAGGGAAATGTGAAGTACATTATATGTGTAACGACCAAGAAATTCAAGAAAAATAAAAGCAGGAAAACTTAAGTGAAAATGACGATTTTGCCCTTATAAGAACAAATGTTGACTTTTTTATCTGGACACTTTTTGGACATTTTAAAAGGACCATTAGGTGGGGCGTCATAAGTTTGAATTCGTAGATAGGAGTTATGATGAAATTGGAGATTGAATAGTTCGCTATGAGCCCAAATAGACTAGGGGAAAATAGTAAATTTCACTTGAACATTTTAGTCTTTTTGCTTAGGAGATATTTTGGAGGTGACACTTGTCCAGAAAATTCTGGACATTTCTCCCCCTAATTATCCACCAACCTAGTACGCTATTTATATGTGAGGAGTGTGTGTAATAAGTAGTTCAATTGGTGGTTGGCCGAATAAGAAGAAAAAGAGGAAAAATCATGAAATAGGAGAGAGGTGAGATACGACCAGGGAGAAGGAAGAAAACGAAGGAGGAGAGGAAGAAGGGAGACTAGGGAAAAGTTTGGTAAGGTTAGGATGCCCAACATGTACAAGCCATGAATTTGCAACAGTGGTCCGAGAGTTACCTAGTAGTTTTTGGGACATTTAAGTCAGAACCAAGGATCTTATTACGCTGTGGAGGTCCTTTTGATCATGTTTGGACAGGAATAGGACGTTTTCAATGGAAAAGTGGGAATCCTGGTTGAGGAAACCATGGCCGAAAATTGGTAGGTTCGAACCATGCATTTTGGTAAGTATTTCTCCTTTTCAACATCATAGATCGCCTTGTGGGTCCAAATAGGTGAATTTTGGTGTTTAGATAATCGAAAATGATGGAGAAACGGCCGAGTTACTGTTGGATCACGGTCGCGGGTCAGGTGACCCGAAACCAGACCCGTCTTGAGGTTGAAGACAACCTTTGCGCAGGCGCATGAAGCCCACGCGCAGAGGCTATCAGTGGCGAGTGGAGGCACTTCCGGCCTTTTCGGAGGATTGTTCAACATGATTTTTAGAATACTATTAGATATGAATCTAATGGTATGATTTTCAAGGTAAATGGACATTGTTAAGACACGATTTTCGTTGATTAAAGGTATATGTTTATATTAAAATTTGTGATATTCGTTGATTAAAGGTATATGTTTATATTAAAATTTGTGTTTATTATCACACAATTTGGGACTTGAACCCTAAAGTTAATATGGGTAATGACATGCACCAACTTGGGAAATATAATTCAGGGTTCATGTGGATAATAAGTGATATTGAATTAAGGAATTTTGGTGAATATATCTTTGTGGAAGAAACATAGGTTTGAGTATATGAGATATATGTATATATATGAAAAGGCTTCCTTAAGACGTTGTACATATTATTGTGATATTTCGGTGATGTTCCATAACTGTATATTGATCACGTGCTTATGGACATGGGATGATATTTGTATGATGTGTGATGAGCATGAGGTTATGGGTGCAAGATTATACCAACATGATGATATGATTTGATATATATATCCTATCTATTATCATTATTATCAATATGGTGATGTTACTACAAGCATTAAGACATGAGGGTAATACAGTTTAATGGTGAATTCCGATGATTGGTAACTTTAATAAAATTATGAGTATGATTCATGCATACGATCAACAAAGTAAAATTTAATATTAGTATTCTGAATGACCTTTATTAATGATTTGTTACAAAATGTGATTTATCAATATGGTGATGTTACTACAAGCATTAAGACATGAGGGTAATACAGTTTATCAATTAAATAAACGGTTTGAGATTTTATTTATCACTAAAACCATTGATTTCGATTATATATATATATATATAATGAAGTGCATAAATTGTGAGCAATAACCATTGTGAAAGTTGATTACTTAGTAAAGTAGAGAATGTCAATAATGCATGTAAGTATGTGAGTCATTCGATAATTTTTTGTTAATTTGTATGGTGAAAGTATGATGTGTAGAATAGAGTTATTAAGTGAAAATATTATGTAATATTACGCTTGGATAGAAAGGAAGAGTATTCAAATGCATGTGAAGATTGATGTTTACGTGCGTTACGTACATACGCTTGGAAACAAATCGTAATCACTAACCCAAGAAAAGAAAGATTTATTATCATTCGCGTATCCGTGTGTGAAATCTCTTTGCTAATGAAAATGTTAGTTTTCTGCAAATTAAAAATCAAATTTTGTCGCCGGTTAATTCTCCGTAATTGATGGAGGAAATACAGTTTGTTCATTTGTGGCTTTACCTATCAGAAGTTGTTAATTGATTAATTAGAGCTAGACAGGGATGGTTGATGTAATTTTATAAGATAGCTAAAATCTACAGTGATATAATATGTTTCCTTCAATAATATGTTTTCTACATCACTTCAAAAGCTTGTAATCAAGTTGAATTGACCTTTTACTATAACAAAAGTGAGATGAACTTAATTAGTAGGGATGGATATAAATCAATTCAAATTATTAATTGAAACTCTTCAAATTGCTATTTATTTAACGATTTAGTTTTAACTAAATAAAAATTAAATGATTTGAAAATCAAAACTATTCTGTTAGTACACTACACTAAAATTGGGTTTTGCGCGCCCTAAAAGGGTTTTTAGGCCGCACAAACGCGCCCCTTAAAAGGCCATATCGTAAAAAACTCATTTTTTTTTCAAGACACACATTATGCACCGTAAATGCTGACGTTTAATGCGTGCATTATGCGCCTTAAAAGAGTATTTAGGGAGCGCAAATGCACGCCCTAAATACTCTTTTAAGTCGCGCAATGCACGCCCTCGTTGTAAATTTCTTTTTTTTTTCACATCCATTTGGTAATTCTTTTTAATTTCCATTTGTAAACTCAATACATGTTACATATATTGTATAATATATTCAATAAGAAATAAAGAACCAATTTACACATGGTTATTCCATATAAAAGAAAATATATCAAAACTTAAAGAGTAAATCGTAGATATCAACTTAACAAAGAAAATTAGCATAAATTATACTTATCACATTATCTCAATGTACACTTACTCAAATTTCCAAATCCCAAAAATATCCATAACAATTTTTTTTTTAATAAACATTGAAGATGGTTAAAAAGAAAATATTAAATTCTTGCATAAACATATACCAAGCCACTAGTTGAAAGTTTTTCCTCTTAATCATTCATGCGTATTCTTCATCAGCTTCCTTTTTTCATACAAAATCCTTCCATAAACATATGCCAACTCCTGCAACATTATTATGAATAAACATAAGCATCATCCCATAAACATGATCTTATCCTAACAACTTGCACATGGGGTTTCAAGTGATGCATGATATTGAAGATCAAAGCATGTTGATAGTAAAACATATATAGAAATACAACTCTTAGAATATCACACTTGCTTTAGAATATTACAACTCTCATCCTACCTAAACTACATATTTTTTATTATGTCTAAACTATCTATATCGATCAAAATCGAACAGTTAGTAGCAGTTTGGTTTGAAATAGTTTCATTTATAATTTTAGAAAATCCACACCGTATTAAACCTTTAAAAAATTTAGGATTTAGATATTATTAATATTTACATCGAACAGCACCGTACTCACCCCTATTATTTAGAGCAATTTCATAAATCATTTCAATTTTTATTTATATTTTATATGCTTAAAATATATAAATAAAATAAAATTTTTAAACAGATAGAGGATGTTGTGAAAAGAATAAAAATAAAATGTAACGCCCCGAAAAAATTGAGAAAAGTCAAAATGACGATTTTGCCCCTGAAAATCAAAGTGTTAACTTTTTTATTGGGACATTTGGTGGAGGACTCAAAAAAACTGTTACGAAGGCCTCGACCTCCTGAATACGTGAGTAGGCAGCATGTTGTAATCGAAGGTCGGGTAGGCTTGATATAGGTCTAAAATAAGTAAAGGCATTTTGGTTTTTGGTAAGAAGGACAATTTAGTAATTTCAAAAATTGGACATGTGAATCATGTGTATTGTTTAGAAGTTTCTTTAAACTTCCTTATACTCTCTCTCACCAATATGTTCTAACTATTTATATGTGTGGGTATGTTGAGAAAGTGGACTTCGGTGGAACATGGTCGAAGTCATGGAAAGTGTCCACCCGAGAAGTAAACCCAGAGAAAACACGAGAGAGAGAGGCAGGGAAAAAAAGGGAAAGAGAAAGTGAAGAAAAAAAGGAAGAAGAGAGGAAGATTTACGGGGAACAAGAACCCAGAAATTGAGAGTTTCCCATGGCTGTGAGGGTTCAACCATGGTCGTGAATAGCTAGTGGTGGTTAAGAACTTGTAATTAGAAACCCAAGAATCCTAACAGTTTATATAAGTCCTTACTGTCATATTAAGCTGAAAATAGGGAGGTTTTGAAGTAGAAAGATCGTGGAGAAGGACCTGGAAATCCTTGCCAAAGAATAAGGAGTAAAACACAAACTTTGGGTAAGTTTTTCTTAAATTTGAGCTTATAGATCCTTTCGTGGTAGTTTTTGGATTAATCTAGACGCTTAGAATACGTAAAAATGTGAAGAAATTAGTGGAAACAAGTCAGGTTACGTCGTCGGGTAAGCCGACCCGGTTTGCAGACTCGCGAGAGGTTGAAAACAACCTCTGCGCATGCGCGTGAGGCCTACGTGTAAAGGCTGTCCTCAGCCTCTGACAACACATGTGGGGGTGTCGACCGGAATTTGGAAACACGGTTAACACGAAAATGATTAGCATGAACTTATGAGTTTAATGGTCCACAGTTTGAATAAATTGGATATTGTATGAGAAAGTTATGTTTGTTCAAAGTTTTTATGTTTCCTTAAGCATTCATAATTAATTCCATAATTTGGGAATTCTCATGGTAATTGGGTAGCAACTTAAGGGCTTGATTATCATTTGTTTGGACAGTGGGTTAATGGTGATAAATGCATAACTAACATGACGAGGATAAGATGAGAAATATTGGATAACAAGATAAAGTAAAGTAATTAGTTTTGTAATTATGAAACTATGATTGTTAATATGATTTATAAATCTTTTCTTATATTATTTTATGATGACTTGAGAAAATTATAGAAAAATATATGACTAGAATTTGGTTATATACCTACATACATGGTATGGATATATGGTTTTTCCTTACATGAATTATTATGTATTGTTACACTACTACAAGAATTAAGACGAATTGTGGTACTAAAGGAAAAGGTTGATTATGAATTTATGAAGTTTGATTATGCGGTCGTGAAGAGAAGGATGATGTTTGTGGTAAATCATTTCTTTTATAGGGATCAATATAGTTATTTAAATTGAGTAGGAGCAACTAAAAAGGTTCTAGTTATATTCTACGTTGTGTACTTGACTAAGCAAACAATTATGTATTCTAAACTCATCTTTATTTTAAGATATATTTATAGGTAATTGAAATGGTAAGTATCAATGATTTGTAACAATGGAAGTAAAACTCCGAATAAGGTTAATTAGAAATTTTTACTCTTGCCGAGGTTAGTGGGTTGGATGAGGGAGATAACCCCTCAAAGGTAGAATTATTTTGGTTAAATATCCTTTTTTTTTATGTATTTCAATTTTTTATTTTATGTTTTATCATATATATATATATATATATATTTAATTTCATCCTCACCATACCACCACTCTCGTCCTTTTTTTCATCTCTCTGACGTTTATACATATCGCGTAAAAAAACAAAATGATTGACTAACGACGCTAAAACATGTTAATTGCATGTCAAACTCGAGTTATTCATGTATGACACTTACTCAGCTCATTTTAATATTAGTGCTTCTAATTTTGTTTACTTTGCGTACTTGAAATTATATCCCCAAAATTTTATGTTGCGAGATCATATCCACACAAATTGATTTGATCCCAAAAAAAAAAAAAAAATCCACACAAACTGTCACATAGTTTTGCTCACAGCCATGACTTCCTTACCTTATATATTTATAATTTTTAATGTACGTTACACATGTTTCTTTTGGCTCTCCAAACGCTAAACATGCTTAACATATGGTGAGAAATTAGTGTAGTTAATTAGGTCGAAAATAAGGAGAATATATATATATATATATGTATAATTAGAAAAAATGAAGGTTTTAATTTTAATAAATTGTACATAACTAGTATCATATCTCCATCTTTAATATTATTATATCAAATTAAAATAAATCTTTAATAACAAATTTTCTTTTCGTTTATTCATTAATTTATCACCATAATTAACAGGTGAAGTATTGTGCAAAGATTGATGTAATTTAAACCTCATGCGCCCTGCCAACCCAAATGTGGGAGTTTGGTGCTTTGACCATGCACCGTCCCTAAGGCGTCGACCATCCCATAAATTAAGAGGTCGGTGATACAGACAGCATTTTAGCAAATCAACATGTGGTGGCAAATGCCCTCTTCAAGTTCCACTGTGTTCGGCTACTCGAATAAATTAAAGTGGATTCCTCAACATAGTATTTTTTTATATCAGAAAACATAGTATTTGTTGGTCATAATTGTTTTTGTCTCTTTTTTTATCAAGCAAATAAATATTTTATTAATAAATAAACATTACAAAAACGATAGAAGTTTACAAATAAAAGGATTTAAGAAGAGTGTATATATACACATAAACAACATCAAATTTATGTGCATATAAGTCCAATAGCATAAATTTAAAACAACCCAAAAGTAACCCTCGATCTAAAATATAGAAAGTCGCAATTACGCAATTCGTCGCCAATAGCCGTTGTCTGAGCTGCCACGAACTAACAAATACAAACCCACTAGAAGTAATGAAAGTTAAGGTGAAACTGATGAAGTCATCGGAAAATGGGGGTTAACATGTCACCCGCGCAATGAGCGCTTTCATAATCCATTCGACTAATGCATATTGCACTTTAAAAACAAATCAGTGTCAAAATAGCCACTGAATTGATAGATGAACTTTAGTGACAAAGTGTTCAAGGTTTATTGTTGCGAAGAGCATTAGATAAGGAAAGAGCATGAAATTGAGGCTTGATGGAAGGAAGCTGAAATAGAAATGAGAAAATAAATCTAGGAGAACTTTAAAAATCTCCAAAAGAGGAGAGGGAAACTCTTCACAATAAGAGAAGCCGAAAAAGCGCTACAAAGAAGGAAGGGCTTTGTTTCTTTTATCACCATGATATTTGCTACAAATCACTAAACTAATTCTCACATGCTTAATCAATCATAGTGAATTAGAGTTTTGTATTAATATAGTAATTTATTGTCTTATTCGCTATGTATAGTTGATGGTCTTACGAGATGATTCTAATAGAGAATGGTAAGTTTTGTTAAATTGTAATTTTGGAATTTTTTTCTTCTTATATTAAGTTGAAACTCTTATGAATTAAGGTTCTAATAAAATTATATAATACAACATTTTTCCTCTTATGATGGAGAAATGATTGATGAATTTTGAAACCTAATGATAGATAATATTTTAATATTAAACAATAATTTCACATAGCATGTTCGAAGTCTCTTTATTTTAATATTAAAATATCATCCATTATTCAATCATCTTATTTGTCTAATTCTATTTTAATATCCAAATAAATAAAAAAAATTGAAGTGCATGTACATAATTGTTTATTTTAATGGAAGTGGCAAAAATATCATAATTATCTTGACATTTTATTTGCCTACCCCTACCCCCTCCAACTTCCTTGTATTATTGTTTAAGTTTTTTATTTATACTTGTGGCCCGAAGACAAATTTTCCCCAGCTTCTGAGCGCCAACAATTTATCCTGAAACTTATGTACAGGTAACCTTTCGGACAAAAACAAAAATGTACACCTCAGAAGCAACTTACTCTTATCCGGACCCTCCGACCATATTCAGCTGCGGACACATAAGATTTTCATGAATTTTTCGACGAAATCCAGAAGAATCGAATTACAAATTTACCGTTAATAATCCCATTCATTCGTCAGCCAGACATTTGGTTAGGCAACTTAACTCATTGGTTACAAAATCATAATTGCACAATGATACCGACGAGAGTGTCCTCAAACCTCATTGGACCATACATGCCGCCCACCCAACAGCCTTATAAAATACTGACACGTGGACATATCACGCACTTCAATTCCCTAGAGAGACATTCTGCAATCACTGAGCCCCGCATCAGGTTATCCGCTGCAACCTCTTCAAATGCAACTTCAGCAAATCAACTTTCAACGAAGATGCACATTTTTGACACGTGGTCAAAAGGTCAAGTTATCACCGTTAACTCTAGCATCAGTCCCGTACACGTGCCAGACACGTGATGCACTAAACTCACGGTATTGGCCGCCTTCCTCGACTGAAGCACTGGGGAATGATTAGCTACTTTGACATCTCACCGTTACACAATACTAACCGCAAAACGCGCAATCCACCACACAACTAACACCCTTCCACGTGTCCCATACCACCCACCGATCTTACCACAAGACCGTTAAAACAGGTAACCCAACCTCCACACTCACATCTTGACCGGTTGGCCATATGTCAAACTCACCCCCTAGCTCTCTAACCGGCAATAGGCAGAAACCGGTCACCCCTCTAAGAAAAGTCATGTTTATTCCGGGCACCACCCTTATCTTGTTGTGGGTATATAATCTAGATGACATGGGGCTGGGTTCTCGATCGATAAGCCTCAAACTCTCTCAAGCTCTTCCATGATAATTTCACATTTTCCCTCGGTTGTTTTGGGGTTATTACGGGTATACCATTCTGGTTATGTTAGCTGTCGGTTACCGGAACCCTGAGAGCCGAAGCTCTTCTCCCGCTCTCGGCTTCCCTCGACTCAGGTTCTTCCGATACCGCCGCTTGCGGGGGTAACTAGCAAAACTACTCATCAGGCGCAAACAAAAATTTACAAAACTGTGTTTCCGTTTTTGTCCTCGAATTGCTATTGTATTTACCGAAAATGCCGAGTCCCAAGTGTACTCACCGGAAAGGGCCGGAAGAGAAGAGCCGCAGGGTGAGAACACTCCCCGACAGATCGTCGTCGTTTCACGGCCAGTTTCCGGACACGGTTACGCCTCAACTTAGGAGACCGAAAACGGTGCCGGACATGGTGTCGTTCAGGAACGAGGTAGCTACGCCTGCTTCTGCAGAGTTTCAGCCTCCCAAATTGACCAAGCTACTGCTCAACGTTACGATCCAAGGGAGCGTCGGAGCCGTACAGGTGGTGATTCCGCCGGAATCTACTGTCGGAGATCTAATCTTGGCAGCCTTACGGCAGTACAGCAAGGAAGGTCGCCGGCCGATCTTGCCTTCCGTCCAGCCGTTGTTATTCGACCTTCATTACTCGCAGTTCAGCTTAGAAAGTAAGCGTTTATGGTCGATAAATTTGATCTTTTGATTTATTCGATTCGATTATCCTACGTTGCCGGAGGGGATTGATTGTGGTTTGTTCTGTGTGCCAGGTTTGGATAGGGAGGAGAAGCTAATGGCGTTAGGATCGAGAAACTTTTTTCTGTGCCCCAGCCCAAACGTGGCTGGCGGTGGCGGTGGCGGTGGCAGTGGAGGAGCCGTAGCGAAGTCGTCATCTTCGTGTTCAAAGCAGGCGGATAAAATTTCGAGGACAGGATTTTCGTGGCTCAAATTCATGTTGTAATTTGCTTAATTGGAAAATGAATTAAACTGTTTTATTTTCCAAATGCCTGTGTCGCTGTGTAAATATAGGTGCGTAGTGTACTAGATTATTATTATTATTTTTAATTTCAATTAGCACGTTAAAAGGGGAAAATAAAATTTTAGAATTATTGGTCCTTTTGGAAAGTGCTCCTCTAATTATATTTGTATTTGAGTATTTTGTTGAATAATATAAGCAGTTGCAATTTGTACAGTGAATTTTCTCTATCGTTAATTAGTTTTAGAATCATTGGTATTAGACTTTCTGTATGCGCGATATAAAATTGTTTTATTTTATAAATTCGTGTATTTCTGCATATAATTAATACATAAAAACTAAAAAAATATGAATTTAACATGAATTAGTGAAAAGTAGGAAGCAGAGATTAATTAACCACAAAAAGGTGAGACCCTCGTTATTAATATTAATTAAATTGTTTGATATTATTAAATAAAGGATTTTACCAGCCATCGAGAGTCGTTTGCCAATTTTACATAATTTAGATAGATAGGACTGGTAATGGATCGTGTCATATTATGAATTCTGTTTTATTCAAATATGCTCAACTCGAACTCGACTCATTTGATAATCGTGTCAAACATGTTCAATCCAAACCCGACCTGTTAATGACCCAAGTAGCCCGTATAACTCGTATAACCCGTATAACTCATTTAATAAATAGGTCGTATTGAAAATCCAATTAACTTATAACTCGTTTGACCCATTTAACCTATTTAACATGTTTAGCCTATTACTATAAAATCTAATAGGGATTTAGGTAGGTAAATTAGTAAATATATGAGTTAGTAATGACATGTTTATTAAACGGGTCAATATATAAGTCAATATACGGGTTGACAGGTTAACCCAAAATCCACCCGTTTATTAAACGTGTCATAATGGGTTTACCCGAAAATGACCCGAAATTTTAATCATGCGAGTTGACCCAGTTAAATCTCGTGCGGGTTTCAAGTTGTGTATCGAGTCGTGTCAAAACTTGCCACCCTTAGGTAGGACCCTTATTCCACACATGAGTGACTTATTCCACATATGAACATTGAATATAATGAGACATGACTGACTTACTCCACCCATGAAGAGATTGCAACCCTAAGCCACCTTCCTACTTAAGGCATCACACCATTCCAAGCAACCTTCGTTAAATAGGATCCTTCAAGCTAACTTGACCAAAGAAAGCGGTGCATTAAATGCTCAAGATCCAAGAGCAACTTCTTAGAAAGGAATAAATGAGAAGCCCAGTAGACATGGGGGCTACTCACAAATGCCTTAACAAGAACCAACTGACCCACATAGGATAGCACTCAGTGTTCCCAATCCCTTATAATGGTCTCCATAATTTCGACCAAAGGCGCACAATCAGATGCATAGAGCTTCGAGGAAATGAAAGGAATCCCTAAATACCGAATTGGAAATAACCCAATTGAATCCCAAAGAACCGGAAAGACCAATTTCGTCCGGAGACACTCAAACCAACAGAGAAAGCCTCACATTCATTCAAATTAGAGGGGAGGGGAGAATAGACAAAGAAGAAAAACGATTTAAAGGAGACTTTAAAACCCGAATCGAATATTTATCCCTAAAAGAAAACCAGAATCAAACTGCCTTCATACTCTTTATTACATATAGTTCGTAATTTATATTCAGCACTCATAAATAACGAAATCGATACTTACTACTCTGTATTGGATAAGTGTAATGATCAAATTATTGGGTTAAAACTTAAAAGTCAGGTTTCAAATGTCCCATGGAAACTAAGGTGGCAAAGGCCCATCAATTTTTTCCTCTTTATAAATTAAGCCCATGTCCCGCCCACAGCATGAAGATTAAGAGTCCAAGTAAAACCCTAGCGGAAAACCCTGGGTTATTTCGTTATAAATAACCGCTTAAACCCTCTTTCATTCGCCCACTTCGCGTCGCGCTCTTTCAAAACCCTGAGCCAAAACCCTAGCCCCAATTCTCCACCCTTTTTTTGCTCCCTCACTCAGCTCACTCTCTCGATGGCCTCCATGGAATTTTGGGGTAAGCCCTCTATGTTTTTTTTTTCTCTTTTTTAGTCGTGCTTGATCTTTGAAAGTTCCAAAATGACATGTTCTGTAACTTGAGATGAAATGTTCGCAAATTAAGCGTTCAGTAAAATTGTGTTTCCTGTTGTTTTCATTATTTGCACACCTGATTTTTCTGGCGCTAGGTGCTATTGGTTTTGTTGGGGTATAAACTTGGGTTCCTTTGATGGGTCTGAGCTTTCCGTTTTTGTGTTTTCATTGGTTGAACATTCTCCCCAGATGATTTTCCATGTGTTTTCTTAAAATTTCCCCCTTTTGTATAATGGGTTATGCATTTCATATAGCTTTGTCACTTATATATCAATATTGATGACTGGGTTTTTGGAGAAGTGATTGTTTTTAGTAACCCCATTGTTTATGAAATCTAGGGCTTTAAATCTTGGAAATAACTGTTAGAGGAAAATGGAGATTACTTTATCATGTTATTTAATTGTTTTACGTACCTCTGGTGGTGTTCTTGCAATGGATGCGCTGTTTTAATAGCTACCCTATTTTAGGTTGTGAAGTGAAGGCTGGTGAGCCGTTTAAATATGTCCCTGAAGATGACTATGTTGTGCACCTCTCACAGGTTAGTGTTCTTTGTACATGTCTTCTTTGATCCACCGGCTACTTTTTATTTTGGAATTACTGTCCATTATAACTCTTGGCCCTAGTTGGTTAATATTTAATAATTGTTTGTTCTCTAGGCATGTCTTGGTGAGACAAAGAAGGGAGACCAGGGCCTCCTCCATGTGAAAATTGGAGATCAGAAGCTTGTTTTGGGGAATCTTTCATCTGAGAAGTTTCCTCAGTTGTTCTTCGATTTGGTGTTCGAGAAAGAGTTTGAGCTCTCTCACAACTTGAAGCATGGGAGTGTCCACTTTTGTGGTTATAAATCTTTTGTCGGAGAATATCCTTTCCATATTTTTTTGTGTGATTGTTAAATTGATGGTTGAGTGTAACGTTTCAAACTAATTTATGAATAAGCAAACTTTTTTGAAATTTTATTATAAATTTTTTATTGTTCTGTTCTTTTGCTTTTGGAAACTTGAACTATTATGAAAAATAAAGATATTGAAAGATTTGCGGAAGGCCATATTTTTATGTTGAAAGAAAGTTATATTGGATGTTGATTTTATGATTGTGTTGATGATTTGCAACCTCTTGCGTTTATCCATGGCTTCCTTGACTTCTTGTGTTCTTTCTGCCACGGGTGATGAGGAGGATGATTCTGGTAAGTCCCCTCTCTTTTTCTTTCTTGGATATGAGTATATGGCATTAATGTGAATTTGTTATTCAACCTAAGCAATTTGGTTTCTATTTTGTGCTTATGTAGAGTTCTCTGGTGATGATGAGGACAGCCCATTCGATTTTGTCAAGGCACCTCAACCCAAGATCAATGATATTAAACCTGAACCTTCTGAAAAGAAAAAAGCTAAGATTGAGATTGAGGAGCCAACTAAAGTGGGTGAGGATTCAGATGAAGATGATTCAGATGATGATGATGATGATGATGATTCCGAAGATCAATCTGAGGATGTAAGTTCTCTTTTGATATCATAGGTGTATGTTGGGTATGTTATGTTAACAGCTTTACGCTGTCTACTTTGGGGTTATTGTGAATGGGATTATTGTGAACTGGATATAAATGGGGAATATTTTAACTCATCTCTAATTGCATTTTGTGGTGCTACTGGAAACTGATTTTTAATGTCTCATCTAACGTTGATAGTTTTTTCTTTCTAACATTGTGCTCGATACTAATTTTTTGGGCCTAAGATGTTCTATTTGTATACACATTTGGTACATATCATTTACGTTGATTCATTGAGTTGCCTCTTAGCTTTAATTAATTTTACCGAAATCAAGATCTGTTAAAGTCTAAGATAGAGCTAGCTCCCAAGCTTTATCTCCTTTTCGAACTGCTTTGTTTTTGGATTGGCCTTTGTATTTCTAGAACTCCTATCCTTTTAATCAGTGTTGGGTGATATGGAAACTGGAATTGCTGTTTTGTTGATCGGATGGTCTGAATAATGTTTGGGCACTAGAGAGCTTTTGTTGATCTTGGCTTTCTTAAAATGTGTTTCTTTTGTTTATTTTAAGGCATCTTTGTTTAAATATATTCTCATGATTTTTCTTCAAAGTTTTACACTTGATAAAGTTATCTAGTTCCCTGAATCGATATGATATATGTACTGGTAGGGCATGACTGTTGATAGTGATGATGAGGATGAAGATAGTGATGGGGAAGATGAGGAAACACCTACTCCAAAGAAGGCAAGCAAATGGTTTTACTTGCGTTCTCCAGATTTCAGCTTTTGCATACATATCTTTGTTATTTCTTTTTGGCTCTATTGTTCATATTTTGATTCTTCTCCAGAAGGATTCCAAGAAGAGAACCAATGAATCTGCTTCAAAAACTCCTGTGCCCACTAAGAAGGCTAAGCAAGTTACTCCTCAGAAGACTGGTACTCACTCCGTCTCATTTACTCACAGAAAAACGTTGTTTAGTTATTTTTTCGTTTTCTCTTTGTATTTCATTCTTCTATATTTTGTATTACCTTTCAAAACCCCAACCCCCCCCCCCCCCCCCCCCAAAAAAAAAAAGTTTTGCATTGTCTTCTTAACCTTCTTTTTTACCACTACTTTTTGGATTGCTCTGGTGTTCAATTGTTTTGAATTTGTCGCAGATGGGAAGAAGAATGTGCACACTGCCACACCGCACCCAGCAAAGAAAGCCGGTAAGACCCCAGCCACTGGTGACAAGCCGAAGCCGCAGACTCCAAAATCTGTGGGTGAATTCGCGTGCAAACCATGCAGCAAGTAAGTCGGGCTTCTGCATTCCTTTTTCTGGCCTTAAAAATTTGTATTGTTCCTTGTTCAAATGTGCTTATCACGGTGTTATTTTTTGCAGGTCATTTAACTCTGATGTTGCCCTTCAGTCCCACAACAAGGCCAAGCATTCTGCCAAGTGAGGGCCGCATGCAGAAGTGAGGCGTTCTTAATATGTAGTATTTTTGATATTGAGAGAGTACAGGGTCACATCTTAAGGGTTTTGGCAGCAGTGGTTGTCCTTATGTTTTCTGCTTATCGGATTTATTGTTATGTTAGGATTTAACTGGAGCGATGTTTTACTCCTTTTGGATATTGGTGGTGAATCCTATTAGGGATTTTTACCATGAATGTTAAGAGTATATCTCATTGAATCTCTACTTCTAAATTAGCAGCTTATCATTTGGTTTTCAATTTTTTTTTTCTTCTGACTTGTTAGCTTATAAATTCAACACAAACTGAAGTTTTGAAATATTGATAGAATCACAACGCTCAGTCAGCTTGGGTTAAGGGGGTCTGGTGCTCGATTTTCCTACAGCATGATAGAGTTGGGATGACATTGTACAAACGTTTTATATAGAAAAAGTGATCGAAAACCTGAATCCTGCAAGTCTCAAAATCATTTAGTCATTTGATTATATTAAAAAGAGCATTCATCAAATTCGAAAAATTGTTTAGTCATTTAATTACATTAGAAAGAGCATTGATTATATTATTTGATGCATTTTATTTGTTTTTGTATTTAGTTATTGTGTTATATAGCTAAGAAATTAGCGAAGTAAATGAATTATTATGAATGTAATATTTGAATAATGAACTATAAAATAAACAGTTAAATTGTGATACTATTGAGTGAAATGAAAATATGCTCGAATAGTTAATTTCATATTACAAAAACAATCAACTAGTTTCAGAGGATTTTTGCGAATTAAATGGAAATATAATTTAACTGAGAGTAAATCTTTAAAATATCTGTATATGCAACGGTGACCAGCTCGTGATATAGGGTACCCAAAAAAAAAAAGCAACAAACTTAGATGAAAGTTTGTGCACGTGGGCAAATGGGTTTCAAAACTGGTTCATCCCAGTGGCGCGAGCTCCCTCTCCCAACTCTCAAAACTTACCCATAAACCCGTGGAAATCTTATAACTCTCAGTCAGTCAGTCGAGCAAGAAGTAAGTTTTTGAGGACATGCACGTTTCCAAGTATTCTGGGGTCTGTTGAGGATTGAAGATTAGTTTAAAGGGACTGAGGTAAGATTCTGCATGTCTTTGGCTGCTGTAAACCCTATGAAGCTTTCATTTTGGGGTGGGTTTTTGTGCTTATTGCAAAATCGAGTGATATGCATGTTAATTTGCACCTTGATGATAAGGATGGGCTTGAAATTGATATGTCATGATACCTGAGAAAAAGCTTCAATATTAGAGTTCAACTAGTCTCTCTCTGAAGCAGGGGCGGACCGACCAAGGGGTAAGGAGGGTCACTTGACCCTCCCCTCGCCGGAGAAACTTTCAGGTAAGGAAGATTTTGACCCTCCCCTCTGCGCCAGATTCCCCCCCCCCCCCCCCCCCCTCCCCCCCCCCCGGTGTTTGAGAAAATGCCTCTGAGAAGAGAGGCAACCAGGCAGAGGAAGATGACTTCTGTGTTTTTTTTTTTGCTTTAAACGACATAAAACGACGTCGTTTTATGTGTGTAAGTGGCTTTTTTTCACTTGATCAACGACACCGTTTAATTAAAAAAAAAATTGAAGAGAAGTCTGCAGCCCGCACGCCCTCTGTGTTGTGCGTCTCCCCGCCCAGGCTTCGGTAGTCCCTAGCATTAGATGCTCTGGGCATCTAAGGGTTGTGAATGGCCTCAAATAATCTAAGGGTTGGGAATAATAGGCTGCAAAAAAGGGGATGGCCCACCAAAAACCAAAATTGTAGCCCAGGCTTCGGTAGTCCCTAGCATTAGATGCTCTGGGCATCTAAGGGTTGTGAATGGCCTCAAATAATCTAAGGGTTGGGAATAATATGCTGCAAAAAAAGGGATGGCCCACCAAAACCCAAAATTGTAGTTACTGCGTGCTCTGTGGAGTAACCATTTTTACAAATGAAAGTGAGGGTAGTGGAGTAAAATCCTAGGGGAGGCAACTTCGGCATCTTGCTGATGACCTGGCTGTGGCTTGGTTTTGGGGTCGAACGATAAGGAAGAACGACGACATTGGCGAAGGAGGAAGCTGGCAAGCATCGCCCATCGCTCCTGGCCCAATGAGAATACTTGGAAGGCGAAGACGCAAGATCAACGCTAAGACTTCAACGGATTGCTGGAGGCCCAATTTGATCGGGGGCCGCTGCCCGCAGGCGGCCTGGACCACCAATGGGAAACGTAGGGCAGTGAGAATGGTGACAATGCCTCTCTAACTTGTTAATTTAGAAGTTTGATTATGCAAACCTGTTTCAAGGTCAAACCAAAAATCTCCAGCTGTGTCCTATAAATGTTTTACTTTGATCTCCTTATTCCATTTTGATTTCATATGGTTGCCTTCAAATTCTGTATACCATTATCTTGCATTGAACAAGCCGCCGTGGGTTGTGTTGGTAGCTAATTGAAATGATCTTGATGCTGCTGAAAATAGACGATTTGTTTCATTTGAATATTTTTTTTTATTTTTTTTATTTTTATTTTATGTAATTTTGGAATTTGGAAGTTGGAAGGTAATTGAAATGATTTTGATGCTGCCCAAAAGAAGAGATTTGTATGGTTTGCTTAGTTCTTTCAAGTTCTTTGGGTATGTTGATCATGTTATCTGATGGATTTTGATTTTGCAGGGTTTTGGGGAGTCGGTAACTCTGTTTTATCTGAGTTTTCTGTTACTTAAATTTCTTTCACTTTCCTGTTTCTCTGTTTGGAGATGTGGAGTTTATTTCTTATTTTGTTCTCTTATGATTAATTTTGATGTGTTATGAGCTGTTGAGAACAAAGCCATATGAATTCGCCTTGATTGGCTGAAAAATATGATTAGTTTTATTACTAGTTGATGATTTTTTGGTCTCCATGCTTGTAAGATCAATTAGGTTTCGACACCAAAATGAAAAACAGCGCTCAAGCTTAGAGCTATCCTTGGGTGATGGAGCTGAGAAAATGCACTACTTCATCCAACTGAAGCTACTAATCTCCTGCCTTTATCAAGTTCAGAATGGTTCGTTTCGAGGTGAAGAGGATTTTGTAATGTACTTGAGAGCTGCTGTTGTTGTGATGTCCGGTGATTAAATGATTAGAAAAGAAACCATTGTCAAAAGTAATTGGTTAAATGCTAAAAAAAAAAGAACCTAAAATTGTGAGTTGTTACAAGTTTATAGGTAATAGTCGAGTGATGAACTCGAGTTATGAACTTGAACCATTGGCAAAATTTGTTGTGTTGTTTGCACTATTTAGTAACATATGGGTACTAAGGTTGAACTTGAAATCCCGTTAATAATTGTCTCGGCTTGGTATGTGTTTCTTAGTTTTCTCTGTACAATGAAGTAGGGAAACAAGAGAGATATACACTAAGTACGGGCGCACTAAGTAAGCATAGATTTGTTGCCTATAAATTAAAAATTAAAGCACAGGCTTGTTCATTCAAGTGCTTGTAAAAGCACAGACTATTTCATTAAAGTTCTTGTCCCTCATGATTTGCTATTTGTTGAATAGGAAAGTAATTAAATGCATGGTAAGAATGGATGGTGATATATTGTAACGCCCCGGAAATTCGAAAACGGAAAATTTGAGGAAAATTTGAGGAAAATGACGATTTTGCCCTTGGAATTGGGCGAACGGTTGACTTTTTATTTGAGCGGTCAAACGGACTTTGACTGATGGCTGTGACGTAGTTCGGGATGTCACGAGTTCATAGACAGGTGGCACGCCCGATTCCGACATTCGAGGAAAAAGTTATGATGTGCGGAAGTTGGAGGGTAATTTGGTAAATTGGTCACAAGGGCCGAAAGTTGACTTTTTGATCGGGACATTGTTTGGACTTTCCGGGAAGACCGTTGGATAGGTCTCGGGACGCTGAATTCGTAGACATGCGGCATGCGTCCATCGGAGTCCGAACGAGAAAGTTATGGGTCTAGAACCATGATGGGCATTTTGGTAATTTTTCCAAGTAGGGGTAAAATGGTAATTTTCTGCAGCTGGGATAATTGTGATGAGTTAGTATAAGGGTGACTAATCTGATTTGGGGAGTGACATCTGTCACAATTACATGTGGGTTAGTGGCACTTGATTAATTAAATGAATTAATGTTTGAATAATTAGTATATAGTTAGCAAAAACAAAGAACAGAGACTGGCCTTCCTTGATCGATTCTTCCCAGCAACCAAACCTTGAGAATTGGATGTGAGTGAGATTGGATTCGTGAGGAATTGTAGAGTAGAGTGATGAACTTGAACCCTGTTAACACTTAAACACAGAAAACCCGAAAAAAAAAAACATTAAGGACCTCAAAATCGATTTCGAATTTGTAGATGTTTCTGAGTGAAATTGCCCTTACATTTAGCCTTCTGGGATTGCTACGAGTTGAACCAGATTAAGAACGAAAAAAATTGGGGTCGTTTGGCCTTAGAACAGAGAGGGGGACAACTTCAAATACTCGAGCTTGAGTCGTGGAATTGAGGACATGGAATCGTGAAATTGATCATGGAAATACGTTTATTAGAACTCCACGATGCTTCTTGATGCATCAATTGAGGGAAACAAGTGAGAAATTGGGAAGATTGGATGATGAACAATGCTTCGGTGTTCTTCGAAGAATCGAGGTTGATTCGATTGAATTAAGGTACGGTCCCATGTAATTGAATTGACAGACCTTCAATTGAGTCTATAACGATGCTAATGGATGATTGACTTGTAGAAATTGATGTCGAATTGACAGCACTGGAACCGGGTCACCTTGCGGGTCGTAGGCTCCGTTTATCAGAGAAACGGGTAAGGAAGGAAACTGTGCAGGTTACTGTTCACGGCGCGTGGACTCACGCGCAGCCGCTTGCGGCGGCTCGTGAGGGCGCGTGGCCGGGAATCTGGTCTTGGGTCCAACATACGTTTTAATGCTTTCGATGATACAGACATTTTAAAATTGGTTTCGAGTCGATCGGACACCATCTCGATAATGTTTCGCGGGTCCGACGGTTTATATTATATTTTAAATTAATATTAAATTCCCGGAAAATTATGGAAAATTAATATGATGTAAATTGACTTGTTAGTAACCCTACACAATAATTTTGGACAGGATTCGAGGTTTCTGGCAAGTGTCAGAAATTACGGAAACGCGTGCAGCTCGGGAAGCGAGCGGTTTGGACGGTGTGTGAGTGGACGTTTGTTTTATAAATTGATATGCATGCATAGTTAAATGTTTTACATGATTGATTTCATGATTTGGTTTTCAATGATGTTATGATTTTTTTGGATGATTATTTATGATTTAATGATTATTTTAATCGGTCTTTCGGGCACGTTTTTCGAGAAAATGTACAAATGATATTTTGGGCTAGGCCCGGAGTCAAAATGGTTTCAAAATGGATATTTTGATGAATTGATAAGTCAAGGATGATTTCTGGATTATTTTAATGTTTTCGATATGACTTTACGGATTTACGTATAAATGATATTTGGGCTTGAGTCCCGGTTGATAATGATTTTGACTTGGTTTGAAGTCAAGGATTTGATTGAGATGTTTTGGGATATGATCCCGGAATGATTTTCATTGGGATTATGAATGCCCAGACGGTCGAAGCTAGGGGAGTTCCCAGACGACCAAAGCTCGGGGATATAATATGATTGTGCTTATTCCTAGACAGCCGAAGCTAGGGATGTTCCCAGGCGGCTGATACTCGAGGTGATATGTATTCCCAGATAGCCGGAGCTTGGGGTGTTCCCAGACGGCTGATGCTTGGGGTTATGGCCTACGCGTCGTGCGGATATGATTATGAAATGGTTTGTGCACTTGTGAATGGTGCAGATTGCTTGAGGATTGATTGATTGATTGAGTAATTGATTGTGAACTTGTGCATAGTATTGCTTGATGTTGATTGTGATTACATACTGGTATTGAGTACGAGTTCTGGTCTGTATGGCCAGGTGATTATGTGTTCGTATGTTTTGGCCTGAGAGCCGGGATTTAACTTGTTATATGGTTTGGCTGAAAAACCAGTGTTTGTGTTTCATATGTTTTTCCCTATGCATGCAGATTTGATAAACTGGAGGGTAAAAGATGTCTTTTAAAATGTGTTTTAACGAATATATTTTTGTCCACTCACACTTTTCTGTTTTGATGACCCTCCAGGCCGTGACACGACGTTCGGGGCTAACCGAGAGGCGGAGGCATAAGCGGAGATAATTCCTTGTCTGATATGTGCTGAAGGATAGTTTCGGGACTTCAGTTGACTTGTCAGAGGGGAGCAGGACCGGGCATGGTTATCGAAGTCCAGTTGGGACGGATCCTGTCATATATGTCAGGATATCTGTTTATTGTATGTGAAATTCTGTGCTCGAATGTTGCAACTGTCTCGTTAGTGTATGACATAGTCTATTTCTTTGTAGGTGCTTGGAGTAAGGTTGTCAGATGATCAATTTACTCATGGAATATTTGCTTTATTTCGCGGCCCAGACCCCTGAGGAGACACTTCATTGCTCCCACATCCCAATGGTGACGAGATAACTGTTCAGCGGACTTGAAGCTCACAGCTTGCACAATGTGTGATTTGGGTTTATTTCAAAATTTTCGTCTTCCTTTTTTTATTATTATCTATATATGAGATATTAGAACTTGTGCCCGAGATATTAAGATGATGAAATTTAGAATTGGGGTTTGAGATTGTTAAATGATTGAGATGTGGGTCTGAGGATGTATGAATGAGAGGTGTAGGTGGTGTAGCTCAATAGGTAATATTTTTGAGCGCCAAATTGGAAGAAAAGTCTCATTCATTGCTTGTTTGTTGTTGAATTTAACTCTGCAGTTTTTTCTCTACCTGATTATTACAGCTACTTGCTCTTTGTTTGATGATCTTGAATTTGGATTTAAGATCCATTTACAGTATAACTTGTGCAAATGGCACATATTTCCTTGAAGTGGATCGATTATTTTGGCCAGGTGGATACTTAGAAAGCTTTGGTCCTCTAGTACAATGGGCTAATGAAGACAAGGAGTGGAGGAAGGGAGATTATTAGGTTACCTATAAAATTGTAACTTTGATTATGTTGTAACTTCATTATGCAAACCTGTTTCCTTTATAAACCAAAAATTTCCAGCTGTCCTATTACTTGTGTTACGTTGATAGTCATTCCATTATGATTTCGTAAGGTTCCCTTCGAATGTTGTATGCCAATTTTATAGCACATCTATTCTTGATCTTGATGAATCATTTGTGAACTAGCGGACCATTGCACCAGTTTGTAAGACATTCTAATCTAATGTTCGCACATAGCTATGATTCATACTCAAATGAATAACAATCCATATTTGACAATTACTACATAAAATGATTTAGTCAAAACTTACATCATTTCACTGCATTTTGAAATCACTAGCATAGTAACAAAAACAACAGTTAATAGTATACTTACATTCAACCATTTATGCATGTTAATCTTAAAGTACCAAAACATTCAGTGTTTGAGAGGAACATTAAAGTTATAAATTGGTTTGGATGGAAGTGACAAACCAAAACCACTAAACATTCAAGTAGCAAAAGGTGAATGTAGTCTGAACTAACTAAAATGAATGAAACATCGTTTTTAGATGAACACCGCATTCAAATGTTTCACTTCATATCCAAATACTTCATTCTTAACGACCTTAACTAGTATTCAAGCATTCCTTTGCACAAATGACAAATATGCCTATTCTTCACTCATGCAGGTCGTAAGGCAAGCGCCCCCCTGTAACAAAAATATTTACGCTTAATCAAATCTTGCACCAGTTACAATAAAATTATTACAATTGCGATAGTATCATTGAATTGAATCTATATGGAGATACTGAAATAGAATGTACCTTGATTCCTATTCTGGAAGCCTGTTAAAGTTTCACACCAAATATAAGTAATTAGTGCCAATTTGAAGAACATCACTCATTAGTTCACATGCAATATTTGGAGGCACATTTTTGTCGACATATAATGGAATCCTAGAAGTGCTAAGGTTTCAATGTTAGAAAGGTACTAAATACTAAAAGGATTATGTATTCCTATTAAATAAGGGAATACAATACAACCCAACAACAAACACCAAATTTGGCATCACAAATGCCACACGTACAAGACAAATCAAGTTTATCCCGGCCTCACTTATATGTTGGTATGTCTTTTAGTAATTTCAGTGCACATACTCGACTTTTATTTCCTGATCATGCAATTCCTTTCACCTTCTAAGTTTACGTTTCCATATCAAGTGCCATACATAAAATAAATACTACAAACTAATTAATGGACGCTATTCTTAAGGTACATACCTGCTTGTTACTTGTTGGTTGAGGGATTGGTATTCATTTGTTGCTTCAGGATTATTATCTGCTAATCCTTCTGACTGGTAGAAGGTGGATCCAGTCCGAATTGAATCAGATTCCTCCCTGGAAGATAAAGGCGGCCACTCACCCTCGGGTGTAAATTGAGCACCATTGTTTTTATTCCCTCTAGGTCGCAGTGGATATGTTGTGTTCGTGTGACCGCATACTCTGCATATACTACATGCTTGTCTTTTTGTCTTCGACTTATACTTCCCATAGGTGCGTGGGGGCTTCTCATTTCCCCGTGCAGTTGCAATGTTACCATCTCTAATGATCTTATCCTTTAGCCCAACACTTCCAACTCTGTCATAAAAACCTTCTACGTTCTGTGTCAATGATTCCAATTTTGTGGTCAATGAAACAACTTCATGTTTCACCTCGTTGAATGCTTCACTACTCTTGGAACCAACATGACACAACTTCTTGCACATTGCCCCAATTGCCCCGTATCTAGCTGCTTTAACAGCATCATCAAAGTAGCTATCCTCCTTTATCTGAAATAGGAATCCTTGCCTCGTCTCTTTCGTAAACCTTTTCAATATCACACTATTGGAAATCTCCATCATCCCCTCCCACTTCATCATTCTGAAAATATGACTACATGGAGTGCCTTTAGACTCTAAACTGTCACAGCTGCACTCAATACGTTCGTTGTGCTACTTGAAGTAGTTAACAGTTCAGGTATGTCCAGGCTTCCCATACATGTTCACTATATAGCTCGAGTACTCCAGAAACGTAACTGGAGCCATCACATTTAATTGAGCCACTACATTTATCTCCTCTTGAACAATATAGAATACATTTTCAGTATAAACCGTTGCTGCATGTTTCTCAATCATTCGTAATGGGGTGGTCAAAACAGGGGTTGAGTTCAAATTGCAAAAATCCTTCATAACACACTTATTCCTTACTCGCAATACCCCCCATATCTAATTGGTTGACGCATTCTTGAATCTTCATTTATGATCGCTTCAGAAAATCTTTCATGCAAAAGTTCATGCTTTCACACCTTTGAGTGCTGGAAATTCCCCCAAAAAAATGGCCTCTGAATGTTGCTTGAGCCCATCTCTTGTAAGTGCTGTCAAACATTATCACATCTCCAAAACAAGTATAATCATACAATGATTCAGAGTCTCGCCAGAACAAATTTGCCAACCGTTCCTCTTCATCCACCATAAATCTACAATAGAACCCCGAATCGGTCGATGCTTTTGCATTCATATATGAAAGGGCAACCTCCGAGTCATCTTCAAGTAGAAGTGCACGTCGGCTTCTATACAACTTGTTTTGAAGATCTTTGATACTAAACCCAACATGAATATAACCCCCGGCTTGATCCACCATATATTCATAACATCGGCTTGTTCTAATACAAGCTTGTCGCATAGAATTGACTTGGGCGATTTCCGGCTCCATTACCCGCATGTGAGAAACAAGATATGCTGAATGTTGTGGGGTTGCCAAATCATGGCTATGCTCCCTATGGAATTCACTCACTGTGTACAAACCGGTTTTGCTTGACAAGTTAATCTGCATACATGCGCAACAATTCTCTCTAGTTTGAGGTCGAGGTGTATTAACACGTCCTTCCAGCGCATTCCACTTACTGTGTCTCTGCCCCTCTTTCGAACACGTCCAAAGTCTTCTGGTAACAACATTGTGCTTGTTCTTATCCATGTAACCCTTCCTGACTGAAAACCCAACCGCTTTAGCATAACGAGTATAAAATAGGTCGGCGTCTTCTACACTTTTAAAATCTTTTCCCACCATGTCTTCGTAAGTCAGCTCATCATATCGCTTGCCTTCAAACACCAAACCAACGGAACCATCATCGTCCACTATAGTCTCACTGTCTACATCAGTTGTTGTAAATTATTCAGTCCACTCGTCCATCGGCACATGACCATCTTGATGTAATCCAACATCTATTGGTGTTGTTTTAGAAAATTGGGTCCTGGATGATTGCCCTACTTCCATATTCATGCCTATTTCTACAATTAGGATTTATAATTTAGCTTGTTCACCCTATAAACAAATTATCATACCTCATTGACTGCATCCGACTGCTCACCAAACGAAATGAAAACCATTGTCATGTCACTCCATGCATCTGTGCATAAAAAAATTATTTAAATAGATTGCTCTACGAACTTCAGCCATAAGGTACAACCATGCACAACCTCACAAAGAACACGGTCCTACATAGAAAAACTATCCCACTCAACATAATAATATATCAAAAATTATGTTAAACATTTAAATTTCGAATTACTAATGCAAAGTCTTCACAAAATACAAACCCCAAGTTCAAACCGATAACAACGTGTTTTAAACCAACAAGTTCAGTTGCCAACGTTAAATCCACTCAAATCCCATATAATCGTGCACTTACATTACATAAAGGGTGATTTAATGAGTTCATGAGAATGTGTTAATGGAGAAATCAATAATAAGTTGACATTGCTTACACTCAAACAACACCCAAACGTTCCAGCAACTGTATGCGGACTACGACGAGGACTATGGCGTCGCCACCCTCCTTATGCTAGCGGCAAACTTCACGACGTCCTCTTCCCTTTGGAGTCTATCGTCATTTTCTCAAACAAAGAGGGAGATAAACTTCCAGGGGTAAACTTGGAAGGTTGGTATCCCTGACGTCTCCTCCATGTTGTTTGACCCTGCATATAATGGTAAATTCGCGCCAAATTGGAAGTGGGGATCCCAGCTGTCAGTCATGTCAATGGTCACGGGCTACTTGGTTATGCCTGCAACTTGAATTGGCATTTAGTGGGATAGCGGGTGGACCATGCATCCAATTCATAAAGGGTTTACATTTGGTGGACCCAACATCTAAATTATTATTGAATCCTTATGCAGCCATCCCAAAGCATGGATTGGTTGATTGATGTTAAAACAAATGGCCATTGATCAATAACTCCAATATAGACCTGTACACTCAACATAGTTCGTGACTTTTGGGGTACAAGGCATTTGCTGAAGATAGTTCGTGGCCTTTCGGGTGGGGGGGTTGCCCACATGCCACAAACCCAGCATTCACAATGGGACAGGTTGCATTAGTCACCCTTTATGTGTCAGTGTTTTCTTGTTATGTGGTCTATTTGTCTAATTTAATTACCCTTTGTGCAAAACACAGGGGCAAATGGATATATGCAAATCCTTTACATATTCCATAGGTGCATCGACATGATGAAATCGTTATATATAACGAGGTAAAAATTGATTTTTAAAATTAAAATTAAAATTTATATCCATCAAATAAATGCATATATCGGCCAATTTTGACTTTATATTTTGGAATGATATACCAGTCTTTTTATTAATATTAGTATTATCTCTAATTTAACTAATTATATTTTACTTACGGGAAAATAACTGAACAATGTATATTATATATTTATGACCTAACTAGGTAGTTCGTATATTGGTTTATAACTGAATAGTCTTGACAAGTCATGCACTGCCATAGATGCATATGGACGACTCTAATATGAATAGATGGGACATGACCCTGTAAATAATGGCACGACAATGGGGTTGGGGACTCCAGATGGGAGACATATAATTTCTTGCTTGGAGCACGTGAACTAAAGCTTCCAACTGGAATTGGCATTTAGTGTGATAGTGGTGGATGAGATTAGGTTTGGGCATTGGGCGGGGCTTTATTTTTTGGGCTTGGGCCGGGTCGGGTTTATTAAATAATTTTTAAATTTATGGGCTGGGTCGGGCGGGTTTAATGACATAAAAAAGAGTCCACGGGCTTTTATCGAGCCGGGTTTATATCGGACTTTTCGGGTCGGGCCTATTAAGCCCACTTGGATCGGGCTTACGTGGGCTTTTGCAATAAATTATGTCTCAAATTTTAAAATTACAAAAAAATATTAATAATGAAAAAAAATACACAAGGGTGCAAAAATGTGGCCTCGTTAAAATAAAATACTCAAGGGTCCAAAAAAGTTGGGCTTATTAAGTAGGTGGAGGAGTGGTTAGGGTTTGTATTGGGTATTGAGTATTGAGTATTGAGTATTGGGTATTGGGCTTTTAAAAATAAATCAGGTGGACTTGGGGCTGAGATTTGAGTTTGAGTTGAAATATTAGTATTAAGAATGGGTTGAGTATTAATTTTTAAATAATAAATATTTTATATTTTCGGGCTTATGGGCCGGGTTTATTACGGGCGGGTCGGGCTGGGCTTATCGGGCTTTATCAGGCTCGGGCCTATCGGGTTTGAACACCATAAGCCCAAGCCCAACCTGCTAACCCTCGGGCCGGGCTGGCCCACGGTCCATAATGGGTCGGGCCGGGCTTTTGTCCATCGGGCTTATCGGGCCCCCATAAGCCCATGAGCTTTTGGGCCAAATGGTGAAGGCTAGATGGGATGGTTGTTTACAAAGATGGAAGACTTTCATTTATGCCTAGGGAAGTGGAACATGAATGAAAATTTCTTATGCTTTATATATGGTGATCATGCATGTTACATCACAAGTGAAGCCTTGCATCCATGCCAAAAAAAGGGTCGGATGGCGTCGGATGAACACAACATACTCCATTATTTCGGTAAACATTATTGCCCCCTACTCTTAACAATATAAATAGGGATTTATGGAGATTCATAATGTTACTTTGAATTCAGATGTAACAATGGGGAGAGTATGGGTTGTTTTTCAAGGTCGAGTTCCAGGTATTTATGATAGCTGGGCAGAGGCTGAAAAACAGGTGATTAATTTCAGTTGTTCGAAACACAAATCATATAAAACACTGGCGGAGGGTGTTCAGGCATATGAGGAATATTTCAAAAAACTCAAATTCGCTCGTACTACTAGCAACGAATTTGGAGAATCAAGTGCACCCGATGCAGGTGAAATTTGTTGCTCAAACGAACGTACCGTCGCGGAGCTTACGAAACAACGGGATGAGCTGCTTCAAATTGTTGGTACGTTGACCAACCAACTCCAAGCTGCAACAATCAACAAGTCGGGATTATGAGGAGGTAAAGTCATCTGATCACCGCAACTCATTTTGTAGGGGTCGAATGGTTTTGAACCAGTCCTTAGTCCATGAAGTTCGAAATTACCCATTTTTCTATTTCTTGTAAATGATCTACGATTATATGCCTTAAATTTGAAAGGTTGTATCGGTTGATTGATGTCAAAATACGTTAGAACCTTTAAATCATCTTTACCACATCCATGTAGTGAATGAAATTTGAAGGGTTGGATCGGTTGATTGATGTCAAGAGGGGGAGTAGCCATTGAATTCCCTTGCAAACTCACCAAGAGGGGAAATAGCCATCGAATTCACTTGCAAACTCGTATAGATTGAAATTATAATTTTCATCCATACAACATTAAAAAAAAAACAAAATCATCAAACTTATTTAGCCTAATACTAGTATTTATTTTTCTTAAAACATGTTTCTCTTTATTTACTCAATTTAATTTTTACTTTCAATGACACAAATAGTTCAGAGGCAATTTTTGGAATAACTTTTTGGATATATTTTGATTTATTATGATTTTTTGAAGAACAAAAACAAGAATTCTATCCCTAAAAATATATATTTAAAGCATTTAAAGTGTTTGACGAATAAGAAGATTTTAAGATTTTAATTTTTTTTTGAAACCAATCGACCGTTTGGCCCTCTACTAAGTAACGGTCCTACATAGTTCAACAGATACACAAGTTTTTTTGATGATTAGATGACTGTAACTCCTCAAAATTTGAAAAAAAAATAACGGGTAAGGTCTAGAAGCCTAAAATCTCAAAGTGAACGGTTTTGTTGTGAAAATATTCATTTTTTGAATATTGGTTGGCCCAACACTTCGGTAAATATATTGACACATACTTAAATTTGAAGTATTTGATGAACAAGCTGATTTTACGATTTTAAATAATTTTCAAAATCAATTGACCGATCTAACCTTCCATATTTATTATACCTACTCAAAGACTGCCTACTCCAAAAATTAGTCACTTTCAAATTTCACGATATGAAGTAACGGTGCAAGACGATTTGACGGTTACATATTGTACTATACTTGAAAGGATTTATAATTTTTGGTGAATAAGATGCGTTTATCATTTTAAATTATTTTTAAAATCAATCAACCGATCTAATTATTCTCATTTATTTATTGTACATAATCATAGATCGGCTACTCCAAAAAATAGCCAATTTCAAATCCCGAGACTAAATAACGATGTGATACATTTCGACGGTTACAAAGCATTAGATGATGATTCGACGATTTAAACTCCTCAAGCATTAGATGCCTTCGTAAACCCACAAGTGCATTCCATCTTGAAATTTTGAAAATTTAAAATATCAATTGAATTAAAATTAACAAACATATTGAACTATACTTAAAGTATTTAAATATCATTCCACCATTCTAACCGTCCACTTTTATTGTTCATACTCATAGATCGCATACTCTAAAAATTAGCCAATTTGAAATATACTTCAAGTGCTTAACATGTTTGATGAATAAGATGATTTTACAATTTAGAATTTTTTTTTAAAAGCTATCAACTAACATAACCGTCCACATTTATCTTATAGAACGCCTAAACAAAAAATTAGACTCTTTCGAAATCTTAGGAGTAAGCAACGTTGCGAAATAATTCGACGGTTATAAAGTACTTTTTGACAATCAGACAATTTTAACTCATCATAATTCGGATAATTTTTTGGGACAAATTCTGGACATATAAAACCACAAAAATGACCAATCTTAATCTTAAAAATTCGATTGTTTGGATATTTATTGAATTTCCGGTGTTGCACTGTAGAATTTCCGCATAGTATGATTTGTTAGAATCAATCGGTATGCAAATTGGGCTTACAGCCAACCCAAGTCTCTTATTCTAAAGCCCACTGATAATCATAAGCATCAAAATATCTTTGCCTGCACCTACCACAATCCAAACAACCCATATACGATGACCCATAAAGCATGCATCATCACCTGCCACCATCACCTTCCTCTCCACACCGCTCACTCACCTGATCCTATTTTTGAAACCTTCCTGCAACACCTTAACACCCCCGGACTCACATCGTTGCAAGTATGTCAACCCACACAAACCTGAAGTTCGCTCCGGATGAAAAGGACAAGGACCCCGCACCCATACCCATATCTCCACTGCCAGAAGATGGTGTTCCACATATGGGTGGTGAGGGTGTTAAGGCGACCTATGAGGTTGATACATCCATGATTGGTTTCAATCTAACACCTCCAAAACGTGCACATCAGACGAGTTCTAAGTCTCCTCCCAGCATGCTCACATCGCAAAGTATTCCTAAAGAAACCTTCGAACTGTTAAGGTACTTCCAATTATGTTTCCTAAATTATTTAATTAGTTTGCCAATCTATTAACTATGCTCCTTCTTATGCAGGACATATGTAGTCGACTCTCTCTCGCGGTGCAACTCTAAAAAATATGCATTGAGGTTTGTTTCACCTCGTTCACTTCTTATAGTCGGTCCTCCTCGTAAATGGGTTTTCCAATTTTTGTACGTAGGGAACATATGGACTATGTATTGCCCATTCAACCATCGTGAAAGTATCATTTAATACTGTTGCCATTCACCTGAAGTTAAAAATGTCGTTAGTTGTTTTCTTTGAGGGGCCCCCGTTTTCCATTAACCTGCTTCTTATGCTGAACATGATTGGTGCTCGTTCACTCCTTCCTATACAAGGCCTATAGTTGTATTTTGTTAAGGACCACATATTGCCCCTTAATTTGTAATTAATTGTAGTGAGTATTGTGATTCATTTATTTGCTTCATTTGCACAGGTAACTCGTTCAAGCCTCCCTTTACAAGGCCTATAGCTATATTTTGTTAGGGACCACATATTGCCTCATTTATTTGTGTCATTTTCACAGGTAAAAAAATAGATATGTGTTAAGTGGAAGCAAATTGAAAATATTAATTCAAGAGTTGGGAGGTTGGAACCAACATTGACTGGTGTATGTACCCGGCTAGACGAAGTTGAAGATTCCCTTAGTAAATTCAAAAATGAAATATGTTGTACACTAAAAGATTCAATCTCACAAGTGAAGTGTGATTTGTTGGAAGCATTTAATGAATCCATGTATGGAGACCATGTGAACAAAAATTCAAGGGCCTCACCCGAAGTGGACGATATTTTTCATCCTCAAACTTTCAAAGGGATCCCATCACCAACGAGAAGTCCTAATGCCCTGCATTCAAAGGAAGATGACCCAAATAGTCTAGTTGAGGTAAGTTTGTACGCATGGTGCATTCATGGATGAATTACATAATTTGGTTTCCAAGTAACCGTTAATTCAAGACTTGTTCATTTTCCATACACATCAAACTACTAATTACCTAAGTAATAAGGTTGAAAGTGTACTCACTTGAGTGTCTATAAGGACGTAAGACGAAAATGTCACACTTTTATTAATGACAATACCTTTTGTAATGTGACTCAGCTTTCCAATTATATAGTTTACTTTTTTAGTTTATTATCATTTTGGTTGGCACACTAACTTACCATTAAAACAACCCCTTTACCTAGTTTTATTAATGTATACCATATTAACATTTCAGGGATATGCATGCCCATACACCAAGAGACATCAGTTTCCCTCTCAATTCTATAGTCTTCCTCAAAACCGGACCAACAATGCACAGGAGGAGGTTTCAAGTAACATCAAAAGACCCCGAGATAAGATGCATGGTATGGGGTCCTTTCCGCATGATGATAATTGTCAGGACCCACCCCGGTTTCACCCCGAAACCCGAGGTAAATCCTGCTCCCGTCTGACTGCCCGACGCAACATTCAAATAAAACTCACTCAACCCAGTCAGACGCAGGAGTAATTAAACCAAAACATCTCGAAGTTATAGTTTACAGAGTATCGTACGAAATCCAAGGAAATAAAAACCGATAATAATTTCACGCACGCGGAAAACTTTAAACCACTCAGGGATCCCTCTCGTCACTTCTATGCCTCGGACACTGCCTCGACGACAAGACCCCGCGCTAGCTCCACAACCTGGAGGGCAAGTTAAAAACAGAAGGTGTGAGTGGACCATAATAAAAGAAAAGTTTTAAAAACCATTTATCAGAAAACCGAGTTTAACCCTCCGTTTTGAAACCACATGCATAACCAACAGTTATTAACACAGTTATAACTCAATTCTCATAAAACATCATAAGAAACAGAAACACTATAAAACAATTATAGAAATCATGGCATGAGTATCAGAACCCGTATCATAAACCATAAAGCTCAAATCATCATTTCCCGATCAAACCTGCTGGACCTATCCGAGTCTTTAAACTCAATCCAGGCCTTAATCATATCCGAGTCTTTAAACTCCCGAGTCTTTAAACTCAAGGCCTACGGGGGAAAATCAACATATCCGAGTCTTTAAACTCAATCCGGGCCCGTCCCCCGTCAAATATATCCGGGTCTTTAAACCCAATATCCAGATCCAGCAAATCCAATCCAAAACCAGTTGAAAACCATTTCTGAATTCTCATCCAAACCCGAATCCGAAATCATCGGTCTGATGCCCTTCCAGCATCCCGAACCGTCATTCCGAACCCAAATCCGGAATCCACTTTTCCACTTGAAAACCAACCCTTTTTCCGAAATCCGTTTCTAAAACCGAAAACCTTTACTCATCGAAATCATGTTCCAAACTCCCTTTATAATCATTGAAAACCACTTATCATTTGAAATCCCAAAACCATAGCATCAATTTCAGAAACCAACCATTCCCCGTAAAACGTGCTAAAAACCGAACTTCCTCGAAAAACGTGCAATAATGTAAAACCAGCCAAAACATATTCGATGAACATAGAATGATGATTAAAACCATAAAACAAATATAGAAAACAGTTATGCATGCTCGAGTTTAGAGAAGGGGTCCACTCACAGTACTGAGCCCTACTCGCGTCCTGAACGTCCTGTACGTTCCTCGGCTTCCTCGGGAAATCCCGATCCTGTCAATCACCGTCAAAATACATCACTAACACGTCTACGGAAGTTCACCTAAATTCCCTCAAAATTCCCCGAATCAAAAGCGTACTAACCCGGGACCCTAAACCTTCACCCTCACGGAACTACTTCTATTCGTCGTCCGATTGACCCGAAACCAATTCCATTGAACTCACCATAACTCTTAGACCAAAAACCATGTTGATCGTTTTCCCAACCGCCGCCGCACGCGCCCCCACGCGCAGCCCAAAGTGGCTGCGCGTGGCCCTCACGCGCTGCTACAGTGCACCGTCTTCCTCGATCAAACCCGGTTCAGCACAGTGGTCTGCAACTCAGACCGGCGAGACCCAATCTCCGCCGTCCGGCCACCATTCTCCTCCCTTACTTCACCCACAGCTTTATCCAGATCCAGTCTATCCATTCCCCAACTCATCTAACCTCGACACTGTCCCTAGCCCGTCGACTGAAGCTCGAAACCAGACGGCCTAATAGCCCCTGTTTCACGATCCAGCCACTCCGGTCACCCCCCGTCATGGTGGCAACACCAGACGGTTCCTAGAACTCTTCTAAGTCTAACCCGACTTACCTTGACCGTCGACTCCTGTCCAAACGTCACGACTCGCCGTTTGAACCCACGGCCAAAACAGAGCACCAGAATACCCCTGTCGTGCCATCCTCCGCCGTGTACCTCCCCGTATCGGCAACCTAACCAATAGAATCCCAGACCTCCACTGAGTCCCCTAGACCTGCTTATGAACCTCGATTCGACCTCTAGACTCACGACTCTCGACTTGAAACTCAACGGCTAAACAGAGCAAGTAGAAGAGGATGAGAAATTACCTGTCCTCCGATCGCCGTTGCGAGCTCAGCCGTGAGGCAGTAGCTCCCCCCGTCCACCTCCAGCCTTTGGACACTTCCTCTGGCCTTGCTTGATCGATCACGGCAACAACACCACCCACAAACACTCACGTCCTCCCTGTGCACTCTGGTTTTTCCCGTGGCCCTCACTCCCCTCACACACACGGCCAACACTTCCACACCTCCTCCCTGCTTCCCTCTCACATCTCTGAACACCCACACACACAGTCACAAACTCACCAGCACCCTCGATCAACCTTCAATCCTCTCACCTCTCCCCCTCTGTTTCTCTCTGTGTCGAAGAACACTCACACGATCACACACGGGCTCACCTAAGTACTTGGAACCGTGCACACACCAGAGAACCCCCCAGAACCCACTACACACTTGCCACATGTCACCATCTGTAATGACCCGTCCCGAATATCGGGATTGAATATTAATTAATTACGAATTAGAATGACTAATCGGGGATTCGTTGAGTGAAATCGGACGAAACGTGCAAAATGACCGTTTTGCCCCTGGCGTGGGCAAAATGTTGACTTTTAGTTCGGGCGGTCAAATGGACTTTGATCGATGACTGTGACGTAGTTCGGGACGTCACGAGTTCATAGACAGGTGGCACGTTCAATTCCGACATTCGTAGAGAAAGTTATGATGTTCGGAAGTTGAGGGGTATATTGGTAATTTGGCATAGTAGGGGCCAAATGTTGACTTTTTGGCCGGGAAGTCCAACGGACGAGGGCCAAGGACCGTTACGTAGGTCTCGTCGATGCGAATCCAACGACAGGCGGCATGCCGAAATCGGAGATTCGACGACGAAGTTATGGTCACGGAATCGGGCTCGATTAACCGAACGAACCGGGAATAAAATAATATTTTAATAATGAACAGTACCCGGTGACTGAGCACACTTGGATGAGTGACAAGTGTCACTCATCCCTTAAAATCAGGCACAAAACATGGATCCATGATTTTGGGGGAGACCTAATTATTATGTTTTATTATTTTAAATTAATTAATTAATCCTAATTTCCATTAATCTCCCATATTTTCTTCAACCGTGTACAACCCACAAATCAGTTTTCTCCCAACCTCCAATTCTCTTCCATTTCTGAACCAAAGTGTGAGCATTTGAGAGTGAATTGAACTGGGAAAAAACGAGGGATTAATTGAGAGCTGAGGACTGAGATTTCGGGTTTTAGAAAATTTGGAGGAAAAATCAAATTGGTCGAATTGAGCTGTGATGATCGAATTGGACTTTGGAAATAGCTTCCTGAGGTTGAGACGAGTTGTTTCAAATCAAAAACGAGAGGAATTCATGCCCAATTGGCTCTGAACGGGTTTGGTAACAGTGGGAGATATCGAGCTTGAGTCGTGATCAATGCGTGATCAAACGACGAAATTGAGGTGGGGAAACAATTCCTCATGGTCCATTGATGCTTCTGGGTTCGTCAATTGGGAGGAATCAGTGGCCAAGGTGGAAACTCCATGGTTGCACACTGTTCGGATGTTCGAGTTTGAGTCGTGATGATTGAGCAATGATTTGATCCAATTGAGTTGGGGGAAAGGTTTACCTGTGATCAATGAAGCTTCCTGATGAATCAATTTGGGGAAATCTTGTGGAATTGAGGTAATTCGACTGATGAACAGTGGCCGGAGGTTCTTCGATTGTTCATCCTTGATCGTGAGGATTGAGGTAATGTTTCAAGTAATTAAGGTTACAGAACCCTAATTGAACTTATAACGAAACTAACTGGATGCTCAATTGATGAAAACAGTGTGGAATTGACTGAAAAACAGCCGGGTCTGATCGCGGGTTGAACGACCCGTTTACCAGACAAACGGGCTTGAACGACGACACTGTAGCTGGCGCGTGGGTTTCACGCGCAGCCACTCACGGCGGCGCGTGAGGGCGCGTCCGGCCTAGTCTCAAGGTGAGGTCAACATGACTTTTGATCCTCTCAGTGTAACGAACATTTTGACGTTGATTTCGGTGAAATCGGATATTGTTTCGATAATGTTCCGCGTATCCGAAGTTTTGTTTTACGAGTTAAATACGTATTTAAATTCCGGAAAAATTGGGGAAAATTATATGATGTATTTTGAGATGTTAGTAACCCTCTATAATGATTTTGGGCAGGAGTTGTGATTTCCAGATTTTACGGAAAAACGTGCAGCTCGGAAACGAACCGTTTTGAACGGTGTGTGTGAGTGGACTTTTGATTTTCTGACTGTGATGCATGCATATATGGTTTAAAATGCTTATTTATATGATTTTCTATAATTTGACATGATTGATGCTTTGATTCGGTGATTTCTCGATTTTCTCGGTTTTATGATTATTATATTATTATATTCTGACACGCTTTTCGAGAAATCATGAAATTGGTTAAAAATGATATTGTGGGCGTGAGAACCCAAGTAAATAATGATTTTGACTCGGATTTGGAGTTACATGTGAATTTGATGATTTTTGGTATTTTCGTGATTATTTTAATCAGTCTTTCGGGCACGTTTTACGAGGAACGTGCAAATTGATGTTTTGGGCTAGGCCCGGATTGAAAATGATATTTGGACTCGGATTATGAGTCAATGATTGCTTTTATGGATTTACGTGTTCGTGGCAACTCGGGTTTACGGTTGCACGGATTTACGTGAAATTGATATTTTGGGGTTGGGACCCAATGGAATTGTGTTTCTGATTGGATTTGCATTTTCCATGTGATTATATGATGATAATGATGATTTCGGATTTATAAAGTAAATCGGGACTTTGGTTAACTTAGGGCTGAGACCCTGTATTGATATTTGATTTGGTTTTCAATGCAACTGTTTTTCACTGGTTTTAGTGATGGTGATATGTTGCGGATATTTAGGGCTTTCGGGAGAAAATATGTTTTTCCCCGGAGTGCACCCTGGAGATAACGCTCGCCTTCGGGATGGAAGTGTTTACCCCGAAGAGGTCACGTAGCACGATCTTTGTCTTGCAGCCCAGGGGAGGCTTGACTCAGATCAGATGTGCTGGATTATATGGATCGGTAAGTGATATGTTCACGAGATCCGGATCGTCGGCTGGTGAGGTTTTTCCCAGCGACGGATTGCTGACTGATGATGTGTTCACAGCAGCGGATGCTCGGATTTTGAGCGGTCCTTGAGCCTATTGATTTGCACGCGTTGCAGGGATAAACGTGACTCTAAGCAACAGGATATGGAAATAAGTCCCGTGGTTTATGGAAAATGATTTTGAGGAAACCGTGGTTTAGCGGTTAAAATGATTTAAAGAAATTGTGAACTTTTGAGATGTTAAACTGATTTGGTGAACATGAGTTTTTGTGGACCATGGGAAAATATGTTTTGATTTTATCGGTCCACTGTTCATACTTGAATGATTTCATACTATTACTCATGTTTTACGATATGCATGCAAGTTTGTGAAAACTGGAGGGTAAGAATGTATTTTGGTAAATGTTTTTATAAGAAGTCATTTTTGTCCACTCACACCTTTTCTGTTTTGTTAACCCTTCAGGTCGTGGCGCGTTGATCGAGGCTATTCTAGAGGTGGAGGTATGTGCGGGCACAGGCGCAAAAATTCCCTTGTCTGGCAGGTATTGAAGGGTAGTTTCGGACTTTCTGTTGACTTGTCAGACGGGAGCAGGACCGGGTACGGTTTTTGACGTCCAGTTGGGACGGGTCCTGTCACCATCCACTCCACACACTCCCACCTGGCCCAATCTCAGCCCTTCATTTCCTTTCTCTGTTGCACAAATCCCCAGGTGCAAAAAGACCAAATTACCCTTCTTTTTAACTCATATTTACGGTTTTGCCACTGCCTTTCTAGACCCGTATCTCACACCTCGTAAGTCCAATGAATACGTGCCGCCTGTCATCGAACTCAGGACGACAAGAACTATCTAACCATCCTAGGTCAACGTACCAAAACCCGATTCTACAAAAAGTCAACTATTCCCCCTAATTTACCCAAATTATGGTTAGGCCCTCAACCTACCGAACATCACAACTTCCTCCTCGGATGTCGGAATCAGGCGTGCCACCTGCCTATGGATTCGTGACGTCCTAAACTACGTCCTGGTCACCGGTCAAAGTCCATCGGACCACCCGAACGAAAAGTCAACGTTTTGCCCAAACCAGGGGCAAAATCGTCATTCTAAGCTAATGACCTTATCGATACCGACTAACCCCCGCTTAACTTCACTAAATCCCAACTTAATCATTCCACTAATCCCGGCTCTCGGGACGGGTTGTTACAATAATCATATGCCGAATCAAGGTAAACATACCGAAATCTTAATTGATCTTACAAAGACTGCATATGATTGGCCACACACCAGCCCCCCAAGTTCAACACCTCCAACCTTCTTCACAAACCTAAGTTTGAAGGAACGTAAGATCCTCAGATGTGGTTGGATTGTGATGTACGCATAATGTTAACATTGTGTTATTAACTACAAATCTTAAAATAGCATATTATTTATTAATGGTTTCTTGATAGATAATAAATGTTGCTACCGACTTGCTGCAATTCGCATCATCTCATCAATGGTTCTTTCCGACATACTTTGGGGTACATTTAACAATATACGTTTGATGGTTTGTGAAGTTTTCTAAGTATTTTAGTGTATAAGTATGCGGTTACATATTTTTGCAGCAATTGTCCCTAGATTATGCACTGAATGGTACCTCTAAGATCCACTTCCCTCATCATGCCGAAAAGGTGGGCCTTTTTGAATCACGTTTTGTGTGTCGACTGCCTCAATGTACGCAGGTAATATGTTTATTTCTCCATATCTCACCGACCCCTTACACAATTATTAAGTTATCAACTTAATAAAAGCACTTCTCGTATAATTTATGTGATATTAACTACCAGTCGACATTTCTCTTACACTATATTAGATGTTCATTCCCATTCATGATGGAGATCGAAGACATTGGTATCTAATTGTCATACGCATTCCCCATCAAGTTGTTGAGATTTGGGATAGCCTTGATAGCCAGTCTTGTTCTGGCCCTCGTGCTCGCCAAGTTCAAGTTATTGTAATTTTTTTTAACTATGTTTATACTTTTGTTATTCTTTATAAACACTTGATGCATAAAAATTGTGTTATACACTTCTAATAATTATATTGGATTGTTTGTAGCTCAATTCATTGGATTGCTTGTATACGGACGTTTTGCCCTCTATCTACGGGGCCGTTAATTTTTTCTCTCGATTCAAGGTCCATGTGCATCCTAATGCACCTAGGCAGCCCAACACATGGGATTGTGGGCTGTTTGTAATTAGGAATATGCAAAGGAAGGGAAAAGCTTGGTTTCCATGCTTGGTTTCCATCTACCCCTGTAAGTTTTCATTTTCAAGGTCGATCATGCATTATACACTTTCTTTGATTTCATCCTCACCTCCACTGATTTATACCTTGCAATAATTTGTAATTTCACAGTATAGTTCTACGAATGAGCGACTTCAACTTGTTCTCGATCTTGTGCTAAATGACCACAATATGACGTTACCTACTTTCACTAAAACTGCTATGGCTCGAATTGGGACTGATCTTCCTTTTGAACTAGACCGCATGCCATTGGCAGGTTTCTCCCTTCCGTCGACTCCTCCATCGAAGATGCCAACATCAAACGAAACTATTGGTGGTAGTGCTGACCACCGAGGATCAAAACGGGTGCTTGATCCTCGTAGGGCTCGGCGTGTTAAGGTCGCAAGGTCTATCCCAAACTATAAATGACCTTCTTAGGCGCTTCTGAGGACACTTGTAGCTGGATTTTGGTGGCTCTTTTTCTGAATCAAAACGAAACTAGTTTGTTTGCTAGTCATGTGACATTTTATTCAGTTTGAAGGGTCCATATGTAAGTATAATATGCCATGCTTCCCTCCTGATGTTTCCATCTTGTCCACACCATAATGAGGACTGACAAATAGGGTTTAATTTTGAAATGGCCTTTTGGTTTATGTATGAAACCTTTAAAAAATTTATGCATCGTATATATTTTGCAAACTCACCTTCATCCATTAGCTTTATTTGGAAGTTGGTTGGTATCTAAATCTATGTCCAGCATCAATTGCAAACATTATGCTCCAATATTGTTAAGTTGATTTTTAGTCGCTCTTCCCATTGCCATGTGCCTACATAATCAAATTTATTGATAACTATTGTCCCAAGGATTGATTTGGTTTACCACATCCGATTCCTAATTCAATTCAAGTACATATGTTTCGAATAGGATTTAGTACATATGCTTCGAGTAGGATTATGCAATCTAACCTTATCTAATATAGGCATGATACAATACGTACCCAAGTGTGTTTTCAATCAATTTTACGAATTCATAATAAATTTTAGCCTTTGTTCAACAACAATTTTAAGTTTTCAATCAAGTGCGTTCTCATAACTTTGTCTGAATGCTTCGTGTGTCTTTCATTTCTTACAGAAATTTTACTTTAACATTCCTAAAAAATAAATAGAACATCCAAACTATTCCGAAAATAACTACAAATTCATTTGTCATCTCCTTCCATCCCAAAGCATCAAATTTCGGCTATAATTCAAAGCAACTAGAAAGTCAAACACCGAAATGAATATTTTAGCCTACAAATTATCATATGCATTACAAATTCAACCACACCATGCAATAGAAAATGTAAACAAAATATCCTAAACAAAGCTATTGCGTCTTCAAGCGCCGATTTTCAAGGAAGTAAGCACCTGCACACAAATCAACAAAGAAAAATCAAAATTCCAAGAAATAAACAATATGCGTCTTTTTACGCCCGAGTTTTTATCATTCGTATAATAAATATCAATGTGACTTGCAAACCCAAAAAACCATTTCAAATATTCACATTGTTTGGACAGAATAAAACATAGTTGGAACACAATCAATATGCAAAACTTAAGTGATTCAATAATGCCTCCAGGTTTGCCATCACAAAACGAAGCTATTTCTCACAAGATACTAATAAATATTGTGTCTTGTGAATAACGTGTCTCCCAAACAAAATAGAACATATTGTTGCATTTACTTCACCAATGAATAAAATCGTAATTTATTTTATAGGCAAATAAGGTTTTCAACTATAATCTTCAATCTACCCACTGAATGACAAATTCTTTGAATAAGTATTTAGTTATACAAGACTTTCGAAGAAATTTACCTATTCAAAGTGACTGAAACGGTCTCCTGAACAGCATCCCTCCAATTGAAGCCTCTGTTGGATGTAACATAAATTGCACCTTCATCAGTCACCATCTCTGCACTCTTCTCCCCAGTTGCCTTCGTGTAAACCTGGCGACATCATAACAATGTCACTTTTTTTTAGCTTACCTCTGTCCAAATCGAAACAATGTTTATTACACTACATAGATAAGTCATCTACCTCAACGGAGATAAACACATGCAATCAAGGCAAATTAAAATCTTTATAAAATGTTCAACTCATCATTCAGTACATAACAAGCCTCTAGGTGCAGGGCAGGCGTATCTTACAAAGTGACTTCCAAAGGAATGGAACAATAAAAACAACAGATACGTTAGCAATATTGAAACCAAATTTAGACATCTAGGCACCATTGCTGCAATCAAGTGCAGCACTAACTGGACGGCTTCCACATGAAGCACGCCTTTCAGCCGCTAGGGTAAATGACTGTGGAACAGTGGGATTTGATCTAGCATTTACAGCACCACGTTTTGAGGCTTGCTTTACGGATGCTCATGGAACTATAGTAAAAGGAAGAAGATGAAGGAGAGAAGGGAACATATATGATGCAAGAGATGTCACTAGTATTACAGAAACAATAAGACCTATTGCAAGAAGCACATGAAGAGAAATAAATGTTATTTTTTTTCATTTTATTTTACTATTAGATTTGGAAAGTGTGTAGATTCAAGTTCTAGAAATTTAACAAGAGTAAGATAATAGCCGCAGGATGGTATCTTCCTTTGTCAAAAGCCTATAGAACAACCCAATTTTCTGGTAAAACAACTAAGCGATTTAAAATCCCTAGCAGTAAATCTTCAATAACCTCACCCCAAACAAATTAGAGAAACAGAAGTCGAAATCAAACCAATGAATCCACAATAACAAATACTAAGAAAAACAGAGAAACAAATCAGTCCAAAGGTTGGAAAAAAGAGAATATTCTAGTGAAAATTACATGAACTTGTATTAGCTTAGCTAAAACTGCAATGACGGTCAGATATTACCACGGAGTGACCGAATTTTTTTGAAAGAGAGCTTGAATTGTAAGGTCAATTTCACCCTCTAAAGCTAACCTATGATCAATCAAGCCCAGTACATACATTTCTGTGAGCCAGTTTACGCCATTATTTCTTTATGATTTGATTATAAGCACCATGCACTGGGTGTACCCCAGATGGTAAAAGATCACGTTAAATTTGTGATTTTTAATACATATAATATAGAAAATTCAAGTTTTCACTTATTTTCCAGACTTTCTCGGCAACCAAACACGACAAAAGCATTAAGCTTCTTAGTTCCAAATTAGAGTAAAACAACAAACAAAAAAAGAAAGAGAACAAGATTGTTAAGCATAAAGATAAAGATTAGAAATTGAACCTCACCGGACCGGGAATTCTCCGCCGATGAGTTAGCGAAAGAGAGGTTTGTATGAAGCTATGAAGCGAGCCGTTCGAATCTACAAAATGATTGATGTGTTGGGTGTGTCTGTGTGCGCTTGGTCTGAGACGGTAAAGGACGCTACCCAGACGTCGGCCTCACCCCTTCGGTTGCTTCACCCCATCGATGGCTTCAACGTTTCGTCTGAGACTGTAAGGGACGCTACCCAGATGCCGGCCTCACCACTTCGGTTGCTTCGCCCCATCGATGGCTTCAACACTGGTCTCCGCCTCGATGGCTTCAACACTGGTCTCCGCCTCGATGGCTTTTAGGTCGACGCCTTCCCTCTAAAGCACACTAAGGAGAAACGTGCAATAACAAATCCCTAATTCCTAATATCTGTTCTCATTTGAAATACCTATTATACCCTTCTGGTAACTATTCTTTTTATCCCACTCAACATTCATTTCTCTTTTCTAACATTTGTTTCCTGTAATTTTTTTTTTAATTACCAAACCCAGAGCATCTAATGCTAGGGACTACCGAAGCCTGGCCCGCGTCTCCCTCTCCAGCTCTCCTCGCCTCCCAACTTGAATCTCCTTCGGCGAAAATCAAATTGCAGCGACATCTCCCAGCAACAAGGCAGCAAGTAGGCAGTCCATATCGTCTCCAGTTCGTCTCCCTCTCCTCACTCCTCATTTATGTAGATTTTTTTTTGTTCTGATGTTTTGAATTCTGATGTTCCTTACCTGAAGGCAAATAGATTGGGTTATTATTTGTGAAAATCTATTTGCTTCCAATATTAACAAGTCTGTAATGATTTTTTTGTGAAAATCTATTTGCCGCCAGATTGGGTTATTATTTATGAAAATCTATTTGCCGCCAGATTGGGTTATTATTTGTGAAAATCTATTTGCTGCCAATGTTACCGACCCCTCCAATATTAACAAGACTGCTTGATTGGGTTTTTACATAATGTTGGCAGCAAGCAGGCAGTCCATATGGACCATATCGTCGCCAGATTGCCCCCCAGTTGATCTCTAAGTAGATTTTTTTTTGTTCTGATGTTCTGATAATTCTTCTTTTGTTTGGGTAATTGGATGGCATGAATTCTAGCAATTTTTTCAAGCCTCCTGTTTTGGATACTCGAATCATGGACTCATAGTGATTAGATTAGTGAGCATGAATCTTTGTTCTTAGCTAGAGATGGTGTATGAAAAGATGGGAGATCAGTCTTTTTCGGTGTGCTTTGTTATTGATTGTATTTGGTGTATTTGGTGTTTCAATTGCAACTCTATTTGGTGTTTCAAATTTTCATTTGCCCACTATTAATTTGCAACTTATTATGAGATGGTCCACGCATTGGTTGGAAATTATGTGGGCACTAGTATATATTTACATGGAAACAAATAATCTCACAAAACTCAAAAACCAGCCATTTCAAATTACAATTGTCAAAACGCATTGGTTGGAAAATGGAAATTATGTGGGCACTCTTTCTCTTTGTACAGAGGATAAGATTTATTATCATAAATCCACTTCCCTGAGAACAAATTGCACTTGCTGCTGCTGCTAATTGACAATTGTGGGTCTTCCTCTGCTGAAGTACTGCCCGCTGTAGTTATGGTACACCCTGATACAACAGCTGCAGTCCACTATAATCTTGTGTCACATAAACAGCTGCAACCAGTAGGGATGCCACAAATATTGCAATGAGGGAATGCAAGCTGCTTCTGATTCCCCATGTTGTTATGGGGACTATATTTTGGTGTATTTTAGGACCCATTTGGTTCATTTCTGCTTGAGCTAGGCCTAGGGGTGGGCTGTTTATTACTGATTGTGTGCTTGTGGGGGAGTTTGAGTTTTCTCCCTTTTTAAGGTTTTTATTTTTCTAAGGGGTGGATGAGAAATATTTTTCTTGTTCAGAGGAATTATGGCTTGTGGATATGCATTCTTCTTGGTGGTTCAATGAAAGCAATAGTTTTGAATTGGTTGTTTGTGCTTGTTAGGAGTGGAAGTGGAAGTTTGATCATTTGGATTGTGTTTGCAGCAATTTGTGTAGATTAAGCAATCGTATTATTTATTTCATACAATATTGGTGAGATGTTGATCATTTGGATTGTGCTTTATTTCATACAATTTGTTCAGGACATGAAAAGTCGTCGTGGACAACTGTAATTTTTAATATTTTATAAATTTTGAATTTTAATAATATCCTTTAGTTTTAAAGGATATTTTTGCTTCCCAAATTTTTGACATTTTACATATTGACCCCTTCGAGTAAAATTCCTAGGTCCACCACTGCTCTGAAGAGACCTTGATGATAAGGATGGGCTTGAAATTGATATGTGATGATACCTGAGAAAAAGCTTCAATATTAGAGTTCAACTAGTCTCTCTATGAAGATACTAGTTAGAGATTTTACCTTACGGCGAATTGTTTGGAAAATTCCAGGTTAGACTGTGTGGGGCCGTGGAGGGTATGTCTCATTTATGCATCCGTTCACTTCCAGCTCGGAAGAGAAAGTTTGGTTTAGGTCTCCTCCAAAATCCGCTTAAGGGTTCCTCTAACCCAATCCCTAACTTGTATACTGAGAGATATAGACACCCAACTAAATTTGGTAAGATACTTTTTCTTCTTGTTATCAATTTCTGTTTTTTCTTTTTTCTTTTCCTGCAATTTAATTTCCAAGAGTGTTGCACTATTTGTGCTTGATGATTGTTTTGTTTCAGGAACATTCTTTACCACTTCCTTTCTAAATCGCATTCGAACACCATCTTTGGGTTTGGGTTTGATTCAGTGCAGGTCAATCTCAAACTTGCATCCATGTATGGTTCAGGCTACAGGTGATAGTTGCAATGGTGAAGCTGGTCCTTTGGAGGAATCCGATTCTGATTCTAATGGAAATGTTTCTACCAAGAAAACTAGGGCAGCATACCAAAAGCCAGTGGATTTCACCAAAGTTGACAAGAATCTGCTTCCAACTGTAGTTCTTATTGGACGCCCAAATGTGGGCAAGTCGGCTTTGTTTAATCGGTCAGTGTTTCTTCTAATTGTGCTTTGTCATTAATTTGAGAGTAGTATTCTATGTGTACTTCACTTCAATTTGATTTCACTTATATGCGCATATATTCTCAGCCTTGTCTTTGAACTTTTCTTTTAGTTTGATTGCAAGGCGAGAGGCTCTTGTTTACAACACACCTGGTGATCATGTTACTCGTGACATAAGAGAAGGCATTGCCAAATTGGGTGATCTACGGTTTAGAGTATTGGACTCAGCCGGCTTAGAAACAGCGGCAACTTCGGGCTCTATTCTTGACAGAACATCAGGAATGACTGCAAATGTTCTTTCAAGGTCTCAGTTTGCAGTTTTCCTAATAGATGTGAGGTTAGTAATATCATTAGATGGATGCTAACATGCCTTTGCTTGAATTAAGATGCAAAGTTTATTTATTCCATTGGTGTTATCTTGTGACTAGAGCTGGACTACACCCTCTTGATCTGGAGGTTGGAAGGTGGTTGCGCAAAAATGCACCTGGAATCAATCTTGTAGTTGCCATGAATAAGTCCGAATCGCTTCTTGATGGCAGTGGTTCTCTCATGGCAGCTGCTGATGAAGCTTACAGGTTAGGATTTGGTGACCCTATAGCCATTTCAGCTGAAACTGGACTAGGTATGCAAGATCTCTATGGGTGTCTAAAGCCTAACCTTGAGGACTATATGCTCAAAATATTAAACAGTAAGGAAATTTTCTCTTCTATTTTTCGATTGAAATTTTTGTTGTTCTCCTATTATTCTGAAGATTTCCTTGCATACAGATGAACTTTTCTGAAACATTATATGGTCTTCTAATCTCTACCATCACTCTTGGCATCACTGTACCCTGTGCAACCACTTCTTTTTGTTTTTTGTTTTTTATTTTTTGTTTTTTTTGTTTTTGTTTTTTGTGTTTTAAAGGACAAATGAGTAAAGATATCATATGATTATTTAAACTTGGATCAAGATTGCAGTTATAGTTTTCACATATCTTAGCTTGTGAAATTGTTTCTCTTTTTACACGCTGCCTAATTTACAAGTTGTTTACGAGAAACAACAGACTTCTATTAAAATGCATGGGATATCATACCCAAGCCGAATGCTCTTGTTTACAAACTTTTAGAACATAACATGATTGCAGTAAAAATAATGTCCTTTAAATGCTTTGACAACATAGCGTGAAATTGTTTCTCTTTGTACACACTGCCTGGTTTATAAGTTGTTTACGAGAAACAAGAAACTTTTATTAAAATGCATGGGATATCAATAAATCGTTTACGAGAAACAACAAACTTATATTAAAATGCATGGGATATCATACCCAAGCAGATTGCTCTTATTTAAAAACTTTAGATCATGGCATGATTGCAGTAAAAGTTATGTCCTTTGAGTGCTTGACATCGATGCTTGAAGAGAGAATTAAAAATCTAAATCATTCCCAAATAAAAACTAATTCCTCAACTGTTTAGTTCAAACATTTTTTTGGCTGGACCTGAACATTTGGCCGCTGTTTTTATTTGATTTAGAATATGTTTGGTGGATTTCATTTAGTGATGACTGCTTAATCCTATATCAAGAAACTAGTAGCTCAGTTTCTGGTTATTCTAAGTTTATACTCTTGTTAAAATTTTAGGTTTAAACTGCAAACTGGCTGCCAGTGATGGGTTTCATATAGTTTATTCTAATATAAGTTGCAAGAAAGCTACACTTCAAGCTCATCAGAATACTCTTCTATTGCTTTCTTGGTGGTTGGTTCGATTTATGCTATCCTTGTTGATGACCTCATTTTTATTGTGTTCCTGATTCTAGATGAAGAAGGTACTGAGGAGGACCCCAGCTCCTGTGGCGATGAGGAGAGTAAGTTGCAATTACAGTTAGCAATTGTAGGGAGACCCAATGTTGGGAAGTCAACCTTGCTCAATACATTGTTACAAGAAGAACGTGTGCTGGTGGGTCCAGAAGCTGGTTTAACAAGAGATTCAATTAGAGCTCAGTTTGAGTTTCAAGGAAGAACTATATACCTGGTACATATTATATTTGTTTGTTTGGTGCTGTTTTTCCCTGTCCTATAAGATTATATAATTGCATGATCCCTCTTCCACCTTTACAATTATCTAGAGAAATATTGTACTTAACGGAGTCAATGCTTTCAAATTGATGAAAAAAAATTAATTTATCTACTTTTTAGTATTGTAAACATATCCTTGAAGTCCTTACTAATTGCACCATCCCTCTTCCACCTTTTCAATCGAAATAGTATGCTTTTAGATTCCTTCGCAAATGTTGGAATTTTATTCTTTTGGGAGTTGGAAGCCGGAAGGGGGTTAGTCATTGCATTTTGTTATTATAGTTTTCTTGGCTGAGATTTGGAGGACCACATCTCCAATGCAGAGCTTAGATGACATAATTAGATTTCAACTCCTATTTTTTTTTTTTTGTGGATAGAGAAATCAATAAGTGCTTTGGAAATTAGACAATTTCATATATTTTTCTTTCGAGCATTTCCAGGTTCTAAGTAAATCATGTAGCTTTCTATGGATGAGAACAAATATTTTGCAAGGGAAAGGCCATGGGATTCACCAATTTTGGGCTGGATTCGAGTGCAGCTGATCATAGCCACCACTAATCCTTGCTTTTGATCTCTTATCTTGCTTGCAAGTTTTGTATATGATGTATATTCATTACCAGATGGGAGACTTCAGAGCATATCTATATGGCTACTATTTGGTGTCCCAGTACAGCCAATTATAAGATGCTTGATAAAGTTTTCAACTTTTTAAATTTCATGTACGTTGGTTTATTTAATAGATTCAATTGTGGTGTCCTATTCAGGTCGACACGGCAGGTTGGTTGCAGAGAGGAAAACTGGAGAAAGGACCAGCATCATTGAGCATTGTGCAGACAAGGAAGAGTCTAATGAGAGCTCATGTAATTGCTCTGGTCCTCGATGCCGAAGAGGTGTGTCACACAACATATTTTTTTTATGAAATTTTGATAGTTCATGAGACGTTTAGATTTCTGCTACCAATGAAAATAGAAGCATAACTAAGATGGAGAAAAAAAATATCTCAAGTGTGTACAGTGTTAATTATATATCTTGTGATATGTTTTGAATGATTATATTTTATGTAAAAGAGTTCCAATTTAATAAAGAAACTTGCTCTAACAGAAGGATTTTTATTGCCATTTACAGCGCGATGCAAATGTTACTTTTTGTATCAAGAGCTAACTTGTTTTGCTTAATAAAGATATTGATCATTTTGTAAAACACTTAAGTGTGAGTGGTCTACTTCTTTTCTTTTTCTGTTTCATGAACTGATTTGCCTCTTAGGTAATATTTCGATGAGGTTTTGCCGTTTTAGGTTTGATACTATTGTGTTGCCAATGTGATGAAAATGATTAATGCATTACACGTTGGAGTATGTATGGCAAATGATAGTTATTTGTGATTGCAACTACTATAAAATTCACCCAAGAGCTTTTCATCCCTATTATAATAGTGTCATGAATATTTTAAAAAATAAAAATAACGATATTCTAGTAATGATATATGCGCTATAAATGTTATGCCGTGAGAGCGATATTTTGTTATCTTCGCTTTTTTAATGGATTCCTTTCTTCGAACATTATCCGTTATGACCAGATTGCAAACTCTAGAAGAAGTCTGAAGCATGATGAAGTAGTTATAGCTAGACAAGCAATTGAAGAAGGTCGTGGCTTGGTTGTCGTTGTGAACAAGATGGATCTATTAAGAGGGAAGCAATTATATGACAAGGTCCTGGAAGCTGTGCCAGACGAAATTCAGACTATTATGCCCCAGGTATGCCTGTGTACTACTGTCTTAGAAAGTAAATGTTTAGAATGCTCAATGGCTCCATGCTCGTTATTATCTTAATTACTCATGCTCTTTTTCGAATGCTTCTCATATTTATATAAAAGAACTCGGGCATTTTTTGTATCCTTCTCTTTGATGATGTCTTTTGGGCAATAGTAAAAATGGTAATTTATTGTTAACACGGTGTTGGCAAACAGGTGACTGGAATACCAATTCTATTCATATCCGCCTTGGAGGGAAGGGGTTTGGCACGTGTGATGCACCAAGTTATCGATACATATGAAAAATGGTGTTCAAGATTGTCAACAGCTCGTCTTAACCGTTGGTTGCGTAAGGTAAGTTGATATCTTTTGTGTTTCACCTATCCAACATCGTAAGCGTGATTTGTAAGCAACACTTTCTACCATTTCCCATGTTCGCTCAGGTTATGAGCCGGCATTGTTGGAGAGATCAGGCTGCTCAACCAAAGGTCAAGTACTTCACCCAAGTGAAGGCCCGACCGCCCACTTATGTTGCATTTGTGAGTGGAAAGAAAGAGCTCTCAGAAACAGACATCAGGTTCTTCAAAAGGTCTTTGAAGGAAGACTTTGATTTGGGAGGAATACCAATCCGGATCATGCAAAGGTCCGTCCAAAGGAAAGCTTCAAGTTCCAGTAGCAAAAGCAGCCTAATTAGTGATAGAATGCCTGACAGGATCTCGTCTGACAAGCGAAGCGTGCGATTGCCGCCGCCGCTTGAAGAACACTCGGATGAATTGCAGATACAAGAAAACATTAATAGATAGGTGCACGCTCGCTTTAAGCCTCGTAAGTTGGTGATGCAATTTTGTAGTCATCTAATGGTTCATTATTGCCCGATGTAATTTTTTCTCGACGAAAATTACATAGTTACAGGTTACAACTTTTCTATTAACCTGAAATTCTTAGTTTTGAGTCGTTGCTTCATTCTCTTTTAGATATACAGTGCAATTGGTTTGTGATTGTGGGGTTCTTAATTATCAAACTCAACATATCTCGTCTTCACGTCATTGAAGATATTGTAAGCATGTCAACACATCAGACATGATAACGAGCAATAAACATCAAAATCATCATCCCAATTGAAGACAGAAATCAAAATCATCATCCCAATTTAAGGATTTCAACAAACATCTCAATATTTAAAATTTAAAAGCTTCAAACATTCCAAATATGACAAGACCAATCGGCCAATGAAGTCGTGGCTGCAAAATCCAACCTGCATGACTACACTACTACCAAAAGCAAATGACCTAACAACAGTAATATAATAACATAAATAGTCGTTTCAGTGAAGGATTCGGAGGATGCTTTCACACAATTCTGAATCGAAACCTGAAACGTGGCATAATCCCATTCGCCTGAATCCTGATACACTGCACCAGCAAAACCTGTACACAAATGTCATGGTAAGCTGCAATGAAAAGAATTTTAAGGTACTGACCTTAGAAGCAGGGATACCTGAACCTGCAAAACTAGTAAAGAATGTAAGATCACGACACTACCGAAAAACGAAACAAAAAGTACATATGTAACTAAGTCAAAGGGGGAAGAAAACAAAACCCAAGACAGATCATGATATTCAATCGTTCACTACTCTGATTTGTGGTTGTCATAGAACCTGATTGTAATGGACATGCAAAACAAGTAAAGAAATTTCACACGGATGCAAAGGGAAGTAAGGACAAAGAAAACCCTGATTGAACAGAACAGATAGCATTCACCTATTTCTAACGTATTTTATTATCAAAGAATTCCCTATTTGAAGTCTATTGTGGCAATAAACAATGTTAATTTTGCACATGTTCTCCGAGCTCAAGATTTTCTCCCTATCCTCTCTAGCCTTTTATTTTGGTTTTTGTAAATTGCCTACATGAAACATTCTAAATAGGAAAATGGACAAACTGACTAAAGGAGGACGTTTTAAGTCAAATGGTCCAAGCTAAGAGTAGAGAACTAGGGCAGTTGGGAACATTTATCGAGGTATATCATGCAGAAAGCAGTCACACATATGAATGAGACAAATAATGCAGTCATTTCAATTCCATATCAATTGTGAACCTGCACACCACCTGCACAGTGGAAAATGTGCCGTAAGCTATATTTATTGAATGAATGCTTTGTGGTGAAATATAAATTTCTTTCATGATTGAGCACAAGTACTATATATTTGACATATATATAATACTTGTGTATATGGGTGTGTGCCTGCGTATAGACTAGAGAGAGAACAACGCAAAATCATTAAAGTATCAGAACTTATACCATCCTATCTTTCGGATATTGCTACAATTACTCGTGGTCATTGTACTAGTTTTGTGCATGCCCATTACTAGCATTTTCATTTTGTTCTCTTTCCCTGTTCCACTGCTCAATTTTGGCCCGCCTCTCCTCACTGCCTTCTCTAACTGGACTCCGGTTTCTTCGGCTCCAGCTTTCAGGATAGCGATCCTCGTCATCATACCTTCTGCTATGACCACGGCCCCCATGAGGGCGCTCTTCGTAGCTACGATGCCTGTAAGGGCTACGACTCCTGCTTCGACTGTGGCTATGTCTTCTCCGGTAGCTACCAAATAGTTCACGCCTCAATTCCCTGAGGTTGTGAGAGAGAGTAAGTAAAATTTATTTACTAGTGCCTTCTGCAATAAGAAAAATGCATTAAGCAAAGGTTACCTGCTAATCCTTTTTAGGTGCATAAAATTGCAGTATCCACCACGGTTGCATGTATTCTCCTCATATTGCCTGCATGTAGCTTCACGAAAATCCGTCACTGGTGAATAGTCAACAATGATAGGACGCCCTGCAAGTGAATTTTCAAGGTTGAATAATCAACATTTTTAAATATTGTAGATGCAAAGAACAGTATAAACCATAACTAGTAGAAACCTTGACACCAAAAGTTTAAACTAAAAGATGGAGGGTAAAAACAGACCAGCATAAAATCTTCCACTCAGGCTCTGAATTGCATTTGCAGCATGCTCTTCTTCCCGAAACTGAAGATACACATTGCCCACCTGCGCAAGTAGATAGATTCGCATTAACATAAAAAATGTTTATGCATAATTAAAGGGTTAAACTCAATGTTAAAACATACCATGTGGTCAGCTAGGTTGTCGCAAACATTCAGACTTTCAATTTCCCCGTACTTACTGAGCTCCTGAAATAGATCCTCATAAAATTCCTGCAATTTCCACATACAAACAATGAGAAGCATGTAAGTGTACGAACTCAAACTTGTATGAATATAAAGTATACAAATGGATTGCACAGCTTTTATATAAGAATTTAGGATTCGAGATGGAAAAAGAACATATAATAAATATTTTTTTGTCTCTCGTTGCTCGAAATTCCTATTTCAAGACCCTATAATCGATTCTGTATTTAAATTGCATCTTCCTTTTTATTCAACTCCTAATTTCCCTCTTCTCCGACTAAAACTGCTAGCAAAGGACGCAATCTTCTATTTAGTTATTAAAAATTTCGTTGAACAATATAAAAATAATGTACACATCAATTCTGAAATTCATATAAAACCATCTAATATGCATAAAAAAAGGAGATAGTTTCACATCATAAGCAAATCCTCTAATTCATAGAAATATCAAACAATTAAATAAATAAATAAAATTGGCGCAAAGATGCAAACCAGTTTTTGTTGAATTATAGGTTACATTCCTTTATCACATAAAGGAACATTAAATTAAAGAAAAATGGGCAAAAGGCTTTCCGTTTTCAATATAAATAAGAAAAAGAAAAATTAGAAGACCTCGAAGTGCCTCTGCATCTGACGGGGGTCGATGGGCTGGCCCTGAGCGTCGACGCCGGGGGTGATCATATCGGGCCTCTGGTACATGTTGGAGAGCAAGACGGTGGGGCTGACGCTGGGCTTGGTGTGCAGCCTGGAGCAGCGATCTCCATGCCTGCAAGCCCCGATTTTGAAGTAGAAAGGGCAGTTGACTCTGTCCTTCTCCGTCCCAAAAATTGAAGCCAAATGCTCGGCCATATCTGTCGGTTTCTCTCTCAATGAAGAGTCTTCGATTCCGTTGTGTCTCTGAATCAATCTGTATCAAGAGGAACGAAGCAGCTTCAATTTGAGATTATAAGGCATAGGTTTGCTTATATAGGATCGGAGTCCGAGCCCTAGAATGATTAGATGTGTAGTCCTTGTTCTAGAGGGTTCTATGTTGGGTTCTTTTAGATACTTGGGATGGGCCTGGGCCTACCGGTTCAAATCCAAATTCAATTAGAAAACGGTTAACTTATTGACATTGAAAACCAAACAACTATGTACCGAAACTTTTATTAAAAAATTAATAATTATGTCAAGTAAATCAAATTTAGCAAATTCTTAGCCGTCAGAATATACAAGTAGAGAACATGTAGTCATTTGTTAATATTTAATCTTCAGCCGAACATTTCACTCCTAACTAGAGTCGTAAAAATAATGTGATTCATTTTTAATCTACATAAAGTTAGAACTTAAAACTCTATTTTAATTAAATTTCTTATAATACTAAAAATATCCTTATTTAATTAATTATTTTTACAGAAATTGAGGTTTAATAATTGAGGGTAGGATAGTAATAGTTTAATTTAATTAAATTCCTTATCATTTCAAACATATCCTTACTTAATATTTTTTTAAAAAGGGACTCTAGAACTCAATATCATCTCAAACCTGCTCTTTTATCTTAATATTAAAAAAAATTGCAAAGAGAGAGAGAGATCGTGCGAGAGAGAGAGAGTGTCATCATCTTTTGGACGTCGGCTTCATGTATGATTTTTTTTTTTTAATGATTTTCAATCTTTTTATTTTCCATTGAATTTTAAGTTTTTTGGATTAAGATCTCGATTTATCAATTTTTCTATAGGGGGAAGGTTACTACATTTAACCATCAAAAGAACTCATAGTCCAACATAAATCTAACCCAAGTCATTGTAATAGAAATCACGCTCAGTCAACCCATCATCAACACACAAACATCAAACTACTACACCACTAGTAGGCACACAATAAATTCACTCGGGAACTGGAGCCCAGCTCAACGTCTGAGTCATCAAAACACAGTCTAAGGAACCAGAGGTCTGCTCGACATCTGAGACTACCAAAACTGCCAACATGCATCTCGAGGAAGGTTACTCATCACAAATCACATCATTAACACACAATCATTCCATATCCAATATTACCACATAATTCACATAAAATCAATTCAACATCGATGCATAATGTGACGACCCGAAAATTTGATAAGGGGAAATTTGGAAAATTTAGAAGGAAATGACATTTTTGCCCCTATATTGATTGTGGTCAAACGTTGACTTTTTGACCTGGATGCTATTTGGACTTTTCATGAGGACCGTTGCGTAGGTCTAGAGACGCTGAGTCCGTAGACAAACGGCATGCTAAAATTGGAGTTCGGGCGAGTAAGCTATGGATCTAGAAAGACCAAAGGCAGTTTGGTAATTTATACCCTAAGGAGCATTTTCGTCATTTGGACCTTGAGGGCATCTTGGGCCTTTTTTTGTTTGATGTGTCATCAAAGTGATGACTCACCCCTCTAATTATTGACATGTTGCATGTTAAAAATGAGATTGGTGGCACTTGGCCTTGTCGGCCGTGTGTGAAGTACATTGTTGTGGGCGTTTGATTCAATTTAGCCCAAGGACTAAAAACACCTGGGTATTGTTCTGAAATGAGGACTCGAGGAGAGAATAGATGGAAAGAAACGATGAGGAAGAGAAAAGAAAGAGAATGGAAGGAGGAAGAAAAACCCAAAAAATAACCCGAAAATCCCTCCATAGAATTTGAATTCAATTTATGATTTTGATGCTTGATCATTGAAATTGGAATTGGAATCATGTTATTCGGCCCTTGGCGAGTAGGATTGAAGTACTAACATGCATAATTAGACATGGGGAAGCTTGAATTGGAAGCTCGCATTTGGGGCAAAATCTATGGTTTCGGGTTATGGATTGGAGATGATGTTTTGATGTTTTGAGATCATAGACCTCTTGCTCGGATTGAGTAGAAGCGGTTTGGTGGTTTAAACACAAGAATTGATGAAGATTTGGTTGATCGCGAACAAAGTCTAACACATGGGTTGAACGACCTGTTTTACAACAAACGGGTCAAAGAGACGATGAACAATGATGATACTATGCAGACGTGTGGGGGTGCGTGGACCATGTTCTCGAGGTATGGTCAACACAATTTTTAATCTATTTGATGTAACGAACAATTTGGTACTGGTTTCGAGTCGATCGAACACCATTTCGATATAGTTTCGAAGGTCCAAAGTGTTACGTTTCGTTTTAAATACATATTTTAATCCCGAAAAATTATGGGATTTTAATATGACATTACTTGAGGTGTTTTTGACAAAATTCGTGATTTCTGGAATTTACGGAAAAACGCGCAGTTCGGAATTGAGCAGGTTGGACGGTGTGTGAGTGGACGTTTGTTTTATAAACTATGATGCATGCATAGTTAAATGTTTTCCATGATTTATTGCATGATTTGAGTGGCAATGATTGCATGATGATTTGGCGATTTTATGGATTTCATTATCGTTTTGTGGGCACGTTTGACGAGAATGGTGAAAACGATGTTTTGGGTTAGACCCGGTTTTGAAAAATGATGTTTTGATTTGGATTGTGAGTTAAAAATGATTATATGGATTTATTTAATGATTTTCGGATGTGATTTTACGGAATTACGTGAAAATGGCATTTTGGGCTAAGGCCCTGTTGAAAAACATAGTTCGGGCTTGAGATCCTGTTTGGAAATGGTTTGTCTTGATTTTGAGTCAAGAACCTGGTGAAAGCCTGTTGGTTGGCTTTGTCAATTGTTTTCACGGTAAGCTGGCTTCTCGGATGCGACTGAGCCTGGATGTACCACTCGGATGCGTCTGATCCTGAGGATGTGGTATACGCCCACATGTGACTAATCCCGAGGGTTAAGCCCAGATGTGTCTGATCCTGAGAATGTGGCTTGTTGGTTGCTTACGCTTAGGGCTCATGTGACATGTGTTTATGACAGGACCCGTCCCGATCCTCTCTGGAACCATATGGGGACGTGCCCTGCTCCCGTCTGACACCCAATAATTCATACCAATTTTGACCTCAAAACCTCAAATGCATAAATAATCAAATTAAAGTCATACAACAAATCCGAATTAAACAGATGTCAGACAAGGGATGAAATCCAAAATTACAAGTTTGCGAGTACGACTCTAAAGTAAACCTGCGGGTACACCACCCAACAGGGGTTCAGGTACGCAGAAGTAGATCTATGCCTCAGCCTCAGGTTCCTCCTCTACCTCAGTATCACGACCTGGAAGGGTTACCAAAAACATTAAGGGTGAGTGGACCGAAACTCAAGTTTATAAAATCGTTTGATAAGTAAAACATATAATTTACCCCTCCTTTTCCAAACATGCATGCAGCATCATTTAAAATCATAAATAATATAATATGAATCATAAGGCATGTAATAAAACCATAACCATAATTTTAGCCACTGCACTATACACTCCAATCCGACATCCCTGATGTCTGACGTCCCTGACGTCCAATAAGGTCACAATCACAAGGCTACGCGTGCCACTCGGGTCTCAATTCCGAGTTCAATCCCCGAACCCTGTTCGGTTACAGCATCCCCGATGCTTAGCGTCGTAGACGCTGGACGTTCTAGACGTCCGTGACCTCTCCGGGGTACCTCATCCGGAGGAGACAATATAATATGGAAGGATCTATACAGTGCAGTACCAAATACATTTTATTGATATCCACATGCAAACATATATGTATACATAGGTAAAATCTGAACCGATCGTTACGTTTCATCAAACGGGTCTCATGCCCAAATACCGTGAAACGTGCCATAACCAAAATCTCAATATCATCAAAACCATTTATAGATTCCAGCATGTGAACATATAAGTAAATCAGAAAACATTTAAGCATGCAAGGGTTTAATGAAAACGGGCCCACTCACTGTACGATTCCGCTACGAATCTGCGCGTACGGACCTGTACCGAGATTATCGTACAATTCCTGTCAGTTCAATTCACACGTAAGGGTCACTACAAGTCCTTAATATTTATTCAAAAGAAAGTTCGAAACAGAAGCCGGTTCGGGGAAACCGTCAACACGTTTCCCGAGGCAACCGACCCTAACCTGACCCTTCAAACTATCTCAGATCAACATGGTTAATTCACCACAAATGTTCAGAATGATGAGAGGAATAAAAGTCATGTTGATCGTGATCGGAGATAAGCCCCAACGTGCCCTCACGCGCCGCCCAAAGTGGCTGCGCGTGAAAGTCACGCGCCTGACACTGTAGCTACAGTGTCAGCACCTTCACCCTTTTGTCTGTAATTCGGGCCTGCCACCCGCGGCTTGACCCGGTTAATTACCCGTCAATTCCTACTTGATTTCAATCCAATTTGATCCTAACATGTTATTTAAACATCTAATTTAAGTTCTGAGTTATTAATTATCCAAAACCAATCCTTAAATGGTCCCTCGACCCGTGATCATCCAAACGGGTCAATCACCAGAACTCACTGGTTTCAAACCCATTGTCCAATTAACTTCACAGGAAGTATAACAGGATCAAAACGAACCAAAATGAACAATCAATTGTGTCTGAAAGTACCTGAAGGTCGTCGTCCCAAGCTCTGCGATTTCCCTGAAAACAGCAGTCACCGTCCCAGCTTAGCCGTGGCTGATGGCCTTCGATTTCGATGCGGTTGAGTTCCAAACACTCCCAGAAGACTAAACCAGGCCTTGGTTTGGTCCAACAGTCACCAGAAATCAAAACCCGATTTTCCCTCCAATTTTTCCAGAAATGGCTTCTCTGGTTTTCCTCACCCGTTCTCAGTTATCTCTGCATCAGAGTGATGCTCACTCATGTCCTAATCAGTTTTAAACAAATTCAAGCCGTCCCAGAGGCTCGTGGGTGTCCAATTTGTCCACTGAAATTTGTCCCCTGAAAGCTTCGAATTTTGATTAATCAATTTGATCGTGTAGCTGGAAGAATCAGACCACGTTTGATGCTTCAAAAAGGTTTAAACAATCAATTCTTTCCAATCCACACTCACCAGTAAACAAATCGCACTCAGAGCCACCGCACATGGTGGTGCCTCCCATGTCCCCCGCGGTTTGTTACAGTAACCAGGGTAAAAAGACCAAACTGCCCTTCACTTTCTAGACCCGTAACTCAGCCATACGAAGTCCGATTTCGGCGTGCCGCCTGTCTACGGACTCAGGACGTCGAGACCTACCTATCGGTCCTGGAGTCGTGTGAAAATTAATTGTTAAACGAAAAGTCAACATTTTCGCCCTAACCGTCACAATTACGGTAATGCCCCTGAACTTCCGATAGTCATAACTTTTTCCCTGATCGTCCGAAATGGACGTGCCACCTGTCTATGAACTCGTAACGTCTCGAACTACGTCACGGTCATTGGTCAAGGTCCATTTGATCCACCAATCAAAAAGTCAACAATTTGGCCATACCATTAACAAGGGTAAAAACGTCAATTGATACATTAAATTACAATATTAAAGTCATCGAATGTCCGGGGTGTTACAACCTTCCCCCCTTAAGAAATTTTGTCCCGAAATTTCAAAGAAACAAATGAGGAAATTGTTCTCGCATCTGAGCCTCAGGCTCCCATGTGGCTTCTTCCACATTCTGGTTTCTCCAGAGAATCTTCACGAGAGGGATCGTCTTCCGACGTAGTACATTGTCCTTCCGATCCAAGATCTGTACTGGTTGTTCTTCGAAGCTCAAATCCTCCCGTAGTTCGACAGGTTGTTCCCCAAGTACATGAGAAACATCGTGAACTCTAGATAGTTCTGGAGGTAGTGCTAATCTGTAAGCAACTCTGCCAATCCTTTCCACGATCTCGTAAGGTCCGATAAAACGCGGACTCAGTTTCCCCCGTCGACCGAATCGGATAATCCCTTTCCACGGAGATAACTTCAGGAAGACAAAATCTCCCACTTCAAACTCCAAGTCTCGAATCCGTCGATCGGCATAACTCTTCTGGCGATCCTGTGCCGCCTTCAATCTCTCCTTGATAACACGAACAGTCTCCATGGTCAAGTCCATCAATTCCGGCCCTACAGCCGTTCGCTCTCCTATCTCCGTCTAGCAGATAGGTGTCCTGCACTGTCGACCATACAGTGCCTCATAAGGTGCCATCCCGATGATTGCCTGATAGCTGTTGTTGTAAGCGAATTCCATCAATGGCAAATGAGTATCCCAAGAGTCCTGAAACTGTAGTACACATGACCTCATCATGTCCTCCAGGGTCTGAATGGTTCTTTCAGACTGCCCATCGGTCTGTGGATGGAACACAGTACTGAAACGTAGGGTTGTTCCCAAAGTAGCTTGCAAACTTCGCCAGAACCTGGAAGTGAAACGCGGATCACGATCGGACACGATCGATTCCGGCGTACCATGCAATCGTATGATTTCCTTCACAAACAACTGAGCCAGTCGATTAGGTTTATAGGTCTCCTGAACTGGCAGAAAATGGGCTGATTTGGTTAACCGATCCACGATCACCCATACTCCGTCTACTCCACTCTGAGTCCTCGGTAACTTAAAGACGAAGTCCATGGTGATGTGATCCCACTTCCACTCGGGAATCGGAAGTGGCTGCATAGCCCCATAAGGTCTCTGCCGTTCCGCCTTAACCTGCTGACAGGTTAAGCATTTGCTCACGAACTCAGCAATATCCTTCTTCATTCCTGGCCACCAATAATGGTTCCGGAGGGTACGGTACATCTTTGTACCTCCCGGATGCATAGCATAGGCCGAACTATGGGCCTCCTCAAGAATCTCGGCCCGTAACTCTGCCACTGCAGGTACACACAAACGGCCCAATTTCACAAGTGCCCCATCGTCCCGGATGGTAAAATCCTGTCTCCCATCCGCATCGACCTCAATTCTGTAAATACAGAGTATCGGATCCTGAAGTTGTGCTTCGATAATCCGATCAATCAGTATAGGTCGTACATGAAAGCTGGCCAACAAAGCTCCACGTTCATCCGTACCCAAGATAACTCCCGCCTTCCGGAGTTCCACTAGCAAAGGAAGATACACCATTCCTAGGTGTGCAACAGATCCTGCTAACTTCCTGCTGAGTGCATCAGCCACCACATTGGCCTTACCCGGATGGTACTCGATCGGACAGTCATAGTCCTTCAGCAGCTCCAACCATCTCCGTTGTCTCATGTTAAGCTCCTTCTGAGTGAATAGGTATTTAAGACTCTGGTGGTCGGTGTATATCCGACACGTTGCGCCGAACAGGTAATGTCTCCAGATTTTCAGAGCATGAACCACCGCCGCCAACTCCAAATCATGGGTAGGGTAGTTCAACTCATGAGTCTTCAGCTGCCGAGATGCATAGGCGATAATCTTCCCAGTTTGCATCAACACGCAGCCCAGACCTTGCAGCGATGCATCACTGAAGACCACAAACTCCCCACTGTCATCCGGCAATGCAAGGACAGGTGCAGTGGTCAATCGATCTTTCAACTCTTGAAAACTCCGATCGCACTGCTCGTCCCAGATAAACTTCACTCCCTTTCGAGTCAAACGAGTCAATGGTGCAGCGATTTTGGAGAAACCCTCCACGAATCTCCGGTAGTAACCTGCTAATCCGACGAAACTCCGCACCTCGGTCACTGTTGTCGGTCTAGCCCAGTTGGTCACCGCTTCTGTTTTCTGGGGATCCACGTAAATCCCATCCGTCGATATCACGTGTCCCAGAAAACCAATACTGCTCAGCCAAAACTGACACTTGCTCAGCTTGGCGTACAATTGTTCTTGTCTCAGCCTCTCCAAGACCAACCGTAGATGTTCCTCATGTGCACGGGCACTCCTCGAGTATACCAAAATATCATCGATGAACATAATCACGAACTTATCCAGGTAGGGTCGGAAGACCCGGTTCATCAGATCCATGAATGCTGCTGGAGCATTCGTCAAACCAAATGGCATAACAAGGAACTCGTAGTGTCCGTAACAGGTTCGAAAAGTAATTTTCGGAATATCCTCCTCCGAAATCCTCAGTTGGTGATACCCAGACCGCAAATCAATTTTCGAGAAGCACTGAGCTCCCCGCAACTGGTCAAAAAGGTCATCGATCTTAGGTAGAGGATACTGGTTCCTTAGCGTCACCTTGTTGAGTTGTCGATAATCAATACACAAACGGAGACTTCCCTCCTTCTTCTTTACGAACAACACCGGTGCTCCCCACGGTGAAGTACTCGGTCGGACATATCCCAAATCCACCAACTCCTGCAATTGAGTCTTGAGTTCTCGTAACTCGGCCGGCGCCATCCGGTATGGTGCCTGGGATATAGGTCGGGTACCAGGGAGTAGTTCAATAGTAAACTCGATCTCCCATGATGGCGGTAATCCAGGTAAGTCTTCCGGGAACACGTCCGGAAACTCACGCACTACCGATATCTCGTCGATACCCGGAGTATCAACCCGTTCCGACCCGACATGCGCCAGATAAGCCTGGCATCCCTTCCGTAGAAGTTTGGTAGCAGTAAGTGACGAAATCACTTCAGGAGGCGAACCATCACGTTCCCCCTGAAAGATAACCTCCGGCAAACCCGGGCTTCGCAGAATCACTTGCTTGCTACAGCAATCGATGAGCGATCCGTGCTCCGATAGCCAATCCATCCCTAGGATTATATCGAAGTCGTGGATATCCAGAATAATTAAGTCTGCTGGTAAATCCACATCCTCAATTCTTACCGGGCACCTCCGAATCACCTGATTCACAAGGTACACGATGCCCATCGGGGTGCCAACATCCATTTCGCAATCTAAAGCTGATACCACACAATCAAGCATACCAGCACAACTCTTCGAAATAAAAGAATGTGTAGCCCCCGCATCCATCAATATACGTACAAGAAGGTTTAAGATATGTAGTGTACCTGTGACCACGCCTGGGGCAGTCCTCGCCTGCTGCTGGGTCATTGCAAATACTTGGGCCCTCGGCCATCCGTTCCGTCCGTGCCCGCGCACGCCACGCCCAGCACCACGGTCACCTCCCTGACCGCGACCTCCATTAGTGTGGGAAGCCGTGCTCTGCACCACACTAGAGCCCCCAGCGTCGTTGTTCTTGGACAACTGCGGGCAATCACTGGCATAGTGGCCCTCCTCTCCGCAAGCAAAACAAGTTACTGGCCTCGGCCTGTCCGAATGCCCGCCAGAAGCACCGCTCCAAGATGAGCGCTGCCCATAGTTGTATCCAGATCCTCTGCCTTGAGAGCCTCCACGTCGACCTGACCAGCCACGACCCTTGAAGGATGAGGGTGCTCCCCTGTAGCCCCCTCCCTTGTTGTTCTTATGGCCCGATGGCCCACGATGTGGGCGATCCTGACGTCGCCCCTCGCCCGAAGGTTGTCGTGTCTGGTGTGCCGCCAGACTGGCCTCGACACGCACCGCAGCGTCGACCAAATCTCTCAGTGAAACATGAGTAGCAGCAGTCACACTTGCCCGGATCTCCCCCCGGAGTCTAAGCTCGAACCTTTGGCATTTGTCCTCCTCCGTGTTCACGAATGATGCAGCGAACTGGGAAAGTTTCCCGAAAGTTTGCTCGTAGTCCGCAACGGACATATCACCCTGCTCCAGCCGCAGGAACTCAGCCTCCCTTGCCGCGCGGAACGATCGCGGGTAGTACTGGTCCAGAAATCTGGAACGGAAAGCTTCCCAAGTAGTGGTATGGACAGACCACCCAGACATTTCGAGTCCGTGCCACCACTGGTAGGCACCTCCTTCCAGCAAGAAGGTCGCCAAGGTCACTCGTTCGCTTGGAGGGCAGTGCATCACCGAGAAGATCCTCTCCCACTTGGTGATCCAATCATGAGCATCCTCGGGGTTTGATCCCCCGCAGAAAGAAGTGGCTCCCAAATGTTGAGCCCTTTCAATGCTCGCGCATTCCATCTCCCTTTCCAGATCCTCGTCAATTCGTGTATGAGGAATTCTCCTAGGAGGCATAACCAACTGTCAAGAGGCATAAATCAGATAACAATATTCTTAAAAGTCGAAAAGTAACTAGAAATAATTGCTAGTCTAGCATGCTGACTATACCCTAGTACTGACCACAACCTAGTGCTCTGATACCAAGCTGACAGGACCCGTCCCGATCCTCTCTGGAACCATATGGGGACGTGCCCTGCTCCCGTCTGACACCCAATAATTCATACCAATTTTGACCTCAAAACCTCAAATGCATAAATAATCAAATTAAAGTCATACAACAAATCCGAATTAAACAGATGTCAGACAAGGGATGAAATCCAAAATTACAAGTTTGCGAGCACGACTCTAAAGTAAACCTGCGGGTACACCACCCAAAAGGGGTTCAGGTACGCAGAAGTAGATCTATGCCTCAGCCTCAGGTTCCTCCTCTACCTCAGTATCACGACCTGGAGGGGTTACCAAAAACATTAAGGGTGAGTGGACCGAAACTCAAGTTTATAAAATCGTTTGATAAGTAAAACATATAATTTACCCCTCCTTTTTCCAAACATGCATGCAGCATCATTTAAAATCATAAATAATATAATATGAATCATAAGGCATGTAATAAAACCATAACCATAATTTCAGCCACTGCACTATACACTCCAATCCGACATCCCTGATGTCTGACGTCCCTGACGTCCAATAAGGTCACAATCACAAGGCTACGCGTGCCACTCGGGTCTCAATTCCGAGTTCAATCCCCGAACCCTGTTCGGTTAGAGCATCCCCGATGCTTAGCGTCGTAGACGCTGGACGTTCTAGACGTCCGTGACCTCTCCGGGGTACCTCATCCGGAGGAGACAATATAATATGGAAGGATCTATACAGTGCAGTACCAAATACATTTTATTGATATCCACATGCAAACATATATGTATACATAGGTAAAATCTGAACCGATCGTTACGTTTCATCAAACGGGTCTCATGCCCAAATACCGTGAAACATGCCATAACCGAAATCTCAATATCATCAAAACCATTTATAGATTCCAGCATGTGAACATATAAGTAAATCAGAAAACATTTAAGCATGCAAGGGTTTAATGAAAACGGGCCCACTCACTGTACGATTCCGCTGCGAATCTGCGCGTACGAACCTGTACCGAGATTATCGTACAATTCCTGTCAGTTCAATTCACACGTAAGGGTCACTACAAGTCCTTAATATTTATTCAAAAGAAAGTTCGAAATAGAAGCCGGTTCGGGGAAACCGTCAACACGTTTCCCGAGGCAACCGACCCTAACCTGACCCTTCAAACTATCTCAGATCAACATGGTTAATTCACCACAAATGTTCAGAATGATGAGAGGAATAAAAGTCATGTTGATCGTGATCGGAGATAAGCCCCAACGCGCCCTCACGCGCCGCCCAAAGTGGCTGCGCGTGAAAGTCACGCGCCTGACACTGTAGCTACAGTGTCAGCACCTTCACTCTTTTGTCTGTAATTCGGGCCTGCCACCCGCGGCTTGACCCGGTTAATTACCCGTCAATTCCTACTTGATTTCAATCCAATTTGATCCTAACATGTTATTTAAACATCTAATTTAAGTTATGAGTTATTAATTATCCAAAACCAATCCTTAAACGGTCCCTCGACCCGTGATCATCCAAACGGGTCAATCACCAGAACTCACTGGTTTCAAACCCATTGTCCAATTAACTTCACAGGAAGTATAACAGGATCAAAACGAACCAAAATGAACAATCAATTGTGTCTGAAAGTACCTGAAGGTCGTCGTCCCAAGCTCTGCGATTTCCCTGAAAACAGCAGTCACCGTCCCAGCTCAGCCGTGGCTGATGGCCTTCGATTTCGATACGGTTGAGTTCCAAACACTCCCAGAAGACTAAACCAGGCCTTGGTTTGGTCCAACAGTCACCAGAAATCAAAACCCAATTTTCCCTCCAATTTTTCCAGAAATGGCTTCTCTGGTTTTCCTTACCCGTTCTCAGTTATCTCTGCATCAGAGTGATGCTCACTCATGTCCTAATCAGTTTTAAACAAATTCAAGCCGTCCCAGAGGCTCATGGGTGTCCAATTTGTCCACTAAAATTTGTCCCCCGAAAGCTTCGAATTTTGATTAATCAATTTGATCGTGTAGCTGGAAGAATCAGACCACGTTTGATGCTTCAAAAAGGTTTAAACAATCAATTCTTTCCAACCCACACTCACCAGTAAACAAATCGCACTCAGAGCCACCGCACATGGTGGTGCCGCCCATGTCCCCCGCGGTTTGCTACAGTAACCAGGGCAAAAAGACCAAAATGCCCCTGGTTCAAATAATTACCAAACTGCCCTTCACTTTTTAGACCCGTAACTCAGCCATACGAAGTCCGATTTCGGCGTGCCGCCTGTCTACGGACTCAGGACGTCGAGACCTACCTATCGGTCCTGGAGTCGTGTGAAAATTAATTGTTAAAACGAAAAGTCAACATTTTCGCCCTAACCGTCACAATTACGGTAATGCCCCTGAACTTCCGATAGTCATAACTTTTTCCCTGATCGTCCGAAATGGACGTGCCACCTGTCTATGAACTTGTGACGTCCCGAACTATGTCACGGTCATTGGTCAAGGTCCATTTGACCCACCAATCAAAAAGTCAACAATTTGGCCATACCATTAACAAGGGTAAAAACGTCAATTGATACATTAAATTACAATATTAAAGTCCTCGAATGTCCGGGGTGTTACAGTTTATGTGATGATTGTGCACTTGCGGGTGGTGCTGATATTGTGCTATTGTGATTGGTGTCTATGCACTTGTGAGTAGTGTTATTTGATTATTGTGCTTGATATTTGAGTACTGGTGATGAGTACTGTTGTTGTTGGTCATGGTGACTGATTTGATGATTTTCATGTGATTTAGCTTGTAACGACCCGTCCCAAATTCCTAGATTAGATTAGTGACTAATCATGATTAGTGAGGCTAATCGGTGATTAGTTAGGCGAAATCGGACGAACGATGCAAAATGACCGTTTTGCCCATAGGCGTGGGTAAAACGTTGAATTTTCATTCTAACAGTCAAATGGACTTTGACCGATGACCGTGACGTAGCTTAGGACATCACGAGTTCATAGACAGGTGGTACGTTCAATTCCGACGTTCAAGGAGGAAGTTATGATGTTCGGAAGTTTATGGGCATTTTGGTAATTATGGTTAAAAGGGGCAAATAGTTGATTTTTTGACCGGGAGGTCCAATGGCCGAAGGCCGAAGACCGTTACGTGGATCGGGACGATACGAATCCGTAGACAGGCGGCACGTCGAATTTGGACGTTCGACGGCGAAGTTACGGTTCAAGGAAGTTTATAGGTACTATTGCACGAATTACGAGACAAGTGACATTTGGATTATAGTGGGCCCTAGATATTTAGTTCCTGCCCTATGGATGAGTGACAAGTGTCACCCATCCACTAGCCCTTAATTCACATACATGCATCGACCATTCCATTTCTTCATTTCAAAACACAAACCCAAATACCCGATCTCATTCCCTCTTATCTGTTCAACCCAAAACAATCCAACCCAACCCCATATGATCACCTATGAGACCCAGAGAGTGAGTAAGAGACTGAGGATGGCTACTGGGCAGCCAGAACCGCCGTGGACGGCGGCAGGGAGGAGAAACCCGAGAACGTACCCGGTTAGGCCATTTTCTCCCTTTAATTCGATTTTGGCATTATGGTTGGTTTTTGATGGTTTTAATGAATTAAATGGGTTATTAGGACTGTGTTAGGATGCTTTTAGGAAGCTTAGGACGGCTGTGAAGCCGTGGGAGGAAGTTAGGAAAATTGAACCGTTTGGTTCAAAATCAAACCATGGGATTTAGACCTTTTTGGTTGAGTTTAGGGATTTGAATTGATAGAAAACATGAAAATAGGAAGAAAGGAATCAAAAAGGAAGAAGTAGGATGAAAAATGGGGAGTCTAGAGCCGTGAACCGGTCACGCTGGTCCAACTGGACCGGCCAAACCAGGTGAACCGGTTGGCTGAAGCTCAGTGGTGCAGGAATAGTGCCCGACGCGTGGGCTCACGCGCAGGGACTTCAGATGGCGTGTGGGGGCGCATGCCTCACTTATTGGGGTCGTGTTCAACATGTAAAATCTTCTATTCGATGTAACGAACATTTTGGGACTGGTTTCGTGTCAATCGGACACCGTTTCGATAATGTTTGGGGCATCAGAAGGTTTAGGTTCGAGTTTTAAAATAGTTAAAAATATCGAAAAATTACGGGGCTTTGGTAGGAGGTTAATAAGGTATTTAGTAACCTTCTATTACGATTTAGACAGGTTTGGGAGTCCCGATGATGGTGATTGGCTCGGGAGAGCCATATGGCACGCAAATCGAGGCGGCAGCTCGGACGGTCTGTGAGTGGACCTTGATTTCTAAATTGGTGCATGCATAAATGTTTATTATATGTTTTAAATGCTTGTTTGTGATGCCATGAGTGCATTTGGATGTGTGGTTACGTATAGGCACGTATTTCGAGGTTTCAGCCCTATACGGTGCCTATACGGGTCTGTATTTCTTTATTGGTCTAATTAAAAAGGTTTTGGATTTCTAAATGGATAAACTCAGGTATGAGACCCATTTGGTTTGGTCTCGGGCATATGACGCTATTGATGACCTACGGGTCTGAGTCGTGGTCGCGGCAGATGCCTGGTGCACGCCAACGGACGACGTGACGCTCGCCTTCGGATTGGGATGTGTTCCTTCCAGAGAGGTCACGATGCACGATTCGTGGTCGGGCAGCCGGGGGAGGCTCGACTTCGGAGTGCTGACGGTTCAGGATAATGATCAGTGATGAGTGCACCATGATCTTGTGGTGGTCGCGTCAGTTGATTGGTTCACGGCGACACACCAGAATTGAGGGCGGTCCTGGATGGATGGTTGCACACATCACTATGATCGGAGTCATGACTGGCCCTTAAATATCAGGCAAGATGCCCAGCTGATGTCATATGTTCAGGCACGAGACCCAGTTACTTTACGGTTATGATTTCGGGTCAGGGACCCTACATGGATTTCCAGGTTCATGACGGTTTATGGGAACCTCCATGAACACTTGTTATGTTATTGTGGTACATGACGGTTTATGGGAACCGGGCATGGAAGATGTTTTCTATATGTATATGAATGGAATGGATATTATGGATCATGACGGTTCAGGGGAACCAGGCATGAATGTTTATGTTATGTATATATATGTTCATATACCTTCCTTTACTTCTATTATCTCCTCCGGGGAGGGTCGTTGGCCTGGGTGGACCCCAGAGTAGTCACAGAGCACTGACTGAGTGGGAGTCGCCCCAATTGGGTTCCTTACTCTCAGGAAGGCTATGGTTACTATAACCTCGGGTAGGGTCAGTGGTCTGCGGACATTGACCTTGACTTTGAGAAGACTCGGATTGAGACCCGAGTAGCACGCGCGTAGCTTTGGAAACCGTGACAGGATTGGTTGTGTGAATTATATGTATATATGTATATATGATATGATATATGAGATGTGATGTGATGTGTGGTTACACAGGTTTTGGGCAGTGGCCTGTATGGTTGGTTTCATGATGGTTTTGGGCTGAGTCCCTTATGGATTTGGGCAGTGGCCCGTATATTTGATTTGATTATGGTTTTGGGCTTAGTTCCTTCATGTGGTTCATTTGGGTAAATGGTTTTCGAATGCATGCAGGCTTTTTAGTGAAGGGTACAAATGTCTTCTTATAAATGTTTTTATAAACTCTTGTTTTGTCCACTCACAACTTTTAATGTTTTGACTGCCCTTCAGGTTGAATCGGATGTGGACTGTAGCGGAGACCGAGATACCATATACCTCCTCCGGATCCTGGCGTACTCTGATAGCCCGGGAGGGCAAAGGTCAGAAATATCCCTTGTCTGACACTTCGTGTCAGACGGGAGCAGGGTCATCCCGCGTTAATCCCGGGGGGATTGGGATGGGTCTTATAATAGCTTAAGAGCCGGTCGTTCATATGTTTTACTCTATGCATGCAATGTTTTATAACTGGAGGGTAAAAGAATTCATTTTGAAATGTATTTTTAAACAATGTTATTTTTGTCCACTCACACCTTTTATGTTTTGATGACCCTCCAGGCCGTGGCACGAAGTTCGAGGCTGATCGAGAGGCAGAGGCATGGGCGGAAATCAGTACAATCATCCTTTGTCTGATAAGTGCTGAGAGTGTTTTCGGATCTTCAGTTGACTTGTCAGATGGGAGTAGGACCATACACGGTTATCAAAGTCCAGTTGGGACAGGTCCTGTCACATAAGCACAACATCAAACATGACATCACAAGTAATACTCGGGATTTTCAGCCCAGCTCAATATCCAAGTGAAATTTGACTCAGAATTCAGAGCCCGGCTTGATGTATGAGTTACCAACACAATACCAGTCTCAAGATTTGGAGCCCCCAACTCGACGTCTGAGACTAAGCATCCAATCAACACAATAACCACAACATTCCACACATCACGGGTACCATGAAACACAATCATATCTAGGGCTGGGCACATGGAACCAAAATACCGAAATCGTACCGTTTCAGATCAAACCATACCGAAAAAAAACCAAATAGTAAAACCGTTGTATGATTGGTACGGTACCGAATCGGTACGGTTTCGGTATCGATATTTTAAAAAACCGTCCCGTACTGAATTAGAATTTTTTTTAATAATTAAATTTATTTCTTATTGGTTTATTAGGCCTTCTTCAAGAGTTGATATGACCATACATGTCTTAATTTAGCTTCTAAGAGTTGATATCTTCACCTTAGTGCAACTTCTTCAATACATATTTGAAAACTTAAGTTTTTCAGGGGTCTGTCTTGTGCTAAATTAGTGTTAAAATTGTTAATTTATTGTTTTCTTTTCTCTATGCAAAGTTGCCTTGCGCCCATTGTATTATTAGACACGATTTGTCATTGATATTTTGGCTGTCTATACTAATTAAAAACAAAATTACATAGAGGACTCAGAAGCTTCTACTTGAATGTCAGCTACTGAAAGTTTTTAATTAGCAAAGCCAGCTAATTGATCTTTTGGATTTGATATGAAGTTTGTAATATTTATTTATATATAGTTTTCTTTTGATTTTGATTTGGGAACCAAAAACAAAATTATTGAGAATCTAAGCTCACACTTAACCATGCCTAAACCTAACCTTTGCTTTATAATCACAAACAAAATTTTGGCTCAAAAACGAAACCCTACAGAAACCGTACCGAACTTAATTGGTACGGTACGATCTGGTTTCACTTTTAAAATATTGAATACCGAACCATACCGTACCGATTAAAATTAAATGGTATGGTTCTGGTATCGATCAATTTTGTACCGTACCGAACCGTGCCCACCCCTAGTCATATCACAAATCAAATCCATAATTAGAACCTCGGGTCTGAGCCTAAAATACAACTCAAGCTCAGTTCTCGTAAAACTTGCCATAAAACAATTTTCGTAAAATAAATCACCGAAAACCATATGAAATTCATAAAACATTTCAACATCACGATAACACATGTTACAAACCATATTCAACCCAAATACACAATTTGAAAGAAATCTAGAATCGAAATCCCACAAAAACCTCGAGAACATACCGTAGAATAACTTTCGTAAAAAAAGTCAAAAATCATATAAAAATCCCAATCAACAAGATATCACCAAAATCACATAGAAACAAATTTAAATCATATAAATATGCATGCATAATTGTTTAGGGAAAAGAAAGTCCACTCACACACCATCTGTATAGTCGAATCTCGCTTTGCTCGTATTTCTGCAATATTTTGGAGTCTCAGAACCGGTCAAAATCACATTTAAGGGTTACTAACCACCTCTAAAAACTCATACTTCAATCCCCCCATTTTTTCTAGGATTTTTGAACGAATTTAAAATAACCCCTAAACTTTCGGACAATCGAAACTAACTTGAAACGGTGTCTGATCGACTCAAAACCTACGCCAAAATATTCGTAACATCGAAAGGATAAAAATTCATATTGGTCGTACCCCTAAAATCACTAACACGCACCCCCATGTTCTGTCTAAAGCGGCTGCGCATGAAGTCCACGCGCCAGCTATAATACTAGCTAAAATCACTTTCTCTGCCTGATTCTTTGGTTTTTGGGTCGCCTGACCCGGCCACATCTTCCTCAAATCTCAATTTTTTTCACTCTTTTTTCGTTCAATATACTCTAAACTAGCTTAGAAATGGATCTACACGTTCAAAAACACAAAAAAAAATTACCTAAAAAACCATGTGCAAGTTTCCATTTTCGGCCATTTGTCACCCTCAAGATTGGGTGGTTTCCACGTCCCAAATCATCGAGTTAGTAGTTTTTTGAACTCGTAGGATCTCGTAGTGAAGGCCCGTGTACTTATTTTCAATGTTCTACCTAACGTACTCCTGGTTCAATCCAAGCTTCGATTTTTTTTCTCGGGTTTCTCTCCCTTTCTCTATGTTATAACCGATCACCCCATTCCTTCTTCTGTTTTTCTTCCTTCCTCACTTTCTTCTCTTTTTATTTCCCCTTATCTCTTTTCCTTCCTTTCCTCTTTGATTCTTCTTTTTTCCTCTTTTCTTCTTCGGTTGAGGAACACACCCATATACACACAAAACCATTTAAAGCCAAACACAACCCACATACACACAAAACCATGTAAAGCTAAACACAACCCACCCAATTTGGTGCACAATTCCATAAGGGATAAGTGACACTTGTCACTATCCTAATCACTCACATAGAAAAAATCTCCTTGTAGAAATTACCAAAACGCCTTTGTTGCCAAAAGACTAAAATTCCCTTACGTATTTAAGACCCGAAATTGTATCGTCCAAATTTCGTTTCCAGCATGCCACCTGTCGACATACTCGGGAAACCTAGACCTTCATAATGATGTTTTCAAATATAAAAAAAAGAGATCCCAGTCTAAAAAATCAGCACTTTGACTTTGATAAAAACAAAAAGTCAACTCTCTAACTTAGGGGAAAAATGGTCATTTCCAACCCTACTGTACGTTTGGGCCATTACATGATGTCAGTTGCTAACGTTAGCCCTAGTTGACGTGACACCTGCCACGTGGACCTAACACCTAACACACCAACCACGTGGAACCCCCTAACACGTGCCACATGGCACCACCAGCTACCTACCATGTGGCACCCCTATCACGTGGCACCTCACCACTCTAACAACTAACGTAGCACCCTGCCACGTGGCGTATCTGAAACATGCCACAGGGCACCCATGTCACATGTCATGCTGATTTCATCACAACATCACCTAATGACGCCATCATGATGTCATACTAACATTATCAGCTCACCGAAGATGACGGTGGTGTCGTCGTGGTCACCGCCGTTGATCGCCGGAAGTCGCCATTTTTGCCCAGTTTTTCAAACCTTCCTAATTTCCTCAAAAGTCAACCAAATTGAACGTTCTAATAGTTAAAATTCATCTACTCGATCCCAGGAACCCAAATCTATGCTCATAATTCAAAAATAATACATGTATTGCAAGATATAAGGCTCCAAATTTTTGGACAACTTTCTCCTCTCACATTATCCACCTCCAACCTGTTCAACCTTCAATTATGGGCTCTAAGTGATCGTGGGAGTCCCTAGAACATGATACCAACTTTGGTTTAGTCTACAAATTCCTCAAAATGAAGATGGAAGTGAAGGGTGATATATGTTTTTTTTTTTTGGCTCGCATCCACCCATTCCAAAAATATCCACACTTTTTCTTCTTCTTTTTTCCAAATTTCGCCTTCCTCCTATAGAAACTATCCCAAAACCTTAAGGGTAAAATCGTCCAAACTTAATAAAATTCCCAAAAATCTCCGAAAAAATCACAATTAAAAGGGTCGAGTTGTTACAGAATTGCTATGGTATTAATATATGATTCTAAATGTTTTCTGGATAAATGTCCGGTTTTAAAATATATTCGAGATGTGATTTTTTTGACACATGTTATGATGGGTTTTGGAAAAAACCGGATGTTGGGCTCAGGCCCAGGTTCTAAATGTTTTGGGGCTTTTGGGTGCATTTTAAAAGCAGTTTAAAAGGTATTTCTATAAACAGTTTTACCTAGTATGGTCATCCTCAAGCAATTGGATCGGTATTCCGGAGTTGGACTCTGAGGATTCCCGGATACGGACTCGAACATTGTTGAAGTTGGACTCCACACGTGCCGATAGGGCTGTACTCCGGAGGTTCCATGATGTCTATGTGTAGTACAGGGGATGGGCTGGTTTGTAACGACCTGTCCCAGAAATTAGGGTTAAGATAGTGATTAAGGTGGGATTAGTGAGCTTAATCGGTGGTTAGGTAGTCTCGATAAGGTCGTTAGTGTAGAATGACGATTTTGCCCCTAGTTCGGGTAAAAAGTTGACTTTTAGTTTGGGCGGTCAATTGGGTTTTGACCGATGACTAGGACGTAGTTTAAGGCGTCACGAATCCGTAGACAGGTGGTACGCCCGATTCCGACATTCGAGGAGGAAGTTATGATGTTCGGAAGGTTGAGGGCATAACCGTAATTTGGGTAAAATAGGGGGAAAGTTAACTTTTTGGACGATCGGGTTTTGGTACGTTGGCCTAGGACCGTTAGATAGATCTTGTCGTCCTGAATCCAGCGACAGGCGGCACGTATTTATCGGACTTACGATGTGGGAGTTACGGGTCTAGAAAGGTAGTTGCAAAGTGGTAATTTTGGTTAAAACAGAAGGGTATTTTGGTCTTTGTGCTCTGGGGATTTGTGCAGCAGAGAGGGGCAGATGGATGGCTGGGATTGGGCCATTTGGGTGAGAGAATGGGGAAGATGGTGACACGTGTGGGGGAACTAGAGGGTTCCAGTAATTGGTGCACGGTCCAAATAATTGGGGCACCCGTGTATGTGCTCGTGTGGTTGAAGAACAGAAAACAGAGGCTGAGGATTTAGAGAAAGTGAGGGGTGATCGTGGTTGTTGGTGAACTTGTGAGTGTGTGAGAGTGACCAGAGAGTGAGATGGAGACAGTGAGAGAGGTTGGAGGAGTGGTGATGGGTTGTGCGTGAGTGGTGAGCCACGGGAAATCAGAGAGAAAAACGGGGAGGACGTGAGTGTCACGTTTGTGGGTGGTGTTGTGGCCGTGATCAACCAATCGAAGCCAGTGGAAGTGTCCAGAGGACGGAGGAGGACGGGAGGAGCTACTGCTTCACGGCTGAGCTCACGACGGCGACAGGAGGCAGGTAATTTCTTGTTTTCCCTTTCCATGCTCTGTTTTTCCGTCGAGGTTCAAGTTGGAAGTCGTGACTTTAGGGATAGAACCGAGGAGTCCTATGAGGTCTAGGGAGTTCAGTAGGGTTCTAGGTTTCTGCTGGTTGTGCTGTCGTGACGGAGGAGTGCACGGTGGAGGCTATACGATGGAGAGTACCGATGTGCTCTGTTTTGCTGTCGACTTTCAAATCGAAAGTTGTGAAGTCTGGGGTAGAGTCGACGGTCTTGGTGAGTTGGGTGAGGTTTAGGATGGTCTTAGGAAGGGTTTAAGCTAGCCACCGTGACGGGGGGTGACCTGGGTGGCCGGAGAAGGAAACAGGGGACTGAACGGGTCTGATCTCGAGTGAGGGACGATGACTTAGGGGCTGTGTCGAGGTGTCTGAGTATGGGGAATGAATAGCTTAGGTCTGGACGATGCTGTTGGTGAAGAGAGGAGGTGTTTTGGTGCAGGTACGGCGGAGAACCGTCCTCGCCAGTTCGATTTGTAGACACTGTGTCGAACCGGGTCTGCTTGAGGTTGAAGATGTATTGTAGAAGGCGCGTGAGGGCCACGCGCAGCCACTTTGGGCAGCGAGTGGGGGCGCGTGCGGCGGTATTTGTGGAAGGTGTCAACTAGGTTTTTGGTCTAGGAGTTGTGACGAGTCTGTTGGACTTGGTTCCGGGTTGATCGGACGTCGTTTGAGGTTAGTTCAGCGAGGGTGAAGGTTTAGGGTTTCGGTTCGTTACGTTTAGGACCCGGGGATTTTTGAAGGAATTTAGGTGGATCCTCGTAGACGTGTTAGTAACGTATTTTGGTGGTTATTGACAGGATCAGGAGTTCCCGAGGAAGCTGAGGAACGTACGAGACGTTCAGGACGTGATTGAGGGCTCGGTACTGTGAGTGGACCATTTCCTTAAACTCGAACACGCATAACTGATTTTCTATAATTGTTTTATATATGTGATTTCATGAATGTGGGATTTATGATGTGGTTTTACATAATTGCACAATTTTCGAGAAATAACTATTTGGCACGTTTTACGAGAAAGTGTGAGTTCTGCATATAAAGCTATGGTTTTGGGGTTTCAAACGTTAAATGATTTTTAACGATTATAAGTGGATTTTGGAACGAGATTTGATGATCAATGATTTTTGGTTTTGCAATCGGATTTCGAGAATCGAGATTTGGTTTTGAGATTGGAAAGTGGAATTCCGGATTTGGGTTCGGAATGACGGTTCTGAACGCCGGAAGGGCTTCAGACCGATGATTTCGGATTCGGGTTTGGATATGGCTTCAAACTTGGTTTTCAAATGGTTTTGGATTAGATTTGCTGGATCTGGATATTGGGTTTAAAGACCCGGATATTGATTTGACGGGGGACGGGCCCGGATTAGGTTTAAAGACCCGGATTGAGTTTAAAGACTCGGGAGTTTAAAGACTCGGATATATTGATATTTCCCCCGTAGGCCTGTTGAGTTTAAAACTCAGGAGTTTAAAGACTCGGATATTATTGAGGCCTGGATTGAGTTTAAAGACTCGGGAGTTTAAAGACTCGGATAGGTCCAGCAATGTAACGACCCGTCCCGAATTCCGGGATTAGTTTAGCGACTAATCTTGATTAGTGAGGTTGAACGGTGGTTAGTAGGGCGGAATCGGACAAATTGTGCAAAATGACCGTTTTGCCCTTGGTCGTGGGCAAAATGTTGACTTTTTGATCGGGCGGTCAAATGGACTTTGACCGATGACCGTGACGTAGTTCAAGACGTCACGAGTTCATAGACAGGTGGCACGTTCGATTCCGACATTCGTAGAGAAAGTTATGGTGTGCGGAAGTTGAGGGGTATTTTGGTAATTTGGCATGTTTGGGGCCAAATGTTGACTTTTTGATCGGGAGGTCCGATGGACGAGGGCCAAGGACCGTTACGTAGGTTTCGTCGATACGAATCCAACGACAGGCGGCATGCCGAAATCGGAGATTCGACGACGAAGTTATGGTCAAGGACGTAAAACGCGATTAACCGAGACTCGGAATAAAATAATAATATAATAATAAAATCTGACTACTCTAATCCAAACCAATCCGGACCCTTGATGAGTGACACATGTCATCATCCCCTTCATTCCCTAATTCAGGGATCTTTGCTGGCCATTTGGGTTAATTAATTATTCCCTCTCCTCAAATCCTCACCCTTCATTTTATATGGAGATTGAATCTGGGCCGTTAGATCTCATTCCTTCTCTCTTTATTTGATCAGACCACACATCCTCTCATTTTCATTCTCCCTCAAAACCGTGAGCACGGTTTCCTTCCAAGAACAAACACATCACCACATCTCAGCCTCAACCCATGCACCAGACACGTCCAGACGAACCCCAGCCACCTTCAGACGACGGCCACCGCCTCACGGCCGCCCTGCACGGCCGGAAACCCCCCAGACCCGAGAGGAACCCGATCGGCCCAAAACCATCCAACTGTCCAAACCTTGACATCTGGACTCGAACCAACGTAGGGATAGGACCACTGGAACCTTAGGACGACTCAGACCACGACTGGACGAGCCACGGCGGCACCACGGCGGCGTTATGCCCAGAAACCCGAGAAGGTTTGATTTTCTTCCTTGTTTCGAAACACTGGTTTTTAACGTTGGGGTTGCTTGCTTACTTCTGAAACATGTCCTAGGAACCTAGACGACCATTTTGGACCATGAACCACGGCCGGAATCTCGACGAGTCGCTGGAGTTGATGACCTGAGTTCTCAGCCGTTTTTCCTGTCAGATTTCAGGTAGTTAAATCAACCTAAAAATGAGTTTGGATGTCACAGAACCGTAGAGGAGGTTATGACGAGTCCATAGGATCAAACCGCATCAAAAATGGTGGTCTGGAACTCGATCTGTGATCGGGTCAAGCCGCGGGTCGACGGCGACCCGGTTTCAGAACCCGGTTACTGTAGCATGACGTCATCATTGTTGACCTGAATGTTGACCTGGCGCGTGGGGGCGCGTGAAGGGTATTTTGGAGAAACTTCCAACATGACTTTTAATCTATTCGATGTAACGGACATTTTGGGATTGGTTTCGTGTCGATCGGACACCGTCTCGATAGTGTTCGGGATGTCCGAAGGTTTTAAATTAAGTTTAAAAATAAGTAAAAATTCGGGAAAATTACGGGACTTTGATAGGATGTTAATAATGAGGTTAGTAACCCTCTAATGTGATTTGGACAGGATTGGGAGTCCCGGTGATAGTGGTGTGGCCCGGGAGGGCCGGTGGCACGCGTATCGAGGCACACGGTTAAAACGGTCTGTGAGTGGACATTGGTTTTATAAATTCGATGCCTGCATAACTGTTTCATGATTGTTATAATTATGATTAAATGATTTACTTTGGATGTCGGTGAATTTAAATGATTTCACGCATTTCGAGGTGATTTACGTATTTGCACGTAAACCGAGGTTTTCTGGATTTGCACCGATTTCTATAAATGTGGTTGGATATGATTTTATGAAACGGTTACGGACTTGATAAAGTAAAATCGGGCCAGGGGCCTAGTTAATTTGTAAAATCGGGCCAGGGGCCCAGTTAACTTGTTAATCGGGCCAGGGGCCCAATTGAATTATGAAATCGGGCCAGGGGCCCAGTTAACTTATGAATCGGGTCAGGGGCCCAGTTAACTTGTGAAATCGGGCCAGGGGCCCAGTTGATTTCTACATGTGATTGCGGGTCGGGGACCCTAAAATGGAATTGAATAAATGTTTTCTGGTTTACATTTTATATATGTTCACATGCTGGAATCAATAAATGGTTTTGATGATATTTCGGTTATGGCACGTTTCACGGTATTTGGGCATGAGACCCGTTTGATGAAACGTAACGATCGGTTCGGATTTTACCTACGTATACATATATATTTTGCATGTGGATATCAATAAAATGTATTTGGTACTGCACTGTATAAATCCTTCCATATTATATTGTCTCCTCCGGATGAGGTACCCCGGAGAGGTCACGGACGTCTAGTACGTCCAGCGTTTATGACGCTAAGCATCGGGGATGCTGTACCCGAACGGGGTTCAGGGATTGAACTCGGAAATTGAGACCCGAGTGGCACGCGTAGCCTTGTGATTGTGACCTTATTGACGTCAGGGACGTCAGACATCAGGGATGTCGAATTGGAGTGTATGGTGCAGTGGCTAAAATTATGTTTATGGTTCATATTATATGATATATGATTTTAAATGATGGTGCATGCATATGCTTTTACTGGGGGCATAAAGGTCTTATAAATGTTTTAAACAGACTCGTTTATTTTCGTCCACTCACAGCTTTTGTTTTTAATGCCCTTCAGGTTGATCACGGATGCGATTGCAGCAGAGACAGGGACATTGCACACCTCCTCCATCGATCCTTGCGCACTCTGGATGCCCCGTTTGGGCAGTGGCTCTTGGTTATCCCTTGTCCGACACCCCTTGTTGGACGGGAGCAGGGCACATTCCACGGTAATCCCGGGGGGATTGGGATGGGTCCTGTCAAGCAAGTTTGATCGGAAAATGATGGTTTGATATTCACGTTTTATGATACGGTTTATGGTGCTTATAACCGTTTTATAGTGTTTCTGTTTCTTATGATGTTTTATGGTGATTGATTTATAACTATTTTAATAACTGAGTTATGCATGTGGTTTCAAAACGGAGGGCTAAAACCCGGTTTACTTATAAAATGGTTTTGGAAACTTTTCTTTTATTTATGGTCCACTCACACCTTCTGTTTTAAATTGTCCTCCAGGTCGTGGAGCTAGAGCGGGGTTTCGTCGTCGAGGCAGCGTCTGAGGCATAGAAGTTACGAGAGGGATCCCGGAGTATTTTGTTTTAATTTCCGTGTGCGTGTATTTAGTTTAATAGTTTTCTTTCTTTTGTATTGAGTACTATGCTCTGTAAACATTTAACTTCGGGATATGTAGTATAATTTCTCTTGCGTCTGACTGTATTTGTGTCAGGGTGTCAGACGGGAGCAGGATTTACCTCGGTTTTCGGGGTGAAACCGGGGTGGGTCCTGACAATTGGTATCAGAGCATAGGTTTGTCGAGTTTGTTGGGGTTTGTCAGTGTGTGAGGTTGTGTTTCGGTTGTTTGACTACTTCTATGCCTCTTTCAGCGTGCGGTTGACGATGCCTCCGAGACGTGGACCCTCTCCACGACCTGAAGAAGAAACGGTGAGGGGAACAAAGAGTACTACGATTGAGCAAGCCCAGCGGCTCGGGGCTACTACTTTTAGTGGCGGGGCTGATCCTGAGGAAGCTCAGAGGTGGATCACGAGACTTGAGCAGATCTTTGCCGTAATGCATTGTCCACCGGAGGAACGCGTGTTACTGGCTACGTTCTTACTGGATGGTGCGGCGTACCAGTGGTGGTATACCCTCGAGTTGTCTGGCTGGGATGCCCACACTATGACTTGGGAGACTTTTCGGGAGAGATTCCTGGATCAGTATTACCCTCGTTATTTCCGAGATGCCAAGGAGGCTGAGTTTCTGCAGCTTCAACAAGGGAATATGAGTGTGGTTGAGTACGAACAGAAATTTCAGATGTTGTCTCGGTTTGCTCCTGCGTTTGTGGCTACTGAAGCCGAGAAGTGCCGTAGGTTTGAGTTGGGCCTGCGAGGTGAGATTCGAGCCATAGTGGCGGCTGGATCTTTCACTACCCTCCGAGAGTTGTCGGACGCTGCGGTGAGGGTTGAGGCTAGCTTACTGGTGAGACGCCGGGAGCCATCTTTTTCTGGAGCTTCGAGTCTAAGGACACCGAAGAGAGGTAACTTCGGTGGAGCATCGTCGTCGGGCGATGATCGTTTCGGTATACCTGGTAGTTTCCAGAGTTCAGGATTTCGTGGTTACCGAGCACAGCCAACTCCGCAAGCTAGTGCGACGTCTGTTGCGTCGACAGGGAGACCGAGTGGTGGACCTGGTCGGGATGTTTGTTTCTACTGCGGAGAGCGAGGTCATTTCCGACGTGAGTGTCCACTGTTACCACAGGAAGGTGGTGTAGGCCGAGGAGTAGCGGAGCCCGGACAGAGTACAGCGTCAGGGACAGCGGGCAGTAGGGGTGGTGGTGCCACTAGTAGTTCGAGGGGACGTGGTAGAGCGTCGGGATCTCAGGCCCGAGTATTCTCGATGACTCAGCAGGAGGTTCAGTAGGCACCAGATGCGGGGACAAGTACTTTTCTTATCCTTGATTGTGTTGTACCCAGTCTTGTTGTTGGATTCCGGGGTAGAGTCTAGGATGTTCCTTAGATGACCTAGAGCGGTACGGTGAGTTCCGTTGAAGGAAGGAAGGAATAGGAAAGGAGTGACTATAACTGATCGATATGAGGTTATTGAAGGAAGAGAACCCACAATCTAGAGTTTGCCTTTAAGACTTTGTAGGTTTATCTGACAAGTGGCCGAAGTAACTGCTGAAGGAGTGAGCCAGTAGGTAGGATTTCTGTTGATGGACAGTGGGGTGGTTGTAAGCGAGGATGTACACTATGAGTTCTATCAGGTACTCCATATAAGGTATTTTAAAATACCTTTGTGTTCGGTTCATAGGGTTTCCCTTGCGTACACCATAAAGTTTTAGTGGTACAGAGAGAGGGCTAGACGTGGTACACTGGTAGTTGGAGATGGTGTGAAATACCCAAGGTGGAGATGATAGACAGGAAACCCAGGAGAAACTGTCGTTGACCTAGTGTTGATTCCGGGTAGGAGACCCTAGGTGTCGGGAACTAGCTGTGGAATTTCGGGGACAAAATTCTTTTTAGGTGGGTAGGTTGTAACGACCCGTCCCAGAAATTAGGGTTAAGATAGTGATTAAGATGGGATTAGTGAGCTTAATCGGTGGTTAGGTAGTCTCGATAAGGTCGTTAGTGTAGAATGACGATTTTGCCCCTAGTTCGGGTAAAAAGTTGATTTTTAGTTTGGGCGGTCAATTGGGTTTTGACCGATGACTAGGATGCAGTTTAGGGCGTCACGAATCAGTAGACAGGTGGTACGCCCGATTCCGACATTCGAGGAGGAAGTTATGATGTTTGGAAGGTTGAGGGCATAACCGTAATTTGGGTAAAATAGGGGGGAAAGTTGACTTTTTGGACGATCGGGTTTTGGTACGTTGACCTAGGACCGTTAGATAGATCTTGTTGTCCTGAATCCAACGACAGGCAGCACGTATTTATCGGACTTACGATGTGGGAGTTACGGGTCTAGAAAGGTAGTGGCAAAGTGGTAATTTTGGTTAAAACAGAAGGGTATTTTGGTCTTTGTGCTCTGGGGATTTGTGCAGCAGAGAGGGGCAGATGGATGGCTGGGATTGGGCCATTTGTGTGAGAGAATGGGGAAGATGGTGACACGTGTGGGGGAACTAGAGGGTTCCAGTAATTGGTGCACGGTCCAAATAATTGGGGCACCCGTGTATGTGCTCGTGTGGTTGAAGAACAGAAAACAGAGGCTGAGGATTTAGAGAAAGTGAGGGGTGATCGTGGTTGTTGGTGAACTTGTGAGTGTGTGAGAGTGACCAGAGAGTGAGATGGAGACAGTGAGAGAGGTTGGAGGAGTGGTGATGGGTTGTGCGTGAGTGGTGAGCCACGGGAAATCAGAGAGAAAACGGGGAGGACGTGAGTGTTTGTGGGTGGTGTTGTGGCCGTGATCAACCAATCGAAGCCAGTGGAAGTGTCCACAGGACGGAGGAGGACGGGAGGAGCTACTGCTTCACGGCTGAGCTCACGACGGCGACAGGAGGCAGGTAATTTCTTGTTTTCCCTTTCCATGCTCTGTTTTTCCATCGAGGTTCAAGTTGGAAGTCGTGACTTTAGGGATAGAACCGAGGAGTCCTGTGAGGTCTAGGGAGTTCAGTAGGGTTCTAGGTTTCTGCTGGTTGTGCTGCCGTGAGGGAGGAGTGCACGGTGGAGGCTATACGATGGAGAGTACCGATGTGCTCTGTTTTGCCGTCGACTTTCAAATCGAAAGTTATGAAGTCTAGGGTAGAGTCGACGGTCTTGGTGAGTTGGGTGAGGTTTAGGATGGTCTTAGGAAGGGTTTAAGCTAGCCACGGTGACGGGGGGTGACCTGGGTGGCCGGAGAAGGAAACAGGGGACTGAACGGGTCTGATCTCGAGTGAGGGACGATGACTTAGGGGCTGTGTCGAGGTGTCTGAGTATGGGGAATGAATAGCTTAGGTCTGGACGATGCTGTTGGTGAAGAGAGGAGGTGTTTTGGTAAAGGTACGGCGGAGAACCGTCCTCGCCGATTCGATTTGCAGACACTGTGTCGAACCGGGTCTGCTCGAGGTTGAAGATGTATTGTAGCATGCGCGTGAGGGCCATGCGCAGCCACTTTGGGCAGCGCGTGGGGGCGCGTGCGGTGGTCTTTGGGGAAGGTGTCAACTAGGTTTTTGGTCTAGGAGTTGTGACGAGTTTGTTGGACTTGGTTCCGGGTTGATCGGACGTCGTTTGAGGTTAGTTCAGCGAGGGTGAAGGTTTAGGGTTTCGGTTCGTTACGTTTAGGACCCGGGGATTTTTGAAGGAATTTAGGTGGATCCTCGTAGACGTGTTAGTAACGTATTTTGGTGGATATTGACAGGATCGGGAGTTCCCGGGGAAGCTGAGGAACGTACGAGACGTTCAGGACGTGATTGAGGGCTCGGTACTGTGAGTGGACCCTTTCCTTAAACTCGAACATGCATAACTGCTTTTCTATAATTGTTTTATATATGTGATTTCATGAATGTGGGATTTATGATGTGGTTTTACATAATTGCACGGTTTTCGAGAAATAACTATTTGGCACGTTTTACGAGAAAGTGTGAATTCTGCATATAAAGCTATGGTTTTGGGGTTTCAAACGTTAAATGATTTTTAACGATTATAAGTGGATTTTGGAACGAGATTTGATGATCAATGATTTTCGGTTTTGCAATCGGATTTCGAGAATCGAGATTTGGTTTTTAGATTGGAAAGTGGAATTCTGGATTTGGGTTCGGAATGACGGTTCTGAAGGCCGGAAGGGCTTCGGACCGATGATTTCGGATTCGGGTTTGGATATGGCTTCAAACTTGGTTTTCAAATGGTTTTGGATTAGATTTGCTGGATCTGGATATTGGGTTTAAAGACCCGGATATTGATTTGACGGGGGACGGGCCCGGATTGGGTTTAAAGACCCGGATTGAGTTTAAAGACTCGGGAGTTTAAAGACTCGGATATATTGATATTTCCCCCGTAGGCCTGTTGAGTTTAAAGACTCGGGAGTTTAAAGACTCGGATATTATTGAGACCTGGATTGAGTTTAAAGACTCGAGAGTTTAAAGACTCGGATAGGTCCAGCAGGTTTGATCGGAAAATGATGGTTTGATATTCACGTTTTATGATACGGTTTATGGTGCTTATAACCGTTTTATAGTGTTTCTGTTTCTTATGATGTTTTATGATGATTGATTTATAACTGTTTTAATAACTGAGTTATGCATGTGGTTTCAAAAGGGAGGGCTAAAACCCGGTTTACTTATAAAATGGTTTTGGAAACTTTCTTTTATTTATGGTCCACTCACACCTTCTGTTTTAAATTGCCCTCCAGGTCGTGGAGCTAGAGCGGGGTTTCGTCGTCGAGGCAGCGTCTGAGGCATAGAAGTTACGAGAGGGATCCCGGAGTATTTTGTTTTAATTTCCGTGTGCGTGTATTTAGTTTAATAGTTTTCTTTCTTTTGTATTGAGTACTGTGCTCTGTAAACATTTAACTTCGGGATATGTAGTATAATTTCTCCTGCGTCTGACTGTATTTGTGTCAGGGTGTCAGACGGGAGCAGGATTTACCTCGGTTTTCGGGGTGAAACCGGGGTGGGTCCTAACATGGTTGGACCAGCAAGATTCGAGGTTTGACTATTAATGGTTGTTTGTGTCGAGAGGTTTTCGAATTGTTTATTACAAAGATTTCAGGAAAATATGGATCAGAGGTATTCATATGTTTTACATAATTTATATTGGATCCACTGTTTTAATTATATATATATAATTATTTTATCTGAATTGATGTAATGTCCCGAAAATTTGAGAAAAGACAAAAAATGACGATTTTGCCCTTAAAAGTCAAAGGTTGACCTTTTCATTTGGATATTTTTTAAACATTTCGAAATGATCGTTAAGTAGGTCTCGAATTCCTGAATTCATAGACAGATAGTATGCCAAAATAGGAGAACGAGTAGGTTTGGTACGAGTCAAAATTATTTAGGGCATTTTGGTAATTTTGTTATTAAAGGGTATTTTGGTCATTTTGAAAGAAGAACCTAGAATATTCTAGAATAACCTCTATTTTTCTCTCCCTTTAGCCCTTCCACCGACCTAGTTGATTATAAATATTATGTGTATATGTGTATGGGAGTTCGGTGGAATTGCATTGAAAAAGAAGAAAAATGAAGAACATGGAGAAAACAAGAAAAAAAAACGAGAAGAGAGGGAGAAGCAGGGGGAAACTAGAGGAAGAAAAGGGAGAATTTGAGGGAGGAGAATCAGGAAAAAAAAAGTGGAAAGGAGAAGGTTTAAGGTCTGGGAGGAAGCCAGAACCCAAACCCCGTGAAGTCGAGATTGGTCGTGGATCAGGAAATCGTGTAGAAGGTTCCTAGCATCCTATTAAGGATGCTAGGATGTTAGTTGAGTCCGTACGATCGTTTTAGGACGAAAAAAGGGAAGTTTCGACGTCAAGAAACAAAGGGAAAGGTTTATAAAACATAGCTGGAAATGGTGGAACCAGGTTGAGCTCTAAGGTATGTTTTTCTTCACCCTAAAGCTATAGATCTTCTTCTGGATACGTGAGATCATTTTGGATGTAAAAAGTGTAAGAAATGATGAAGAAATGAATAGTTTCCAGTCAGGTCCATATCGCAAGTCAAGTGACCTGGTTGTAGGAAAACAGGTCGAAGATACTAGTGAAAACGACCCCATGTGTAGGCGCGTGAGGCCCACGCGCAAAGGGTCGTGGTGGCACGTAGAGTGCATGTGCTAGTTTTTCGCCATCCGGCCAACACGAAAGTTTCTCGTTATTTAATTATGTTTATAAGAGTCGAGTTAATTAGACATGTTTTGAGTAAGGTTTTGGTCGTTAACATATTATGTTTATATTTTAAATATGAATTTCATGTTGAAAAAATTAAAGAGTTAGGTATATGGTTAATTTAGGTGATAATGATCTTTAAATGGGAAAATATGAAGAACTTTAATTCATGGGAGTGATGAAGAACTAAGTACGTGTAAGGTTGTGTAGATTTTACTAATTGTTATGCATAGTTGTTTTCCTAAATTGTTATGTAATATTGGTATATTTAAATTGTTTTAAAATAGTCACCAATAACTATCTAATAAATTAAGGCTCAAAAAGGTGACGGGTGGACATGTTAGTCCATGATTTGGCAAGGTAGTGAGTGGATGTGGGTGGTAATCCTGTAAGAGTGGACTTTATGTGGTTAACTTAACATAATATAAATATGATTAAAATTACAAATATCCCTTGTCTCACCACAATTAATAAAATCGTGCTAAGTTTAATATTGTTCTCAAATAGGAGCACTGATAGGACCCGTCCTTTGAGGAACATTGATAACCGTACTCGGTCCTGCTCCCATCTGACAAGTCAACTGAAGTTCCAAAGTTACCCTCAGTATTTGTCAAACAAGGGATAACCGCACATGTGCCTACTCATGCCTCCACCTCTCGATCGTCCTCGATCATCGCGCTACGACTTGGAGGGTCAATAAAAATATAAAAGGTGTGAGTGGACAAAATAAATCAGTTTATAAAATATGTTACAGAAAAAGACATTTCTACCCTCCACGTAAAACTAATACATGCATTCGAAAATCACTTAGTTCCACGATCAGAAAACCGCTTATGAAAAATCGAAAATTATTTCATATCCAAAACCATAATTCTAGGGCCTCATCCCAAAACCATGAATCAAAATCTAAGTATGAGAACATAGCCCAAAAATCCATAAATCCACCGGGCCACTGCCCAAAACATCCGAAAACATCGGAAATCAATAGTAAATTACAAGTCAATCAATCTGCTGGATCTCAATCACCGAGTCTTTAAACTCACATATATCAGGCCTTCCCGGGATATCAACGAGTCTTTAAACTCAAAACACAATTAATAGGCCTCAGGGGATATCACAATAACCGAGTCTTTAAACTCAAAACATATCAATCAAGGGCTCTCCCCCATCATCAATCAACCGGGTCTTTAAACCCTAAACCAGATCCAGCCATAGCAACCGGGTCTTTAAACCCAAAACCATATGTAAATCATAGAAAATCCAGAATCCATCGAAATCCAAATTCCAAAACCAAAACCAAATCCGAAATCATATTTTATCGAAATGGGTCTCGTGCCCGAATTCACATTCAAACCTAATGTCACATCATCAAATCATTATTAAAACATGATATGTGTAAACCATATAAAATCATCCATCAAACCATCATCAAAGTATAGCATCAACCATATTCTCAAAATACGTGCAATTACGTATTGTATATCGAAATACGTGTAAATACGGAAATCGTAAGTACCATAATCATAAGCATAGAAATCATAAATAGAAAGCATAGAAAACAAAGTTTCAAATGGTTTGAGCTTGGAAGCAACCTAATATCTATCGATAGGCGAGAACAGTCTGCTATTGGCTGCTTTGCCTATCTATTCTATTATGGTCGGCTTGGAGACATCAGAGGAAGACCGCCATCTCTATCTGGGTACAATCATAGCCCCACTCATTCGTTGAACCTTGGGGATAACCATTAGCATTGAGATCATGCATGCATTGAAATTTAGAAAGCAAAGTCCACTCACACACTGTCCAAGCGGCCAACTTCCGAGCTGCACGTTTTTCCGTAAATTTCAGAAATCACAATTCCTGTCCAAAATCATTATCGAGGGTCACTAACACTTCAATATACCTCATATAATTTTCCCCAATTTTTTCAGGATTTAAATATGTATTTAAAACGTATATTAAAACTTCAGATACACTGAACACTATCGAAACGGTATCCGATTTCCTCGAAACTAGTGCCAAAATGTTCATTACATTGAGAGGATTAAGTTTCATGTTGACCTCACCTCGAGATTGGGTCTCACGTGCCCCCACACTCCGCCACAAGCGGCTGCGCGTGAAGCCCACGCGCCAGCTATAGTACTATCATCCTCACCTGTTTCCTCTGCCAAACGGGTCTGCAACCCGCGTGTGAACCCGACTCAATACCCATCAATTCTGCATCATTTCTTTCAATTCAATCATCTAACATCATCGTTTAAGCCATAATTAGAAGTCTGTGTTTTCAATTACACCAATACTTACTTCAGTCCTTCAAATCGAACTCGACTTTTCGAAGAACATCCGAGCACTGTTCATTATTCAAAGTTCATCAATTCCAATCGTTTTTCTTCAATTGATCCATCCAAAAGCTTCGTAGGACTCTCATAGACTTGTTTTCGATCTCAATTTCATCGTCCAACTCCTCCAATTACACGACTCAACCTTCAATTTCCCAGTTATCCGTCAGGTCTGTTCGAAGCTAAAACGATGCCAATTCTCTTCATTTTTAAGTCAATTCCGTCCGTGAGCACCTCAGGAGACTTAATCCAAGCTAAATTTTTGGAATTGATGTCCACAATTTCAAATTCGAATTCTCCATGTTCTTTGACCGTGTTGAATGGTGTTTCGGGTTTGGGTTCATCCATCACTCATGCCCTCTCAGTTCTCTTCTCTAATTCATCTGGTTTTGCTCTCTTACCCTCTCTGGGTTCTTGTTGTGGTTTAGAATCGATCAAACACAAACACACTTCATGATTAACATGGATTATAGGATTTTTGTTGTTGTTTAACTCTTAGTCGGTTCAAGTGCCACTAATTGCTTCATTAAAGTGACAGATGTCACCGAACAAACTAAATGAGTAATTAGGCACGGTTGAATCAGCCAAGTCCAGCCCAATTTACCATTTTTCCATTGCCTTAACAAATGACCAAAATGCCCTTCACACTCCTAGATCCGTAACTTGGTCGTCCGAACTCCAATTGACGCATGCCGTCTGTCTACGGACTCAGCGTCTTGAGACCTACCCAACGGTCTCTACGGATGATCTAAAAAGTGTCCCGATCAAAAAGTCAACTTTCGACCCTCAAAAATAAGGGCAAAATCGTAATTTCCTTTAAATTTTTTTCAAAATTTCCTTTTTCGAATTTCCAGGTCGTCACAAGCACGACTGACACAGTTTCCAAGGAAATTTTGGAACGGGTCCTACCAAATGAAATGTTTATCTACTTATGCATGCATGATTTATAATGTAACGACTCGTTCCGAATTCCAGGATTATATTTGTGACTAATGAAGGATTAGTGAGATTAATCGATGATTAGTTGAGCGAAATTGGACGGACGGTGAAAAATGACCGTTTTACCCCTAGTCGTGGGTAAAACATTGACTTTTGACTCAGGGAGTCAAACATACAAGAACCGATGACTGTGACGTAGATCGGGACGTCACGAGTTCGTAGACAGGTGACACGTTGAAATCGGACGTTAGACAGAAAAGTTATGGTCACAGAAAGTTCAATTGGACTATGCACGTATTACGAGGTGGAAATTATGTGGCAAAATCTAATTGTGTAGATATTTAGGTGGGACCCATGGATGAGTGACAAGTGTCACTCATCCCATTGATCATTATCCCTAAAAAGTGGATCTAGGTTTTGATTTGTGGATTAGGTGAAATTATATATATAATTAATCTCACCCACTTCCCATCTCCACCATTCATCTATATCTCCTTCTCTCATCCTGACCGTTCATATCATCATCAGCCATCAACCATCATCCTTCATTTGTTATATTTTCTTCCCACCCGTGCACGACATCTCCATCTTCCTTCTCATTTTCTTCAACCATGAACACCAAACACACAAGTGCATACCACCCTACTTCCCGATCATTTTTTGTGTTCTGGTGAGAGACTGAGAGTGATGAGGACGACGTGATGGACGACGGGCCACGTCGGAGGAAAACAGGAAACCGCGAGGTAAGGTTGGTTTGAAATTTGAATACGAGTTTTTAGGGGTTTTCGATTGATTCTAATGATTGGGATGACTTTCTGGTGATCATAAGGACCATTTAGGATCGAAAGCAGTGGCTAAGGAAGGTGGTACAGCCCAGAAGGATGGCCGAAAAAACACGGCCATGTTCTTCGATCGGGAAGGTGATTTCCTCAATCATTTTTCATGTTTTAAATGGCTAGATCGATAGGGAAGGATGTTAGGAACCTATAGGAATTGAAAGATTGGAAAACGGACCCAAAATGGAGGAATTATAACGTTGAACCGGGACAGCCGATTTGGTTGGACCGAACCTGTCTGAACCGGTCTGAACAGAGGTTAGGGATGATGTAACGAACATGTGAAATCATCTATTCGATGTAACGAACATTTTGGGACTGGTTTCGTGTCGATCGGACATTGTCTCGATATAGTTCGGGGTGTCTGAAGGTTTAGGATCGAGTTTAAAAATAGTTAAAAATTCGGAAAAATTATGGGACTTCAATGAGTGGTTAATAAGGTAGTTAGTAACCCTCTAGTATGATTTAGACAGGTTTGGGAGTCCCGGTGACGGTGATTAGCCCTGGGAGGCTTACAACAGGCAAATCGAGGCGGCAGCATAGGACGGTCTGTGAGTGGACCTTGATTTCTAAACTGTGATGCATGCATAAATGTTTTATGTGTTTTACATATGTGATTCTATGATGATGATTTTGATATTAGTGATTTACATGATTTCACGTATTTCGAGGTGATTTACGTATTTGCATGTAAATCGAGGTTTACGGTTTTGCACTGATTATATGTGCTTCTGGTTTTGAAAATGGTTTAATGAAATGGTTTTGGATTTGAAAAGGTAAACTCGGTCATGAGACCCATTTGTTTTGGAAACCCTTGGACTCGAAATCCATTTTAGTCACGTTATCGGGCTAGGGGCTCAATTGGTTCGTGAACTGATTTCGGATTTAAAAATATGGAATCGGGGAAAAGACCCATTTGATTTACGAACTCTCGGACTTGAAGTCCATTTGATTTAACAAAGCATCAGGTCGGAGGCCTAGTTGGTTTTCGTATCGGGCTCGAGGCCCAGTTGATTTACGAATCGGGCTCGGGGCCCAGTTAGGTTACAAAATAGGGTATGAGGCCCATTTGGTTTACGAAATTGGGCACGAGGCCTAGTTGGCTTACGAATCGGGCCGAAGGCCCAGTTAGTTTATGAAATCGGGCGTGAGGCCCAGTTGGTTTATGAATTCGAGCTTGGGCCCAGTTATGGTTTACAATTGTGATTTCGGGTCGGGGACCCATAAATGGATTTCTGGTTCATGATGGTTTATGGGGACTGGGCATGAACCCTTGAAAGGTTTTGAGAATGATTTCAAAATGGTTTTTCATATACCATCCTTATATATTTATGGATTGTCTCCTCCGGGGAGGGTCGTTGGCCTGGGTGGACCCAGGAGTAGTCACAGAGCACTAACTGAGTAGAGTCGCCCCCGTTGGGTACCTTACACTCAGGAAGGCTATTATGGATTATAACCCCCAAGGAGGGTCATTGATCTGCGAACATTGACCTGGGTGGACCCTAGGGAGACTTGGGATTTAAGACCCCGGGTAGCACACACGTAGCTTTAGAAACCGTGACAAGATTGGTTATATGATATTGGTGAACATGATTTCTTGGATTTGTGAAATTGTGTTTTGTGAATATTAAATGGATTTGGGCAATGACCCACATACTCGGATTTATGGCTTTGGGCTGAGTTCCCACTTATGTTTTGATATGATTATGAATTTGAGTAAATGGATTTGGGGAGGTGCCCGTATGACTTGAATTTACGAAACTTAGGGCTGAGATCCTATTAATGGTTATTGAAACATATGTGGTTTGATAAATGGTCTTCCTATGCATGCATGGTTTTTAGTGAAGGGCATAAAGGTCTTTCATGAAATGTGTTTTATTAGGCTGTTGCTTTTCACCCACTCACAGTATTTTCTGGTTTTAATGCCCTTCAGGTTGATCACGGATATGGATTGTAGTAGAGATCGAGACATTGTACTCCTCCACCGGATTCTGGCGCGCTCTGGAAGCCGGTCGGGCTGAAGGTTTTAAATTATCCCTTGTCTGACACTTCATGTCAGACGGGATCATGACACATCCCGTGTTAACCCCTGAGAGGGATTGGGATGAGTCGTGTCATATAAACTGGAGGGAAAAATGATTATTTCGGAAAATAGTTTTCCAAAGGTTTTATTTTTGTCCACTCACAATTTTTATGGTTTTGGGCCTTAAAGGTTGATCCTGTGATGAAGGTTGTATTAGGGTTGGGGCTAGTTACTTGGGATTGCACGCTCTAATTAACTAAAGTAAGGTTCTGGTTCTTTATTTTCGTGTCTAGTACTATGTGTAATTATTTATTTTCGAGATTTCATTTATGGTTGACATGTGGTACTTATCGCTTGTGTCGCACTGATTTTGTATTTTATATTGGACAAGGGATACTTTGGGGATTTTAAGTGTTTGTGTCATACGAGAGCAGACCCTTTCACGAGTATCTAGGGATATTTTAAGGAAGGTCCTGTCAATTTGGTATCAGAGCACTAGGTTGTGTCATGTGGGATTGCATAATTGGTGTACAGGGTAGTTTTCGCTTCAGACGTTTGCCTTTTATCAGACATTATGTCTCCATGATGATAGCCCCGTCAGCAGCCTGGTAATGAAGATGAGGATAAAGAAACTACATGGGAAGACACCATGTGACATGACTCGTCCCAATCCCCCTAGGACTACAGTGGGTCGTGTCTGCTCCCGTCTGACAATCATACTCAAAATACCAGCATACATGCTGAGTTTAACTCCAACATTGTCAGACAATGGATATATATATATATATATATATCTATATGCAAGACTAAGAATATATGCATGTACAAATAAAAATGTCAAAATCCTACCCAAAGGGGTAATCAGATGTTCAGTAGTATTGTCTATGCCTCTGCCACGATATCCGCCCCTGTCTTCGTATCAGGGCCTGAAGGGTCCATAAAATAGTAAAAATCTGAGTGGACCAAAAAGAAGTATTTTCAAAATACAATTTAATAATAATAAAATTTCCCCCTGCGCTTTACAAACATGCATGCATGCATTCAAGTCAAATCGTATGAACACAATTCAAATCATACATATATATATATATATACATCTATCTGGACACACATATTAGTAAAACGCGATATAACCAATCCTTAACATATGTGATGTCTATAACCAATACCAATCACAATTTCCAATGCTACGTGTGCAACTCGGAGTCTCATCTCCGAGTACGTCCTCAGGATACAACACAACGACGTCTAGGGTGATATCATCATAGGGTGCCTTCCCCAGATCTACCACGTCCGGGGTGATATCATAAACTCGCACTCCTAATCCTGGGCCTCTCCTCGGAGCTACTTATTTCAGGTAGTGCATCGTGACTACTTCAAGATCCTCAACGCCTGAAGGAGACTATCTAATTCACTAGGATGGTATATGTGGACCGTAACCAAATACATTTCAAATCACTTTTAAATCATTTATGTCTCAAATCAAGTCAAAATACTATTCAATTGGGCATATGCCCGAGACATGATCCTCACATGTCTTTTCCCCACCCGAAAAAAGTGTCCAGAATTCATTTATAAATATGATTTATTCAATTTCCTGTTTGACTCTAAATCTAAGTCAAAACCGTTATCCAACCAGGTCTCAAGCCCAAAATAGTGTTTTTCACTCAAAATCGAAAAACCGGTTCATAACCGATGATTAAGTTCACAAATATCACGATATCAAATCATTTCAACTTAAATCATATAATAAAGCATTTAAAACAGTTTATGCATGCATTTCATTTATAAAACAAATAGTCCACCCACACTCGGTCCATACTGTGTGATCAATATTTGCACTGTAATCTCACTCGAGCTAGTCCAAAGTCTCTGGGCTTGTTCAAATCTATCTGAGGGTCACTAATGTTCCATACAAGTTCATACACTAAACCCTCACAAAACCTGATACTGGAAACGCGTCCCAGACACGCTTCCTAAGGCTAAGAACACCTAAATGACCTATCAAACGGTCTCTAATAGACTTGAAACCACCACCATTGGATTCAGAATGCCAAAAACTTTCAAACATGATCGGTTTCACCTAAAAAAATTTGCCCACGCGCCAGTCAAAGTTCAAGTCAACAAAAGTCAACGGTCAACACGGACGTAAGCAAAGTCAACGATGACGTCATCATGGTCAATGCAGACGTCATCTATTGACATTAGCATGATAGGTCTGGCACCTGTCAGGTCTAATAGCGTACCACGTGGCACTCTCTGACTAGTGCCACGTGTCCTGACACATGTCTCTGACACACTACCACATGGCACCTCCCTATTGGTCCACGTGTTCTAACAGTGTTGACTGGACCTGCCACATCAGCTGCCACATAGACCTGACAGGTCCCGACACCCTACCACGTGGCACCACCCAATTAGTCCACGTGGTCTGACATGCTGATGTGAACTTAGCATGTTAGCTGCTAACTGGGCCCTACAGCCTGCCACGTGGCATCACCTGATTTGCCACGTGGACTGATAGCTCTAACAAGATGATGACGTGGTAGTCCATGTCATCATCGTCAACCTCCAACTGGGTTAACCCGGTTCTCTTTAACGGGTCGATTTGACCCGCGACCTGACCCAACTTGATCTCACTCATTCCTCAACCATTTTCGACCTTTCTTCTTCCTACATGATTGCAATGATCCCATAAATGGATCTATGGACTCAAAATTGATTAAAAAGGTCTAGAAATCACCTGCGGAGCTTGATGATTTTCGAGAAAACTTCTAGTCCTTCCCCTGGTCGATTCCAACAGTCTCTGTCCACAAAAATGGTTCATATAGTTCGTACAGTCCTTGGGAACAAGTTTTAATCATCAAAACCGTCCAACAAACCCTCTAAATCAAACTTCGAATTTTGAACCCAACGACTTACCTTTCGATTTTTCGGCCACCGTACGTGGTTGTCCTTGTCGTTGGTCCCTTCCTCTTCGTCTCAACCCACTCTCTCACTTTGTTTCACTTAGGAAGTAACAAAGATGAGGGAATGAGGGTGTGTGGGCTGGGTTTGGGTTTGTGAGGGTTTCAGGTGAAATGGAAAAACAAAGGTTGAAGATGATACAATGAACCCAAATATTTGGGGGGTTGGGTTAATGGGATGAGTGACACTTGTCACTCATCCATTGGTCCACTCAGATATTATGAACCAATTAATTTCAGCCAACTGTACACGTCCTCGTAATCCTGGAATAATATCCAATTTCTTCCGTGACCCGTAACTTTCTTGTCGAACGTCCGATTTGAACATGCCGTCTGTCTACGGACTCATGACGTCTCAATTTACGTAACAGGTCTCGGTCGAAGTCCAAATAGTATTTCAAGTCAAAAGTCAATATTTTTCCTTACCAAGGACAAAATAGTCATTTTACATTAAATTTTTGAATTTGCATTTAATTAAAAGTACAGGGCGTTGCACCATCAATCATTTTGGTTAGGCATTGGATGTAGTTTTTCAGAGGGGACAGGTCTCCAAGGGGCCGGATATCGAGAAGGCCTAGTGGCTAGAAGCCATTGATTTTACTGGAACAGATTTCGGGGTGGTCAATGAGTGGATTGCACACATGGAGTAGATTTTACGGGTGATGCATTGCCCTCCCGATTACATGGTTCATAAATCTAAATTTTTTGATAGGACATGTCCTCAATTTATTTTGAAAATTGAGTCGGTCCTGCTTCCGTCTGACAATATTTATCAGACAAGATATTTTCTATTGTTATTCCTACTCTTACTTGACACAATAGCCAAACCGAATCTATCTCTTGCGGGGTACTGCCCATATCCATCCCACTTACCCCGACAAATAATAGTGTTTTCTAATTTGACCAATTTCGTTATTATATTTAACACAATTTTCAATGTCAACGATATAGTATAATTATCTTAAAATACACAATCGTTCACATATTCCGAATACTATTAAATTTACATTGCATAGTATAGACAATTAACCATATAGTAATTTAGGTAATACTTTACGTTATAATAACCATATAGGCAAGCCCTTAGCTAGATACTTTTTTCATATTTCCATGAATCCCTTTATTATTAGAGATTTTATTAACACTCAAGTATAATCATAATCAAGTCCTTAGTACCATAAATATACACGACCTTATGAACATAAACATCAACCTTTTAAGCACATCCTTATATATTCATTTATCCTTTTTCACATGTTTCAATTCATCATAAGTCATCTTTATACTTTATTATGACCATATTAACTTTCCCCAACTTTTAGGATTTGATTAAGAGTTTTTAAATAACACATAAAACTTTGAGCAATCAAAACTATCTCAAAATGATGTCTAATTAACCCAAACCTTGTACCATTAAACTTAAAATTTTAAAAATAAAACTTTCGTATTGACCAAATGACGATACGCCGTCGCACGCGCTGCCACTCGCCGATGAGGCCATCTGTGTGTGGGCCTTACATGCAAGCTCTATCACCAGCAACCTCGAGCTAGGCCTGCATGCAGAACACGACCTAACGTCCTGACCCGAATCAAAACTTGCCATTTCTGATTCTTTTTCATCGTTCTAACTGTCCAGATTCATATAATAGATACTAGAAGGTGATCTATGGCTTCTAAACTAGAAGAACTTACCTCGAGAGTCATGATCTAATTTCAATATTCACCGCTGCATTTCCAGTCTGTTTCCAGAACTTTCACACGTCCAGTTCTATGTTCTTCTGACTCATATTGATCCTGGGGATGCAAACATCCCTCCAGAAACCTTAGTTAAGCACTACGAGGCTTCAGAATCCGTTGAGGATCCACGACCAACTACCTAGGCCTTCTCGGGTTTCCTTCATCCTCATCTATGTCTCTCTGTTTTTCCTCTTCCCTTTTTTTCTTCCCTTTTTTTTTCTTTTTTCTTCTCTTCTTCCTGACCTCCTTCTCCCTCACTAATTGGTTTTGGTGGCCATTTTTCTTTTCGACCACCACCACCCCGAACTTCTCTAACTCACACACACCCCCTATATATAATAGTGTAGGTCGGTGGAAGTAGTTTGTGGAGAGAAAATAAAGAAAGTTGAAGAAAATTCTAGAATACACTAGGTTCTCCACGCAAAATTACCAAAATACCTTTATGTTCAAAATGACCAAAATTCCCTTACTTAATTTTGATCCATATCATGCCTATTTGATATTTGATTCCGACATATCGCCTATCTATGATCTCACAAGTATGAGACTTTCCTAACGATCCTTCTGAATCGTCTAGAAAATGTCTAGATCAAAAAGTCAACATTTAAGCTTTAGGGGCAAAATCGTCATTTTGACTTTTCTTAAATTTTCAAGTCGTTACATTTTTCTTGGGTGGTTCTACATAGAGGTAGTGGTAGACTTTACTGTCGGCAGGTTAGGATGAGACTACTATGACTTGGCTGACGTTCAAGGTGTGTTTCGTGAATCAATTTTATCCCCAGTTTTATCGAGATGGATGGAGACAGAATTCCTACGACTAGAGCAGGGGGACATGTGCCACGACCTGACCCCCTAGCACGATATTGTCTGCTTTGGTCTTAGCCCTCACGGTTTTGTTTTTGGGAACTCATGTGTAACTTCCGAGTTAGTCACCCATGCTAAGATTGCTCCAGCCCAATCTCGCTTAACTATAGAGTTCCCAAGAAATTCAAAGTCAATGAGCTCCCAAACAGCCCCATGTTAGATAGAGACGTGCCCACACATATAAAACACTTCACATTTCCCTCCCCGAGCGATGTGAGATTGTTCACATTTCTTACCAAGACACGGGTCTTACAATCCACCCCTCATTGGGGCCCAACGTCCTCGTTGGCACACTTCCAGTTGGGGTCCAGCTCTGATACCATTCTGTCACAACCTCGACCCTCTAACACAATATTTTCTGCTTTGCACCCAACTCTTACCGTTTTATTTATGAGAACTCACCCGCAACTTCCCAGTAGGTCACCTATCTTGGGATTGCTCCAGCCCAATCTTGCTTAACTTTGGAGTTCCCAAGGAATTCAAAGTCAGTGAGCTCCCAAAAGGCCTCGTGTGGGATAGATACACACTCACACATATAAGACACTTCACATTTCCCTCTCCGAGCGATGTGAGATTATTTACCGTTTTTCCCAAGACACGAGCCTTACAATATGGTTGTTTCCCAGTATGAGTAGAGATTTCTGGATCTGTCACGGAACGCGCAAGATTTAGTGGCAACTGAGGTGAGTAGGATTCGTCGGTTTGTGACTGATCTTCAGGGTGAGATTTGTACATCAGTGCTAGCTGGAGCATTCACCATACTCCAGACTCTGTTGGATGTGGCATCTCAGGTGGAGATGAGTTTGGCGGAACCCCAGCAACATTGGTACAGAGGTTCTAGGCAACGCCGAGAGCGTCAGGATGATGACTCATTTACTCAGGGAGCTTCTATGAGGGGTGTTTCTAGTTCCCGTTCTTTGGGCAGTATTCGTGCAAGATTTGTTGTAACAACCCAGAACTTTGAAAATAAAAAAATGACAATTTTGCCTTTACATGGTCAAAATGTTGACTTTTTTATCAAGAAACTTTTTGGACGATTCAAAAGGATCGTTACGAAGGTCTCAGACTCTTAAGTATAAAAACAGGTAGTATGTCGAAAACGGAGTTCTGATAAGTTTGTTTGGGTCTAAATTAATGAAGGGGCATTTTGGTAATTTTGGTTATAAGGGTATTTTGGTAATATTCTAGAAAACACTAGAATTATCTAGAAGGGTTTTGAATTCCCTCCCACAATTCCTTCCACTGACCTAAGTCTCTTTGTGTGTGTGTGTGTGTGTGTGTGTGTGTGTGTGTGTGTGTGTGTGCGCGCGCGCGCGCATAAGGTGTGTTCGGTTGTTGTAAACTGAAAAGGGAGAAAAATGAAAGAAATGAAGGATAACTGAGAGAAAGAGAGAAAAGTAAGAAAAACATAACGAAGATGAAGTAGGAAGTGAAAAATGAGGAGGAAAGGAGGAAAATGAGAGGAAAACGAAGGTTTGGAGGAAACTAGAACGTAAAACCGTGAAGTCCAAAAATGGTCGTAGATCACCACCCTATTTTGGAGGTTGTCTAGCTCAAAAATAATGGTATTAATAAATTAAATGAGCCCATGTGATCACTTTTGGACTGAAAGGAAAAAGTTTTAAACATGGGAGCGTGATAGGAGTCAACTGTGAACCATGGCCAAAAGTGGAGAGGTCGAGTTAAACTTGCTGGTACGTCCTACCACGATTTTGAGCCTGTAGATCTTGTTTTTCAATGGAGTAGGTAAGCTTTTCTGTTTAAATCATTGAAATTGGTCGAGGAACGAAGAAGTTGTGGTCGATTCAGCGCCACGGGTCCAATGACTCGGATTCAAGACCCGCTCAAGGTTGCAGGTGATTGAGTCTGCGACTGCAACTGCAGGTGCGTGAGGCCCACTCGTAAAGACGGTAGCTGGCGTGTGAGGGCGCATACGACATCCTCTCTCGCAACGGTCAACATGAAAGTTATGTATTTTGAGTTTTTGAGTCCAATGGTATAATGTGTAAGTTGTTTGGACAGCGTTTACGTATATATTAGAATTTATATAATATTATGCTTATATTTAAAAGAATTTAAAATAAAAAAATCTGGGTAATTAAAAAGGCTTATCGGGATATTAGTAAGTTTTAAGATGATAAATTTGATGATTAAGATGTTTATAGGAGATATGAAGGTTTGGTTTGTTAAAATATTATATATATATATATATATATATATAAGTGGATTTTCCGTATGTTTAAAGGTTGGTGTACGGTTTTATACATGGTGAATGTGTGAAGTATGATGAGCTACAATTACGTACATAATGATGACATATAATTGATGGTGTTGAATATATATATATATATATATATAGTGGAATGATTATGATGACACGACCCATCTCAATCCCCCCGGGATTAACGTGGGATGCGTCATGCTCCCGTCTGACACGAAGTGACATATAAGGGATAATACGTACCTCAGCCCATACGGGGCTCCCAGAGCACGCCAGGATCGGTGGAGGTGTGCGATGTCTCCGACTCTGCTACAGCCCGCATCCGTGATCAACCTGAAGGGCATTAAAACCATTCAGAACTGTGAGTGGACGAAAATCAATAAATTCATACAAATGCATTTCATAAAGATAAATTATGCCCTTCACTAAAAAGTATGCATGCATCGTAAAATCAGTAATCAAAATATTTACTCAATAAACCATTAAGGCCTTAGCCCAAAAACCGTAACTCAATACCAAGTGTGGGAACTTAGCCTAAAACTATAGAATACCAAAATTCGTAAATCCAAAACCAAGTGGGCCACTGCCCAAATCCATAACCACAAATCCACAAAGACTGAAATACCATTTCATGATTCCAATAATCCATATTTACCATATAACCATCCCTGACATCCCAGATGCCGAGCTTCCCAAATGCTCGACGTCCCAGACGTCATATCTCACGGTAATAAGCAACGCGTGCTACCCGGGGTCTCTCCGGGTCAATATCTCTGACATCCCAGATGTCTGATGTCCCAGACGTCTAATCATGGCCTTCATGCTCTTGAGTCACTACACGGTCTGGTAGCTCCGCATAATGACCCCTCGCAGACAATGCACCGTGACTTCCCCAGTGTCCCAGACACCTGGAGGATACCATCGCATATCCTCATATCAAGATGGTATATGGAAAACAGTTTTATAAAGTCATTTCAAAACATCTCAATGGGCCCTGCCCGAAATCTCCATAAAACATCACAAATCCATTTAGGGTCCCCGACCCGAAATCACACTTATAAAACATAGGGTCCCAGACCCGAAATCACATTTATAAAACTCAAATGAGTCTCATGCCCGAATTCATCTTTCCAAAACCAAAACCATGCCATAGAACCATTATTAAACTCACAATCGCATAACCATAGCATAAACTCGTAAACCTCGAAATATGTGTAAATACGGAATTACCTCAAAATACGTGCCATCATGTAAACCACCAGTGCCATAATCATCATTTTAGAAATCACGTATGTAAAATATATAAAATAGTTATGCATGCATCACAATTTAGATAACGAAGTCCACTCACAGACCGTCCTACGCTTCCGCCTCGATACGCGTGCCATAAGTCCTCCTGGGCCCCATCACTATCACCGAGACTTCCAAACCTAACCAAACCACACTAGAGGGTTACTAACCTCATCATTAACCTAAGCCCCATAATTTTTTTGAATTTTTAACTATTTTTAAACTCGATCCTAAACCTTCAGACACTCCGAAACATATCGAAACGATGTCTGATTGATACGAAACCAGTCCCAAAATGTTCGTTACATCGAATAGATGATTTCACGTGTTGAAAGTTTCCCCAAAAGACCCCTCACGCACCCCCACGAGGGGCCTGAACCTCCTACGCGTGAAAGCCACGCGCGATACTGTTCATTGTCCCTGACCTTCAACAGACCGGTCCAACTAGACCGGCATGGCCAGTTCGGCCAATTTCGACCCCTTCCTCAATTCGTTTTCATCCCAAATTTCTCCTAATCCATCCTCTAAACATTCCTAATCTATTTGTGAGTTCAAAACTTGAAAACCGAGTATAAAATCCATACCTTCCATTCGATCCTTGAACCGGCCATCCATGCCTCGTCGGTTTTCTATGCTTCCGGCCACCTTTGGCCGCCCTTTCAGATTCATTAGGTCCCTAGCAACCCTAGATACATTCTCTAATTAATAGAATCGATCAACCATCACTAAATCGCGGTTTTCCATTTTTGAATTAAAAAACTATGAACTTGGTGCCTTACCTCCGAGTTGCCACCGTCGAGCACGACGGTGCAAGCCACGACCGTCATCCCTCTCGTCTCACTTCACTCTCACTCTTCCATTCACACACCAAGGTTAGAACATGAAGATTGAAAGGTCAATGTAAATGGGTTTGGTTGTTAACAGTTGCACTTTCACGGGTTTTGGAAAAAAGATGAAAATGATCGATTATATGGGGAGGGAAAATCTCCACAGTGAGGGGGAATGGGCCAATCAGATGGGTGACACTTTTCACTCATCTGGTGGTTCCTTCCAGAAGTTTCCCCAATCAAAACCTGCCACATGTCCCCACATCTCGGTTTACGTGCAATAGTGTCATTTTCCGTTTTAGATCCATAACTTCTCCGTCGAACCTCCGATTTTGACGTACCGCCTGTCTACGAACTCGTGACGTCCCGATCTACGTCATGGTCATCGGTCTTCATATGTTTGAATCCCCAAGTCAAAAGTCAACATTTTCCTAATCTCAAGGGTAAAACGGTCATTTCGCACCGTCCGTCTGATTTCTCTCAATTAATCCCCGATTAGTCATTCTAAATTGTAATTAATTAATATTTAATCCTGATATTCAGGATGGGTCGTTACATATGATTCCCTAGTATTGATATCATGATGATGATTAAGATGATAATAATTTGAGATGTCATGAAAATATGCTATGATTATGAGATATTGGGAGGGGGGCATGATGTTAATTTATGATGATATGATGAATAATTTTTTCTAAAAATTGTTATACATAATATAATGAACTAAGCATATGGGATTAGTCAAAACAATCATATCCACGGTTTGGCGGGGTAACAGGTTGGATATAGGCGGTACTTCATACACGGTAGATTCTGTTGGCTAACTGATGTGTGTATTAAGGTAAACAGTATCCCTTGTCTAACATTAATGGTCAGTGTCAAGACTCGACCCTCCTCGGTTAGGACCCGACTCATCTAGCACCATATTGTCCGCTTTGGGCCTCGCCCTCACGGTTTTGTTTTCGGGAGCTCATGGTACAACTTCCCAGGGGCTCACCCATCATGGAATTGCACCAACCTCAACTCTCTTAACTTTGGGGTTCCAATCCCCCCTAAAGCCACTTGAGCTCCCAAAAGGTCTAGTGCTAGATAGGTGTGTGCCTACACCTTTAAGGCACACCACCATCCTCTCCCAAACCATTCCCCCTCGCAGGAATGTGGGATTGTTCACCGTTCCCTCCAGGACACGTGTAACACCCCGAAAATTCGAGGATTTCAATATTGTAATTTAATGTGTGATTTGACGCTTTTACCCTTGTGATTGGTATGGTCAAATTGTTGACTTTTTGATTGATGAATTAAACGGACCTTGACCTATGACCGTGACGTAATTCGGGACGTCACGAGTTCATAGACAGGTGGCACGTCCAATTCGGACGATCAGGGAAAAAGTTATGACTATCGGAAGTTCAGGGGCATTACCGTAATTTGGACTTTGGGGGGGTGAAAATGACGACTTTTCGTTTGGAAACTAATTTTCACATGACTCAAGGATCGTTAGGTAGGTCTCGATGTCCTGAGTCCGTAGACAGGCGGCACGCCGAAATCGGACTTCGTACGAGGAAGTTATGGTCAGAAACGTGAAATCGGGAGGTTCGTGTCTCGGTTTTCGTGTCGAATATTTTATTCTGACATTCTGATTGGAAGACACCTGGATGAGTGACAAGTGTCACTCACCCATTGGCTAGATTGGATCAGATCCACTATGGGATTAAATAGCATTAAAATCCACTTTTGATCTCAGCCATTGATTTGAAGTACCCCAGATCTAATCTGAACCATTGATCTCATCCTTGAGATCAAATCTGGACCGTCTGTTTCCTTTCCCTCCATTCTTTATATTTCCTACCCGAAATGCACATTCTGTCCATTTTAAACAAACACCCCAGCTCATCACCCATTCTCTGTGTCTGCGTGTGGGGGACTCACTGGTGAGGCTGAGAGACGGCGATGAACGGCGGCAGACGGCGGCAAGGTAGGTGGTTCATAACCCGAAACTGCTTAAAAACTCAAAAAATGGAAGCCTGTTTTCCAACGTGTTTTGTCGTGTTCTATTGATCCTATTCGATTCTATGGACTGGTAGGAAACTTTAGGACGTGATTTCGTGGTCTGAGGTGACCTGAACGGTGGTTAAACGGCGACGGGAACCCGAGTCTGTTCATCGAGGTAAGTCTTCGATTCAGCCCTTGTTTATTGATTTTAATTAGCTAGAACTGTTTCTGGGATTAAGACGAGTAGTTAGGAACAAACCTGAACAAAAATGATTGAGAAATGATGAAATGGTGACCGGGTCATGATCGCGGGTCTGATCGACCCGAGTTGCAGAGATACGGGTCAACCCGTCTGAGGACAGAGGTGATGACGTGGCACCCTGTCAGACCGTCAAGTGACGTGGACCAACCGTGAGCCGACACGTGTCACATGTCAGTGCACAGTCAGTACTGACATGTCAGTGACGTGGCTCAATCAGGGACTGCCACGTGTCACGGACATGTCAGTGACATGGACCAGTGCCGTGCTGACACGTGGTACATGTCAGATCTGACACGTGGCCTGACAGATCAAGGAGGTTGACCAATCGGGTGACTGACGCGTTGGCACATGTCAGCAGGGACTGTTTCTGCGTTGACCGACGCGTTGACTGGCGCGTGTGGGCGCGTGTGAACAGTACTTTTGGTGGGACCACCACCATTCTTTAGGTTTCGATGATCCGGATCCAATGGCGGTGGTTTCAGATCGATCGGAGATCATTAAGTTGGTAAAAATGAGGTTTATTGCCTTGGGAAGCGCGTTCGAACAGCTTTTCCCGGCCGGTTTCAGCCTAGGATTTCATGGTTCAATGTTAGGGGTTTAAATTGACCTTTACGAATACTTTGGACTTGACAGGGATTGTACATTTGTACCAGATCGAGGGTATACGCTCGGTTTTCAGTAGGACTGTACTGTGAGTGGGCCATTTTCTTAAACCCTTGCGTGCATAAATGTTTTCTGGTTTATTATACTTATTCACATGCTAAAAACAATAATGGTTTGATGATATGGAAAATATGGTTATGGCACGTTTCACGGTATTTGGGCTTGAGACTCGTCTGATGAAACTTAATGATTGGTTCGGATTTTATCTATGTATATATATATATGCTGGCATGTGGATATCAATAAAATGTATTTGGTACTGCACTGTATAGATCCATTCATATGATACTGTCTCCTCCGGATGAGGTACCCCGGAGAGGTCACGGACGTCTAGAACGTCCAGCGTCTATGACGCTAAGCATCGGGGATGCTGTACCCGAACGGGGTTCGGGGATTGAACTCGGAATTGAGACCCGAGTGGCACGCGTAGCCTTGTGATAGTGACCTTATTGGACGTCAGGGACGTCAGACATCAGGGATGTCGGGATTGGAGTGTATAGTGCAGCAACTAAAATTATACTTATGGTTTTATTATATGCCCATGGTTCATATTATATGATTGATGATTTTAAATACGGTTGCATGCATGTTTGGAAAACGGAGGGGTAAATTATATGTTTTACTTATCAAATGATTTTATAAACTTGAGTTTCGGTCCACTCACCCTTAATGTTTTTGGTAACCCCTCCAGGTCGTGATACTGAGGTAGAGGAGGAACCTGAGGCTGAGGCATAGATCTACTTCTGCGTACCTGAACCCTGTTGGGCGGTGTACCCGCAGGTTTACTATAGAGTCGTGCTCGCAACTTGTAATTTTGGATTTCATCTCTTGTCTGACATTCGTTTAATTCGAATTTGATGTATGACTTTAATTTGGTTATTTATGCATTTGATGTTTTGAGGTTAAAATTGGTATGAATTACTGGGTGTCAGACGGGCTGCTCGAAGTAGCAGGATTGGTTGTTTCTTTTGAGGGGAGTTGGGGCAGCATGTGACGACACCTTTTCTGATTGTAGCATTTGGGAGTCAGGTGACTACATGTAGGGCCAATAGGGTAGGTGGCAACCAGAGGGGACACAGTCAACATGCAGGTGGATGAGAACGTATGTTTGTTGTTACACAAACAGGTACTTTTTCTCTCTTTGGTTGGGTTTGTATTTCCCGGAGTGGTTTCAGTGTTCCGTTGTGCGTGTACTCTGTGTGGTTTTGTTTTACTTTGTTTGGTACTATGCTCTGTATAATGGTTGACTTGTGGATGGTTTAAATTCTCCTTCGTCTGACAGTGAAATTTGTGGTTTTCGTGAGGTTATTTCGGTCTTTAGTGTTGGGCTGTCAGACGGGAGCAGGGTTCACCTCGGTTATCGGGGTGATAATCGGGGTGGGTCCTGACAGGGTTACTCAGGTGTTCATGAATTTCGGGATTGTACGTGTTGGTAGACGTAGGTTAGTTGACCTTTGGGGTTGATCGGGAGGATGGGCTATATAGGGTACATGTTGGTTTTGTCTCTGGAGTTCTCGGGGGTTCGTTAGTTGTTTCTCGTTTTTGTGCTCAGAGAATACATGTTGGACACGTCTCACCTACTGGTGGAGTGACCAGATGAACTCGAGGAGAATTTTGAGCTTGGTGAGTGGTCTGTTCAGATCAGGGATCAAACATATAAGGTGTACCGTGAGGTGACTTTTACCCTATGTAGTTGTTTTGTGGAGGGATTTTGACGTGGATGAGGCCACATTGGATCTAAGATATTTATACAGGATTAGTTTCCACATTTTTTTACAGAGGTAGATGTGAATTTTGGGGATGAAATTTCTCTAAGGTAGATAGATTGTGAAGACTCGGACATTTAATTACATTTTTACTAAAAATTACAGGGATTTTTTGGGATTTATTAGTTGATTGGACCATTTTCCCCTTGGGTGTTTGGCTTGGGATTCCTCTTTGGGGAAAGGCATTTTCAAAAGGGGGAAGTTAGGATATTTTGGGGAGTTTTTTTTTAGCCACATGTTCTTCTTATTCAGCATTATCACACATATCTCTCCCATTCCCTCAAACCTGTGCAACCAAAACAACCCATATACCCATTATTTTCCATCTTGATTTATGGAGGTTTTTGGACTAAACCAAGGCAGGAAACATGTTCTATGGACTCTCACGATCAAGATTAACCTAGGTTTGAAGGTGGGAGGACTTGGACACTGCTGGTACATGAGGAGGAAATAAACTCGAAAATTTGGATGCTCATATATTGGAATCCAGGTATTTTTCTCTGAATTCTGAGCTTGGATTTGGATTTATGGGATCAAGTAGATAGATTTTGATATAAAATTTATCGAATTTGGTTGAGAAATGAGGGAGTTATGGAGATTTAAAAATCAGGACTTTAATGGAGGTTTTTCAACGGCCACGGCGGTGCCACCGTCGTCTCTAGCGAGGGATGACATCATTATGATGTCAGCATGCCATGTGTCATGATGACATGTCAGCATGTCACGTGGCAAGGATGCCACATCATCGGGCCAGGTGTCAAGCCACGTCAATAGGGTGCCACGTTAGCAGGTACTGATGTCAGCGGGTGACATCGACGATGCGTTGCAGCACGTGGGGAAGGCTGTCGGCCTTCCACCGACGCGGGGCGACACGTAGGTGTGAGTTTCGAAGCGGGACTAGCTTGTTCAAATATTTTAGACGAACTTAATTCAATAGTGGGGATTACAAGTCGATCAGAGTTCGTTTAGGCGTAGTTTTGGGTGGTTTAAGCCTCATATCACATGTTCGGATGCGTATACTATTTCAGGGTTTATGGGGGGTTTACATACGAGGTTATATGGATTGTTGGTGACCCCCGGTTGTTACTTTAGCAGGCCAGGACGCTACGAGGACTTGAGGAGCACATAGCTCGAGATTTAGCGATTGGTTGGACTGTGAGTGGACTGTTTATTTGTTAAATGTGATGCATGCATATGTATAAATTTATATGGTTTTATGGCATGGTTTGGGTTGCTATGGTTTGAATATATGATTCTAAATGTTTTCTGGATGAATGTCTGGCTTTAGAATATATATTCGAAATGTGATTTTCTATATACAAGTTATGATGGTTTTTGGGAAAAACCGAGTTTTAGGCTTAGACCTAGGTTGTAAATGTTTTTGGGCTTTTTGGGGTATTTCAAAAATAGGTTAAAAGATATTTATGTAAACTTTTTTACAGTATGGTCGTCCTCATACAATTTGATCGCTATTCTGGAGTTGGACTCCGAGAATTCCCGGATACGAACTCGAACGTTATCGGAGTTGGACTCTATACGTGTCAACGAGGTTAGACTCTGCAGATTCTATGATGTCTACACATAGTATAGGGGATGTGATGATTGGACCAACGGGATTCGAGGTTTGAATATTATTGGCTATTTGTGTCTAAATTTTTTTGAATTGTTTATTACAGGGATTTCAGAGAAATGTGGGTCAGAGATATTCATATGTTTTACATGATTTATGTTGGAACAACGATTTTATATATATAACTATTTTATCCGAGATAAAGTGTTTATCTACTCATGCATGCGTGATTTTATAAACTGGAGGGAAAAATGATTATTTCGGAAAATAATTTTCCAAAAAAATAATTTTGTCCACTCACAGTTTTTATAGTTTTGGTGCCCTCCGGGTTGATATTGTGACGAAGGCTGTATTGAGGTTGAGGCTAGTTACCTAGGACTGCGTGCTCTAGTTAACTAAAGTAAGATTCTGGTTGTTTATTTTCGTGTATAGTGCTCTGTGTAAGTATTTATTTTCGAGATTTTGTTTGTGGTTAGTACGTGGTACTTATCCTTTATGTGACACTGGTTTTGTATTTTATATTGGACTGAGTGTACTTCGGGAATTTTAAGTGTGTATCTCAGACGAGAGTATGCCCTTTCACGAATATCAAGGGATATTCCAGGGAGGGTCTTGTCATGAATTGAACAAATTTAAGAATGATATTTTTTTACACGAATCGATACACAACTCTAACATGCACGAAATTTATTCGGGTCAATCTGCACGATTAATTTTTTTGGGCCAACCTGTTATTACACATTTAACAAACAGGTTGGTTTCGGGTCAATATATTAACCTGTATAATAATATATTAACCCATTTAATAAACGGGTAAATTTTAGGTCAACATGTTAACCCGTATAATGATCTAGATATTAACTCGTTTAATAAATGTGTCAATTACTATTTCATATATCTATCCATTTAACTACCTATATGCGTATTAAATTTTATAGTTTATATATGTTAAATAGGTCATAGATTAATCGGGTTTTGAGGATAATCTGTTTATTAAATGGGTTACACGGATTATCTGTGTTATTAACAAATTGAGTTCATATTGGATATTTTTGACATGGTTATTAAATTATTCATATTAAATATATTTAGATAAAATAAAATTTATAACACGATATAAATTTGACACGACTTGACCTCTTTTTAGCCCTAAACAAATAGTGTGTTTTAAGTGCTATTATCGCCTGGCACCTTTTTTTTTCCTTTTTTTTTTTTTTTTTGATCAGTTACCTTTCTTTTCTTAGGGTGAATTGTGAGAATAGAATGAAAAGTGCACTAAGGTAAAAAGCCTAAATAAAATTTGGTATTGGGGGTTCGAATAGAAATCGCCCACCGAAGCTCCTCTCTCCCTCTCTTGGACATTATCCTTTCGGAATCCCAACCTTCGTTGAAAGCTCTGAAAATTCAACTCCTGAACTCAAACTCCTCTTTTCTCCATTTTCCCCTTAATAGTCTTTTTTAATTGGCTATTTTTCTTAGCCCGTCTTAGTTCCCAATAGAAGCAAAGAGTCTAGAAGAGCCGCAAAGACAACAACATTGCAGGACGAACGCGGCCCTCAAATTCGCTTCCTTCAAAAGCACTGGCAATAGTGTTTTGGGTATACCTTGTTAGTCAAGAATTGCTGAATTGGTCTCTTAAATTATGTTATCAGTTGGCAGTTGCCTTTAGAATTTCATTTTCCATTTTCAAGGTTTTTAGATAAGTATGCAAGGATTGCTTAACACCTTCCCACATCAAATTTGCTTTAAACCCTTCATTTTCAATCATCATGATGTTCATAAGCTTCCAATAACAAAAGCTGGGCTTTTAACCCAAAAGTTTGAGCTGGTTTTTCCAAGAAGATATTGCTTAAATATAGGAAGAGATAATAGTGCTATTAGCTCTAGGAGTGTTGACGATGATGATGAAGAGGGAGAAGAAGAGGAAGAAAAAGGAGATTTTAATGTGGATTGGAAAAAGGAGTTTCTTGGGCAGCTTGATCCTTTGGGTTTAAAGGACCCCAAGAAGAGGAAAAAGCAGCAAAATCCTAGGTTGATTGATGGAAATGAGGATATGGATTGGTGTGTGAGGGCAAGAAAGACTGCTCTAAACGTGATCGAGGCGAAGGGCTTGTCTCATAAAATGGAAGCTATAGTTACTGTAAAGAAGAAAAAGAAGAACAGGAACAAGAAGAAGCTGGGGAAAGTAGAGAAGATAGACAAGAAAATTGAGGATATTGAAGATTTGGATATTGATTCAAAAGAAGAGTTTGATATGTTAGATATGAATACTCTAGATGGTGCTAGTCATTTAAGGAGAGCTGTGAGTGTGCTGGGAGATGGGATGTTTGAAGAGAAAAAGGAGAAAACTAGGGAAGAGTTTGTTCAGAGGCTTTCGCAATTCTCGGGGCCATCTAATCGTAAGAAAGAAATAAACTTGAATAGAGAAATTGTTGAAGCGCAGACTGCAGAAGAAGTATTGGAGGTCACTGCAGAGACAATGATGGCGGTGGGGAAAGGCTTGAGTCCCTCACCTCTATCTCCTTTGAACATTGCCACTGCTCTTCATCGAATTGCTAAGAACATGGAGAAAATTTCAATGACTGAGACACGGAGGTTGGCTTTTGCTCGTCAGAGAGAGATGTCTATGCTTGTGGGAATAGCAATGACAGCCTTACCTGAGTGTTCAGCTCAAGGTGTCTCCAATATCTCGTGGGCATTGTCAAAGATTGGCGGTGATCTGCTTTACTTGTCAGAGATGGATAGAGTTGCAGAGGTGGCCTTAACCAAGGTTGGGGAATTTAATTCACAAAATGTGGCTAATATTGCTGGTGCTTTTGCTTCAATGAAGCACTCTGCTTCTGATCTCTTTTCCGAATTATCAAAAAGGGCATCAGATATAATCCGCACTTTCCACGAGCAAGAGCTTGCTCAGGTGTTGTGGGCTTTTTCTTCTTTATCTGAGTCTGCTGAACCTTTGCTGAACTCTTTAGATAATGTTTTCAAAGATGCAAGCCAAGTTATATGCTTCTTAGGCACAGAAAAACCAGAATTTAACAGAGAAAATGGTGTGGACAACATAGAAGATCTTGACATTGACGGTGTTATAAGCTCTCCCGTACTCCATTTCAGAAGGGATCAGCTGGGGAATATAGCTTGGTCTTATGCTGTTTTTGGACAAATGGATCGGACTTTCTTTTCTCATGTGTGGAGAACTCTGAGCCAATTCGAAGAACAAAGTATTTCCGAGCAGTATAGGGAGGATATCATGTTTGCTTCTCAGGTTCATCTAGTGAACCTGTCCTTGAAGCTTGAGTACCCACACCTTCATTTATCTTTAAAGGGAGATCTTGAGGAGAAAATTGCTCGTGCTGGTAAAACCAAGAGATTTAATCAAAAAATGACATCATCATTTCAAAAAGAGGTTGCTCGTCTTCTTGTTAGCACCGGTCTTGATTGGGTCAAAGAATATGTTGTGGATGGGTATACTTTGGATGCTGTAGTGATTGATAAGAAGGTTGCTATGGAAATTGATGGCCCAACGCATTTCTCAAGAAATACTGGTGAGTATCCTTCCCATAATAATATTGCAGCATCTTATTTTTGCTTGTGTTGAGTCATTGACTACTTTTGCCTGCTAGTTAGTTTCAATTGATCTCCTTCTGCATTGTCCAGGGGTGCCCCTGGGACATACTATGCTGAAACACCGCTACATAACTGCTGCTGGTTGGAAAGTTGTGTCGGTGTCTCATCAAAAGGTGAGTTCTCACAATTTACATCCATGGATCATCACCTTAGCGGCTTAGCACACACATACACATGTACACAATTTTTTTTAAGGTTTTCTTATCATCGTCTTTGATTTTCTTCCAATGCTCAAGATCGGGTGGCTTCAATCATGCACTCATTTATTATAAGTTCCGGTACCACTAGAGTATTACTATTAGGGAACAAGTACGTAGACGAGGCCCAAGGTATACATATAGGTTATTGGCAAAGGCTGTTCATGGCAAAACTATAAAGCTTAGCCTAGATATTGAAATCCGGTTCATTCATGCTGTGTTTGGATGAAGGATTACCAAGTACCAAGGGATTTAGACCAAATTAATTAGAACTGCACAACAAAGCATTAGATAAAGGGATTGAAAATTTCCTGATGTAATGCACCTAGAGGGATTTGTAAATTACTACTTGAAAGGAGTCATTAGGAAATCCTTTTTCTCAGTTGGTTTTTATACTTATCTAGTGCAGTCAATCCCTAATTCAATTGTTTATAGCACATTTCTTACTATTGCACCTTAAATCTGTTGGTACTTGGAAGTCCTCATCCCGACACAATGTAGGACTGGTGCCAACAGTTCATCACTGAAGAAATGACTCACTGAGCCAAGATCACTAACTAATACAAATACACCGTAGTAGTAAACTAGTTGCATTGTTTTTGGATAACCTTGGTTTCTAGATGTATTTTCTTTTAACAGAATGACTATTTTCTGTTTCTTGTAGTGGGAAGAACTTCAAGGTAGTTTTGAGCAGCTAGACTATCTAAGGGAAATTCTGGAGGAGCACCTATATGCAGACGATACCATCCTTGTATAGTTAATGGAAAAGGTAGTTTCTTTGTCATGGAATTCACTTGTTGAAACATTGGCATTCACTGGCGTTGAAAAATACATATTTGTTAGCTAGTGAAATGCGTAAATATAATTTTCATAGATGCATTTTTGTTTGAACCAGCTGATCTTGAAGCTGATCTAGTAGCTAACAAAATGGAAGTGTTAGTCCATATCATTTATATAAACTGTCTCATGCTCTAAGTGTGCATTTCGGTTTTTGTCGACTGTCTCATCAGAACCACTGTTGTTATCTCCGGTCAGAGTTTGCATGTCTATTTCTTCTGTAGAGTTTGATTTGTGTAGCGTTGAGCTCCTTGGGAGCTCACGGAGCTCATTCTCCCGGTGAGGATCTATTTTGGTGCCATGGTTATTTACTGGGTTGTCATAACTCGAATATCAAGGCCAAGTAACTCGTTAAAGTTGAGTCAAGTTTTTGTCCTTTTGTTTAGTTCCATTTATTTCATGGTTAGGTTTTATCAACTGTTTAATTACATTCCATAACTAGGAAAATTAAGGGCCCGTTTAATACTTGGTTTTCATCTTTTTTTTTATGCTTGAGATGTAAGGAAAGAACTGATGATGATTATGATGAAGTGTAAAGGACGGATAATGTGGAAGAGATGGTAAATGCATATAGAAGAAAAGTAGACAAAATGAAAAAATGAAAAAGAAAAAAAAATATTTACTTTCTTGATTTTATTTTTATTCTTTAATTTTTTTTTTTTCCCTCTCTATCCCACCACTACCCTTTATCTATCATGTTATAAAAATTGAAAATTCAAAACTATTATTAAACGGGTCCTATGGGATGTTTGAATTGCCGATTGACCCTCGCCTAAACAAATACTTGGGCTATAATTACGAGTTATCACTACTGATTTAGTTGATAGTTCTTTTTATTTTGTAACGGAAGGTGTTGAGTTTGGTTTTCATAAAAGGCAAGGTTAACAATAAAAATGTATAATTCACCAATGTTGTTCTATAAATTTAAATAAAAACACTTGGCTTGGGATGCAAGTTAGATGCGAAGCAAACTGCTTCACAAGCTCCAAACAGAGTACAACCCCAACCGGAAAGACTGAGGTACAAGCCAAACTTGCAACTAGAAAGGTTGCCGGTATCGTTAAAAATGTAGGGCTTCCAGATGTGAGTTGAAGAAGCTGGAAATTCAAACCACGGTGGCCTCCATTGATGTGAAGTTCCCTATCAAACGTGAAGCCCTTGCTTTCTCATCGATCCATTGAGGTTGCTCAAGCTCTGGGCTTCAGATCTTTCTAGGGCGAGCCCAAGACCACCACTCTTCATCTCTGGAAAACTTGTTATCACCATTGTGAAATGTAGAGGCAAACTTGTGCAATGTGACTAAGAAAAGAAAGTGGATTACGGTGAACTACGACAGTTCATCCTTCTGGGAACTAGAATACTCATATATATGCATTTCAATGCACTTATGACTATAAGATTCACTATTAGCAGAGAACATATTAAGCTGGGTGTACAGATCAAATCATTAGATGCATGTTAAATTTCAACTTATCAACTCCACATCTTGTTTTTTCAGTAAAAGCCCAACTCTACACCCCATTGTAATGTAAGAAATTATTAGAAAAATAATAGTTGAAACCAAAGATAAGTTTTAACTATGAAATACCAACAAATTAAGATGTATAAAGAAAAGAAAACAAGTCCACCAACTACATATATCAACTCTCTCCCATTCCACACTAATATCTTATATCAGCCATTCAAGATTCAAGAGTTGATATTTCTCATTATATATGTATTGAATATCAATTTTATTTTTTACGAGTGTCAAAATTTAAGAGTTGACATTTCTCATTATTCAGTACGTATGAATATTATTAAACTATTAGTATCCATGGTAATCTCAAATTATGTCATTAATAATATTATATCATATCTATTTCTTATAGGAACAATATTTGAATTCTTATTAGTAATGATGAGATATTTTTATTTTTTTATTTGAATGTTATAATGATAAGATATTTTTATTTTTTTATTTGAATGTTATAATGATGAGATATTCTTTTTTTTTAATTAATTTATTTTTAACATTTATTATAACAAATAGATACATATCACCAAATTAAGTATGTATCACCAAATTAATAAAAACTAAGGATGTATCTTATTTCCATATGAATATCTCATTCTTATAAATGCATGTAGAAATTCTAGGTTGATTTTTTTTTTTCCTCTTTTACCAAAGAAATTCGATGTTGAGTTGAAAACATTCACTTGTGCTCCCCATGTTCAGTCTGATTGAGAAAAAATAAAAGGGTACGATAAGGTTAGATTGATTGTGTGCAGTGCAAGCATGCCAGCATAGCATGTTAACTCCAGCAGGAAAATTGGACTTTTTGTCATTTTTTATGCATAAATTGAGGGTTTTGGTTATTTTATTTTCATATTCACATTTCGTCTGTTTGTTGAACTTGAAAATGATATGTCCTCGTGCCATTGGCAAATGGTCGATCCCAACACATGTTGCTTCCCGTTAATCACTCTCTCTAGTACTTTTTAATTTATCGACGTAGATAAATCCATCGATGTGGGACAATATGATGTGTAACTCTATAAATCGTCTTTGCCTTTTCATTTTTTAACATCATCATCATATATATATATACACATATATAATGCATGAAAGAGAGATGTGGAATATTATAGAATGGAAGGGTGAGCCCATTGTTGGGGGAGGGAAATGGAGCTAAGATCTTCCAAAGGCAGATATGCCAATGCTAGAATTGATGCTTCATTTCATGATTGAAGCATTTGTCAATACAGAACATGACTCCATCCAAAAGCCAATTAAGCCAAGACAACACACAGCTTGCAATAGAGTGACACCTCACCAACTACAGCTGCTATACGTTTTAGCCACACAATGCATTCGCTTGAGCAATTTGAAGATCCCACCCCAATTAAGGTTACCTTATCAAAACTCAAAAGGGGATCCTAGCGGGAGCATATATGAATCCTATAAGAATCTAGTCCTTAGCTAAGGAATTGATCGATGGAGATTCCTATCTGATGAATATTCAACCATAATTTGAAGGAGATGTTGGATAAAATTCTAGCTTATTTTGGCTATTGTTGTGATCGATCGGAAGTAGGATTTTTAATCATCTATTCATTTTCTTTTTTCTTTCATTAAAACGAATCGACGTTCACAATTAATATTTGACGAATGAGTACTTTATAATACTATACAAGAACTAAATCAAATATTACAAGTCATAATATATTAATATCTGACGTAAACATTTCAATTTATTTGAAAAAAAAAAGACCAAATAAAAAAATAGAAGGCAGAATCTTCTAGGTCTTGTTTAATTAATGAAAGACAAAAATTAAAAAATGAAATATGGAAGCACATTGCATTTGGAGTGCCGTCTGCTCTTTAATTCTCTCTCTGTCGGTTTAAGAAATTAAGGGACCACAATTTCAGCTTCTTTTTTTCCCATTAAAATGCTTACTTTGCATGCTGAAAATCTCACAATTATAGGAATCAATTAATTTTGTGTGTATTTAAATAATTATATTATTTCATTAACGTACTTTATATTTACATCATCTCTTGCTTTAGATATATTTTATTTGTTGGAGTCTTCAAATCTTAATGAAAGGAAGCTGAAAAAGTCAAGTGATCTATAAGCTGAGGCAGGCATCTAGTAGACATGTGCCACTTTATAAAAAAATAATATATATATGTATATATATATATGCTCTCCTAACCAAAATCGATTCTGTATGTTTTTGGTCATAAGGAAATCAATAATATCGACCATAAAATACATAATCTCACCATTGCCGACACTTCAAACAACTTCATTCATAGCTCATGTCAAGATTTTTAGAAAGACATGCCATTCGTCCATTGTTATGCTGCATGTTTTTTAATTAAAAAGTTTTTAATATTTCCGATTATGTATGTGTACCTTAATAACTACTAATTGATTAATGGTTTGTATGATATAAATCTCGTGATAAAATCTAATGTAACTTATGACTGGTACCATTGCGTTTAGCAAACCTAGTGAATCATATTACTATTTAAGCAATCTCCATAAGTTTGCTAACTTGGATCCAACGAAAATCCTTTCCCCCATAGCTTAATTACCCGTCTGATGCTCACTTTTGTTCCTTGTGAGTCTTCTTCTTTCTCTTTTGTTCCTTGTGGTAGCAATCTTGATGCTCATTCCCTAACTAAGTTTGCTCTTAATTACCGGTATGATGTAATTTGAATAGAGCAAGCTCCCCTTTGGTTGGAGTTTATCCTCACCAATAACATAAGGAATGTTGTTTATGATTAATTCAAGTCTTTATTCATGGTTTTTTTTTTTAAAAAAAAAAACTTTTGTTATAACACAATAAAAAAGGAAAAAGAAAAGGGCGTCGGCTAAACCCTACAAAAGAACAAATTAGACATTAATGTAAACCGAAGCTTGGGTTTAGAAGATTGGTAGCAACCTGCCACCCTTGAATAGTTTAGTAATCCAAAGTGAATTCGTAGTTGTATCAATGTAGGGTTACGGAAGGATTAAGACTTAAATAAAAACCATAACAGTTGAGTTGGGTTGATTATGGTATTAATATTTTCCAAATTGAGTTTGTGATAATGTTAGAAAACTCAGAATGTGAGGTTGCTGACAAGAAGAGTAGTAGCTGGCAATAAGTAATAGGACAATCCATTGCCTTCATACATTGCAAACCAGGTATACCATGGAGAGGGAGCCCCGAGCTAGCAAGTGGGGATCTCACACTCAAAATTGACACATGGCCAGCTGCATTTTATAACTAGCTGCTACAAATGCTTGTTATTCAGTCTTCTTCTTCTCACTCTCAATAATGGAAAAGAATATTTAGGGTATATGCCACATGCTGGATTGCCCCTACCAAGCAAAAAACCAAGCCTTAAATGTATTGCACAAGACATCGCAGATTCACAAATAGTTGTTCTTTACTTGCATGCTCAATCATAAAGAGATGAAATTTTCATTCGTAAAGAACCCATAATTTATTTTTGCTGACACTTGTTGTTATATATAAGTATGGTGACGTTGTGAATTGACCCAAAATGGTGATTGCAAATGAAGATATATTGGTTGTTGCTCCAACCAGCCCATTATTTTGTGGCATATCAATATTATCTCTTGAGAGCTCAGAGCAACTTGTATTCGAAGTTTCCATAACATGTATTCTATTTTATTTTATACACATAAATAATTAAATAATAAACAAATATACGTAAGTAGACAATTATTGAAAACTTTATTGTACATTGTTGACACATTATTATTACAAAAGCCGGCACTGGTGGTTATTATAGTGGCTAGCTAGGTCTCGTGCACACTGCAAGAGTGCAAGGCACACTTTGATTATTTCATTTAGGTAAAGTTAAAGTTTAAGACGGATAATGACACTTCACATGCAAGTAAACACCAAAAATAACAACCGGCCTACTTCAAATCTCTTTGTCGAAAATGCTAATAGAATTTTTTAGAATTTCTACATGAAATTTCTAATTAATTATTTTTATAAATTTCAATTAATATGTGCCAATATCACACGACGATAATAATTTTAAAATATATATCATTCAAAATTTATTTATTTTTTTCTTTTTTTTTTTGGTAATCCAATTTTTCCAAGAAGAGTAAATAAAGATTGAGACAAGGCATGAAAAGTGAAGCAAATGATCCAGAAGTTCTTTTCCCTACTACATGTCGGAGAATGTTTATTAGGACAAAATGGTGAGTGATTGTGATTTGAGTGATGCTTTGTTACCTTAAACCTTATAAAATCAAGGAAATTAACTCTTGCCCTAAATCTTATTCATGTTCCAATACATTTAGGGCACGTTTCATTTATAAGTTCTTTTTGTTTATTACTAGACTATTGGTACTAGCTGAAAAAGTGCTAATTTTATTTATTTTTTTGTTAAAATTAAAATAAATCATTTAATTCATTATAATTTTTTAAATACAAATCTTAACTACCTGAGTTACTATTTTTTTTTTCCATTATTTCCATCAACTAATTTTTATTATTTTTAATTATAAATTTAATATTTAATTTTACCATTATATCTCTATCTATGAAATAATTTAAAAGGTATTTTTCTCAAAAAATTTTGGTGAAATTTTTTACCACTAGGACCACACTTTCAGTTTTTCCTTGGATGCTGCTTTTGGTGCTTTAATGTCACATCCCACAATTTTCAGATGCAAGGTGGGATCCTCAGACTCAGACAAGCAACGTGCATTACAAAACTTTAGCAATTCTTCGTGTTTTTTTGTGTTGTGTCTTGTATCATCATCAACAATTAACAACACCACATAAAATTCACCAAATTTGATAAATTTATAATTTAAATTTCATCAATGCCTAACCTTTTTCTGTCCCTATGATTTCAGCCCTGCCAGGTCATTCTTATCAAGATTATTATCGTGCATTATCTAAATCATTATATCTAGATCATCTTCGTAAAAAATTAATAAAATTGAAGGTCATTCATATGTACCAAATAAATCAACCGTTTTTATAAGATTGAAGATCCTCGTGGCAAACTGTACATTTAATTGATATATGAATGATTAAATGGTATTAAATGTTGTTGATTTTTTACGGAAATAATCTTGACGTGATGATTTAGAAAATGAACGGTTTTAATCATGACATATGTACGAAAAAAATTCGATAAATAAAAATAATGATATAAGAAATACTTGCAAGAGTGGCATGCAACTATTGTCCTTTAATCAACGATTCTGGTGTTTCCTAGGGTATTCAATGACACTTGCCGATGTACTTGTAAAACTGAAAATTTTCTCGTATATTTGAAGTTCAATTCGATCAGGTACAAATCTAAATCACTACTCATGTATGAAAATTGTCCAATGATAAGTAAATTTTGATTACAACGTCAACTAATTCTTTTTCCTCATCCAGGAGCTTATTCCCCATAATCCAAGGGAAAAAAAAAAAAAACTATAACTGGCAAACCCAAGAAAGAAGAACAAAACTTCACAATTACAACCAAACTATTTAGAGAAAATAATACCATCTCCTTGTCCTTGGAAAAGAAAAGAAAAAGCATGATATCTCTTTCCTCCTTCACAATTCACTCTATAATGCCTTCAATGATAACTACTTGTATCTTCCAGTTCGCAATCGATTCGTTAAGGAAGGCGCAGCAAGAACCCTTTTTTCCACCGGCAAGATGAATTCTGGTGAGCTGAAAATAATACAAGTTGAAACGAACATTTTGCGACCCCACTCACATGTCTTTGTTGAAGAGGAGAAAGATGTTGGTAGGGCATGAGAAACAATAAGAGGGCCTTGTCGATCGATTAATCTTATATAAATTAACTACGAATGCAGTACCACTAAGAGCTGGGGATGATGGTTCCAACATAGCCAAATCCACAGATCATGAATGTGAAGGTTTGGAGGAAGAGGTATACAAAGTAGTTGTTCTTCCCGTGAACAAAATCATAGCATCCACAGATGAACAGAAAGAACCCGAATCCTAGCTCCAAGAGATGAAGCCTGTTGATGTTTAATCAATGATCAAACAAATTGAATTTTACATTTTGAAGGGGAAATTCCACATGTTTTCTTATTAGAATTCAAAAAAGCGTAGAAGAAATTTTACCTGTTTCCGAACTTAAATTTTGGCCTTTTGAAGAATTTGATGGGTGGTTTCTTGGCGGCCTCTGCTGCTTTGTTCTTGACAATGTCTCCTAGTTTCTCAGTGACAACCCACTCATTTGCCCTACCAGTTTCCAGTAGGCCAATCAAAGTAGCCTTGGTTCGGTGCAAAGACATCACATTCTCAAAAAGGATCCAGTAAAACAAAAGGTGAATTGACCTGTAACGTTCAATAACAAAATTGATCAGCTTGATGTTTGGTATAAGAACATGTCAAAGACAACGGAGGAAGAAATAAAACGTAGAGTCTACCTTGGAGTTCCGACTGAGTTCAGAATGGTGATGATGGAAGGAATATACACGGCTCCCCAGATTGGAACATAAACTTCAGGAACCAAAATGGTCAGAGGGAGAACCACACAGTAAAAGAAGAAGGTCACCATGTGAGCTATGATTTTTCGGACAAAGAAGAAACTGTATATGACATAGAATTTCTTCCACAATGTAACTTTCTGCAGAAACACATACGAAAAAACCAATCAGAAGATATGAATATGAACGAAGAAGAAGAAGAAGTTGCAAAATGATTAAATCTTACTCACCTTAGTTCTTACTATCTCCATCACCATTTTCCTAAACAGATTCGCCGGGCCACAAGACCATCTGTGCTGCTGAAACCGGAAAGCATTGAAAGTACTGGGAAGTTCACTTTTGACCTGAAACAAAGATTGAGATTGGAAATTGTGTTGATTTCATCTAACTTAGCAGAAGTTGAGATGTTAGCATGTCACATACACAATGTAACATACAACTTTAGTAAATTGATACCTGCAGGTCACCAAGGTACACAAATTTCCAGCCTCTGAGACTAGCACGAACAGCAAGATCCATATCCTCCACTGTTGTTCGGTCTTTCCACCCACCGGCCTCATTGATTGCAGCAATTCTCCAAACACCAGCAGTCCCTGCGATGCATTCATATGTCAACTTCATATACCATATGAGTCAAAGAGAAAATCTATTTACGAACTTAATTACTTTACCAGCAAGTAACTAGGAATTACTGTGGCTGGTTAGTCCCTAATGAGGCTTTTACTAGAAGAAAATTTTTAGAGAAAGAAAAAAAAAATTAAAATTGATACATCAGTTTGACTATTGAAGACCATATACTTCATTTTAAAAAATTCAAACCTTGGTAACGGCATGATTTCAGGCAAGAATGAAGGACCTACAAGTCAACCAGGTCTATTTTTTATGATTATGACAATGGAAATAAATAATTAACAATTTTTTTTTTTGAGGGAGGATGATTATAACAGTGATGATGGGGATGCCAACATGGTATCTCCCCCTGCAACCCTAAAGCCACTCAATACCTTCGTCTTGCAGACTGGGTCAATATTCTTTTGTCAAAACGTATTTTTCATCATTTGTTCAAGTCACTCTCATATACCAACTATATCTATCTGTCAAATTAGTCCCACTTATTGGAAGCTCTGAACAAACACTATGAACATGTCAAGCAATTAATAACCAGCAAGAGAAAAATTCAAAGTGAAAAGACAGTTTTTCTGAGAAAAATAGCTCACCATTGAAACCAAAGAAAGCATGTGTTGCTGACCCTACTTCTTGCTCAACTGTGAAATGATAATCCAATGACATCTCCTGCATTCTGGTCAACAAGCACTCATCCGAATTCACTGCCAAAAAAAAATATTAAAATTAGATAAAAAAGAATCACGTCACATAATTACTTTTTAATATGCTAATGTAACAAAATATATAAAATAATAATGACACATCACCAACAAAAACACAATTCAGCACCAACAAAAACACAATTTAAGAAAATAACAAGAACAATAATAATATTGTGGAGCCTATCAATAATAGAAAATAAAATAAAAAAGTACATAAAAGCAGGGAGCTGGTCTGGTGGTCACGTGACACAAATGAGGGTCGGCCACGCTAGCATGAGCACGACAAACCAAGTGTCGGTAAAGGCGAGAGCAGAGAATGAGGGTCCATCACAAGGATTACTGTGCTACCCAGTTTTAGCAACACCATAAAAAAGCACGTGGACAGTCCACCAGCAGATTACGAACCTCCGAGTAAAATGACAAATTTTACCGGTTAGCCTCCGGAGGTTGACTCTGTTTCCGGCACTTGCTAAATAATGTTGACCGTTGGATCCGTGCATTCCGGGGTTACATAAGCCAATCTAATCGTCATCAAACTACTGGTATTGTTCTTTTGCAGCAAAATGACAGACCAACCCCGCCTTTCTAGCAAGTGATTATGCCTACTCACAAGAAGGAGATGACACTGACTATGACCTTTGAGTTTGAGACATTTTTATCCTACGTTAAATTACGTCAATTCAATCAAAAACCAAGAGACGATGGTTATATCATCTTTCCCTAAACTCCCGAACGCTATTTATATTACCAGACTACGAAGTTTGATGAATTACAATAATATTATCAAAAACACCAATTCTAACAAAAATCGGGAGACATAAATACGAAAACAAGTACAAAATCAATATTTCGTATGAATTGCGGCTACGTTGGAACACATTAAACTTGAGAACTGGGGAAAAGAAAACAAGAACAATATCAATATTTCGGCCACCTTTTTTTTTGTTATTTCTTTCTTTTCCTAAATTGGGATAATTAAGACGTAACCCACACGAGAAACACACTGATTTATGGCACCAAACTGACAAATTATGAACCACACTATCTCGTTTCAGAGTGGGACCCAAGCAACCCTAGACCCTAGATGAAGGGTTGCTAGACGAACAAGTGTCAAAATCAGAGGCAACCGAATAGGGCTGGAAAGTGGGCCCAACCCCGTGAGTGATGCCCATTGCCATGCACATTTCACACAACGGAGCTCGCCGACGAAAATAAAAAAGAGAAAACGACCCAAATAAGTAAAAACAAAAAGAAAAATCCAAAAAAATCAGACCACCGACACTTTCTGAAAATTTTAATGAGGGCAATTAAAGGGTAAAATGAACATTATCAACATCACTAATAATATTAGGCTTTAATTATATAATTAATTACCGAATCTCCATCGAGCTTGAACCAAAGCAACGTCAGGGTTATTGACCAAGAAAGGGATGGCTCGCCGGAGATAGTCCGGCTCCGGCCGGAAGTCGGCGTCGAAGATAGCAACGTACTCGCAGTGCTTGACGTAGCTTCGCTTGAGCCCTTCTTTCAAGGCACCGGCTTTGTAGCCTCCCCTGGTTTCTCTGATTTGGTACCTTATGTTGATGCCTTTACTTGCCCACCTTTGACACTCGAGCTCCACCATTTGCTGCACAATTTCAGATTTTTTGCTAATTTTATTAGAACCCCACTAGGACTTTTTGGATAATGTGAATTAATTTGCTAATGAGAAGTGAGTCAATGGCTAAAATGTAGCAAAACCCATGTCAGAAATTGAGCTCGAAAAAAGCTCAATTATTGTTGTGCCTGTCAATCTGGCATTTTATCAAAGACATTGAGATATGCAGTGAGACAACGCACTAAAAGCAAAAAAGACCCACGTCGCTTGAAAAATTTGGAAATTTAGGAGAAATGGCGATATGAATGGTGGGTTATTTTCTGAAATTTTACCTTGATTGTATGGTCAGTTGAATCGTCGAGGACTTGGATCACGAGACGATCCGACGGCCATGAAAGTCCACATGCTGCTCCAATAGAGATCTTGTAGACCTAATGACCAAAAAAAAACACCCAAATGAGAACACACAAAGACCACCAAACTCTAAAGCTAGTTTTCTCACAAACCCAGAAAATAAAATTGGAAAATTTAACCAAACACATTAAAAAAAACAGAGAAATTATGATTTTTGATAGCCAAAAACACAAAACAGAAAACAAACCTCTCTTTCATTGAACATTGGGATTTGAATTAGAACCACAGGGAAATTGGAGCTGCCGAGTTCCAAATCCTCCTGAATTTGTTCATATTTATATCGTTTCTCTGGTTTTTTCCAGAAGAGCTTGACCAAAATGATGACAATCCCCATATAAAGCCTTTCGAAGAAAAGCATGAGAGACATGGCCAAAGAAATGTAGACACAAAGAGTGAGCAAAGGGACTATCAATGGTGCTTTGATGAGTTCCCAAATCAGCCCAATTTGACCTGCAAAGTCATATGTCCCTCCCTGGAATGTTTCCGGTATCAGAATTTTGGTTGTGGTCTCAGCCATTTTGCCTCCCTCTCCCTCAGCAAAAGCAAGAGATTGAGTTGTAATAAAAATGAACCAAATCTCAGTAACTCCCTCTTTTTATCGCTCCTACTTTTGGTTGATGAAATGTGACCAATGTGAACCCTTTTAACAAAAAGTAAGACAATGGGCTGAGATAATGTTTGGTTTCAAGAAAAACCCAGAAGGGGGGATATAATAGGAAGCAAACAGATTGGGTCTATCTGTCTAAAACGAAATGTGAACTTTCCCTTTTGTTGTAAGGTAGTGATGAAACTCGCACTCTCACACTCTCAATTCTCTCAAAGATCTGAGAGCCAACGAACCAATACTTGCTCTGCCTCTTGAAGGGAGAGAGACAGGGCAAGGTGTGTGTGGGAGAGAGTGAGAGGAGAGAGTGTGAAGAGAGAGAGAGAGAGAGAAAAGAGGGTGTGAGACTGTGAGAGTATGAAAGAGTGAGAGACAGAAAAGAGGGTGTTTTTATAGTCAGTTTTGATTCTATTTGGGGTGATTTGGTATCATATTTATTACCATTTAGTAATTTAATTTATTTTACCTTTTTTGCCAGACTATATGTATTCTTCTAATTTACTCCTTTTTTTAGGTAGATATCCTTTTTTGCAATCAAGAGAATCCTCCTCCTCTCCCACTTTTTAACTGTTCCAACGCCATGTGTGAGTGGCGTCGTTATTCTCTATTTCTCTGTACTTTCCACTTGCTTGCTGCAAATTACAAGGTATAAAATTTATATCAATTTTCAATATTCCAAATAAAAGAAATTACAATTTACAAGGTTGGACACAAGGGCATCATAGACATTTTCACATTACATGACATCCAAATAAATTTTATACAAACAATATTTTATTTTAATTAATTTAGTGACATGTTTACTTATAACATATAAGTATTAAAAAATAGACCATTTTGGTGTTGAATTTTTCACCTTTTCAATACAGTAAGAATTGTAAATATATGTAAATCTCATGGTCAAATTAGGTATCAAATCCCTTCCAAATTAGGTATCAAATTCCTTCCATATCTACTCAATTAGTAGGGTTATTAAACCCGACACTCATACATTTTCCTTACACATTCTCCATATTTGAGTTCATCATACCTATTCAAAAAAAATTGCCCGTTTAGAAAATGTGGCTATATGCACGTCTTCAATCATTTTTAGTATTTTACGTTCAACGTATTCTTTTCATATTTTTTTTAAGAATCTCAACAATATGAGGATACCTTCGTTAGTATTTTCAGAAATTATTTCGGGAGAACTTAGTGTATGATATCAATTACAATTATTAGATAAATATACGAATAATATCCAATGATCCATCAACTATTCCAAACATAAAAATAATGAGATACAAAATATCTATCAAACGAGGTGCTATCTCATTCGCCTCGCGACGAACATGTAAAAAAATGCAAGCCGGTACACTACATGGTAGGACGGTGCACTGGCATGAGCGCTGCGCTCATACCATATGGTTGGGTCGTGATGCTGGCAATGATTTTTCATTTCATTGCATTTTAATTTATTTGTTTGGTAATAAAATGATATAAATATAGGAGGTAAAAATGTGCAAAATCAAAATATCACCGTTTAATTGACTTGAAAAGTAACTTTTAAAGCTCACTACTCCTTCTGCTCTGAAGTACTGGAGATCTGCAACTCTGCCATGATCATTGATTTTCATCGTTGGAAGGATTATGTGACAACATTATATTTGGCTGATTGAGAGTGATGGGTTTTTGGCAAAAAAACAAAAAATTTAAAAAATTCTACGTGTGAATGAAAAGCACTTCAATTAATTACCAAAGGAAACGAGAGTTAATTTATATGTTGCATGGCACTGAAATTCATATTGACTACGCAATTACGCATTGCGTTTTGAAAAAAGATAAATTTTTGAAACGTCCTTTTGGCTGTGAATATAAATAGAGTATGGCTATAACATGCAAAGGTTGATATGTATTTAATTGGATGGGATAAAATTGAACATTTTAAAATACATGATCAGAAAATAAGTATAAGATAAATAGACTAAACAGAAAATATACTTAAACTTTTGACCAAATGGACTTCATGTTCAGGGTATACTACCTTCAATGTTTGGGTATGCCCAGCACAAATTTTTAACACAAGGTTACAATTCGAATTCTTCATGTTGGGGTAAAAGAAAAATTCGAACTCATAATTTTTTACCACTAAACTAGATATACTACGTGATATTTCAGTGTGTTTTTTGGTGTGCTCACTTCGCTTTTTGGGTCGGGACATGAGGTAATTAGTTGTTGTGCTCACTTCTGTTTAGTTATACTTATCTACTGATCCCCATCAAATTTAGCCAAAAGAAGTAGACCACCTAATCGCAAAACCAATTGAGGGCTCAAGAGACAGATTTTACAGTTCCTTTTATTCATATATTCATTTCTTATTTTGCCTCGAATATAGTAAACAAAAAAGGAATGATTGTTATAAATTTAAAAGTATAATACTTACCTCTTATCTTAGTAATATATTCTTATATCATATATACGATTTTTCAAGCTGCTCTTATATATATATATATATCATAATTAAAATTATGTAACTCATAAATTATCATTTTAAGATTATTTATGTAAAAATTTAGTAAAATTATATATCATTTAATTATTTACATGTATCAACTAAATGAACAGTAACTATAGAGATCTCAATTATTTTAAAATCGTTAATTTATTTGATATATATGAATAGTTAAACGATCTCCAATTATATTGATTTTTCAAAAGAAAGTATATCAAAATGATAATTTAAGTAATTAACGGTGTTAATTATAATATAAATATAACGACAATTGAAAAAATTGAAATTAAAAAAATTGAAATGCTAAATTGAGCGTGTTTCAGATGCAAGTATTTTCAAATTCACAGAGGGAACACTATTGCTATCAGGAGTGTTTTTTCTTCGGCCATCCAAGCAACTTCCAATCCTTGTGGACCCCTGTGGCCCAAGATTTTACAAAACATATCCTAAAAGCATATTCCATTAACAAAATTGAGAATAACTTAATTAAAATGTTAATAACAATAATTCTAAATTACAAACACTTTTAAACCATCTCAAGGAAACACATTGATCATTTGGAAGGCATATTTCGCATCATATGGTGCAAAAATGTAGTCTCTATTACTAAAGCTAATTTATCAATTAGCCTCTATTTTCTCTCTTCCTAATAAAACAAAAACAAAAAAAAACTAAAGGGGGAAGATGGGAAAAATTATTTTCTTCCCTCCTCCTCTCAATCGTTTTTTCTCTTTTTTCTTTTGAATTCGTAATAAGAGTCTATTTGTATTAACTGTTTGGTCTGAGTCATGCTCATATATGAGTTCCTCATCATATTATTTTGCTATTTTTTCAATTCATCTCATTACCCAAAATCTTCCTTCAAAATTTTTTCTTCCCTCAAATCTTTTATCTTACTATTGGAGGAGTTTTACCGTAATATGTCATGTTGTTTTTTGTCACAGTAGTTAGATTGAGACTTTTTACCTTTTATTTGCTTGTATGCTCAATTGGATCAATGGAGATCAAGTTTTCCTCAGATCCACTATACTTTTCAATTCTTCAAGATCAGATGTGATGGGTTTGATGGCGGTGACTGTTTCTTTTTGTGGAGGTAGTTTGTTCAGGATTATAGGTGTTATTAAGGTTTTGGTTGTTTTGGATTTTGTGGGTTTCATTTTTAATTTTGCATAATTTTAGTTATTTGGATTTGTTAGTTGTTAGTGTGACTTTATCTGCACTAGTATTGTCATTTTGGCTAGTGGGTCTTAATGTCACAGCTTGATTTCGATAGTATAATTATACTCTTTCCTATGATATAATTTTTGATAAAAAATATAATTTATTAATTATATATATAAATACATTTGTATGTATATGCATCATTATTGACATCATTAAATATACGGTTTTAATCATTTATATTATTTGTATTATCATTTTTCTAAAATCCGAAAATATATAGGAACTTGAAAGTCGCGGTGAATTGACTGGGAGGAGTCGCAGTATACGAGTTCAATTCGACTTTGAAACTCTTACAATTTATACGAGCATTATCAACGGAGCAAAATGGGGCTACTTTTGTTTGTCTTGTATTCAATCACTCCCCACTTTTCTATTCTTGATACGACCCTTGAATATATAAGAACTTGAAAGTCACGGTGATCTTGAGTTTTGTACAATCATCGTTCATAACTCTTACTATTTAAAAATGTCAAATTGACTATTCGATTTTCTGACTTGTGATATAAATAAAAAATTAACTCACATGAACAATGAGGTCTCATTCTAGAGCAAGATTATATAATATTAGAATATACCTTAAATTGGAGGTCCTATCTCTAATTGTTTGTGCAACACATATATAATCAAGTGCTTTAGATGGACAGCCAGCCCGCTCTTTTTGGGAAATTCCGAGACGTACGATTTATCCTGTGAATAAACCTAGCTATATCTATGCTCATTAATCATGAATAAATTCTATTAGTGATTTAGTGATAGTGATTTGATGACAATAGACTCTGGTATGTACTTATATATGTGTATTTTTGTTAGAGAGTTTTTATTTTGCTAACCAACAAACAAGGTAAAGGAAGAAAGAAAGAAAAAAGGCACCCGATATGAGATAAGATTGCACTATATATGCTAAGGTTTTATATTTTTGCTCGAGAGAGTTCACGTTTATTTTGCTAACCAACAAACGACCTAAAGAAAAGAAGGCGCATGATAAGACATAAGATTGCAATATGCCAAAGCTTTATGGTGTTAGAATTACAAATATGCGTTGATGACCTAAGTGCCGTACCTCACTAAGCTTTTATGCTAAAAATAAGTGTGTTTTTTAAAAGGAAGGTACAATAATTCATTTGAAATTGTAAAAAAATTGTACAAAACTTAGACACTGCATTAAGTGTGGCCTCATTAAAACCTTTCCGGGAATTTCAACCTGGTTCAAGAAAAAAGAATATCACGTACACGAACTTACAGATGCTTAGAAGTTTATAATAATAAATTACAGATTAAATCTGGAGGCTTCTCAAACCATAAAACATTCATGTTAGAAGTGACCTCAAACCTTGCCGGGAACACATATTGTTTCAGCGTTCACCTGTATACATGGAAATGAATAATTTTTTTTTCTTCCATGAATGTAATATTGAATGATAAAAGAAGGAATTCGAACAAAAATAAATAAAGAAATAAATTGGTGTAAAAAGAGCAATACTAGCATTCACTATAGGGTAAATGTGTGCTCATTTTCTCTACAATTGATTACCAATTTTTTTCCTCTATAAGGTGATAATTTAAATTGTTAATATTTTAAAACCATCTTGTAATTAAATAAAGGTAATCAGTGCAAAAATAAAAATAAAACAAATTTGTAATCATCCAATATTCTATGTATAACTTGAATAGGCAAATTCACTATAAATATTTTAATTATTATTAAAATTGTGGATTGTGTGATATTATGAACTACCAAATGGTTTCTAATCTAATGATTTGACAATTCTGATGACCACATTTACATACCAAAAGTTTTGGTGATTAATTAACTAATAAGCATTTTCTATACACTAATATAACCTCTCTAAAACTCTATTTTTAAATGGTGATCAACTACTGTTTGTAATCGATATTATATGTTTCAGGTTTCGGTCATGTGATGAATGAACAAAATTCAAGTCACTTTTGTAATAAAAAAGGAGCAAAGCCTCGGCGTGTTTTCATCCTAGAGCCCTGTGTCGACTCTCCATCCGCCTTGGCAAAAATGCTGCGGATTTATATCCTCCCTCATTTTTCTCAACACATAATATTCATAAGTAAAAAATATACAACTTTATCTTTATATATAGAAGAATATAATGGGGTAAATTACTATGTCAATTCTAAGAAAGACAGTAATTTTTTTGAATTAAAAAAAAATGACAAAATGTTAATTAAGAAGTTTATTATTATGAATTTATGATTAGATAAAGCAATCAATATATATATATAGTATACATGTGAAAATTATATTCTTACAGCTGGTCAGAGTCCGATGGATTGTATTTGACAGCCATTTATAAGTCTTATAAAAATAGGGTTTCCAAAGCTGATAACATGGAATTAACTTATTATTCCTAATCACACGTTCACACAGCCTAAGCAATTCTCAATCAGCACGTACTATCATGTGGATCATTAATGACATGATTTTCAGAACTCATTAGGTTAAAAAAATTAACATTATTTGAATAATATATGGATATAAGCCAATAATAAAAAAAGAATATTTACGTTCCACTCTAATGATGCATATTCATACCACCTTTTTGATTTATCAAATTATCTTCATATATATCATAATCAAAACCGTCTATTCTCTTAATTATCATGTCAAGACCATCTTTATAAAAAATTAATAAATTTGAAGGTTATTTAGTTATTTATATATATCAAGTAAATGAACGGTTCAGCATGAAAATCTTAATTTTTACTAAACCATTGATTTATTTTATACGTATGAATGATTAATGACCTCTATTATTGTTGATTTTTTTTATGAATATGATCCTGATATAATGATTTAGTTTTTACCAAACCTTTGATTTATTTAATACATATGAATGACTAATAACCTCGATTATAGTTGATATATATACACCGACAATTTGATCATCGAAATGATCGTATAAGGAAGTATCATCAATGTGGAATATATAAGTATATTCCATAATAAAAACCCAGCATTCTGATTATAAGTACAATTTGATTGAAGGATTATGTCGGTCATTTTGTTAAAACTATGGTTTTTTTCCTGTTAATTTTTCTTTTTGCTAGAAAATTAATATACTTCTTATACATATTTCAGTTTAAACCATTTCCCAATGGTACTTAACTTCACCCACTAATTATTAATTATTATGTGCACACTTTGTCATATATTAGAAAAACTAATTTCGTGACAGGACCCACCCCGATTATTGCCTCGATAATCAGGAAGCATCCTGCTCCCGTCTGACAATCGAATCCAAAAGACCGAAAAACCAAATAATATTACAACACACCCATTGTCAGACCAGTGAGATTAAACAAATACAACCGACTGGACCTCAAGTCCTTAGTTTCACAGAGCATAATATTACAAACAAGTTAAAGAACAAATCCTACTCTGTGAACTACTACTCCGCAACGGAAAACTTTATGCTTCTGCCTCTGCCTCTGCCTCAGCGCTAGCCCCCGAACTTGTACCACGACCTGGAGGGTAGTTAAAACAACAAAGTGTGAGTGGACTGAACCAAAAGTTTGCAGAAAACAGTTTAATGAAATCGGGGTTCGCCCTCCAGTTTTATAACACGCATGCATAACCAGTTATTCGAAAAACCGCGTATTAAACATTCAAAATCACTTTCCGAAACACATGTAAAACGTTATAGAAAACCATCACAACTCGTGTAAAATAATACAATATTACCAAAATCCAGAATCCGTCATTTTGAAACATCAATTACGCAAATCAAGTAAAAAATGAATCAATAATCACAATTAAGCCGTTGGATCCATCCGAGTCTTTAAACTCAATATTAGGCCTTCCCGGGATATCAACGAGTCTTTAAACTCAAAATATAATCAATAGACCTCGGGGGTATCACAATGACCGAGTCTTTAAACTCACGAGTCTTTAAACTCAATTTACCGGGCCCGCCCCTGTCATCAATTAACCGGGTCTTTAAACCCAAAATCAGATCCAACAATCAATCGGGTCTTTAAACCCAAAACCATTTATAAACACAATAAACCAGGATTCATCATGCTCCGTGTAACGACCCGTCCCAAATTCCGGGATTAGTTTAGTGACTAATCTTGATTAGTGAGGTTGAACGGTGGTTAGTAGGGCGGAATCAGACAAATTGTGCAAAATGACCGTTTTGCCCCTGGTCGTGGGCAAAATGTTGACTTTTTGTTCAGGCGGTCAAATGGACTTTGACCGATGACCGTGACGTAGTTCGGGACGTCACGAGTTCATAGACAGGTGGCACGTTCGATTCTGACATTCGTAGAGAAAGTTATGGTGTTCGGAAGTTGAGGGGTATTTTGGTAATTTGGCTTATTAGGGGCCAAATGTTGACTTTCTGACCGGGAGGTCCGATGGGCGAGGGCCAAGGACCGTTACGTAGGTATCGTCAATACGAATCCAACGACAGGCGGCATGCCGAAATCGGGGATCCGACGACGAAGTTATGGTCAAGGACGTAAAACGCGATTAACCGAGACTCGGAATAAAATAATAATATAATAATAAAATCTGATTACTTTAATCCAAACCAATCTGGACCCTTGATGAGTGACACATGTCATCATCTCCTTCCTTCCCTAATTCAGGGATCTTTGCTGGCCATTTGGGTTATTCAATCATTTTCTCTCCTCAAATCCTCACCATCCATTCAAACCACAGCTTGAATCCCAGCCCTTGATCTCATCTTCCTTTATTTCTTAAACCCTCAGAACACATTCCTCTCACTTTCATTTTCTCTCAAAACCGTGAGCACGGTTTCCTTCCAAGAACAAACACCACCACATCTCAGCCTCAACCCATGCACCAGACACGTCCAGACGAACCCCAGCCACCTTCAGACGACGGCCACCGCCTCACGGCCGCCTTGCACGGCCGGGAAAACTCCCAGACCCGAGAGGAACCCGATCGGCCCAAAATTGTCCAACCATCCAAACCTTCATATCTGGGCTCGAACAAACGCAGGGATAGGTAAACTGGAACCTTAGGACGACTCAGACCACGACTGGACGGGCCACGGCGGCGACACGGCGGCGGTAAGTTCAGAAACCCGTGAAGACCCGATTTACTTCCCTGCTTCGAAACGTCCGTTTTTGACGTTATGATTGTTTGGTTGTTTTTGAGACATGTCCTAGGAACCTAGACGACCATTTTGGACCATGAACCACGGCTGGAAGCTTGGCGACTCGCCGGAGAAGACGAACCAGAGCCGGCAGCAACTTTCCCGTCGAGTTTCAGGTAGTTAAATCAACCTAAAAATGAGTTTGGATGTCACAGAACCGTAGAGGGGATTATGACGAGTCCATAGGATCAAACCGCATCAAAAATGGTGGTCTGGAACTCGATCTGTGATCGGGTCAAGCCGCGGGTCGACGGCGACCCGGTTACAGACCCGGTTGCAGAACCCGGTACTGTAGCATGACGTCATCAATGTTGACCTGAGTGTTGACCTGGCGCGTGGGGGCGCGTGAAGGGTATTTTGGGGAAACTTCCAACATGACTTTTAATCTATTCGATGTAACGGACATTTTGGGATTGGTTTCGTGTCGATCGGACACCGTCTCGATAGTGTTCGGGATGTCCGAAGGTTTTAAATTAAGTTTAAAAATAAGTAAAAATTCGGGAAAATTACGGGACTTTGATAGGATGTTAATGATGAGGTTAGTAACCCTCTAATGTGATTTGGACAGGATTGGGAGTCCCGGTGATAGTGGTGTGGCCCGGGAGGGCCGGTGGCACACGTATCGAGGCACACGGTTAAAACGGTCTGTGAGTGGACTTTGGTTTTATAAATTCTATGCATGCTTAAATGTTTTACATGGATTATGATTGTGATTGTATGATGTTGGTTTGGTTGTTGGTAAATTGTACGGTTTCACGTATTTCGAGGCGATTTACGTGCTTGCACGTAAATCGAGGTTTCCGGTTTTACATGGATTTTCCATATTTATGACTTGGATATAATGTGATGAAATGGTTTTGAAATTGGAAATATGAACTCGGGCTTGAGGCCCAATTATGTTGGAAATTTCGGACTTGGAGTCCATTTGAAATCGGGCCGGGGGCCCAGTTGGTTAATGAAATCGGGCCAGGGGCCCAGTTGGTATGAAATCGGGCTGAGACCCATTTGAGTTATGTTATCGGGCCAGGGGCCCAGTTGGTTTACAAATCGGGCCGTGGGCCCAGTGGTTCATAAAATCGGGCATGAGGCCCAGTTGGATAATAAATGTGATTTCGGGTCAGGGACCCTATATTTTATAATGGTGATTTTGGGTCAAGGACCCTAAATGGAATTATGTGGTTTTATGGAAATTTCGGGCAGGGCCCAATGGTAATGATGTGATAAAAGGATTTAATAAAACTGTTTTTCCATATACCATCTGGATACAAGGATATATGATGGTCTCCTCCAGATGTCTGGGACACTGGGGAAGTCACGGTGCATTGCCTGCGAGGGGTCATTATACGGAGCAGCCGGACCGTATGATGACTCAGGAGCAGGACTGCTATGATTGACGTCAGGGACGTCAGACATCAGGGATGTCAGATATATGGACCCGGAGAGACCCCGGGCAGCACGCGTAGCTTATGAAACCGTGAGATATGACGTCAGGGACGTCTAGCGTCTGGGACGCTAAGCATCTGGGATGCTGGTGATGGTAATGGTAAAATATGGATTAATGAATAAAATGGCTTATTGGTTGGATATGTGTTATGTGGTAAAAATGAATTATTGGTTATGAAATGGTATGTCGGGTCAGGGACCCTAAATGGTTTTGGATTTATGGATTGATGTTCATTTATGGTCGTGGGTGGTGACCCACATGGTTTTAATATGTATGGTGGTGGTATTCCACGGTTTTGGGCTGAGTTCCCACACTTGATTCTTGGTTAACGGTTTTTGGGCTAAGGCCCTAAGGGCTCGGTTGAGCAAACGTTTTGGTTACTGGTTTTGGTGGCATGCATATGTTTTTATTGGAGGGCATAAATGTCTTATAAATGAATTTGGTAAATTTATTGGTTTTTGTCCACTCACAGCTTTTGGTTTTAATGCCCTTCAGGTTGATCACGGATGCGATTGCAGCAGGGACTGGGACATTGCACACCTCCTCCATCGATCCTTGCGCACTCTGGATGCCCCGTTTGGGCAGTGGCTCTTGGTCATCCCTTGTCTGACACCCCTGGTTGGACGGGAGCAGGGCACATTCCATGGAAATCCCGGGGGGATTGGGATGGGTCCTGTCACAAATGGACTTTGACCGATGACCGTGACGTAGTTCAGGACGACACGAGTTCATAGACAGGTGGCACGTTCGATTCCGACATTCGAGGAAGAAGTTATGACGTTCGGAAGTCGAGGGGCATTTTCGTAATTTGATAAAAAGGGGCCAAATGTTGACTTTTGACCCAGGAGGTCCAAAGGACGAGGGCCAAGGACCGTTACGTAGAACTAGTCGATACGAATTCATGGACAGGCGGCACGCCGAAATCGGACCTCGAACGGGAAAGTTATGGGTCACGGAAGTTCGATTTCACTATGCACGCATTACGAGGCGAGGACACGTGGCTTTTTCTGATTGGGTCAGACATTCTGAGTGGGACATGTGGACCAATAACCTGAAAACGTGGGTTTATGCCTTGAGTGGTGAGATTGGATTAAAATATTAGGATTTAAATAATTAAAGAATTCCCACTTAATTCACCTTTTGATCTGGACCCTTCATCTGATCTCTTCCTTCAATCCAAACCGTCCATCTCATCCCTCCCCATCTGGACAGATTCCACCTTCTCGGATATAACCCAACCCGATACCCCATTTTCCTTCTCCCATACAAACATACATGTCCCTCACCTCACCATCCCTGCTGTGCGTGCACAACCGTGAGAGTGACTGAGGTAGTGAGAGACGACGGGAGGCGGCAGAGACACGGCGGTGATCGCGGCGGCACGGTGGTTCACGGCCAAAGGTAGGTTGACCGAGAGCTCCTCTGTGTTCAGTTTTGGAAGTCGACTTTTGATCGTAGTTTTAAACTCCTGGTTGATCCTATTGAGACCTAGGGACATAAACAGACTCAGTGGACGTGATTTTGAGGCTCAGGTGGCCTGGACCGGGAGGAAGGACGATCGAAAAATCTGGGCTTCGGATTTTTGTTCATAGGTAAAGATCTAGACGTGATTTCTTGTTTTTGATCCCACATACCCCTTAGTTGAACTTGGACGATCTTGTAGATGAAAACCCCGTCGAAAATGATCGAGGAATGGCTGAGAACCAATAGGGTCGACCCGCGGGTCACGGCGACCCGGTTGCAGGACCCATCCAAGCTTGACGATGATGAACAGTACCCGGCACGTGGGTTGCACGCGCAGGGGGTTCAACCGGCGCGTGGGGGCGCGTGTAAGGTATTTTTGGGAAACTTCCAACATGACTTTTAATCTATTCAATGTAACGAACATTTTGGAATTGGTTTCGTGTCGATCAGACACCGTTTCGATATTGTTCAGGACGTCCGAAGGTTTTAAATCCAGTTTAAAAATAGTTAAAAATTTGGGAAATTACGGGACTTTAATAGGATGTTAATGTAGAGGTTAGTGACCCTCTAATGTGATTTGGACAGGATTGGGAGTCCAGGTGATAGTGGTGTGGCCCGAGAAGGCCTATGGCACGAGTATCGAGGCATATCGTTGAACGGTCTGTGAGTGGACTTTGGTTTTATAAATTCTATGCATGCTTAACTGTTTTATATGGATTATGATTGTGATTGTATGATGTTGATTTAGATATTGGTAAATTATACGGTTTCAAGTATTTCGAGGCGATTTACGTGCTTGCACGTAAATCGAGGTTTTTCTGGTTTTACACTGATTTTCCATACTTATGACTTTGGATATGATTTCATGAAATGGTTTGAAATTGGAAAGATAAACTCAGGCATGTGGCCCAATTGTTTTGGAAACCTCGGACTTGGAGTCCAATTGAGTTACGAAATCGGGCTAGAGGCCCAGTTATTTACGAAATCGGGCTGAGACCCATTTGAGTTATATTATCGGGCCAGGGGCCCAATTGATTTATGAATTTGGGTCGTGGGCCCAGTGACCTACAGAATCGGGCATGAGGCCCAATTGGTGTATAAACGTGATTTCGGGTCGGGGACCCTAAATGGAATTGTGATGTTTTATGGAGATTTGGGGTAGGACCCATTGAGATGTTGTGAAATGATTTAATAAAACTGTTTTCCATATACCATCTTGATACGAGAATATGTGAAGGTCTCTTCCAGGTGTCTGGGACACTGAGGAAATCACGGTGCATTGCCTGCGAAGGGTCATTGTGCGGAGCTACCGGACCGTATAGTGACTCAGGAGCAGGATTGCTATGATTGGGCGTCCGGGACGTCGAGCGTCTGGACGCTAGGCATCTGGGATGCTGTACCCGGACTGGGTTCGGGGATTGGACTCTGGATTGAGACCCCGGGCAGCACACGTAGCTTATGGTTATACCGTGAAATATGACGTCTGAGACGTCAGGGACGCTAGGCATCTGGGATGCCGGTTATGGTATTGTGGTAAATATGAACTATTAGATCTATGAAATGGTTTTTCGGTTGGATTTATGGTTTACGGTTTTGGGCTAAGGCCCTAATGCCTTGTTGAGAAAATTTTTTGGTTACTGGTTTTCGTGGCATGCATACGTTTTTATTTGAGGGCATAAATGTCTTATGAAATGTGTTAATAAATTTATTTTCGTCCACTCACAGCTTTTGTTTTTAATGCCCTTCAGGTTGATTCCGGATGCGACTGCAGCAGATACTGGGACATCGCACACCTCCTCCATCAATCCTTGCGCACTCTGGAAGCCCCATTTGGGCAGTGGCATCAGGTTATCCCTTATCTGACACCTCTTGTCAGACGGGAGCATGACACATTCCATGGTAATCCCAGGGGGATTGGGATGGGTCGTGTCAATTTTGGTCTTTTAACATCTGGGGAAGTGTGCCCAATCAGATAAGGACACATGGGCTGATTTAATTGGATATTTTGGGAGAGTGGTCCACAGGGTGTTTGACACCTGGCCAAATTCCAGTGGCTTCTAGCCACTTTCACGGTTACAATTTAAGTGTTTGTGTTTGGGTTTAAATCGTGCAACAGAGAAAAACAGAGAGACTAAGACGGGGGAAATCGATCAGTTCCCAGGGTATGTGAGGCTTTGTGATTGAGTGTGTGTGAGCAGAGAAAAGCTGAGAGTGTGGTGAGTGCACTGAGGTGAGGGTTTGAGTGAAGGAAAGGGTTGTGAGGGTGGTTAAACACAGAAAACCGAGAAGACCGTGAGTCCCCTGTTCGAATTCGAAAATCATGAAATTGTATGGAAGGATGAATAAGCCTAATGGATTGATCACTGATGATCTAGAGGTCACCAGGAGTTGATCCCGCCCAGTTTCAAGCCCTAACATGGACGGTACGTGGAAAAACTCGTGAATGTGACCTATGACTTAAAAAATGGCAAAGTGTATTCTAATGACAGTTAGCTTAATTGGTTCTTTGGGCGAGGTTCTAGACGACAAAAGGAGGCAAATGGAAGAAAAACGAAGGACAGACGTGTCTAGGAACATGAGAATGAAGAAGAGAAAAATTCGAGTTTTGAAGGTCGATCGGAAGGTAGTCTTTCGTTTTTATTCGTTATGTTTTGACATTGTAGTTTTATAGAATAGGGATGGACGTAGCTGTAGGAAGGAAAAGGATTAAAAACGGGACTAAAATAAGCAAGAACAACTGGTGAACCGTCCATGCCGGTTCGGTTCGGCCGGATCGATTCAAACCGGTTCAGACTAGGCTAGACAGAGGAAGAAGACAGTGAACAGTGACTGAAGCGTGAGGCCTACGCACAGCCACTTCAGGAGGCACGTGTGGGCGCGTGGCATGTCTTTTGAGGAAGGTTCCAACACGACTTTTGAAGTATTCGATGTAACGAACATTTTGGCGCTGGTTTCGAGTCAATCGAACACCGTCTCGATATGTTTTGAGATGTCCGAAGGTTTTAGGGCCAGGTTAAAATAGTTAAAAAATACGGGAAAATTGTGGGGTTTTAGTATGACCTTTGTGAAGTAGTTAGTGACCTTAGTATGAGATTTGGACAGGTTTGGGAAAGCCGAGGATAGCGGAATGGCCGGAAACGGCGTAAGTGCGCGCATATCGAGGCGACGTCGGAATGGTCTCATGTGTTGTTATATGTATATATGTATATGTGGATGAGTTTTCACTGAGCATCAATAATCTTCTCCGGAAGTGCCTAGGATGGGTTATATATGTATATATGTATATGTGGATGAGTTTTCACTGAGATGGTGTTGGGTTGAGACCCTCGAGTATTGGTTTTGGGCTGAGACCCATATGAGATCGTTTTGGGACGAGTTCCCACGTGTTTTGGTTTGGGCGGAGGTCTCATGTGTTGTTTGACTAATTTCGGGCTAAGTCCCAAATGGTTTGATGGTTCATGACGGTTTATGGGAACTGGGCATGAACCCTAGAAATGGTTTTCGAATACATGCATATGTTTTTAATGAAGGGCATAAAGGTCATTTATGAAAATGTTTTTATAAAATATTTGTTTTGTCCACTCACAGCTTTTGTATTTTGAATGCCCTTCAGGTTGATCACGGATGCGGCTGTAGCAGAGACGAGATATCGCATTCCTCCTTCGGATCCTGGCGTACTCTAATAGCCCGGTTGGGCAAAGGACGAAAATATCGACGGGAGCAGGCACGTCCCACGCTAATCCCGAGGGATTTGGGATGGGTCCTGTCATCAAATGTGGCTCATGACCTATATATAGGTACTTTTCTATATAAAAAGAGCTTTCGTCTGTTACATCCTGTCTCGTATACTAGGAATTGGAAAGTTAAAAGGACTAAATTACCCATGTAAGCTTCTTTTCAAACCATGCTTATCTCTAAGCTTTCGTTTATGTTACCCAAAACCCAAGTTAATTTCAAGTTCGACTACCATGTAGCTCAGACTATTCACTTGAAGCCCAGTTGTTTTTAAACCTTTTTTGTAGGCACAATTGCTCAACTCACAAACAAGTAAAAATTGGATCATCTTTGTTATCATACACGCACACATCCTTGTATTTTCATATACATATATATCTTTTTCTCACCCCCTCTTCCATGTGAACCCATACAACATCGACCAATCCAGACGCTCGAACTTAGGCTAAAAAATTTCCCTCAATGAGATGAAGATGATGGTGTAAGGAACGACCATCATGGACCACTATGGTGAGCGCATCGAGGACGAGGAGCCTGGTAGAGGAGTGGATTCTTGGTGTAGTTCTGGTCACCTCAGGTAAGCAACTAACATGCTTTCTTGACTATTGAATTTTCAATGTTGAAATCTTCAATTTAAACTAAATGCATGTTGTTTTTGGTCAAGGATTGATCGAGATTAGACTTTGGATATTCTTCATGGATTCTGGACAATTTCAAGGGTTTAGGCTTAGATTCAAGCTTATATGGGTGAGATTCTGGTCGAAATTGGCAATTTACCAGAATCTGACAGTCGTGGATGGCGGCAGTCTAATCGTCATCTCCAGTGAGACTCCGACAAGTAGAAATGGCTGTTAAGATGTAAATTTTTGACAGAATATGCTAACATTGTTAGCATATTCCATTAAATAATAATGGCGTCAAAACTAGCCTAATGTCGTTAAATCTAACGAAATATTCTAATTCCGTTAGAATATTCCATCAAATAGTTAGAATCATTAGTTGACGTTAGTCTTTGCCCATTTGCGACCTAACCGTGAGTTGTAACGATAATATAAAAAGTTTCAAGTTAGCTCACACGCGCCGTCACGCGCCGCCCAAAGTGGCTGCGCATATAGGCCACGCGCCTGCTACAGTGACACTGCTACAGTGTCACCATCTTCACCCGACACCTGCTATTCGGGTCTTCAACCCGCATGTTCAACCCGTCTAATTAACCATCCATTCTCACTCAATTGCTCTCGTTTTTTATCCTAACATCTTCTCTAATCCATTAATTAGAGTTCTAAGTCATTTAACTACTTTGACATGCCCCAAATCGATCAACCCAGACCCGAACAGACGAACGGGTCATCACTCAGAACTCACCCAAAACAGTTCCATTATCCAATTAACTTCACTAGTAGCTTAAGGGAACCTAGACGAACCAAACCATCCAACTAATTGGCCCCAAACTAACCTGGAATTCGTCGTCCTCAAGCTCGACAATTCTCAGAACCAGGGAACTCAATTCTTGGCCAATTCGTGAGTGATGTCCTTCGAAATCGATGTGGTCAGTTTCCTTTTGCTCCCAGAAGACTAATACGGCCCTTGGTTTCGCTCAAATGGCCTCATAATTTGATCTTCGATTTTTCCCTCCAACTGGGTTTTCTCCGAACTGAAACTTGGGTTCCTGAGCAATCCTTAGCCCAAACTCTTCAACTCTTGCACGACTGTGTTTCTTTCACTCCCAGAAATCTCCCTCAGTGTTTAGATTGGTCCCTCAACCCGTAGAAATCGAATTCTGAGTTTTCCCCCCAAAAACCCGAAAATGGTTCTTCACGGTTTCTCTCAATCTCAGCCCTCACACTGATGCACAAATGACCCCAAATGAAACCTCCCTCCACTCCCATACACGGTTAATCGATTCAAACAGCCAGCAACTCGTGGGAGACCAACTGAGGTCTCTGAAAATGATTTCCCGCAAACACAGAAACCAGGGCCATTTTTTAAACTCTCCCGTGCACTTAGCTCTAATCAGTCATCCATGTGTGCCTCCTACTGCCTCAATTCACATAAACAAAACCCACTGACCAGTCCACTAAGCCATAAACAATTGCACGCACAAAACACCACGGCATGGCCGTGTACTCTGTTTTTCACGGTGGTGCTACAGTAACTGCCGTGCAAAAAGACCAAAATGCCCCTTAGTGCAATAATTACCAAAATGCCCTCCAACTTCCGTGACCCGTAACTCGGTCACCCGATGTCCGTTTCAAGCGTGCCACCTGTCGTTGTACTCGGGGCGTCGAGACGAACCTAACGGTCTTCGAGTCATGTGAAAACCAAATGTCAAACAAAAAGTCAACTTTTTCCCCTATAACGTCCAAATTACGATAATATCCCTGAGCTTCCGAACGTCATAACTTTCACCCTGTTCGTCCGAATTGGACGTGCCACCTGTCTATGAACTCGTGACGTCCCGAACTACGTCACGGTCATCGGTCAACGTCCGTTCTACCTTCCAATCAAAAGGTCAACAATTTGACCATACGAATCACAAGGGTAAAAACGTCAATTTATTCAATATTTTACAACATTACATTTTTCGAATTTCCGGGGCGTTACATTTCGCCTCTATTTTCGCTTTTTATAATTCCGAAGAAAAAGTATACTAAAGGGGAGGAGGGAGAAAATTATCTTCTGCTCTACTCTCATATAGTTTGTGGTAATTGTATAATTTGAATCATACTCATATTTGAGTTTCCTATCATGCTACTTTACAACTTTTTCCAATTCATCCCCTTACCCAAAATCCTCCTTTAAAATTTTATTCTTTCCCTAAATTTTGTTATGCCTTACTGTTTGAGAAGTTTGTTTAAATATCTCTCATTTGGTCACAGTAGTTAAATTAGAACTGACATGACCCTCCCCGTAATCTCCATCGATTTGCGTGGGAGAACCTGCTCCCTTCTAAAACGCCCATGAGAAAATGACCCAATTACCCTTGGGGACCAAATAAACATGCTAACCACGTGTCAGACAAGTGATAAACTTACTTCATACCTCGGATACTCAGAGTACACAAAACCACGTGATGCCTCAACCTTCACACAGCCTGCGTCTGGGATCAACCTGGAGGGTGCCAAAACTAATAAAAAGTGTGAGTGGATGACTACGCCCAAACTACGCATTAAATTAAACATGTAATCTGAGTGTTATGCAATTTAAACCCTTTTTGTGTAGATGTAGTATTGGTAAATATGGATCGTTCTTAACCGGGGAAATTAGGGAACATTAATAATGTGTTAGTGGGAAATGAATAAAAGAATAATGAATAAAAGAATTAAATAATAAAAGAATTAAATCATCAAAGAACTAATAAATTAAAGAATAGATGAATAAGAGAATAAAGAAATAAAAGAATAAAGAATTAAAAGAATAAAAGAATAAAAGAATAAAGAATAAAAAGAATCAAAGAATAAAAGAATAAAGAATAAAAAAGGATCAAAGGATAAAAGAATTAAAAGAATAAAAGAATAAAATAATAAAAGAATAAAGAATTAAAAGAATACAAGAATAAAAGTAAAGAATAAAGAATTGAAAAGGGGGGTTTTGAAAAAGAGTTGTAAATATAAAATAAAGAAAACAAGTAAAAATAATTAAATACTTAATTTTACTTCTACTTTAACCTTTGTACTAGTGAACTTTCTTCAAACACATATTTTTACCAACACTCTAACATCATGCTCATATTGAACCAATCACGAAATCATACCTTAATCATCTCAAATACATGCATACATTTTTCATATTATAAATGCACCGAACAACGGATTATTACTTACAATATGATCCACCTTAAGTAAGTGATTTAATGCGCCGAACAGCGATCAAACATTAAATCTCTTCAACTCTATTCTAAATGCCCCGAACAGCGGATCAACATTTAGTTTCGAATTGAAGTTTAAGTACTAAAACATATGAAGTAAAAGAAACTCAAAGTAAAACACATGGAGATTGCATTCTTACTTACAAATGTTAGAAAGAAAATACCAACACATATATTGAATTATAAGTAAAACCAATAACAATAACAAGAATTTACGTAGAGAAGTATGGATTTTCACAAGAATCACCGAACAGCGGCAGGAAACTTGTGAAGATGGAAGAAGAAATACGAGGAATTCGGTCTTAAAACTCTTGAATTGCCTTAGAATTACTTGGCCTAGGTATTTCTTAAGGAAAGCATAAAAATGTGTTTAAGAGATCTCAAAGAAATATCACAAGAACAAAGTAAAGAAGAAATGAAATTAAGAAAAATAAAAATAACATAAATTAAGAACAAGAATTAAAAGAAAGCTAATTAATAAGAAAATCTACAAGAAGTTAAAATGGTCCCCAAAAATGTCTCTCAAAAGAGAGAAACAAAAGAACTAACTAAGAACTAGAACTAAGAAAAATGAAAGAAAATGGAAGAATGAAACTAATTGGGGACTCCCCAAATACATGAAATGACCTCCCTATTTATAGAGGGAGTGCCACAATTGTTTAATTAAAAGTATAAAATTAAAATATAAAAATAGCAATAAAATAGTACATGAATAAGTGATGGAAATGATGAGATTGGGTGGGAAAAGATGCTGATTTTGGGGCAAATATGCTGATTTTGGAGAAAAGTGGCTGATTTTGGGGAAAAGTTGCTGATTTTGGGGCAAATATGCTGATTTTGGGAACTATTGGGGGGCTGCTGGATTTTTGGCTTGGGCTGCTGGATTTCAGCAGCTTCCCACCGAATTTCCTTGCGATTTTCGGTGGTTTCTCATATTTCGTCCATAATTTCTTCGTTATAATTCCGATCGGGACGATTCTTTCACCAAAATGCTCCAAATTCCAAGCTTTATTTATTTCTACAAAAATATCACAAAATAAATTAATTTGTCTAATTATTTATTATTTTAATATTAAAAGTCAAGTATAATGGGTATAAAATAATATAAAATAACGCTTATTTGAGGACTTATCAGTGGACAAAATTAAAGTTTTGGAAAACCATTTTCCGACATATAACTTTAAACCCTCAGTTTTATAAAACATGCATGCTTAGTCAAATAAACCATCATTTTAAAATCAACGCAACATATATATATATATATATATATATGTATATGAACCGTGGGTCCAACCCAAAATCACATAAAGATAATAAGGCCATATGGCCCACATTTTTTTGAAATCACCGGCTCTTAGCCGTTTTGAAAACATTTGTACAAATCACAATTATTAAAAGCTAAACCCGATCTCTCTAGTCCAACCAGCCTAATGTCAAACCTCGTCATACTGGCCTAACCAGCTGCTAGTCCAACTAGCATCCCATGTGCACTATTAGTAGGAGAGTACGGGTCTTACAGGGTCCAACCCCGTCGGTATGTGTGGAGTCCAACCCCGATTACGTCCGAGCCCATCTCTAGGAATCCACAGAGTCCAACACCGGATATAGCGATCCAATAACTTGAGGTTGACCAATCTAGAAAACCGCATCCAAATCGAAATTTATTTTGTCACGCGGGCACCAACCCAAAACAGTTAACACATGGGCCCAGCCAAAAACAATTATCACACAGACTCAGCCCAAATCATTTAATTCTAGGGCACCATGCCCAAATCCTGATTTTTCCAAAACCATAATAAAATCAATAACCATAAATCATATCTATAATATACTCAAACCATTCATTATCCAATAATCATAACCATAATCATAATCAGGTCGTACCATGCCATAAAATCAGTAAAAACATATGTTTAAGCATGCATCGGAGTTATGAAAGAAAATGTCCACTCATAGTATTGTCGCTCACACAAAATATGAGCTGCAAGCTAATTCAAAGCCTCCGGAACGTCTAGGCCTGTCAAAGTCATACCTGATTATCACTAACAATTACAAGAAGTTCATACAATAAACCCTCAAAAACCCCAGAACCGAAAACATTTCCCGAACATGCTTCCCAAGGAGAAAAACCTCAAAAACACCAATCAAACGATCTCCGATCGACCTGAAACAACCATTTTGGATTCAAAACGTCGAAACCTTTCGAATAAGACCAGTTTGACCTCGAAATTTGTGCCCATGCACTCACACACGTTGGTAAAAGTTTGGTCAATGTTGGTCAACGCTGACGTCATCCTAACATCTGATAATCTGACATCTGTGTCAGGACCCACCCCGGTTTCACCCCGAAACCCGAGGTAAATCCTGCTCCCATCTGACTCCCCGACACAACACCAAAGTAAAACTCACACGCAACCACCACAGTACTCAGTCAGACGTAGGAGAAACTATACAACACATCTCGAAGTTAAAAGTTTACAGAGCATAGTCCCAAATACACAGGAAAGAAAACCGATAAACTAGATACACGCACGCAGAAAAGAAAAACACTCCGGGATCCCTCTCGCGACTGCTATGCCTCAGACGCTGCCTCGACGCCGAAACCCCGCTCTAGCTCCACGACCTGGAGGGCAGTTAAAAACAGAAGGTGTGAGTGGACCAGAATAAAAGAAAAGTTCCAAAACCATTTTATAAGAAAACCGGGTTTAGCCCTCCGTTTTGAAACCACATGCATAACTCAATTATTAAAACAGTTATAAATCAATCACCATAAAACATCATAAGAAACAGAAACACTATAAAACGGTGATAGAAATCATATCATAAGCACCACAAACCATATCATAAAACGTGAATATCAAACCATCATTTTCCGATCAAACCTGCTGGACCTATCAGAGTCTTTAAACTCCCGAGTCTTTAAACCCAATCCAGGCCTCAATAATATCCGAGTCTTTAAACTCAACAGGCCTACGGGGGAAATATCAATATATCCGAGTCTTTAAACTCCCGAGTCTTTAAACTCAATCCGGGTCTTTAAACCCAATCTGGGCCCGTCCCCCGTCAAATCAATATCCGGGTCTTTAAACCCAATAACCAGATCCAGCAAATCCAATCCAAAACCATTTGAAAACCAATTCTAAATCCGTATCCAAACTCGAATCCGAAACCACCGGTCCGATGCCCTTCCGGCTCCCCGAACCGTCATTTCGAACCCAAATCCGGAAATTCACTGTTCAACTTTAAAACCAAATTCCGTTTCCAAAATCCGTTTCTAAAACCGAAAATCCTTTAATCACCAAATCATGTTTCAAAATCCCTTTATAAGCATTCAAACCAGTTATCCTTTGAAAACCCCAAAACCATGGCATGTTATTCAGAAATCGACGTTGATCGTAAAACGTGCTGAAAACTGAACTCCCTCGAAAAACATGCAATTATGTAAAACAGTTATAACATATTCAGAAAACATGAATTCACATATAAAACCATAAAACAATTATAGAAAAGCAGTTATGCATGCTCAGTTATAGAGAAGGGGTCCACTCACAGTACCAAGCCCTCAATCGCGTCCCGAACGTTTCGTACGTTCCTCAACTTCCTCGGGAACTCCCGATCCTGTCAACAACCACCAAAATACGTCACTAACATGTCTACTAAAGTCCACCTAAATTCCCTCAAAAATCCCCGGGTCCTAAACGTAACGAATCGGAACCCTAAGCCTTCACCCTCGCGGAACTACATTGAATCGACGTCCGATTAACCTGAAACCAACTCCAACGGACTCGTCACAACACCTAGACCAAAAACCTAATTGACACTTTCCCCAAAGACCGCCGCACGCGCCCCAACGCGCCGCCCAAAGTGGCTGCGCGTGGCCTTCACGCGCCTGCTACAGTGCCACCGTCTACCTCAAGCAAACCCGGTTTGACACAGTTCTGCACCTCGAACCGGCGAGGACGGTTCTCCGCCGTACCTGCACCAAAATACCTCCTCTCTTCACCAACAGCTTCGTCTAGTCCTAGTCTACTCATTCCCGTACTCCATTCACCTCGACACGGCCTAATACTCATCGACTCGAACTCGAAACAAAACCCGAATACTGCCCTGTTTCCTTCTCCGGCCACCCAGGTCACCTCCCATCACGGTGGCTAGCTTAAACCCTTCCTAGGACCATCCTAAACCTCACCCAACTCACCAAGACCGTCGACTTTACCCCAGACTTCACGACTCTACGTTTGAAACAAAACGGAAAAACAGGGCACACATGGCACCTTCCGTCGTCTAGCCTCCACCGTGCACTTCCCCGTCACGGCAGTACAACCAGAAGACACCCAGGCCTCAAATGAGTCCCCTAGACCTCCCTAGACTCTTCGATTCAACCCCTAAACTCATGACTTTCGACTTAAAAATCGACGGCAAAACAGAGTATCGAAAGGGAGAATAAGAAATTACCTGCCTCCTGTCGCCGTCGTGAGCTCAGCCGTGAGGCAGTAGCTCCTCCCGTCCACCTCCAACCTCTGGACACCTCCTCTGGCCTCGATTGGTCGAACACGGAACAACCACCACCACGATCTCTCTGTTCACTCTGGTTTCTTCCCTGGTTTTCCCGTGACTCAACTTGCACTCACACACAGTCACTACACCTCAAAACCACCTCACTACCTCCCTTTCACTCTCTGATCACTCATCCCCTCAGCAATTAACACAAAACTCACACAATCACCGTCCCAATCTGCCAATTCCTTAGCCTCTGTTTTCTGTTCTTCGAACACACACGAACACACGGGCATCCCCCAAATAATTGGACGGTGCACACGCCTAGAAGCCACTAGGCCCTTGCCACGCGTCACCATCCTCTCCTCTCCCTCACATCTGTTTCAATCTCAGCCCTCCATTTGTCCCTATCTGTTGCACACATCCCAGAGCACAAAAGACCAAAATTCCCTTCTGTTTTAACCAAAATTACAACTTTGCCACTACCTTTCTAGACCCGTAACTCCCACATTGTAAGTCCGATGAATACGTGCCGCCTATCGTTGGATTCAGGACGAAAAGATCTCTCTAACGGACCTAAGTCAGCAAGTCAAAACCCGATCATACAAAAAGTCAACTATTCCCCCTATTTTAACCAAATTGGGGTTATGCCCTCAACCTTCCGAACATCATAACTTCCTCCTCGGATGTCGGAATCGGGCGTACCACCTGTCTATGGATTCACAACGTCCTAAACTACGTCCTGGTCATTGGTCAAAGTCCAATTGACCACCCGAACTAAAAGTCAACTATTTACCCGAACTAGGGGCAAAATCGTCATTCTACCCTATCGGTCCAAAAGTACCCAACTAAGTACTACTTAAACTCACTAATCCCACCTTAATCACTATCTTAACCCTGATTTCAGGGACGGGTCGTTACATCTGCCACGTGACACCCCCTAATTGGTGCCATGTGTCATTGCTAACATCACTATGGCGGCATGCTAGTGTTAGCCCCTGCCACATCAGCTTTGACAGCTCGTCATGTGGCACCAACCCTAGTATACCACGTGGCCTAACAAGATAACGTGGCGTGTTATGTCATTGTCGTCAAGCTCTCACCGGGTCGACTCGCAACTCTATAATGGGTCCGTCGACCCAAATTGCAACCCGGTCAGTTCTTCCTTGTCTCTCCACCGTTTGACTCCATTCTCTCACCAGAATGCTCGTAATCTACCCAGGAACAGATTGATGGCATTAAAATTGAGACACCTTACCTGTAGAGCCTCCAACCGAGCTCGAACCTCACGATCTAACTTCGAGCATCCTCCCATGGTTGTTTTATCTTCTGTTTCCCTTCATTTTTGTCTTTGTGAGCTCATCCAAACTCAAGGAATAAAACCCATACACCATAATTGAGTTCCACAAGTCCAAACCAAAATTCCATTTTTGAAACTCACGGGTTACCTGGTTTTTTGGCCAGCCACCGTGGTCCAATCCTTCCTTTGTCGCCCACCCTCTCTCAGCCACTCACAGCCTCACTCCATGTCTCTCTCAAGCAGCACCAATTGCTGAAACCATGAAGAAGGGGGATGGGGGTTTCGAGTATGTGTGTAGGAAATGAGAGAGTGAAATGTGTTATGGTGTAGGGAAATGGGCCAATGGGATGATTGACACTTGTCACTCATCCTTTGGTCCAAACCAGATATTTTGGGGTCCCATTTAAAAACACAAAAGTCAAGATGTCTCGAAAAATCTGATTTAACTGTTTTAGACCAGTAGAATTTCCGTATGACATCCAAATTCGACGAGCCACCTGTCTACGTAATTACAATCCCGTGATTTATGCAATGGACCTCGGTCAAAGTCCAAATAACATCCTAGGTCAAAAGTCAACATTTATCCCGTTTAGAGACAAAATCGTCATTTCATCTCGACTAATCCCGATTGGTCTTGATAACCTCCCGATAATCTTGTGATTACGGGACGGGCCGTTACAAAAAACTTTTTGTCATTTATTTGCTTTATACGTCAATTGGATAGCTGAAGATTAAGCATTTCTCATATCCAACATGCTCTTCAAGTTATTCAAGGTCATATGTGTTGGATTTGACGAATATGACTATTTATTTTAATGAAGGTAGTTTGTTTAGAGTTATAGGCAGGGGTTTGTGGGCTTGATTTTTTGTAATTATGTATAATTTCAATGATATGAGTTTGTTAAGTGCTGGTAGTGCGGATTCGTCTGTGTTAGTATTGCCATATAGACTTGTGGATCATGTTGTCATAACTTTATTGATGGTATAGTTGTACCCTTATGATAATCATTTAAAAAAATATTATTCCATCTATTTTTACTAATTTTTCTCTTGTATTAATGCAAGGATAAATTATCGTTTTATATCCAAATTATTCTAATCATGCATCATATTCTGTCACATTTGGAATCCAGGATATGTAATTAGGATTTTTGTTAGCTAGTATTTTGTGGTTGTTAACGGAGGAATCTTTAAAATAAATCATATAAATTATAAACCCGATTTTTATTAAATAGGTAACATTTTGATAAAATTAGTGCAACAATCCGCTATCTCGACATCGCACTTAAAATATGAGTCTAGTTTTAAGAAAAATTGAAATCTTGGCTTTATTAGGCACACAAGTGCAAATTTGTCATAATCGTTAAGTTACCCAATGGTAGGTAGGTCGCTATTATTACCTTGTTTAACTAATTATTGAGTGTACTTTAACCCTAGGTCTCTCTAGCTACTTTGGATGCTGCGGGCAATTCTATGAGATACCATTTGGGAAGGTGGAGCTAATCAAAAGAGGATGATGTGCCAGAAAGTTTGACATTGTGCTGACCTACCTCCATTTAAGTGTGAGATCTTGGGACCGACCTTTTTCATTATATGCCATAATAGTCTTCATTATCTTGTCTTCTAGAATTAAAATTTAGTTATGAAATCCCAAAATTAATACACCGACACACTACGGAATTTTGGATTCATGTTGTGGTGGTGTTTTTGGTGAGAGTGAAGGGGAGATGAGAGTTTCCATTTCTTGACACAGAAGAAAGGCATAATATTTGTTTATTTTCCACAAAAAATAAAGAAAAGACAAAACCCATATGACTTTTTTGGTTGAGTGTAAAGTTAAAGATGAAGAAACACCACACGAAATATTATAGTGCACGAAAGTCCCGAGTAATAAATATTATAATATATATAAATTAAGTGCATCCGTATTTAACGTTCACATATTTAGTCGCATTTTAACTCGTCTTTAACTGTTTTTTTAATCTAATAATTTAAAACAAGGCACATCATAAGAGTTTTAATATATTCCAATGTTTATAAGAAAAAAAATATATAAATTATATACTCTAAATTCCAAACTATGGAAAGAGGGGTTTTTCATAAACATTAGATCGTTGAATTCAAACCTGAAACCGTTTATCTACATGTCAATATTTTTACCAATTAAATTATACTTTTTCACCAATATTTAAATAAATAAACTTTCGGAAGAAAATATCATCAACGTAATCTAAATATTAACATAATATAAGTCATGATCATAGTTATGAGATACGCACATAAAAATTTAAGAATTGAGTAATTATTAATCTATCAATCGGTTACAAATATCCTCTTTTTTTTCTTAAAAAAAAATCACAAATATCATTCGTTTCTTAAAGATAAATAAATCATTATGTGGCACATATAATAATTACTCTTATGATACCTTACGGCTTTGAGAGCAAAACAGTGACTTAACGTTACTCACTAACCAAGTTGATGAATCATATTTCATGGTGGCAGGTAATTATTGCCGGCGAGCATAATTTTGTTTAATTTTTTTCTACAGGATTAATTATTTTTTTCTAATTATATATTTTGCTTGAGACTGTATCAATTCTATTTTCATGGTCAAGGATCTGCGAAGTTGCCAACTACGAAAAGAAGGGGAAAAAAACATACGAACTGTAAATTGATTAAGAAGGGGCACGACTTGTTCATAAAGTATTTTGGAATTACCTCAAATATTCCAATATTTCAGGGATGAAAATTCAGCCAGACATGACTAATTAACCGACGAGTAGACCTCTAATTATATTATCAAGATATTTATTTTATTTTAATATAAGCAATTGTTCATATTATATATTATATAATAAACTAAAGGGTCATAATATTTTCCGGCTTGATCTTAATGGAAGTTAGTTGATTAGATTAATCCATCATTAGAAGGGTGGAGTTTAAGTATGTCCGCAGAGATTCCGATGAGCTGGCCTTGGCTCACAGATTAGCAAGGTTGGGCATGGTTTCTGGTCTGAACAAAATTTGGTTTGAGCTGTCACTTGACGTGGTTAGTGAGGTCTTAAATGGATTAAACATGTAGATTTTGCTTTTATTATTTAATTTTGATAATATAATTATACTATTTAGTTTTGAAATAACGAAATATTATTTTTTATTTAAAAAAATTACATACATATACATGTATTTTAATAAATATTGATACATATAGTTTCTTTTTCGTTATGAAAAATATTGCAATACGAGAACTTCTCAAGTGGTATTAATAAATACAGGTAGATTTTATATACTCTACTATCCACAGGCATCATCTGTACCACGTATGAAATAATGAACACATTCTAATAACTTCGTCTGCTGTTTAAACATCCATCAATACACACATCAGTCCTTCCCATCGTTCTATAATATCTTCTTCTGCTGTTTAAACATCGCTTTAATTTGAATATCAGGCCAAAATATACGTCTGTTTTTTCTCGGACGCATTTAATAATTGATTGTTTATTCATTAAATAGAACATGCAATTATTTTGAAGTTTTGGAAACCAAAAACTAAAATCTCCATGCTTTTAAGTAACTGTCTATTCATCTCTAATTAATTTGTTGGTAAACCCAAAGTCCATATCCACTCATTTTTGTTTTGGTTTTATACACATTCTAATGAACGGTTTGATATGAAGATCTTAATTTTTGTTGATTTATTTGATGCATAATTCTCAATTTTATTCATTTTTTTACGAAGATGATTTTAAAATGATGATTTATATAATAACACTTTGTTTCATTTTTTCCTTTTAATAACTTAGACCATAATTCCTTAAAAAAAAATTGAACTTGGACCATATACAATAACAAGTTTGATTTAGCTTTTGCTTAATTTCCAGGTAAAGCAGATACTTGAGCCCTCCATATTAGGTACTATAAAATCCAAAGGGCTGCGCTCGCATTTCCCGCTACCCATTACATGAAAGGAAGAAAAATGTATTGATTTGTGCCATGATCTATGCTAAGTGACCTGCCTTAACAAAGTCCTACGTATTTGATCCCAATAAATTAATCATCAGTGATTATGTCAAATGGTTTGTTTGATATTTTTCATGTCAAAATCAGCCCAACCCTATAAATTTATCATCTACACAAAACTGCGTGTACATAAACCACTAATATTAATATTTTCCGTAATATAATATAAGTAACATGCACTTGCTAAATATTTCTAATTAGTTTCTAGTGTTCCTAGCTTAATTAGTTCCTTGTGTTCCCTAAGAATCAAATTGAAATATTTTGGTCGCAGATAATAATATAAAAGCGAATTGACCTCCACAGAGACCAGATGATGGACCAAATAAGATACGGGCCAAGCTTTAAGGAAACGGCCCATCAACCAATCAACAAGTCATGAGTTAGACCCAAGTTTGATCCATCCAATCAAAAGTAAAATCCCATCAGCTCTAGTATTCATACTTGTATGTCACCCTAATCACAAATTTCCCCATAGAAGCAAAGAATTCAATCCATAACTTTATAGTCACTAATGCACTACAATATATATTGAGTATAAGAAGTGACAAACACTATAAGATTTTCTCAAGATCACTTACAGTCATCTTTGTTTGATCAAGACGAGCACCTTCCCATGTCTTGGCACCAGACGAAGAGCATAAACTCGCATTTTTTGGGCCAGATATGGAATTCCATATCCCATTTCTTTGGCTGTTTAATCTAAGATTGTTTCGGACAAAAGCAAGATCCTCTACCCTACCTTCTCCCAATCTTCCGGTGGTTTCTTGGCCGGAAAGCTCAAATTCTTGCCATATCTCTTGACATACAGCAATGCTTGAAACCTGGCTCAAAACTTTCACAGCTAGTGTCTGTAAGTGAGGTGTTTCGAAACCAAAATTCTCCCACCATGCAACTGGGTCCATTTTGTCCCTACAATCCACGGCATCTTCATCTCCAAAAGAGCCCTCCAGCCGCCAGTAAGAGCTAAGCTGCTCTCTTAGCAGCCGCCTGTTTGAGCTCTCAGGCTCGTACCTCTCTAGAGTGGCTTTCCAGCCTCTCATTACAATTTTATCTTTGGTTTGGCCTCTCCCAAAATACTTCGGATTCAGAATGTAACCTGCAGCGTGAAGTGGAGAGAATAGCGCATCCCATCTGTTCTCTATCAGCTCTTCCAACTGATTCAATGTGGCGCCATTGATATCTTCGCTTCTAAGGGATTCAAGAGCCCGAGCCCGCCAATCAAAAACATCACCCATGACAAGTTTTTCAACATCAAGTGTAGGGAGAAATCTAACAAATGGCTCAAATAATTGCAACAACAAATGAGCACTATTCCAGAAATGATCTCCTAAAATGGTAGATTCGGTACTTGAAATATCATCCGGCATACTAACCTTCCATTGCTTCCACCCGTCACTAACAACCAACTCTTGAAGTGGTTGCCTCAGCTCAAAAATCCTCTGAACGATGCAGAAGGCAGGCGCAAACTTCACCAAAAGTGGATCAAGGCTTCCCTTCAAATTTTGATCGAACCTACAAGTTGGAAAATTCTGATGCGCTGTAATGCATTGCTCAATCTCCTTGGCGCATGAAACAACAGGTTTTATCAACTCCATTTTAGCTATTTCTTCCATCAGTATGCATACAGAGTGTGAAGTACAAGGAGACCAAAAGATACTCGGAAACTTAGACAATATAATGGCATCAGACAATTTTATAGCATCGCCCAGATGAGAGATTATCTGAAGCACATTTTCGGCCCCAACCTCCGTAACAGTATCACCAAGAATACCTGCAAATACAATGTCTGCCCCCTCAATATCATCTATATTGACTGCTTTAAAAAACATAAGTCCTCTTGGATTAGAGATGACTATATTAATGTGGATGCAGCGTAGCATGCTTTCTAAGAAACCAAAACACAAAATTGTGCATCCCGTGTGAGGCCAGGAGTGCCTCACTAAGGCCAAAGCTTTCTCTATTTTCTCTTTCTCTCTACTTAACAATGAATCAGAAATCTTATCGATTGAGGCGGGTTCATACCCAGGGCCAAAAGAAGCAATTGCTTTTGTCATGTCAAGAAAGTACGGAGAGTTGACAACATTGACATTCAATCCATGGACATAAAAGAATCTAGCAACTTTTTCATCTAGATCTTCTTTTGTCACACAGGTAAGACTTGTTCTTGAGGTTCGAATGTGGTTGCTAGGCTTTGCAAATCCAGATGTTTGTTTCTTCTTACGAGAAACATGGTCTTCTTCTAAGGTATGAAATACCTCTTTTCTAGACCTGTCTATTGCCGGACAGCTTTTGATCCCAACACCCGAAAACCCAAGTAAGTGGGCTCTAACACGAGAATAGGATCCATTGTAACATAGGTTACAGTGGTTGCATTTCCACTTTTTGGTACCACTTCCTTTATCAAACCTACCAAACACAGTAACATGCTTCCATCCCCACTTATCGGATTCCGTTGACATATTTCAAGCCTGGTTATTGACTACTTCATAGCACCTGTGAGGGGAAAACAGACGAAACAAATTCACTAAATGATCAAATCAATAAGACCATGCCACTCATCAAGCCATTCAATAACGTTAGCATGCCCTGAATTTCAATTTTTTTTTTCTTTCCGTAGAACAACTTATCACCATTGCTGATACCCTATACGATGGCCATTCAAGATGTTAGACCATCTGGTTGTATGTTCTTCAATCTTAAAGGGCATGAACCAGACGTCGAAAGAAAAATGCACCACACTATGATCCAATATTCACAGGAGTTATCTTCTGGCAATGAATAAAATCCGATTCAAGCTTCAACAATAAACAGAATCTGACATAAAGCAATGAAATTATAAATTAAAATTAACAGGCCAACAAAAATCATACAAAATGACTATGCAATTAGCTTTTTACTGAAATGAATTGGGTATTTGAGATTTCTAATTCAAGTTGTAATTGAAAAACCAGAGAGAGGGAAAATGGCTGCTTGTTAATAATTTACCTGAAATCAAACTTGTTTTTAAGTTTTTTTGGCGCGGCTGATTCTTGTTTACCTGGCGTTTCTTTCGTAGGGTTTCTGGGCAAAGTTGAAACCCGTTTAAGCGTTGAGAAAATGCGATCCGTTTCTAAAAGCCGTTTCTTTCTCCATGTTTTTATTTTTTTATTTTTATTTTTGTAGAACATCGAAATCCCTTTCGGTGCTTGTTTGCAAGCAGGGCCGGCCCAATAGACAAGAGGGCCCAAAGCTATGAAATCCTGCTTAATTAATTATAAAAAAAAAAAGGATTTCCTCAAATAAACAAAAGAACGGACCTTAATTATACAAGAGGAAATGATCATTCATGTGTCTAAAACAGTTCGATTTTAATTTTTGTGTGGTTACATATCCGATTCTCTGGATCTATTAAAATTCTAACTCATGCTCAACTTCGCTTTTATTAAAATTGCTGACTTTAAAAGATTTCATTGTTGACTTTTTATATCTATTTTAATCTTTAGTAATTTTCATATCGCCGACTTTTTAGATATATTCTAATTCTAACCCATGTTCAAATTCTCTATTACTTAAGCTAACTTTAATTTTTTTTAGAGGGTTGTCTTTATTTTGACGGTACATGAATTTTAAAATTAAGTTAAATTCAATCTAATTCAATGAATTAATTTAGATTTTTTTTTTTTTGGAACTTCAGAAACTATATGATTACTTGTTTTCTCATAGAGATGGCCAGTCAATCAAAGAAGATATGAATATGATGGTTAAGTTTGTAATGGAAATAAGAGTTATGTTGTGATTTCATCATAATAGGGGATTAATACCTTAGATTGTCGGTCCATTTTTTTTACGAGGGAATAATACCTTAAATTATAGAATTGACACGTATCTAAGTAAGATCAAATGGTCACTTGGATGACGTGATTAGGTTGAGGCTCTCGTCAAATCCTAAATCATATATTAAACAATAAATTAATAACAGCTCCTTGACAGCCCTGTTTTTTCCTCAAAAAGAAAAAAGCTATTAAACTTAAAAGTCCTTTAGTTGGGACTTTTGCTATAAAATTAATAATAAAGTCCGTATTGTTTGAAGTTTAACGGTAGGATATATAATTTTTTTGGGAGGGAGTGAGGTAGTGATGGGACATATGACGTAGGGTATTCTTGGATTTTGGCCACAAAATTCAATAATTAAACCCTAAATCATACACAATTAATCAATTATTTAATATCGGATAATAAAAAAAATTTAATTTTAAAATTTAAAAGCATTTTTGAACAATTCCTACTTTTAATTATCTTGTTTTAAGTTGGCTTAGATGTAACGACCCGTCCCGAATATCGGAATTAAATATTAATTAATTATGGATTTAGAATGACTAGTCGAGGATTAGTTGAGAGAATTCGGACGGATGGTGTAAAATGATTGTTTTGCCCCTAGAATTGGGAAAATTTTTGACTTTTGACTCGGTGAGTCAAACATACGAGGATCGAGGACCGTTATGTAGATCAGGACGTTACGAGTACATAGACAGGCGACACATCGAAATCGGACGTCAAACGGGGAAATTATGGTCACGGGATCGAAATCGGGAACTTACGTCCCGGGATTCGAATTTAATATCACTTTAATATGATTAGCTGATATTTTTAGTGTGGGGCTCTTGGATGAGTGACAGGCCCATTGGCCATCTCCCCCAAATTGTGGATCTCAATTGTGATTGAATAGCTAAGATTAAAATAATATTATTTATTTATTTTTGTTTATTTTATATTTCCCTCACATTTCTCTTTCACCCTGCCATATGTCCATCTCTCTCAGCCCCCTCATCCTCACCATCTATCCCTCTCATTTGATCATCATCATCAAACTTTATCTTTCTTCTCCAAACCCGTGCACCATTTCTGTCTTCCTAAACAAACACACAAACACATACCACCCTACTACCATACCCTTCTCTGTGCTCTTATGTGAGACTAAAGGAATGAGTGCTTGAACGAGATATAGAGAGACTGAGAGTTGGCAAAGGGCTGAGGGCAGCAGCCACGTCGGTGGCCACGGCGAGGGTAACCCGTAACCCATTTTAAACCCATTTTTGGGAAACCATTTTGTGTCAGGACCCACCCCGATTATCACCTGGATAACCGAGGTGAACCCTGCTCCCGTCTAACAACCCAACACAAAAGACCGAAATAACCTCACGAAAACCACAAATTACACTGTCAGACGAAGGAGAATTTAAAACATCACAGAGTCAACCGTTATACAGAGCACAGTACCAAACAAAGTAAAACAAAACCACCCACAGAGTGCACGCACAACGGAACACTGAAAACACTTCGGGAAAACTCTCGAGTACTCTATGCCTCCGACGCTGCCTCAACGTCAACCTCCACGCTAACTCCAAGACCTAGAGGGTAATTAAAAACCAGAAAGTGTGAGTGGACCATAAAGAATAAAAGTTTCAAAAACCGTTTCATAAACAAACCAGCGTTTGGCCCTCCGTTTTGAAAACATGCATGCATAACCCAATTTCTGAAAACATTTATAAATCACATTATTTTCATCACGGAAACCGCAACAATATAAACACAATATGATAAACGTTATAAAACATTAACAGTAAAATATAAGATACCAATATAATCATCCGATCAAACCTACTGGATCTATCCGAGTCTTTAAACTCAATCCAGGCCTCAATATAATCCGAGTCTTTAAACTCAACAGGCCTACGGGGGAAATATCAATATATCCGAGTCTTTAAACTCCCGAGTCTTTAAACTCAATCCGGGTCTTTAAACCCAATCCGGGCCCATCCCTCGTTATATCATAATCCGGGTCTTTAAACCCAATAACCAGATCCAGCAAATCCAATCCAAAACCATTTGAAAACCATTCGAAATCTATATCCAAACCCGAATCCGAAACCACTGGTCTGAAGTGTCAGGACCCGTCCCAAATATCACCTCGATACCCGGGACGAACCCTGCTCCCGTCTGACAATCACACCTACAGTACCAAAAAATAACCTTACTACTACTATAAGCATACTATCAGACGAAGGAGTAAATATATACAACCGTCAGTCAGAGCATAGTTCTACAAAATGGGCACAAAAATCCTACAATGCTAGTCTCGTAACGGAAGAACGACAGCAGCTCTATGCCTCGATATCTGCCTCAACGTTCACCCCAACGCTATCACCACGACCTGGAGGGAAAATTTAAAACCAAACGATGTGAGTGGACAAAAAGAAAATGAAAGTTTGGAAACCGTTTATTATTAAATCAAAGCTAAGAAACTAGAACACTTTGTTCCCCCCGTTTTAAAATCACATGCCTAACTCAGTGAGTAAACTAATGATAAACCAAGAAACATCGTAAGAAACAGAAACACTATAAAATATCATAAGAAACAGAAATACTATAAAATTTCTGGTCAAATCTGCTGGGTCTATCCGAGTCTTTAAACTCAACCAGGCCTTATATGTAATCCAAGTCTTTAAACTCCCGAGTCTTTAAACTCAATAGGCCTATGGGGGTAATATCATAAATATCCGAGTCTTTAAACTCCCGAGTCTTTAAACTCAATCCGGGCCCGTCCCCCGTCAATCAATATCCGGGTCTTTAAACCCATATCCAGATCCAGCAAACCCAATCCAAATTCAATGTAAAACCATTTCCAAATCCATAACCAAACTCGAATTCGAAATCCCCGGTTCGAAGCCCTTCCGGCGTTCAGAACCGACATTCCGAACCCAAATCCGTTATTATACCAAAACCATATGTAACCACAAAGCATAAGTCATCACCCATGTATCATCATCAGAAAACATTTAGAGGATGAAATCCTCAAATATGACATTAAAGTCCGAAAACCAGTTTTCTCGAAAAACGTGCAAAATCCCGAAAATGTCTCGAAAAACGTACAAACACATCAACCACATATAATCAGCAACAAGAAGCATAAAAACATAGTGAATATCTTAAAACATTCATAAAACAGTTAGGCATGCTCGGGTTTAAAGAAAGAGTCCACTCACAAATCAGAACGAGTCAATCGCGCTCCGTGCGCTCCTCGACCGTCTCGGGTGTCTCCCGTCCTGTCAATATGCACCAAATAGGGTCACAAACACATCAAGAATACTAACCCTAATTTCCCCAATTTTTTGGGAATTTACTAATATTTTAATCCTAGACCCTAAACCGTCCGGATTCCCGAACCATCCCGTAACGTTGTCTGATCAACTCGAAACTTATACCAATGAACTCCTTAGGACATTTAGAACCAAAACCATGTTGGAAGCTTGGCCGGATTCCTCCCCACGCGCCTCCACGCGCCGCCCAAAGTGGCTGCGCGTGGGCCTCACGCGCCTGCTACAGTACCACCGTCTTCCTCGATCGAACCCGGTTCGCACCAGGCTGCAACTCAGACCGGCGAGATCCATTCTCCGCCGTCCGGCCACCATTTCTTCTCCTCTCTTTTCCTATAGCTTCGTCCAGGCACCAGGAATTCATCCCCCTCACTCTCTCGGTTCGACTCAATCCTCAGCTTCACGACTGAAGCTCGAAAGAAAACATAGACGACCCCCTGTTTTCCTTCCCGGCCGTCCAGTGCTTCCCCCTTCACGGTGGCGATTCCAACCTCTCCCTAAGACCTCACTGAGTCACTCCCAACTCACAGAAACCTTCGATTCACCCCTGAAGTCCACGACTTCCCGTTTGAACTCACGGCCAAAACAGAGTACAGAGTACTCGCCGTCGCCTGAACTCCGCCGTGTACACCCCCGTCACGGCAACCGTCACAAACCACTCCTAGGACCTCTCTAAACATCACGGCACTCACCAATCCCCTCGATTCTCATCCTACCTTCACGACTTTCAAATTGAAAATCACGGGAAAAACAGAGGAAGAAAACTTACCCTTTGATTCCGTCTCCGCCGTACGCACCGCCGCGTGCCACGGTGTTCGTTGGACTCCCTGCAACCTCCTACAGCTCCTACTGCCTTGATTTGAGCCACCACACTGCGTAGCCACCACTAAACTCTCACGGTCTCCCTGTTTTCCCAGAACTTCGCCGCACCACCACCGTGCCGCCAAGCACGATTCCTCCACCAAAACACGATCACCAGTACAAACACTCCTCTCTGTCACTCTCACCAATCACTCCTCACTCCCCCTGGCACAGAATCGATCAATCTCTCCCAATCTCTCACCCTTTATTTCTCTGCGTTCAAACCCAAAGCACGGTTTGATTTTGTGCAAAGTGTGGCCGTGCACACTTTAGTAATCCCTGGAACCATCTAGTGTCCCCCAGGTGTCCACCATCCATAGGTCAGCACAAAAAATCCCTGCCACTTGCCCTTATCTGATTGGGCTGAGGGAAAAAGACCAAAATACCCCCTCATGCACAAATTACCATTTTACCCTCACACTTTCCAGACCCGTAAATATTTCATCCGACGTCCGATGACAGCGTGCCGCCTGTCGTTGTACTCAGGACGTCGAGACCTCTCTAACGGTCCTCGGTTTACGTGAAAATCACAAGTCCTCCAAAAAGTCAACATTTTCCTCATTTACTCAAAATTACGGTAACGCCCCCAATCTTCCGAACGTCATAACTTTTTCTCCGATTGTACGAATCGAACCTGCCACCTGTCTACGGACTCGTGACGTCCTAAACTACGTCACGGTCAAGGGTCAACAGTCATCCAATCGGTAATTCAAAAAGTCAACTTTTAGCCTACTATTCATAAGGGCAAAATCGTCCTTATATACAAAAATCTTATAAAATTACATTTTTACCCTTCCCGAAGGTACGGGTTGTTACATGAAGCCATTCCGGCATCCAGAACCGTCATTCCGAACCCAAATCCGGAAATCCACTTTTCAACTTTAAAACCAAATTCCGCTTTCCGAAATCCGATTCTAAAACCGAAAACCCTTGATCATCAAATCATGTCTCAAAATCCATTTATAATCATTGAAAACCATTTATCGTTTGAAATCCCAAAACCATGGCATCATAATCAGAAATCAAGCATTTTCTCGTAAAACGTGCCAAATACGAAATTTCTCGAAAAACGTGCAATTAAGTAAAACAGTTATAGCATATTCAAATAACCATGAAATCACATATAAAACCATAAAACAAGTAATTAAAAGCAGTTATGCATGCTCAGTGTTAAGAAAGAAGTCCACTCACAGTTACCGGGCACGTCACTCGCGTCCCGAACGTCCTATATGTTCCTCGACCTCCTCGAGGATTCCCGATCCTGTTACAAGTCACCAAAACTCGTCACTAACACGTTAACGAAGGTTCTCCTAATTTTCCCAAATTTTCCCGAACTTCGAACGTAACTAACCGGGACCCTAAGCCTTCAACCTCGTAGTACTAACCCGAAACAACGTCCGATCGTCCCGAAACCTATCCCAAAAGACTTGTTACAATGATTAGACCAAAAACCATGTTGGAAGGTTCTCCGGAATCCTCCCCACGCGCCGCCCAAAGTGGCTGCACGTGGGCCTCATGCGCCTGCACACAATCACTGTTCATCGTCTCTTTCGATGGGTCGACCGGTCTGAACCGGTGAGGGCGGTTTTTCGCTATTCCTCCACCATTTTCCTCCGTTTTTCCACCAATAGCTTCGTCCTCATCCTAATAATCTATTCCCTTCGACCAAACACGACGACACAACCTCTAAACCACCTCACTCAAGCTCGAACTAAAACCCGTCAAAACCTTGTTCAAGCTCTCGGCCAACCGTGCAATCCCCCGTCACGGTTTGGAATCCTAGAGGTTGCTAGGGACAACTAAACTCACTAGAACTCACCAGACATCTCGACTCAGCCCCAAAAGCCACGACTTCCAATTTGAAATTAAACGACAAAACAGAGCAACCAAAAGAAATTGACGAAATTACCTTTGCTCAGGCCGCCACCGTGAGCTCCGCCGTGCCTACTCAACTCCCCTCAGGTCTCCCGACACCACCACGGGTTCAATTTGATGGTTTGATCATGGGAAGTGCACAACCGTGCACGGTGGTCCTCTGTCCTGTTCTTCCTGGTTTCCTCACAGTTCCAAGTCTCCCCTCACGCTCACCACCTCCCCAGAACACTCACCAGCCTTCCACTTAATCTCTGTTCACTCACTCGATCACCAGAACACACAAACACATACTGCAATCGATCAATTCCTCCCTCAATCTCACTCTCTGTTTCTCCCCCTTCGAACACGACTAACACACACACACGGTTAATTTAATTTGCTTGTGAAGATGTGTAGAACCCTCTAGCCTACCCCCACGTGTCCACCATTCCCTGGCCCAAACTAAAAAATATCCAATATTTCCTGTACACTTGGCCTTATCAGATTGGCCCAATTCCCAATGTGCCAAAAAGACCAAAATACCCCTAATGTCCAAATTACGATTTTACCCTTAACCGTTCTAGACTCGTATCTCGCTCGTCCGAAGTCCGATGAAAGCATGCCGCCTGTCGTTGTACTCGGGACGACGAGATCTACCTAACGGTTCTAGGTCTACGTGTAAAAATCTTATCGTGCGAAAAGTCAACTTTTTCCCCTTCGTTTACCTAATTTACGATAATGCCCTCAACCTTCCGAACATCATAACTTCCTCCTCGGATGTCGGAATCGGGCGTGCCACCTGTCTACGGACTCGTGATGTCCCAAACTACGTCACGGTCACCGGTCAATGTCCAATTGAACGCCTAAACTCAAAGTCAACTTTTTGCCCGTTCTAGGGGCAAAATCGTCATTTTACGCCCAAGGTCCAAAAGTAGCCAACTAACCACCAATTAAGCGTACTAGTCCGTCACTAATCACTTTACTAATCCCGACTCCCGGGACGAGTCGTTACATTTTGTGACGTTGCCGATCGAGTTGAATGATCCTAAAGTGTTCCTAGGACTCAGACGAGTGTATTGGGATCGATTTCGAGAAATTTGGTGGCCTGAGGCGGTCGGAGACCGAAACAGTGAGTTTGAGTCAAAGTTTGGAACTTGGATTTTAGTTATTATCGATCAGTTTTAACGTTTGGAAATGTTTTTTGGAGGTCATACGTGTTGTTTGGGAACGAAACCAAGGAATGAGGTGGTCGGGGAACAATGGCAGAAGGGAGGTGCAGGTCACGGGCAATTTTCATCGTTGGAGGTGAGTTTTTTGGTTGGTTTTTATTGGTTTTAAGATCATAGAAGTGTTGTTGGGGATTAGACGAGGACATAGGAAGAAATAGGAAGGAGAATGGTTGGCCGGAGTTGGGAGAACCGATCGGGTCGGTTTGCCAGTTCAGTTGAACCAGGGATAACCAGTGAACTGGGTTCACCTAAGTTAGGGATGACACTATTCCAGCTTGTGGCTCCCACGCGCGCACTGCCTTTAGGATGCGAGTGAGGGGCTCGTGGGTCCTCTTTTCGAGGCATGGTCAACATGTGTTTTCATCTATTCGATGTAACGAACATTTTGGGACTGATTTCAATTCGATTGGACATTGTTTCGATATAGTTCGGGGGTGTCCGAAGGTTTAAGGGATAGTTAAATACGTTTAAAAATTCAGAAAAATTTTGGGGCTTTAATGAGAGGTTAATGAAGTGGTTAGTAACCCTCTAGTATGATTTGGACGGGTTCGGATATTCCAAGGATGGTGATTTAGATCGGGGAGGCTTATGGCACGCATATCAAGGCGGGATCGTAGGACGGTCTGTGAGTGGACAATGTTTTCTAAACTGTGATGCATGTATAGCTGTTTTATATGTATTATATATGTGATTTTTATAGTGATGATTGTGGTATTGGTGATTTATATGGTTGCACGTATTTCGAGGGTAATCCCATATTTGCACGTATTTCGATGTTTATGATTTTATACTGTGGTTATATGTGATTGTGGTTTTAATAATGGGTCAATGGTATGATTTTGGATTTGGAAATATGGAATCGAGCTTGAGACCCATTTGGTTTACGAACGATCAAATTTGGAGTTCATTTGATTGAATGAGGTATCGGGCTAGGGTCCAGTTGGTTTACGAAATCGAGCATGAGGCCCAGTTGTGTTTTATGAATGTGATTTCGGGCCGGGGACCCATAAATGGATTTGGATAAATGATTTTGTGGATTACGATGGTTTTAATGGAAATCCCGGGCATAGGCCCATTTGAACGGTTTGAGATGATTTATGAAATGGTTTTTCATATACCATCCTTATATCTATGGATTGTCTCCTCCAGTCATCTGGGACGATGGAGTAGTCACAGCGCATTGCTTGCGAGGGGTCACTGTACGGAGCGACCCGAACCGTATAGTGACTGAGGAGCAGGATTGCTAGACGTCTGGGGACGTCAGACATTTGGGATGTCAGAGATTGACTCGGGTTGAGACCACGCGTAGCACGCGTAGCTTGGACCGGTGACATGATGTAAGACCCGTGTCCTGAAGGGAGCGGTGAACAATCCCATATTCCTGCGAGAGAGAATGGTCTGGGAGAGGATGGTGGTGTGCCTTAAAGGTGTAGGCACACAACACCTATCTAGCACTAGGCCTTTTGGGAGCTCAAGTGGCTTTTGGGGGGGGGGGGGGGATTGGAACCCCAAAGTTAAGCGAGTTTAGGCTGGTGCAATTTCATGATGGGTGACCCCTGGGAAGTTGCACCATGAGCTCCCGAAAACAAAACTGTGAGGGCGAGGGCCAAAGCGGACAATATGGTGCTAGATGAGTCGGGTCCTGACCGACGGAGGGTCGAGTCCTGACAATTTGGTATCAGAGCCAGACCCCGACCGGGGAAGTGTGCCAGCGAGGACGCTGGGCCCTAAGGGGGGTGGATTGTAAGACCCCGTGTCCTGAAGGGAACGGTAAACAAATCTCATATTCCTGCGAGGGAGAATGGTCTAGGAGAGGAGATGGTGGTGTGCCTTAAAGGTGTAGGCACACACCTATCTAGCACTAGGCCCTTTTGGGAGCTCAAGTGGCTTGGGGGGGGGGGGGGGGGGGAGGGATTGGAACCCCAAAGTTAAGCGAGTTGAGGCTGGTGCAATTTTCATGATGGGTGACCCCCTGGGAAGTTGCACCATGAGCTCCCGAAAACAAAACCGTGAGGGCGAGGCCCAAAGCGGACAATATGGTGCTAGATGAGTCGGGTCCTGACCGAGAAGGGTCGGGTCCTGACAATTTGGTATCAGAGCCAGACCCCGATCGGGAAGTGTGCCAGCTGAGGACGCTGGGGCCTTAAGGGGGGGTGGATTGTAAGACCCGTGTCCTAGAAGGGAACGGTAAATAATCCCATATTCCTGCGAGGGGAGAATGGTCTGGGAGAGAATGGGTGGTGTGCCTTAAATGTCAGGACCCGACCCCTCTTCTGTCAGGTCCCCGATTCATCTAGCACGATATTGTCCGCTTTGGGCCTCCTTGCCCTTACCCTCACGGTTTTGTTTTCGGGAGCTCGCGGTGCAAACTTCCCAGGGGGGTCACCCATCCGGAATTGCACCAGCCTCAACTCGCTTAACTTTGGGGTTCCAATCCCCCCCCAAAGCCACTGAGCTTCCAAAAGGCCTCATGCTAGATAGGTGTGTGCCTTACACCTTTAGGCACACCACCATTCCCCTTCCCAGACCATTCCCCCATCGCAGGAATGTGGGATTGTTCACCGTTCCCTCCAGGACACGGGTACGGTACCGGGTAGTGCAGATTTACCACCCCCCTTAGGGCCCAGCGTCCTCGCTGGCACACTTCCCGGTCGGGGTCTGGCTCTGATACCAAATTGTCCAAGACCCGACCCTCTTCTGTCAGGTCCCGATTCATCTAGCACGATATTGTCCGCTTTGGGCCTCCTTGTGACTACGCCCAAACTACGCATTAAATTTAAACATGTAATTCGAGTGTTATGCAATTTAAACCCTTTTTGTGTAGATGTAGTATTGATAAATAGGGATCGTTCTTAACCGGGGAAATTAGGGAACATTAATAATATGTTAGTGGATTATGAATAAAAGAATAATGAATTAGAGTATTAAATAATAAAAGAATTAAACAATCAAAGAATTAATAAATTAAAGAATAGATGAACAAGATAATAATAAATTAATGAATTACAAAGAATTAATAAATTAACGAATTAAAGAATGAAATAATAGAAGAATAAAGGACTTAGTTAATCAAAGAATAAAGGAATTAATTAATCAAAGAATCAATAAATTAAATAATAAAGGAATGAAAGAATAAAAGAATAAAGAATAAAAGAATAAAGAATAAACAAGGGGGGTTTTGAAGAGGTTTGTAATTATGTAAATAAGTAAAAGCATAGATAAACTCATTCTATTTCTATTCTAACTTATGCACAAAGTAGACTTCCCGTAAACACAAACTTCAACAACATACTACAATTGCAAATATTTGAATTAATCACGAAATTATACCTTCACAAACTCATATTTCCTCATACATTAATCATATTATAAATGCACCGAACAGCGGATTTTTACTTATAATATAATTACCTTAAGTTTGTGATTTAATGCGCCGAACAGCGGTCATACATTAAATCTCTCCAAATCTACTCTAAATGCCCCGAACAGCGGATCAACATTTAGTTTCGAAATGAAGTTTAAGCTCTAAAATGTAAGAAGTAAATGATTTTTAGAAAGTAAAACACATGGAGATTATACTCAATTTTCACAAAAGATAGGAAGGAGAAACCAATACATATATTGCATTATAATTAGAACCAATAACAAATAAGAAAGTTTAAGAGAATGGAGAGCAAATGTTACACTTTTCAGATTGGATGAGAACAATGGATTGTTTTTCACAAGGAACACCGAACAGCGGCTGGAACCTTATGAAGATGGAAGAAGATTAAACAAGGAAATTTGGACTTGAACTCTCAAAATTGTATTGGAACTATTTTGCCAAGATTTCTCCTAAAAGAAGCTCAATTTTGTGCTACTTGGAAGTGATTTCAACAAGTGAAATCAACTCCTATTTATAGGGGAAAAACTCAAATTAAACCCTAGAAAATAAATAAAAACTAAACAAAAATTATAATAAAAATATTCAAAAGTGAAATGATGAGTATGGGTGGTTTTTGGGGAAGAGAAATTAAACAAAACAAAGGAAAAAGCTTGAAAAACAGCAAGAAAATCCACTTAATTGTTGCTGAAAGAGATTTCGGTGGGTGCAAGCTGGAAAGGGGGCGGCTGGTCGGCTGGCGTGAGCTGGAAAGGAGGCGGCTGGTCGGCAGGCGTGAGCTGGAGTGCAGAAGCTGTCTTCGGCAGGCGCGCTCCGAACGGCAGAATGGCAGGCTGGCGTGACGCGGGCCGCACGGGCTGCGCTGACGCGGGCCGCTTGGGCTGCTGGTCACGCGGGCCTGGGCTGCTGGTCACGCGGGCTGGTTTGTCAAATGGGATTTGGGCCGTACAATTGGGTTTTCAGAAATGGGCTGGGCTGCACAGATTTAATTAATTAATTAACTAAATTAATTAATCCACCGAATTTCGTCCATATTTTATTTGTTATAATTCCGATCGAGACGATTCTTTCGCCAAAATACCCCAAATTACAAACTTTATTTATCTAAACTTAAAAATCACAAAATATTTTATTTTATCAATTTATTTAATATTTTAATACTAAAAGTCAAGTATAAAGGGTATAAAATAATATAAAATAATGCTTATTTAACGTCCTATCAAATACCCCCACACTTAAACTTTGCTAGTCCCTAGCAAATACTAAAATCAAACTACGAATTCAAAACAAGTAGACCCTTAACCATTTGTCTCAAATTTCATTGTTATAATCATGGCATAAAAGATTTTCACTTAAATCATTTAAGCATATGGAATTCAAGAGTTAATATATGGTAACAAAATGTTTCGACAAGTAAGATAATGAGTAAATATGGTGAAATGGATCTCTGCATGAATAAGACAAGTATGAATCAACTCACAAGGATATGCACTCATAAATTCACTCAATTTTGTGAGGGTTTGTGTTTGCACTCAAAGTATGTGAGAGATGCTCACATAATCGAAATGAAGTACTTTTGCAAAATCTCAAACAAACACCTCAAGATAAAAACAAAACATACTTGCGCAAATGAACCAAAACCATAAGCTTACTCAAGTGATTGACTCAACTAATCAAAATTTACCATCTTAAGGATCATAAGGTCTTTACGAAGGTTGTAATGGGGCTAAGTTTAGAGGCAAGGAATATATAGGACAAGTGGTGCTCAAATTCGTTCCAAGACTCAATAGACTCCCAAAACGTATCATAACTTCCCAACCTTAGTGCAATGATGTCAGTAATCCATCCCTTCGAACATAGGCCTAATTTCATCTTGTTGGGCCTCGAATTCATTCTTTGTGCCGGATTTACAAATGTAAAGGACTTAACTCAAACATTCATAATCAAACCTTATTACCTTGATAAAAACTTCAATATATCTTTCTTTCTTTTTTTTTTCTTCTCTTTTTTTTTTATTTTTTTTTATTATTTTTTTTTTTTTCATTTTTTTTTTCTCATATATCAAGGTAATAACATGTGTCAAAAATACAACAATGTTTGAGTAAGTAAATCCACAAAATACACATAAAAGTCTTTCAATATCATCATTTTCTCTTTACATAATCATTATGTCTTCAACCGAGTCCTTGGAACAAAGGTAAAAGATGTCTATACTAAGCTCAAGTGTTTAGATAATCATGGTGAGGAAAGAAAGGCTTAATGTGGGCTCAAAAGGGGTAAAACTAAGGGGGTCGCAACTTGTGCGCACAAAATAGGGAACATGGATGTTTGAAGTTGTGGTGTTAACCCTAATGCCTTAATCATTTCCAAAATCAGAGAATTTATTGACTTAAAAGCTTTGAAAATCACATAGAATAAGTTCTAGTACTCTAGAGTTCATTAAAAGCTATGGCAAGCAGTTATGAGGCATATGTATATCAATTTAAACAAAGAACTTATGAATCACTCATCAAAGATGTATATAAGTTCTAAAGCTCACATAAGGTTCAAATGATTCATACTTATCATATCATGCTTATTTATGTACCAATTTACATGCATTATCTTCAAGTAGTAACACTTAATCACAAAATATTAACAAACAAATTCAAGTTGTAGTGATTATCTTTATGGCCATAACATAATCATTTCCATTAACTTATATCATTGACAAGTTAAAGGGCAACTTGATGACTCGTAAAAACGCTACGTTAAAACAAAAAGACTCAAATTTTTTTTTTTTTTTTTTTTTTTTTTAGGAGAAAGAAATAAAACAATTGAAAATTAACACAAATAAGAAAGAAACAATTGAAAATTAACACAAATAAATTTGTAAACCATTCCCCCACACTTAAATTCTACATTGTCCTCAATGTAGGAAAATACGAAGTAATTTAAACATAGAATCAAAGTAAGGAAGATGATTTAAGAAAATGAAATAAGAAAGAAAAACATAAAAGAGAGTGAAGGGTTGAAAGAAAGCAAATCTGTGTTGATGACTCCTTCACACTCGCGAACACATTGGGTTGCCTCCCAACAAGCGCTTGAAGTTTAACGTCCATCCAGCCTAGACCAAATTTAGTTCATCTGATGGGACGTCGTAGCACTCTTTCTGACTCCACATCGTGTTCGCCAATTGCCTCGATATAAGGCTTCAATCTATGGCCATTGACCTTGAACTCTTTTCCAGTTCCAACGTGTTTTATCTGTATGGCTCCATGGGCAAAAATATTAGTGATAACAAAAGGTCCTACCCATCTAGAACATAACTTACCAGGAAAGAGTCTGAGCCGAGAGTTGAAAAGCAAAACTTTCTGGCCAATGCCAAATGCTTTACTCCTGATCTGTTTGTCATGAAATGCCTTTGCCTTTTCCTTGTAGATCAGAGTGCTTTCAAATGCATCATTTCTTATTTCCTCAAGCTCACTCAGCTGGAGCTTCCGATGCAGACCGGCGTCATCTAGCTTGATGTTGAACGTTTTGACGGCCCACCATGCTTTATGCTCTAGTTCCACCGGAAGGTGACATGCTTTTCCGTACACCAACCTATAGGGAGACATTCCTATAGGTGTTTTGTAGGCCGTCCTGTATGCCCAAAGTGCATCATCCAACCGTTGGCTCCAATCCTTTCGATTAGGACCCACAGTTCGCTCTAGTATCTTCTTGATTTCTCTATTACTGACTTCCGCCATTCCACTCGTTTGAGGATGGTAAGGTGTAGATACTCGATGAGTGACACCATACCGTTTCAGTAAAGCTTCAATGGTCTTGTTGCAGAAATGACTTCCTCCATCACTTATTAGGACCCGCGGGATCCCAAACCTGGAAAGAATGTTAGTTCTGAGGAATTCTGCAACAGTTTTAGAGTCATTAGTCCTGGTGGCCTTAGCTTCCACCCATTTTGATACATAATCAACGGCAAGTAAGATATAGAGATAGCCATTAGATTGAGGAAACGGACCCATAAAATCGATACCCCAAACATCAAATATTTCAACAGTAAGAACATAATGTTGTGGCATTTCATCCCTGCGTCCTAAGTTTCCTGATCTCTGACATTTATCACAGGCTAAGCAAAATGAATGTGCATCTTTAAAAAGTGTGGGCCAATATAGTCCAGATTCTAAGATTTTGAGTGCAGTTTTTCTAGATCCAAAGTGGCCTCCACAAGCATGGCTATGGCAGAACTCTAGGACTGACCTATGTTCAATATCAGGGACACATCTCCTAATCAATAAATCTGCACAGTGTTTCCACAAATAAGGTTCATCCCAAATATAGTGCCTAGCATGCTTCTTAAGTTTATCTTTTTGTGCACGGGAGAGGGTGGTGGGCAACTGCTTGGTGACTAAATAATTGACAATATCAGCATACCAAGGAGTACCTCCCTCGATTCTGAAGAGTTGTTCGTCTGGAAACATCTCTTGAATCGCCACAGGATCTCGCTCATGTGCAATGCGACTCAAATGATCCGCCACCACGTTCTCTACGCCTTTCTTATCTTTAATCTCGATGTCAAACTCTTGAAGAAGAAGAATCCATCGGATCAGTCTTGGTTTCGCTTCCTTCTTGGCTAGGAGATACTTCAGTGCTGCATGATCAGTGTAAATAATGACTTTAGTTCGCAGTAGATAAGAACGAAATTTATCTAAAGCAAATACAACAGCAAGCAACTCCTTTTCTGTAGTGGTGTAGTTCATCTGGGCATCATTTAAGGTTCTGGATGCATAGTAGATGGCGTAGGGCTTCTTATCCCGCCTTTGTCCGAGTACGGCTCCAACTGCATAATCAGAGGCATCGCACATTAGTTCAAAGGGTAAGGACCAATCAGGGGCACAAAGAATGGGGGCAGTGGTTAAGAGATTTTTAAGCTTCTCAAAAGCTTCCTGACAGTCTGCATCAAAGACGAAGGGTGTCTCTTTCTGAAGCAGTCGGCACAAGGGCCTTGCAATGTGGGAGAAGTCTTGGATAAATCTTCTGTAAAATCCTGCGTGACCAAGAAATGAACGGATTCCTCTCACCGAAGTGGGAGAGGGTAAGTGGCGCACAGTATCAACTTTAGATTTATCGACTTCAATTCCTCTTTCAGAGACAATATGGCCCAAGACTATCCCTTGTCTAACCATGAAATGGCATTTCTCCCAGTTAAGTACCAGATTAGTTTCGACACACCTTTGTAAGATAAGTGCTAAGTGTTCTAAGCATGCATCAAAACTATCCCCAAAGACACTAAAATCGTCCATAAATACTTCAATTATTTTTTCGACGTATTCAGAGAAAATAGAAAGCATGCATCTTTGGAAAGTACCTGGGGCGTTACATAAACCGAAAGGCATTCTTCGGTAGGCAAAAGTGCCAAAAGGACAAGTGAAAGTCGTTTTATCTTGGTCATTTTGAGCGATACAGATTTGATTGTACCCGGAATAACCATCAAGAAAGCAATAATAGGAGTGACCTGCTAACCTTTCAAGCATTTGATCAATGAAGGGTAAAGGGAAGTGATCCTTCCTAGTTGCTTTGTTCAGGCGTCGATAGTCGATGCAGACTCTGTATCCGGTCACTGTTCGCTGGGGCACTAGCTCTCCTTCACTGTTCGCAACAACTGTGACTCCACTTTTCTTTGGGACTACTTGGACTGGTGAGACCCATTTACTGTCTGAAATTGGGTAGATGACACCACAGTCCAAGAGTTTGATGACCTCTTGTTTCACAACTTCCATCATCGGAGGATGGAGGCGACGTTGGGCTTCGCGAGAGGGCTTTGCATCATCTTCTAGTAAGATTCGATGCACACAGGTTGTAGGGCTGATTCCCTTGATATCTGACAGAGTCCATCCAATGGCTGTCTTGTACTTTGTCAAGACCTGTACCAGTCTATCTTCCTGTGACTCGGTTAGTGCAGAAGACACTATGACGGGCAGAGTGTCGTCCGAGCCAAGATAGGCATACTTCAGGTGGTCAGGCAAAACTTTGAGCTCGAGAACTGGGGCCTGAATCACTGAAGGAGGAGTGGCATTAGTACTAATTGGAAATGACGAGGGTACCTGATGATTCACCATTCTGGGGGTCTCATTTAGGGTCATGACTTCATCCCTAATTCGAGGTTCTAGTTCGTAATCCGTATCCTCAACCAAGGCGTCCCCTGATTGCGTTAGGCCAACTCCTTTCTGGATTATCATGTTGAGTGTGTCTTCTCGAATTGAATCAAAATGTTTCTCTGCGAGAGAAGTGCACACGTCAACAGAAAAAGTAGTATGAGTTGCGGAACTAGGGTACCTCATGGCATCAAAAATGTTGAAGCCAATCTCCTCTCCGTCTACTTCCATAGTTAATGTTCCATTGAACACATCAATCTTTGTCTTGGCAGTTCTCATGAATGGTCTTCCCAACAGCATTAGTGGAGCTTGATTCGTAGGGGAATCCTCCATGTCTAGGACATAAAAGTCAGCTGGGAAGATGAGCTGGTTAACCTGCACAAGAACATCTTCTACGTATCCCTTAGGATACACATTAGAGCGATCGGCTAACTGAATGATAACATCGTCATGCTGTAATTTACCTAGACCTAGGGCAACATATAGTGAATATGGCATAACATTAATGGATGCGCCTAAGTCTAGCATGATTTTATCAAATGACTTGTTACCAATCACGCAGGGAACAGAAAAACTCCCTGGATCCTTCAACTTTGGGGGTAGCCGACGCTGGATTACAGCAGAAACTGTTTCACTCACCATCACAACCTCCTTCTCCCTCGTCTGGCGCCTTGGAGTGCATAACTCTTTCAGAAATTTTGCGTATTTCGGCACTTGTTTGATGCACTCGATCAAGGGCATGTTGATTTGCACCCTTTTGAAGATCTCCAAGATTTCCTCATCGGATTCATTCTTCTTAGATTTGGCAAGCCTACTTGGAAATGGTGCATGCACAAACGGGGAATTAGTAACAACCGAACTTGAAGGGATTGGGTTATTACCTTGTGTGTGGGTAGGTTGAACTGGCGGTTGTGTCATGGTGGTCTTAGTTGCCACCTTGTGCTTTTCAGCCTCAGAAACGGCTGGATCTGGTTCTATTTCTCCGAGCACTTTACCACTTCGAGTGGTGATTGCATTGGCTTCAAGTCTTACATTTGGGTTGGGCGTAGGTTGAGGTGGAAGCACCCCGCTAGCTTGGATCTTACCCATGAAGTCCACGACCTTACCCATTTGGTCCTTGAGATCAGCGATGTCTTTTTGTTGATTTTGCTGACCTGTGACAAGAGCCTGAGTTGACGCCATTAGTGTTTGCTGCCCTTGGGAAAGAGCAGCCAGCATTTTATCATAATCAGGATTAGAAGATGAGGAAGTATGATTATTTGCATGATTATGAGAAAAGTTAGAAAATGGGACCGGGGGCCTTGGTTGCCATGTGGGCCTTGGTTGCCATGTGGGCCTTGGGAACTGGTCTGGGACACGGTTTGGCCCGGTCGACATGTGCTGAGGGTTTAGGACATTGTTCGGATCTCTCCAACTGTAACCTTGGGTCCTTGGCCCTCCTTGATAGCCTCCAATGGCGTGTGCCATTTCAGTTCCGGAGTCTTCTTCCCTTGCAGTGTAGGGACATTGTTCCTCAAGATGGCCTTGAGAGCATATGGAACAAACTGGAGCTACCTGTTTCTTTAGCTCAAGCATATTCGAAAGCATAGAGGTGATTTTATCTAACTTTGAATCATTTATAGCATGGGAACTTACCTCATGTACCTTTCTAGAAATGGGATCGGCACCTTCGTATTGTGCATCATTGAGTGCACGGCTTTCAAGTAGTGCACGACCATCTACTAGGCTCCGAGCTAAGAAACTTCCATTAGCTGCAGCATCGAGCAGTCCTCTATCCCAACCTTTGAGTCCTTCATAAAAGTAGGTTAAAAGATAGCCTTCTGTGATCCCGTGAGTAGGGCATGAAGCACAAAGTTCCTTAAACCTCTCATAGTACTGGCTGAAATTCTCATCATGTTCTTTCTGCTTGATTCCAGTGATCTCTTTTCTTAAGACCGTAATCTTTGAGGCAGGGAAGTACTTGGTAAGAAACTCCTGAACCAACTTCTCCCAAGAGTCAATATGATTGGGTGGGAGACTTAAAAGCCATACCCGTGCTCTTTCTTCCAAGGACAATGGGAAAGCTTTCAGCTTCATGATTTCCAAGTCCGCATCATCCGGACACATACTACTAATGATGAATTGGAACTCCGTTAAGTGTTTGTGTGGATCTTCATTTCTGATTCCACGGAACTTGGGTAGTTGATGAAGAACTCCACTCTTAAGCTCAATATCTTTCTTGTTGGTTCGAGGCTCGGGATACTGGATGCAGAAGTCTGTAGTGCCATTTGTGTTTGCACATGTCTGCTCCCGGATACTCAGGTTTCGTGCCATGGTTATCGGTGTTCCGAAAATCTGTTCTTCTTCTGAATTACTCTTCTCGCTTTTGGACTCACCGAATATTGGGGATGGAGGTTCGAACGAACTGGTTTGCTTAAGTGCGTCTCTGAATGTGGCGTTGCTTGGTGAGATGTCAAGTTGTCTTCTCAGCCGATCAAGCTTAGATTGATGAGCACGCATTCATAAGTTCGTACCTCTATGAAAACAAAACTCTAAGTTAGAAGGCAAGTATACACAAGAAAAGATAATAAGTGTAAGATAGTAGAGATTTGCATAAAATAGCACATAAATAGAAACCAGAATTACCAAAAAGTTACGTTACTGGAAAGAAAATACACAAGTTTCAAATGCAAACTAATAATGCAATAAGTAGAGTTTTAGAGTGTCATGAATAACTTTCCCCTTCCGCTTCTCATAGTACTTTCCTGGGCGTACGGCCTGCGCGTACTGATAACCACCATTCCACCATTCAACATTAATCATGGCCAGTTGAGATAGATGTAACGCGAGAAGCAAGGATAATTTTAAGAGCACCCCGAGGCTAGCTTGGCATATACTCCATTGGTGTTCCCTTTCTTAATCCAAAACTTGTCACCAGTCATAACTCTCCTAGACACCATAATTAATCCAAATGATGACGTAGAGAATTACCAAACCCTAGTGTTTACAAACTCCGCCCCAACCTCATGTCCATAGATTCGAGTCTATGGTATGTGGTGATGAAATCCACACATCATGAAGGGTTAAGGAGAAAGTAAATAAGAGGGGCACTACCTGTTCCCGAAAGTAAGATTTTGAAGAAAAAGGGACTAAGAGATTCATGCAACTCTAAAACAATTAATAGGAAATTTTTTTTTTTTTTTAATTTTTTTTTTTAATTTTTTTTTTTTAAATTTTTTTTTTAAAAATTTTTTTAAATTTTTTTTTATTTATTCCGAATTTTCTTTTTTTCATTTCAGATTTAAAGTTTAACAAGACATAAACAAATAATTGATTACATAAAAATAAAATAAGTGTAAACATAAAGTTAGTGGAACATAAAGGTTATGTAATAAAATTAAAAGAAAGTTAATGGAATAAAGTTGATGTAATATAATTAAAGTTAAGGGAATAAAGAAAAAGTGTGAATATATAAAATATGCATATATGAACATATAAAATAAAAGTAAAGAAAAGTGAACATATAAAATATGCATTTATGAACAAGTATCAAATTTATTATGAACAAATATATATAAAAAATTATGAACATTTATGAACAAGTATAAATTAGAAATTAAGAAAAAGTAAAGTATGAGCATTATAAACAAACATAATAAGAACAATAATAAGATGGATAAATAAAATATAAACAAGTAAGTAAATGTTATAAACAAATATAATATTAACAAAAATAAAATTTATAAACAAGTATAATATGCACAATTTATATACATACACTAACAAATTAAAATGATTTTCAATTTCCCCCGCAACGGCGCCAAAAATTGACTACGCCCAAACTACGCATTAAATTAAACATGTAATTCGAGTGTTATGCAATTTAAACCCTTTTTGTGTAGATGTAGTATTGATAAATAGGGATCGTTCTTAACCGGGGAAATTAGGGAACATTAATAATATGTTAGTGGATTATGAATAAAAGAATAATGAATTAGAGTATTAAATAATAAAAGAATTAAACAATCAAAGAATTAATAAATTAAAGAATAGATGAACAAGATAATAATAAATTAATGAATTACAAAGAATTAATAAATTAACGAATTAAAGAATGAAATAATAGAAGAATAAAGGACTTAGTTAATCAAAGAATAAAGGAATTAATTAATCAAAGAATCAATAAATTAAATAATAAAGGAATGAAAGAATAAAAGAATAAAGAATAAAAGAATAAAGAATAAACAAGGGGGGTTTTGAAGAGGTTTGTAATTATGTAAATAAGTAAAAGCATAGATAAACTCATTCTATTTCTATTCTAACTTATGCACAAAGTAGACTTCCCGTAAACACAAACTTCAACAACATACTACAATTGCAAATATTTGAATTAATCACGAAATTATACCTTCACAAACTCATATTTCCTCATACATTAATCATATTATAAATGCACCGAACAGCGGATTTTTACTTATAATATAATTACCTTAAGTTTGTGATTTAATGCGCCGAACAGCGGTCATACATTAAATCTCTCCAAATCTACTCTAAATGCCCCGAACAGCGGATCAACATTTAGTTTCGAAATGAAGTTTAAGCTCTAAAATGTAAGAAGTAAATGATTTTTAGAAAGTAAAACACATGGAGATTATACTCAATTTTCACAAAAGATAGGAAGGAGAAACCAATACATATATTGCATTATAATTAGAACCAATAACAAATAAGAAAGTTTAAGAGAATGGAGAGCAAATGTTACACTTTTCAGATTGGATGAGAACAATGGATTGTTTTTCACAAGGAACACCGAACAGCGGCTGGAACCTTATGAAGATGGAAGAAGATTAAACAAGGAAATTTGGACTTGAACTCTCAAAATTGTATTGGAACTATTTTGCCAAGATTTCTCCTAAAAGAAGCTCAATTTTGTGCTACTTGGAAGTGATTTCAACAAGTGAAATCAACTCCTATTTATAGGGGAAAAACTCAAATTAAACCCTAGAAAATAAATAAAAACTAAACAAAAATTATAATAAAAATATTCAAAAGTGAAATGATGAGTATGGGTGGTTTTTGGGGAAGAGAAATTAAACAAAACAAAGGAAAAAGCTTGAAAAACAGCAAGAAAATCCACTTAATTGTTGCTGAAAGAGATTTCGGTGGGTGCAAGCTGGAAAGGGGGCGGCTGGTCGGCTGGCGTGAGCTGGAAAGGAGGCGGCTGGTCGGCAGGCGTGAGCTGGAGTGCAGAAGCTGTCTTCGGCAGGCGCGCTCCGAACGGCAGAATGGCAGGCTGGCGTGACGCGGGCCGCACGGGCTGCGCTGACGCGGGCCGCTTGGGCTGCTGGTCACGCGGGCCTGGGCTGCTGGTCACGCGGGCTGGTTTGTCAAATGGGATTTGGGCCGTACAATTGGGTTTTCAGAAATGGGCTGGGCTGCACAGATTTAATTAATTAATTAACTAAATTAATTAATCCACCGAATTTCGTCCATATTTTATTTGTTATAATTCCGATCGAGACGATTCTTTCGCCAAAATACCCCAAATTACAAACTTTATTTATCTAAACTTAAAAATCACAAAATATTTTATTTTATCAATTTATTTAATATTTTAATACTAAAAGTCAAGTATAAAGGGTATAAAATAATATAAAATAATGCTTATTTAACGTCCTATCACCTTGCCCTCACGGTTTTGTTTTCGGGAGCTCACAGTGCAACTTCCCAGGGGGTCACCCATCATGGAATTACACCAGCCTCAACTCGCTTAACTTTGGGGTTCCAATCCCCCCCAAAGCCACTGAGCTCCCAAAAGGCCTCATGCTAGATAGGTGTGTGCCTACACCTTTAAGGCACACCACCATTCCCTTCCCAGACCATTCCCCCATCGCAGGAATGTGGGATTGTTCACCGTTCCCTCCAGGACACGGGTCTTACATTAAAGGTGTAGGCACACACGTATCTAGCACTAGGCCTTTTGGGAGCTCAAGTGGCCTTTTTTTTGGGGGGAGGGGGGGGGGGGGGGGGGGGGGATTGGAACCCCAAAGTTAAGCGAGTTGAGACTGGTGCAATTTCATGATGGGTGACCCCCTGGGAAGTTGCACCATGAGCTCCCGAAAACAAAACCGTGAGGGCGAGGCCCAAAGCGGACAATATGGTGCTAGATGAGTCGGGTCCTGACAGAGGAGGGTCGGGTCCTGACAATTTGGTATTAGAGACAAACCTCGACTGAGAAGTGTGCCAGCGAGGACGCTGGGCCCTAAAGGGGGTGGATTGTAAAACCCGTGTCCTGAAGGGAACGGTGAACAATCCCATATTCCTGCGAGGGAGAATGGTCTGGGAGAGGATGGTAGTGTGCCTTAAAGGTGTAGGCATACACCTATCTAGCACTGGGCCTTTTGGGAGCTCAAGTGGCTTTGGGGAGAAGGGGGGGGGGGGGGGGGGGGATTAGAACCTCAAAGTTAAGCGAGTTGAGGCTGGTGCAATTTCATGATGGGTGACCCCCTGGGAAGTTGCACCATGAGCTCCCAAAAAAAAAACCGTGAGGACGAGACCCAAAACGGACAATATGGTGCTAGATGAGTCGGGTCCTGACCGAGGAGGGTTGGGTCCTGACACATGACGTCTGGGACGCCAAGTATCTGGGATGCCGAGGATTGGTACATAATGGTATTGGATGGAAATGTGATTTATGGCTTTACTGAATTATGTATTTGGATTTCGGATTTATTGGATCTATGTTTTGGTTTTCGGTATTAATGGATTTGGGCAGGGACCCACATGGTTTGGATTTGCGGTTTTGGGCTGAGTTCCCACTTACTTGGATTTCCGGTTTTGAGCTAAAACCCTAATGATTTAATTAAGTTAAATGGTTTGATTATTAGTTTTTGAATGCATGCATACTTTTTAGTGAAAGACATAAATGTCTTTTTAATAAATGTGTTTTATGAACTTATTGATTTCGTTCACTCACAAATTTTAATAGTTTTAATGCCCTTCAGGTTGATCACGGATGCGGGTTGTAGCAGTGACCGAGACATCGCACTCATCCACCGATCCTGACGCGCTCTGGAAGCCCCGAACGGGCTGAGATTTGAGTTATCCCTTGTTTGACACTTCGTATCAGACAGGAGCATGACACATCCCGAGTTAATCCCGTAGGGATTGGGATGGGTCGTGTCATTAGATATTCGTATTATTCTTAAAATGAACAAGTGAAAAAAAAATTATAAATAGAAATAATGTTTTCATAATCCTTAATATAATTTTAGAATTAAAAAAAATTCAGATTTGAAGTTTAAAAATATTTTTGAAGAAAAATAGTCAATTTTATTGTTTGACTAATTAATATGATGGTCGGGGATTATAAAGTTTAAAAAATATAATTGGTAAGTTTTGAATAAATATTAATATTGTTAAGGATTAGTCAATGGATTGCCCTATATTAAATTAGTGACCTGATCAGCTGGACTGATCGGTCAAATGGCTTACGAAGTATTGATCATCGATCTGATTTACAGGCCTGTAAGCAAATCCGGGCGTAGGTAATGATTGTGTATTGTCATAATAGGTAAATAGAATAGAAATCCATTCATAGACGATGTCTAATTTGAACGTTATTTATTCATTGCATACACCTCATATTCCCACGCTGTTCGATCTTCTTTGATGTTTCATGACGCTACGCATTCCTTGAGTAATAAAATAGTTGACCATTTTATCAAAGCTCACTACGATGCTCAAGTGCTCAACGAAAGGAATTGCTCTATTTTATCAATTAATAACAACCTAGTTGATGGGAAGGGAAATAGACATGGACAAACAAATTTGACTTTTACCGTGAATGTTGTTTGTCCGCGCGTTGATTAAGTCCCATTGAAATTAAGTTATAATTTTGAAATTATTTGGTTCGAGGATTATTTGATATAATTTTTGGTTTATTTATTGAAGATAATTTTTAATTTTGGTGAGTGTGGTACTATTTTTTCTTAAATTAAATTTAAATCTCTGACAAAATTTGATTAATTTTAATGAGACCATCATTTATATACCTTATCCTCTATGTACGGTCTTATTCATCTGTTGCTTAATAATTTTGTACTTAAAATAATATATATACATATAATTATTTTATTTTCAATTTGTTGTATTAAAAAATAATTAAGCTAACGTAGACTTGAAGCGTACTCTCAGTTGCCAATTTGGTATTGAGACCAAACTAGACATATACAAAATTCAAAGTTAAGGTGATCATGTTACAAAATTTGAAGATTTTTTTATTCAAAATGTCCTTTAGTTTTAAAATGGGCTATAAGGATTTCCAGAGCGTCGAGTTTGACAATCTGGATCAAAACCCTACTCCGTTTGGGATCAAGTTTCCATTGAGATTTAAGGCAATCACAAAACTAATTAAGATATTAAAGCAATTTCGATTAAGCAGAGAAGACAGACCAGTGAGATACCAACCGCATTTTAATACACAATCACTCCTCCATACAGTTGAGGTACATGATGGTGCTGCCGGAGAATTTTGGTAGGAACTGAAAAAATTCCTCAGCTTTGAATTATCTTAGTTATACAAATAGACTATTTTACTTTTGTATTTAACGTTAAAAAACTTAACAGGAAAATGATAATTTGAAACAAAAACAAAAATCGAGTTCATTATCTATTTTCAGGCTAAAATGCCAGAATTAAAATGTTATTTAAAACTTATAAATATAAAAATTAGAATAGAAATCTGGCTTTCTTTATAATTTTTTTTACTCGAGTTCCAAATTTATGTGTTTAATGTTTCATATTTGAGTATGTGTTTTGCCGTTTTGGCGAGCATAGGTTTTTTTTTTTTGGGTGATAATGAAATCACCCAATTAATGATCAATAGTGAAACACTTTGGATGGAATTTTCTTAAATCACTAAAAGGAAATAGTTTTGTTTTATTCTTTCAAGAAAATGTGATACATGTCCTGACAAGATCACCTTGTCACTTTGTTATGTCACTAGTATAACTATATACATGTGTATTGATTTATTTTATATTATATATTTATAAAATAAAATAATCTAGGGATATATTTACAAATTTCTCCAAGGAGTATGTGGTGATGTCACGGTATAGAAAGTCTTTACGCCTGAAAAAATTTTACTTAGTTAAATGGGAAGATCGGAGCAATAGAGACTTAATTTACGAAAAATCCATTCCAAAGGCCACTTCAAAATGTGAAAAGATGAAGAAGTCATTTTTAAAGGTACTAAACGTGTTAGAAGTTAGAAGGCAAAAAGAACGTTTGAGACAAATAACTACATTATGAATCTTACAGAAGTCTACTTGACAAGCCAAATCAGCTCTTCAAACCGCTTATAAAATGAGGCATGAGAACTAATCAATCTCAAACAAATAATTAATTAAATCAATCATTTTCAAAACAAAGCAAATCCTCAAAACAAAACAAAAAAAATGTTCAAAGACTCGTTGGTTAAGGCGCAACCTATTTCTTGATCTAGGATCGAGATCCAATTAATATCTTCTCTCAACCTCTTTCTCCCAATTTCCAACTAGGAACTTCAACTTTTGCTCATCTCGATTGCTGCTCAATTAAATTTTTGAAGAACCCCTAACACTACGTCATTCCGACTGCCATTCAATTCAATATTTGGGGCAACCATACACTCAAATACTAACCTCTCACCGCCTTTTTGAATACTTTTCCAATCTATAGCATGATTCTAATTTATGTTCATTTCAGTTGAAAATTTTTAGATCGTCGCTTTCAATGAGGTTTGATTTTGAAAGAAATATTTACTGTATTTAATACCTACACATTTACTTTTAAGTATCTATACTAACTTTTTTACATTTCAAACGATTTTTCTTAAGAAGAATTTCAAAAATTTAGAATATACCAACCATTGTATTTGAAGCTATTTCAAGTCATAAAATTGTTCATGTGTTTTGGTCCAATACTATCATCCCAATTTAAGAAAATCATGGGCCTAACTTTCTCTAACCACAAGAAGCTAACGTGAACAAATCGGGATTAACATGAACTGAACTTGGACTAAATTAGAAGAAAGTTATTATAATACTTTGATACATTAAAAAGAAGACATATCAAAGCTCCAAAACCCACAACCTTCCACCCAAACTGAACTTCCAATAAGTCATATCACCTACACATCATTAATTATAATCCACATGCAAGAACCCAATCCTTCAACACCAATTTCGACCGAGTTCCAATGAAGGCGATCCCAACCCTACGTACTGTAACATTTTTGGGCAGAATAGGGTCATTATGGTCATCCACTTATCACCTAAAACTTTAATGTAATATATGTACGTGCAATGATTCACAACTTACATCATATGAACAAATGAGTTGTCTTCAAATTTTGAATGATCAAATTAAACTTCGAACATTTGGTTTTCCAATATTCTATTAGTCTTAGTTCAAGTGATGAAGGATGGTGCCTGGTGGAGTAATGAGTTAGTAAATTAAAGAAAAAAAAATTGTTGCTTCTTGTTATTTTCTTTTTCTTTTTGTAATATGTTCTTTTGTTTGGCAGGCAGTTTACTTGTTGTCCAATCCAAATGGGAGTATGAAGCTTTATGAGTTTGTGATCATATTTGGATGCTTCATGTTGATTTTGGCCCAAATCCCGTCTTTTCACTCGCTCAGGCACATCAACTTAGTGTCTGTCGTTCTTTGCCTTGCCTATAGCGTTTGTACCACTGCTGCTTGTATCTACATTGGTAATAGCTACAATATTGTACATGTCAAATAAATTTCTCTTTTTGTCTTTTTGACACTAGACAAAAACTACTAACCGAGCATATATGCATAAATTCATTCTGTTAGGAAATTCTTCCAAAGGACCACATAATTAAGGACTATTCTTTGAAGGGCAACACCCAAAATCGGGTTTTCGGGATCTTTAATGCCAATGCAATCATCGCCACAACATTTGGCAATGGTATCATTCCCGAAATTCAGGTTCAAATTAAACTTTGATAGCTTTAATTTTATAATCTTCAAACTCAAGTTATGAGCCTGTTTAGGAGTACATACGTATTTGCTACTAAGTACTTTCAATCAGCAAGCACATATATTATTTGATCATTACAAAACGCTCTTTGCAATGTCGTAAACAAACCCTAACAGGCGAACCTAGGAATTTGTTTTTTTGGTGTAATAGGCAACAATCGCACCACCAGTGAAGGGAAAGATCGATGTTCAAGGGACTATGCGTTTGTTATGCTGTAGTTACAACGACTTTCTCCAGTGTTGCAATCTCTGGCTATTGGGCATTTGGCAACCAAGCTGAAGGCCTCATATTAAGCAACTTCTTGGCTGATGATGGCAAACCTTTGGTGCCAAAATGGTTCATTTTCATCACCAACCTTTTTACAATACTCCAACTTTCAGCAGTCGGCGTGGTAATTAAGACATTTTCATTTTACAGGTTCGAGAGATTGCAACTACAGAAAGTACTTCTACTTATATTTTTACTTTCGTGCAGATTTATTTACAACCTACGAATGAAGTGCTTGAACAAGCACTCGCGGATCCAACAAGCTAGGAAAGAGTTCTCGACAAGAAACTTGATTCCAAGGCTAATCTCTCGGTCGCTGTCCGTCGTCTTAGCCACCATCATAGCAGCAGTGCTTCCATTTTTTGGGGATATCAACTCCGTCATTGGAGCTTTTGGTTTCATCCCCCTTGACTTCATCTTGCCTGTTGTGTTCTATAACTTGACCTTCAAGCCATCAAAAAGAAGCCCTATTTTCTTGTTGAACACCACAGGTGGTGTTCGCAATCTTGGGAGTTATAGCTGCAATTGCTGCTGTAAGACAAATCAGCCTTGATGCCAACACTTATCAGTTATTTGCTAATGTATGATTTTCTGTAGCCGTAGCTCAAATGATAAAGATAACTACATATCATGAATATTTATGTGAAGCATATGTAATATTATGCACCTCCAATTTGTAGCATCAGTTTTGTACTTGGTTTTCCACAGAAATTTTGTTCTTTCGTATATCACCATTGGCTAGTCTACCAGATGGGGCGAATTTGTGTCTCTGTGGTAATTAAGTTGTGATTTTTGATGTCCCCATAATCACAACAAGATTTGATTAGCAGTAGATTGTGGTAGTTGATTGCTGCACTAGTCTTCCCAAAATTTTTACTTGATAAGGGTGGGTTTGATAACCAGGAGTTATTAAATTTTGTTTTTTCCTTTGGTCATGCATCGGCTACAATCAAACAAAAAGTCGAAATCTATTTTATAATAGTATGTACCATCTAGAAGTGCAAATCGAAATGGAAAATCTGATTTTCAGCTCAAGATTTTGCAGAAAGCCTAATTTCGAAAAATTAAAATTATAAAAATGTTGAAATTTAAAAAAAAAAAAAAAAACTCTTGGAACATACTACCTCTAGAAAGTGTGAAATTATAATTCAAAAAAATAAAAATATCTAAACCGATATTTGATCAATTGAAAAACAAAATATATTCTAATTATTTATGTATGTAAGAATATTTTCATTATATTCTCTACCAATTAATGTAACTCAAATATATACATGCATATGTACAGAGAATAAAGATATTTATTTTGTTATATATTCAAAATCGAAGTAACTCAAATATCTCCAAATCAAAATTGATATTCCATAATCCACTTTTTTTTTTTTTTTTTTGAAATTTGGAAAACCAAATTCGAATACGATCCGACGTCTGAAAATCCATAAGCTAGCATATATAGTGCCATATACTCAAAAGTAGTGACAACATATATAATATCTTTGGTGCCAACAAATATCCATAATTGGTCGTAAAAGGTAAGTAAAGAATACCAATCTTTAAACCAAAGCAAGGTTCATATCAAATTACAACATATATTAAGCTATGAAAATAGCGAGTCCAATATATCTCGTTTACAGTTCTTGATCACAGATCGAAATCTGCAACTGTGGCCTTGCAAATTGAACAACAAGCTTCTTAGCATACACCTACAGAAGTTAGAAAACGCACATATATATATATATCAATCATTACTACTGGTTTTTTGTTCGACACTCATAAAACAAGAGATCGATGTCCAGTATATATATCCCAATCCCTGTATTGTTTTATAACCAAAAAAATCAGTATATATCATCCGGAACGAGGTCGGGTTACCTTCATGTCTAAGGAACGAAAGTGTGGATATCATATGTCCTTTGATATGGCATTGTTGGCATGACACTCTGACGAAATGGCTGTAGAAACATAGGGTTCATGTAAATGTAATTGTTTGAAAAAATGAGAAGATTATTTATTTCAGCTTCAGACGGAATAAAATCTATGAGAGCAGGTTTACAAGAAATAATGCAACCCTCACCGCCGCGACTGGTTGTTGGTGGCGCCATCAGTAGCGGAACCCTAGCAATGCCAGCCGGATTGCTGAGATTTAGGGTAGAAGGTGGGGTTGAGCTCCTCATCATTTTCTCCGCCTTGGTGGGTTTTTTCTTATTAAAAGAAGCAACAATGATCTGATAAATTCAATACAAACCAACATGAGAAGACTAGATCTACATACGTACTTGAAGTACATACAATATTTGATTTCCCACTCTTTTATATATACTTCAATGATTATAACCGCAAGCTTACGTAATAAAATGTTAATAAACTTTTTTTTCTTATAATCAAGGACAAATCTATATTTTTAGGAATTAATGTAATTATACTTGTTTGTCCATATAAGATAATCAAGAGTGATAGTTGCTAAGTGAAATCCTACATATCTTTTAGAACTATGATCGATTTGACTTGTTTGCACTAGATAAAATCATCTGAAGGGTTTTTTTTTATGGGTTTAATGGAGTAGGATGATTAGAGTTTTAGAAAGTTTAAACGATTAATAAATTTAAACTATATTATATATATAATTTATTTATTTATTCAGATATATGTATTGTTGGGAAAATGAAACTTGATTATTGCATTCTCTCTCACTCTCTCTCTCTCTCTCTCTCTCTCTCTATCTTCCTTTTCTCTGCCTTCTCTCGACCTTCTTCCTTTCTTATAAACCCTAGACACCACCGCCTCCCTTCTCTGGGGTCTGGGGTCGGTGGAAGGCCCCTCTTTCTCTTCTCGTCCCCATTTTCACTCTTCGTCTTCCCTGTGCCCCTTCCCTTCTTAGTTTCCTTTTTTTTTTTTTTTTTTTTTCATTTTATGTCAGTTTTTCATTTGCTTGTGTGGTAATTAATCGGCCCCTCTCTTTGTGAAGACTTTTGGTTCTCTTTCTATGAAGACTCAAGGCGCCTCCTCGGATCTAGAGTCCCATCCATCATGCCTCAATCCCCTTCTCAACCTTCACCAGTGGCTCTCAATGGCGAGCTTCCTTGGACTTTCCGCCATCGATCTCTGCCTCGACCCAGAGGTTACTCCCGCCTCTGAGTTTCCTCAGTGGGCCATGGCTATAGGTTGCTCTCAAAGTGTTTTTTGCATTCATTGAGTGGATTACGGAAGCGATTCATGCACGAATGGTTTGCTCACCCCAATTTTCGCTGGTTTCTTCCGTAACATCTTCACTATTTTCGATTTTGTTGGTAGTGTGTTTGTAGGTGTACGACAGCTTGAGCGACTGGGTGAGGCTACGGTTGAGGTGCTAGAAGCTATCCAATTTTTAGATCTAGAGTTTCTGTAGGGCCTTTTAGTTTTTTATATTTTGAACTTATTTGATAGACATGAGCCTAATATTATATATATATATATTCTTATTGTCCCTCTTAAGTTTTTTCTTTGATATATGGTTTTCTTTGTGTTTGTATTTGTTTGCCCCATTAATTGAAGAACATTATTGTCTGATAAACAAGAAGAAGATTATATTATATATTGGGATTTTGAATTTGAGATATTGGGAAACTTTAGTTGGTTGTTAAAAAATATTTTGTCCTTAATTAATAACTTTGGAATTGAATTATCCTTATTTTTTAAAATTCTAATTTTTTGTCCTTGCATGTGTTATAAAAAAAGAAGTGACGGACGGAACCTAGCTCTATGTCATGAACTGTAATAAAAGTACTTACTTTAACAGGCTCAGCAGCTATGAGTGCGCCCAGAAGAGCACCACCAAAAACCTCTCCATCAGGCTGAGCCAACATGATACTCATCTTGCCTTTTCTTCCACATGCATGGCGTAGTGGTGCACCCTTTATAAATTGCCCACATAGGTACAAAATCTGAAATCGACCCTGCATAAAGAATTAGAGTTAGCAATTAAGATGTTTGTGATATATACATATTAATCAAGGCACTTACAGGGTTGGTCCAAGATATTCGGGGCCTAGGGCGAGAATTTAAACATGCCCCTCTAGTTTATATTACATAATATATATATTACTTTATATTTTTTCTTTTAATTCATCTTTCTAGTAAATTCACATAAAATTTTCATGAATTTGAATACATTAGTCATACATACATAAAAAAGATAGTTGTTTATAATACTTTTATAAAGAAAACATTGAAATTTTATCAAATATTAATGTGTATATATACAATCGATAGCTTTCTAATTCAATTTAAATAATTATTTTTATTAATTCTGGTGGTAACTCAATATTCATTCAATAGCCAAAAATAAAAATATATATATATATAATATGTTTCTATATATGAGTTAGAGTTCTATTTAATTTATAAGATATGTTCAAATAATACTCAATACAAATTAACTATACACCCTTATCAATACTTTTTAAAAATACAGATCAAATTTATTAATAAAATATTAAATTTAAAATCTTCTAACTCAATTTAAATATTTTTTTTAAAAGACATTTTTTAATTTTTTTTCCCATAAAAATAAGATTTTTAAAAAAAAAATTGGACACTCCTAGTCCTTGGGTCCAAGGCAGTCGCGCGCCCTGGTTGTCCTAGACGAGGGCCGGCTCCGGGTACTTATAAATTACAGCTAGTTTGATAATCATTTAGTTTTTATTTTTCAAGTTTCACTTTCTCATGTTACGGTCAAATCTTGACCTAGCTACTAACTTCATGTTGAGTTTAAATTGAATTGAAAATTATGTTTCGAGAAACAAAAAAATATAGAAAATCGCAACCTAGGGACTTTGGAAGGCACAAATAATTGAAGCAGAGGAATTAAGATTCCAACAACACAAGAAATGATACCTTGAATCTCAGACCGGAGGAAGAAGAAGCTCGTTGGCCAATGACAGCTGAAGAAACAACACCAGAAGCCGAAAGAATGCAGAGAGATCGACGGGTCCTTTTCGAAAGTGATATTAAACTTCCAAATATATCCTGCCATAACAATAGTAATAATGATAATAATAATAAAAATAAAACAAAATAAAGTCATATCGATCACCTTGTGGCAGATAGAAATAAGAATGAGTTCGAGACCATCTAACATAATACCTCACCAGGGACAGCAGTCAGTGCAGAAGGGGTAAACTGTCGCAAAAGAGCAGGGTGCTCAGGAATAGAAAAACCACCTTATGAAAACCAAGTTTAATTTAGATGTTAGATATATTTGTATATATATATATATATATATATATATATATATCTATATAGGGCAATCATTAGAGGCTACTTTATTATGGTACAGGATAAATTCAGTTTATATGTTATATATATAGTACGTATAAGGCTATAAGTGAATATATATATATATATATATATATTGATATTGTACGTGCAATAAAAATAGAGAAAATTTATCATGTTGTTAATTTATATATTATATATATATATTGTAATAAGTGACGGGAATATTATTACATGTTATATCAACCAAAGTATAACACTTGAATGGGATATTATAACATGGAAACTGGTTACTAATTCGTATTTATTACAAGAAAATCAGCCTTACTCGTTTAACTTTTGCCTGACGAAGGATATTTCGTTGATAAAGTAACCTTTGCCTGACAAATGTAGGGAGGCTCACCAGGCAGACCCAGCGCGGAAAGTTCTAGTCGTTGTCACGTAAAATGGGCAAGCGGTCAACATAGAAAATCACCCTTACTTGTCCAATTTTTGCCTGATGAAGGATATTTCGCTGGTAAAGTAACCTTTGCCCAACGAATGTAGGGAGGCTCGCCAGGCAACCCCAGCGCGGAAAGTCCTGGTCATTGGCGCGCAAAATGCGAGTGGTCAACGTCTGCTGGGTAAACGTGATTTAACGGAGAATTATGTTCACCGGAGAAACCGTTTCTGTTGACCCAGTTTTGCCCACGGAGGGAAAAAATTTGGCGCGAAGGAATTTTGGCGCCAAACCTTTGTTCGGCGGGTCATTAAAGTTTTCCCAACGAAGCCTTCGTCGGAAAAAAGTCTAAACTGATTAAATGCAGCGCGCAGCTGCATTTCTTCATCTTCTTCCTCATAACTCTCTCATTACTCTCTCTCACTCACTCTCACCTACCATACATAATTTCATCATAATTTGTTCATCACTTCATCATCATTTCATCATTACTTAATCTAAGGTTTAATGCTTTTAATTGTTTTGTTTGTTTTACTTTTTCAATTTTTATTTGTTATTAGAAGCAATTTTTTTTTAGGCAATTTGTGGTTGATTTGAAGGATTACTTATAAAAAGGTATGTGTGTTTGCTTATAATTTTAATTTTGCTAAGAATTTTGGTTTTAATTATGTTAGAAAATTGTGATTTATTGTGGAAAATTCATAGAAAATGTTTAGTATTCAGGCTATAATTGTGCTAGGGAATTGTGATTTTTTTGTTAACGCGAAGTTAATTGGGTTGATTAACTTTATATAACGAAATTCGATGGAAAACCTTAAACCCGATTGAGAGTCAGTGAATCATATTGACTGACTGACTCTTGAATTTTCCATTTATTGGGACAGTTTGGGAGTGCACAACTATGTGTTGTGTAGTTTTCTGTCTATGTGGTTAGGTTTGGATCGTGGGAAATTCGGTTTATATCCCATCAATGTTCTTTGAATGCATACTAGATATTCATTTAAAATATCTAAGTCGTGCATTTGGGGAATTGTAGGATGATGCTGCCAAAATTTCACTGGGTCGAAACTTCGCCTCGTAGGTCACAAACTATATAGCATGGAACATGCACTCTCGAATGGGATAAGGCCAAATCACCAGAGGCATAAGAAGACGAGCGGATTTTGATATTAATTTTTTCCAACTACGAGACAATAATTAATTATTTACTTACATTGATTATATCTTGTGGAAGTAGACATAATGGACAGAGGCTGGATGCAAATATTGGATAGATCTTTTTATCAGCATTTGGATGGGATCGACAACTTCATCGTCTTTGCACGCAGTCATTGTAGTGAACAAATGCACATCTAATATCCGTGCAGTAAATGTAACAATTGTTATTGGATGTCGTTGAGTGATGTTCATTTGCATCCGACATGGAACAAGATCGTACATAAATACACTAATTGGATCTATCATGGTGGACAAAATTTTATTATATCGACATCTTCGGCTCACGGGACCCGTCGAGATGAAAGTGATTCGGATAATCAATGTGATTATAATCAATTTTTTGAGATATTAACCGATATTTTTCTTGCTGCATCTGATGATATGGATGATGATGTCTTAGGTCTCAACATGAAAAGTCAGATATCCATTACGATAGGTTATTGAAAAAAACTTAGTGCGAATTATATCCTGGTTGTGAATCTTTTTCGGTTCTAGGGGCAATTGTGGAATTGATACATATGAAAGTTGAATATATTCAAACGAACAAGTATTTTGATCACATGATGGACACTATCATTCGAATGCTCTCTGAAGATAAGAGTCTCCCTAAAGATCACTACAACTCAAAGAAGCTCTTGAAGGATCTTGGCTTAGAGTATGTGAATATTCATGCATGTAAGAACAATTGTGCATTGTTTTACGGTGAATTCGAGCAATTCGACAAATGTCATGTGTGAGCCTCGGTTTCGAAAGAATAAGATTTCGAACATGGTGTTGCGACATTTTCCACTGAAACCAAAGTTACAAAGATTCTCCATATCGTCTCACACATCCCGTGATATGAGGTGACATAAGGATGAACACACTGATGACGATTCACTGAGGCATCCGGCCGATGGAGATGTTTGGAAGGAATTTGATAAGATGTAGCCCATTTTTTCTGCAGAGCCAAGAAATCTCAGATTAGGACTTACTACTGACGTTTTTAATCCTTTGGGGAGTTTTTCAAGGCCCTATAACACTTGGTCGGTAGTTGCAGTTCTGTATAACTTGCCTCCTTGGAGATGCATGAATAAAGAATTCACAATCCTCAGTACCTTGATACCGGGGCCCAAATCGCCGAGTAATTCTATCGACGTTTATTTGTAGCCGTTGATTGATGAGCATGTGGATTTGTGGGAAAATGTTGTCCAAACCTTGGAGGAATGTTCACTCTACAAGCGGCTGTAATGTGGATAATTAATAATTTTCTTGCTTACGATATGCCAGTAGGATGGGGCATCAAGGGCTATCTTACTTGTCCGACATGTGGACCAAACACAACATATTTAGGCACGCATCAAAGGTATGATATCTGGACGCGAGAAGATTTCTACCCTGTGAACATCGATGACGTATGCAATATGGCTTATTTGATGGTAAAACATAGCTACGGACACGACCAAGGGAGAGGTCCGGTGATGGGATATTGGACATCTTAAACAACATTCCAACATTCATCATAGAAGGTCCAAAAGACTATTCAACAATGGTCCAATCTCAGAGCCCTTTATTAATAGAGACATGGCAGTGGCTCATTGGTTCATATTGAACAACTGTGATGAACTCTGGCCTTTCCATGACCAACACAAGACATTGATGAAGACCAAAAATTCTTCCAATTGGGAGGAAATTGACTTACAATTGTTTCCACATTGGTTTTTTGCACATGTAAGTCAAATATTGCATTAAATTATTTTTAAATGAACCAGACTAACTATTTGTGTTTTCGTACCAGATGACACAATTGAGAGCTGACACAATTGAGAGCTGACAACTCGCCAAAGTTCTACAAAGATTAATGCAGCTTGCAAAAGGCCCATTTTGAGGAAAAATATACGTTGGTTTTCACGTTAACAGAGTTAAGTTCGTGTGCACAAAACGAGATGAAAAATTATCTACTCAAAATAGTGGGATATTCGTGTCGGGGGATGGAGCAAATGCTGATACGAGGTTTTACGGTAAATTATTAAATGTGGTAAAGGTGTTTTATGCGGACCGTAAGGTAGTAGTCTTATTCAGGTGTCATTGGTTCTATATAGACCCAAGTATCCCAAGAAGCATCATTAAAGATCATTTACATATCTCTATCAACACAAACAACCGATGATTTGAGAGTGATTCATACATCCTAACTAGTACAAAAAAAACAAGTTTTCTACGTTGATGATCCAAAAGTTGATGCTGGTTTGAAAATATTTGAGATGGTGAAGCATATAAACATATGGGACTTGAATGGCTGGCACCATGAAGATGGTGGAGAAATAGAAAATGATGAAGTTGTTAACCAAGACGATTCCTCAGCTCCCGCCCTAAACGTGGAAGGAGTACGCACCGATGACTTTAGCCTGCCAATTGCGATTGATTGCATTTTTATTCATCTCGTTACCTTAGAACCAATAGAAAGTGATGTTGAGGAAACAACTAGTACGCATAGATCGGATAACGAGGGTGATTGGGAGGGGGATAGTGAAACCGACATTGATTAACATTTGTCCAGAAAAACCTTTAATTTATACGTCACATATTTCATTTTCTATTTGCTATTATTATTTTGTATTTTTAATTATAGATTAATTAAAAATATATTAATGCTAATTACATGTATTTTTTTTAATATATAATATATAATTGATCTTGTCCCGCGAACATCCGTCGAGCAAGAGCACACATTCCTGACGGATGACCCATTTTCGCGAACCTAAAGGCTCGAATCCAAACCCAAATCCAGTGCTCTCTCTCCGTTTCTCTTCCTCATTGTAAGTCCCTTTTTATTTCTTTAATTTTTTATTGAATTGTATATTGAATATTGAATTGGATTGAATATTAAATATCGGATTGAATATTGATTTTTGAATTTTGGATTGAATATTGAATATTGGATTGAATATTGATTTTTAAATTTTGAATTTTGGATTGAATATTGAATATTGGATTGTATATTTATTTTATGAATATTGGATTGAATATTGAGTTTATGAATTTTGGATATAATATTGAATATTGATTTTATGAATATTGAATATTAATTTTATGAATATTGAATATTTATTCTATGAATATTGGATTGAATATTTATTCTATGAATATTGGATTGAATATTGATTTTATGAATATTAGATTGAACATTGCGTTTTTGAATTTTGGATTGAATATTGATTTTATGAATATTGGAATGAATATTGATTTTTTTTTACCATTGGATTTCATTGGAAGTTATTGGATTAATATTGGAAAATGTTTTGATTATTCGACTTTATTGGAAGTTATTGTTTTATCAATTTTTATATTTGATTAATGTTGATGTTGAATTATTGGATTTTATTATTTTATTATTTATTTATTATTAATGGAATTAAAAAATAGGGAGTTATTTATTTAATTATTTAATCATATTAAATATTTATTTTTCTGTTGGAAGTAAAAAAAAAAGGAATTATTATTGGAATTAAAAAATAGGAGTTATTGGATATGTACTTTTAAAATATATTTAATTAGTTAGTTAATTATTTAATTATTTACTTATTTACTAAATTATTTAATAATTGTATTATTCGTTTATTTAATTATTTAATTAATATTTTGTATTGTAGATGTCTCAGCGTAAATTGATAACTTCGGGGGTTTGTGCCACGGTGCCAGCAGAGCACTTATCTCCTGGATCAACACTCTCCCTGAAGGAGCGGCTATCTCCTGTTGGTGTACCATCATCGACAAAGCATCCAACCCCTTCCTTAGCACCCTATATCATTCCTAACGATCGGGTGATACTAGGGGAGCAATCAGCGAGGCGCTGAACCAACTCGAAACAGAGGCAACCTCGTACCGACCCTAGGGCCTCTAGAACTGACGTTCAAGATAGGGTCGTTGAGGGACATCTATCGCCGGGTTAGTTCAATATCTGATTGAATTTCAAATTTTGTATTTATTTTTTATTCAAAATATGTACTGATGTTAACCGAATTTGCACGGAGCAACATAAAAGTGTGCGACATCAACAATGGGTTAAAGTACAAGCGGATCTGCAGGATGACAAGCAACAAGATCCAGGTCGTGAGGGTGGAACGACTAAATGACAGGACCCATCCCAATCCCTCCGGGATTAGTGCGGGATGACCCTGCTCCCGTCTGACACGAAGTGTCAGACAAGGGATATTTCCGACCTTTGCCCTCCCGGGCTATCAGAGTACGCCAGGATCCGGAGGAGGCATGTGATATCTCGATCTCTGCTACAGTCCACATCCGCTGTCAACCTGAAGGGTATTAAAAACAGAAAGGTTGTGAGTGGACAAAAATAAAGAATTTATAAAAACATTTCCATAAGAAGACCTTTATACCCTCCACTAAAAAGCATGCATGCATAGTAAAACCATTTATCCAATTATATATGTTAAAACATCCATAAATAGGGTCACAACCCCAAGTTCCGTAAATACAAGTCACACGGGCTCCTGCCCAAAACCAATTTACAGAAAACCAGAACATAGTAAACATATGTGGGATCTCAGCCCAAATCCATTTATCATCATAAAACACAGTTTTCCCAAACCAATTGAAACCATGTTTATCCAATATATTCATATCCAGAACCTGTCACGGTAAAATAAAGCTACACGTGTGCTAACCGGAGTCTCAAACCCAAGTCTCTCCAGGGTCCACCCAGGTCAAAGTCCGTAGATCTATGACCCTCCCTGAAGGTAACGAACCATGCCCATCCTGAGAGTAAGGAACCCAACTGGGGGGCGACTCCACTCAGTCAGTGCTCCGTGACTACTCCGGGGTCCACCCAGGCCAACGACCCTCCCCGGAGGAGACAATCATAAATAAAGGATGGAATATGAAAAACCTTTGGAAATCATTCTTGAAACCTTTCAAGGATTCATGCCCGGCCCCCATAAGCCGTCATGAACCATAAAATCCTTTCATGGGTTCATGCCGGTTCCCATAAACCGTCATGACCCGTAAATCCATTTCAAGGGTTCATGCCGGTTCTCATAAACCGTCATGACCCGTAAAAACCATTTGTAACACATAGCTGGGCACTAGGCCCGAATTCACATAGAAACTGGACCCCCGGTCCGAATCGTAAACCAATTGGGCCTCCGGCCCGATTCCGTAAATCAAATGGACTTCAAGTCCGAGAATTACCTTTTCAAATCCAAACTTATTTCATTAAATTATTTCCAAGACCATAAGAATGGAAAATCGGAGTAAAACCGAAAAAACCTCGATTTACGTGCAAGCACGTAAATCGCCTCGAAATACGTGAAACCATATAATTCACAAATTTCCAAATCAACATTATCAAATCAAATTCATAATCCATTTGGAAATCCAAAACCATTTCATTTAGACCAATAAGACATACAGCCCCGTATAGACACCGTATAGGGCCGAAACCTCGAAATACGTGCCTATACGTAACCACACATCCAAATGCACTCATGGCATCACAAATAAGTATTTAAAACATATAATAAACATTTATGCATGCACCAATTTAGAAAACAAGGTCCACTCACAGACCGTCCGAAGCCGCGTCTCGATACGCGTGCCATACGGCTCCCCGAGTCGATCACCATCACCGGGACTTCCAAACCTGTCCAAATTAATTTAGAGGGTTACTAACTACTTATATAACCCCTCACTAAAGCCCCGTAATTTTTCCGTATTTTTAACTATTTTTAATCCCGAACCTAAACCTTCCGATGCCCCGAAACATATCGAGACGGTGTCCGATCGACTCGAAACCAGTCCCAAAATGTTCGTTACATCGAATAGATGATTTCGTATGTTGAACACATCCCCAAAAACCCTAGCACGCGCCCACACGCGCCGCCTGAAGTGGCTGCGCGTGGGAGCCACGCGCCGCTACAGTACCGTCGTCCTCCTTCGATCGAACCGGTCCGACCGGGCCGGTCCGGTTTTCTCTGCAATTCCGGTCCGCCTGGACCGGCGTAACCGGTCCAAGGCCCTACACTCTTCGTTTTTCGTCCGTTTTCTTCCATTTTAATTCCTACATTCCTATTTTAATGTTTCCTATCAATCCTAATGAACAAAACAACCTAAAACCGATTAAAACCCGTGAACCCAAAAATCCCCTCACGGTTCAATTTTTCGAAATCCTCCCCAGAGGTCCCTCAACGTTCAAACCTTCCCAAAACCTTCCTAATGGCTTCTTAACATCCTAACCAATTCATTAAAACAATCAAAAACGACCCATAACCACTAATATTGAAAATGGACAAAATCGGGTAAAACCGATTACCTCGATCTCCTCCTCCTCCGCCGTCCACGGCGGTGCGTCCTGGGCTGGCCACCAGCGTCCACCGGTCCATCCTCACACTCTGGTCTCCCCTATACGATCAATGGGAAGGGTTGAATGGGTTTGGGTGAGAAATGGGATCGGGTAACGAATGGAGGAAAAATGGAAAATGGATGCACGGTTGAGTGTTTTGGTGCATGAGTGGGTGAGGTTGGCCAGTGGATGGGTGACAAGTGTCACTCATCCATTGGGCCTCCATTAAATATCTGGGCCAACTAGAGACAAAACTGCACTTTTTGTCTCGTAAAACGTGCCGTCGTGAATAGTAACCGGGAACTTCCGTGAACCGTAACTTCGCCGTCGAACGTCCGAATTCGACGTGCCGCCTGTCTACGGATTCGTATCGTCCTTATCTACGTAACGGTCTTCGGCCCTCGGCCATCGGACCTCCCGATCAAAAAGTCAACTTTTGACCTCCTATTCACCCAAATTACCAAAATGCCCCTAAACTTCCGAACGTCATAACTTCCTCCTCGAACGTCGGAATTGAACGTGCCACCTGTCTATGAACTCGTGACGTCACGAACTACGTCACGGTCATCGGTCAAAGTCCATTTGACCGCCCGATTGAAAAGTCAACGTTTTGCCACCACCAAGGGCAAAACGGTCATTTCGCATCGTTCGTCCGATTTCGCTCTACTAATCACGAATTAGCCTCACTAATCGTGATTAGTCACTAATCTAATCATGAAATTCGGGACGGGTCGTTACAACCTTCCCTCCTTAATTAATTTCGTCCTCGAAATTCCAACCGACCTAAATCCAACCGTTCTTCCTTCCTTAATTAGTTTCGTACTTGAAACTCCAACTATCCTGATTCCACATCCACCTCGCGGAAAGTAGAATCGACCTCACGCTAGCGTACACTAGTACACCCACTAGCTAGAACAATACTCGTCTGCAACCAGACGTACCACTAACACTCACGTCGTATCGATTACACTCGACCACGTCGAATGACAGTAGCCATACGTCCCGATTTGACACCACTTGTCAAATATACCATTTCGCTGACACAACCAGCTCGACGGTTCCTTTCTCAAACACTAACTATCCTGACATCTACTCCGACTGGGAGTTACCAATCACTCAACGATCCACGCTGACACCTCCGACAAACTGTCACTACTTGACAATCGTCAGTCAAAAACTAACACTATACTCACCCGTGGTTATACTAACTACCAACTTATTCAATCTGAGTACTCGTTTACCAACAAAACACTCGACCTGTGTGTAACCAGACTCATCAGAAGTACTATGACCCAATGCACAGTATCCAATGTCCAGTCCACGACCTCAACTAATCCAATGGTATCAGAATTAATCCGACTACCAACACGCTCACCAACATACCTCTGGTATGACCTATATACCGTCAATAGACATGACAAGTTTGCCCAGTATCGTACCTCGAATAACGTACAAGGTACGCACATCTACCCATCAATCAGCTTACAACCACCTAGGTTGTAGCTAATCACGTTTCTACTATAGAGTCCATTTGTCCAATCCAATATTAGACAAATCGAAACTCCGACCCATTATCCATTTCCAAATCCGAATCTGAATCCGCAATTTTGTAAGAAATCCTGAATCCAAACCCAGAACTCATATCCATAACCATGTCCAAGTCCGAGTTCGAAATCATCATTCCGTAGACTAGTATTAGGAATAACCATTCCGAACCCAAATCCATAAAAGAAAATCTACAGTCAAGCTCTAGACTCAAATCCTGAATCGTCACCCAGAATCCGATTCCAAAACCCAAATACAGAAATCCTCTTTCAAGTTCCAAAATCAAATCCTGAATCGTCATCCAGAAATCTGATTCCAAAACCTGAAATCTCGTTCTCGTCTACCGAGACGCACCATATCCGAACCTATCGGATACCTGTTCGACCGATTACCACAACACAATCGATTGACTTCATAGGGAAGCCAATCACAACATCACACACAACACCAAGTCTGACAAAACCCGACTTCGTCAGACACCTACTCCTCGGACAACTACTCAGGTGAGTAATAAGCCATATGGGATTTACCTCGAAAAGAAGTTCAGTCCCATCATGCTCCACTCAACCAAGTAAGAGTGATAAACTCTCCACCTATCTGGATCATCCAAATCACGATCCAGATCCAACACTACGTCAACCGACCATAGACGTCACGATCCCCGATCGTCACGACGTCCAAAGTCCTCAACCGTTTCCCACATCTTAAATAGATCAGTCGACGACGAGACACGCCGAGACTGTGGGTTCTCACTGATTACCTCGTATCGATCCTTGTCATTCCACCAAGGCAAAACAAGAATGATCGAATAATCCATCCTACGTGAATGCAACCAAAACCCCGTTGCACTCACCACGCCACGTAATCCAACATCGTCTGCCACCAAGCAGGAAATGAGAAATCTCAGTCACCTAACTTCGATATACTCACTCCACCTGATGACCCAAGACAATCACGAGTCCACCAACCAATACACGATCAGTGTACTAGTGGCAACCAACAACATCAATAACATCTACATCCTCTACCACCATCAATTATGGTAGAACCTGAGAAGTCACCCAAACGACTTCGACATACCCAATACCAATGCGGAAAACCCGCATTCCTCTCGTCACCTCAATCGCAACCTCTCGCGATTTCGAAGTTCCAACCAGATTGGAAACAACATACCCGGACATCAACCACGTGTCCCCGTTAGACTGGTTATGGACACATGCCCATTTACGACCGTATATGTACATCCAAAAGGATGTCAATTCATCCTAATCTGATGTACCACTCGACTGAAAAGTCACAACAGCCCCCTGCTGTGATCTGCAGTCAAATCTCTGCAAACCACCATCTCTAACCAATCCTGACTAATTCTGACCAATTGGTCGCTAAACCCCGCGACAGAATGAGTCTGACCAACCGGTCACTAATCCGTCATGATAATACTCGATCCTCACTCCTCAACTACCGCTGGATCCTTCCGTGATTCACTCCCGAACCACAGATACCAATCATAAGCCCATCACGTCAGAGTCACATCCTGACTCGTAACTCACCGTCATCACAATCACCGGCACCAGCACCAGCACTAGTACCAGTACACCACCTGTCAGCATCAGCACAAAGTGTGCCAATCAGACAACTCTGGATCTCCGCTCATACCGAACGATAATCCCGTTCCTTTGGTCGAATAGGAGAAACTCTGCCTCCTTCGTACCCAACACCTCTGGGTATAGTTACCCTGACAACTCATACGAGAAGAGGAAACGTCCCCCGTACGTCCCCGTCGCATTCTGCGATCGTACTCAACCGTAACCAAGTCGAATCCAGAATCACTACCCACACATATGCGTTATTCACGCACCTCGTACCATCGTCACGACTGACAATCCCCTCGTCACAATAGTCACGACAACCTGAGTCTACTCAACCAGATAAAATTCGACTACGTCTATCGATAGTAGCGTCTGCCACAACCTCGTGCAGACCTAACGACTAGACATCCAGACTCCGCATCCAACGGAATCAACTGCCTGTACCAACTACTCTGTATCCCACTCAGGGATTCCATCGACAAGTACCAACCCCGGTAACCTGTCCAACCACAGTCTAACCAGGCGCAACTCGACTATCCCAATGTCGTCTACCAGGTCACCCGCGACCTTAATTGCACCAACCCACAACTGAAGTAGCACGACAACCAACTCGGTCTAACCGATAAATATAACCTCGACTGCGAAGTGCAGTCCCAACACAAGCTGATATGACCAGGCCGACTAACGAACCCCAAATCCGAATAGTCATCCAAGTCAAACCACCAGTCAACTCACATTTCCGAACCATACACCCAAGGTAGGGTTCCACGATCACACCTATGGTCGCGCTGACCCCAACTGCGTTTCGCAGTAAAATCCACAATCTGACCGACCCCGCGGTCTTGACATCGCAAGGACATCAATCCAATCCTACCAACAATCCAACTCGGATTCCTCGAATCCGGTTGCTAACTGCCAACTGCAGTAAATCCATTTAACTCAACATAATCTGACCATCTAATGGTCACAACTCCTAACCAGTCATCGGAATCGATCCTACGACATCGTGAAGGCGATCCCAACTAACCGTCTCACGATCCAAAACTCTAACGTAATACTACGTTAAGCCTTCCGTAGGGTTCCACACTGCCAACCCTGACAGAACCATGGCAACCCCGGCATCGAGTGCCGAACCAAGGCTTGCCAATCCTACTAACTATCGTACCGGCACCCCGACAATCAGGTTGACTACGAACTGTAGCCCAATGAGATATCACATCCTCGACCTGCGTACATACTCCAAGAGCTACACGGTTGCTCGAATAGAGACAACCCCGCTCTGATACCACGTTGACAGGACCCATCCCAATCCCCCCGGGATTAGTGCGGGATGACCCTGCTCCCGTCTGACACGAAGTGTCAGACAAGGGATATTTCCGACCTTTGCCCTCCCGGGCTATCAGAGTACGCCAGGATCCGGAGGAGGCATGTGATATCTCGATCTCTGCTACAGTCCACATCCGCTGTCAACCTGAAGGGTATTAAAAACAGAAAGGTTGTGAGTGGACAAAAATAAAGAATTTATAAAAACATTTCCATAAGAAGACCTTTATACCCTCTACTAAAAAGCATGCATGCATAGTAAAACCATTTATCCAATTATATATGTTAAAACATCCATAAATAGGGTCACAACCCCAAGTTCCGTAAATACAAGTCACACGGGCTCCTGCCCAAAACCAATTTACAGAAAACCAGAACATAGTAAACATATGTGGGATCTCAGCCCAAATCCATTTATCATCATAAAACACAGTTTTCCCAAACCAATTGAAACCATGTTTATCCAATATATTCATATCCAGAACCTGTCACGGTAAAATAAAGCTACACGTGTGCTAACCGGAGTCTCAAACCCAAGTCTCTCCAGGGTCCACCCAGGTCAAAGTCCGTAGATCTATGACCCTCCCTGAAGGTAACGAACCATGCCCATCCTGAGAGTAAGGAACCCAACTGGGGGGCGACTCCACTCAGTTAGTGCTCCGTGACTACTCCGGGGTCCACCCAGGCCAACGACCCTCCCCGGAGGAGACAATCATATATAAAGGATGGAATATGAAAAACCTTTGGAAATCATTCTTGAAACCTTTCAAGGATTCATGCCCGGCCCCCATAAGCCGTCATGAACCATAAAATCCTTTCATGGGTTCATGCCGGTTCCCATAAACCGTCATGACCCGTAAATCCATTTCAAGGGTTCATGCCGGTTCCCATAAACCGTCATGACCCGTAAAAACCATTTGTAACACATAGCTGGGCATTAGGCCCGAATTCACATAGAAACTGGACCCCGGGTCCGAATCGTAAACCAATTGGGCCTCCGGCCCGATTCCGTAAATCAAATGGACTTCAAGTCCGAGAATTACCTTTTCAAATCCAAACTTATTTCATTAAATTATTTCCAAGACCATAAGAATGGAAAATCGGAGTAAAACCGAAAAAACCTCGATTTACGTGCAAGCACGTAAATTGCCTCGAAATACGTGAAACCATATAATTCACAAATATCCAAATCAACATTATCAAATCAAATTCATAATCCATTTGGAAATCCAAAACCATTTCATTTAGACCAATAAGACATACAGCCCCGTATAGACACCGTATAGGGCCGAAACCTCGAAATACGTGCCTATACGTAACCACACATCCAAATGCACTCATGGCATCACAAATAAGTATTTAAAACATATAATAAACATTTATGCATGCACCAATTTAGAAAACAAGGTCCACTCACAGACCGTCCGAAGCCGCGTCTCGATACGCGTGCCATACGGCTCCCCGAGCCGATCACCATCACCGGGACTTCCAAACCTGTCCAAATTAATTTAGAGGGTTACTAACTACTTATATAACCCCTCACTAAAGCCCCGTAATTTTCCCGTATTTTTAACTATTTTTAATCCCGAACCTAAACCTTCCGATGCCCCGAAACATATCGAGACGGTGTCCGATCGACTCGAAACCAGTCCCAAAATGTTCGTTACATCGAATAGATGATTTCGTATGTTGAACACATCCCCAAAAACCCTAGCACGCGCCCACACGCGCCGCCTGAAGTGGCTGCGCGTGGGAGCCACGCGCCGCTACAGTACCGTCGTCCTCCTTCGATCGAACCGGTCCGACCGGGCCGGTCCGGTTTTCTCTGCAATTCCGGTCCGCCTGGACCGGCGTAACCGGTCCAAGGCCCTACACTCTTCGTTTTTCGTCCGTTTTCTTCCATTTTAATTCCTACATTCCTATTTTAATGTTTCCTATCAATCCTAATGAACAAAACAACCTAAAACCGATTAAAACCCGTGAACCCAAAAATCCCCTCACGGTTCAATTTTTCGAAATCCTCCCCAGAGGTCCCTCAACTTTCAAACCTTCCCAAAACCTTCCTAATGGCTTCTTAACATCCTAACCAATTCATTAAAACAATCAAAAACGACCCATAACCACTAATATTGAAAATGGACAAAATCGGGTAAAACCGATTACCTCGATCTCCTCCTCCTCCGCCGTCCACGGCGGTGCGTCCTGGGCTGGCCACCAGCGTCCACCGGTCCATCCTCACACTCTGGTCTCCCCTATACGATCAATGGGAAGGGTTGAATGGGTTTGGGTGAGAAATGGGATCGGGTAACGAATGGAGGAAAAATGGAAAATGGATGCACGGTTGAGTGTTTTGGTGCATGAGTGGGTGAGGTTGGCCAGTGGATGGGTGACAAGTGTCACTCATCCATTGGGCCTCCATTAAATATCTGGGCCCACTAGAGACAAAACTGCAATTTTTGTCTCGTAAAACGTGCCGTCATGAATAGTAACCGGGAACTTCCGTGAACCGTAACTTCGCCGTCGAACGTCCGAATTCGACGTGCCGCCTGTCTACGGATTCGTATCGTCCTTATCTACGTAACGGTCTTTGGCCCTCGGCCATCGGACCTCCCGATCAAAAAGTCAACTTTTGACCTCCTATTCACCCAAATTACCAAAATGCCCCTAAACTTCCGAACGTCATAACTTCCTCCTCGAACGTCGGAATTGAATGTGCCACCTGTCTATGAACTCGTGACGTCACGAACTACGTCACGGTTATCGGTCAAAGTCCATTTGACCGCCCGATTGAAAAGTCAACGTTTTGCCACCACCAAGGGCAAAACGGTCATTTCGCATCGTTCGTCCGATTTCGCTCTACTAATCACGGATTAGCCTCACTAATCGTGATTAGTCACTAATCTAATCATGAAATTCGGGACGGGTCGTTACACTAAATGCACCGTACCCCAACATGCATCCTCTACTAGTACAGGACATGGATGGTATTATTCGCACCAAAGCGAAGATGATGGCAGACACCTTCAAAACCCAATCCCTGACGGAACTCGAAATGTGTTGGTCTACTTTATGTGTATGACTTTTTTTTTTATTATTTTTATTATTTTTAATAATTTAATATATTTTAATATTTGATTACAGATTAATTTTGAATGGGAGGAGACCAACCCCAATCTCATGGCCCATATAAACCACCATTGGAAAAAGCAATACTCGAACTGGAAGTTCGAGCTCCATGCGTACTACGAACTCTGGAGTTAGCACGATACAATTAAGGAAAATCCTCCAGAGGCGATGCAAGGAGACAAACTGGTGGGGTGGCTCTGGTTATGCGTCCATTGGAAAATCGAGCAATTTCTGGTAATTTATCGTTTTATTTTTGTATTTAGAACATTAATTTATGTAGTTTCGTATTAGTAATGATTCTTTTTCTAATGTGCAAATAAAATAAAAGCCCAGCAAGGTGAACCAGACAAAGAAGAAATTTGAGCACTACAGGGGATTGCACCTCTGGTTGCCTCGACATGAGGCCCATTGCACGGCTAGGTCGCTGTTCCCGGAAGTAGACGCTTGGGGGAAGGTTTATGCTAGGCTAGGTAGTCAGGTGGCTGACGCTATTCATGTAAGTTCAATGTTTGTGGTCATTAAATATTCAAAAAAAAATAATTAATTACTTTTTTAATTCTTAATTTATTCCAATTTGTAGGCAGTCATGGTGGAGGACGTATAGCAAACTCAAGAACAGCTGACACAACAACAACCTGAGGTCCCATTACAGTACCAACTACCAGATCTCGAAAGGTCGATTGCCATCATGGAGCGCCAGCTTTGTAGGAGTCTTAGGAAGGTTGTCCATGGCGTCAGGAAACGGCACTTTCGGGATGTCTCGAGCCGATCTTCGAGTTCTTCCCTGAGAGTCCATCCCGAGGAGATCTCTTAGCTGAGGGGCAACTTGGAGAACCTCCAAGTAGAGAATGTCGAGCTTAAGGCCTAGTATGCGCGCCTTGAGGCCCAACACAAGCAAATGTAGGTCCAAAACGCGGAAATTCATGCCCAACTTGCACTCCTGTTCAATTAAATAAGTCAGCGTATGACGGATGGCCTTGGCTCAATCCCAGGACTCGAGTCGACAGCCTGCCCATGATGATGATCACCCACCACCGACTATTTAGATTTTTTACTATTATTAATTATGTAAAAATATTACAATTATTTTTATACATATTATTTTAATTTTCATTTAGTTATTATATTTTTTTTCTATTATTATATTAATTTCATTTATTTAAGTATATATTAATATTAAATACATATAATTATTCAAATATTAAAATAATTTTTAAAATAATTATTCAAATATTAAAAAAAACATTTTAAAAAGTATTTTAAACGTTGCTCAGCAAAGATTTTTCGGGCAATGTTTTTCTATTTAGCATTTGCCCAACAGAATTTCATCGGGGAAAATCTTACTATTGAAATGGAAAGGCTACTCATCGTCTTGTTTTTTATGGCTTTGCTCGACGAACCTCCATTGGGCAAAGTCTTACTATTGAAAGTTTGCTCGACGAACATCCGACGGGCAATCATTGAATGGTTGCCTGTCGTCTTGTTTTCGATGGTTTTACTCGGCGAATATATCCGCCAGGCAATCATCGTTGACTTCGTTTTTGCTCGGTGGATCATCTTCGCCATCGAGCAAGACCCTAGCCTGACGAGACTTGCGTGACGTAGGTTGCCCGACAGAGCTTCGTCAGGTTAACCTCTTGCCCAACGAAGGCATGTGCTTGCTCGACGGAGCACCTTTTCCCGATCAGATCTATTTCCTTGTAGTGATTATTGGTCTAATAATATTCTTGTACACAGAAAAATCTTAAATCTTGTAAACTTTACGAAGCCAAAGAGGTATGATAATCTTCATTAGTTCACAAATAGAACTCGAATAAATTAGGAATATCCAGGCAATGCATATATAATTCATCTACTCAAATTTTTCTATCCCAATTTTTTTTCAGAAATCCAAGGATAAATGGAAATAATAACAATTATATTTATATATATTTTCATCATCAAGTAATTAACTTGCAGCACAAAAACTAAAAATTACTTGCGGAAGAAGAAAGACACAAGCACAAACCTTAACAAATTAAATTCGTTATCTTACGGCATTTTCAGTGAAAATAAGAAAGAGATCAAACTCACCAAACTTAACTTTATTACAGGAGCCTTTCGGCCGACCCCTTCCCCTCTTTGGCAAGCTCTCGGAATACGTAGCCGAAAATCCGGGTGGTGGTGGCACTCTCGCCGTCGTATTTGGAGAAGTATTAGCAAGTATGGCTTCAATACTTTGATACTTCCTTGGTCTACCTCTTTTTCTGCTGTTGGGAACAAACTCAGTTCCTGCTGCCTCGGGCTTGGGTTGCCTTCTGATGAATTTGTATCTATTTTCTTCAGATTTGGAGTCCAAGCTGGTGTTTTGGGACTCCACCAAAGCGTCTGCAGCTTCATTCAGAGGTTCACTCTCAGTGTCTGGAGACTGAGGTAAAGAGACCAACTTGTTGTGTTGCTCCTCCTCCATAAAGGTCACTAGGCTCTGTAAACGATAGCAGTAAATAGAAGTTCGTATTTTTAATATTTGAGAATGTATTTGGTAGTTTACTCTAAAGATAATTTTGTCAGAATAAAAAAGGTAAAACTTGTTTGATACATATAAATAACATTTTAAAAATAGTAAACAAAATTTGGTAATAATTTTTTAACATAAATTTTGAGATGATAGCGATGAGAATTATGGCAGTAGAGATAACGATAATACGGTTGCAGTGGAGAATTGGAGATGGATGTCATGTGGGGTGGTTTTGGAGGTTTGGTGGTGAGGTTGATGAGGCTGATGGTCATGGGGTGAAAGTCGTTATTGGCAGTGGTCGTGGGGGTGATTGTGAGAAAATGAACTGAAAAGTCCAAGATTGAAAAGTTAGGAAGAAAAATTGTAATAGCTTGATGAGTTTGGTATCTTCCCTCCGGCCCATTGCCAATTGATTTTGGGATGAAATCTTAATTTACTTCATGACGAGTGGAGGTGATGATAGGGTGGTGATAAAAGTGAAGGTGGATAGTAATTGGTTGTGATATAGAACTAAGTTTTAATTCTAACTAATTTGTATTTTTTTTCTTTTTCTTTTAATTCTAATTATATATAATGTAAGTTTTAATCATCGAAATAAACCACAAATGCTATATTCAACGATCTTAATAACAACAAATCTCTTTTAGTTTTAATCATCGAAATAAACCATAAATTCTATATTCAACGATCTTAATAACAACAAATCTCTTTTCATTTTGGTTAAAATAACAATAAATCTTTGATAAATTCCAATAAGATCAAGGTACGTAACTCATGAGAATTCAATTGTAACTGAGTGATAAGAATTTTACATGAGATTTTTTACAATGTACATGCTGAATTTTATCGTGTAAGTTTTAGACTGTAATGTGACAAGGGTTTGGATTATATTTCTAATAAATCAATTGTAAATTTTAAAATTTTAAAATCAACAAGGATTTACAAGTTTAATTTATTTGTGTTTTTTTTCTTCTTCTGTTTTATCTTAAAATACAAAAATTCAGTAGAGAATAAATAGTATTCAACTCATAAAATTGGATATCAAACCAAATAGTATGGTATTACTTTTTTTTTTACTATACCAAAATGTATGAACACATTTTAGATGCTTAAATTACAGACTTACATGTTATACATATATTATCAAATTTTCATTAAACTTTTAATCTGAAAATTACTACTAATTTAACTATTTGTCAATAACTACATGTTCATTGTCATTGACAGACATGATTGCCCCATCTATCTATGTTTTGACTCGACATCATCCAATTTTGTTTTATTCCACTTCCTTATATTGTATATGATATTGTGGTATGCTTCTATACAAAGGAACATATGTCTCAACTTTCACTCACATCGATAACGATTATAATATATGGTTGTGTTTGAGTTGAGTTCGACACTTAATTAAGTATGCTCGACTCCTTGTCTAGTCTAGCCCTAATCTACATCATCTCCTGAAAGATATTATATATAGTCATACAAAAAAAAAAGCTAAGGATGACATTTAAGGTTCGGTTACAAAAAAACTAAACTCATTCAATTCCTTGCATTGAATAACACTATAATTTAGTTGTATTTCTCTTTACTAGTTAGAGAGAGATTTCAAGTTCAACTTTCACGCTAAATATCAATCATAGACTATGAATTCAGCTCCAATTCTCATGATTAAATTATTCCCTATTAGAATTAAGCCTACTTAGTTTAGAATAAGAAGACGATGATGTTTTTGTGTGTAGTTCGATACCTAGTTAGTAGTTGATTCATGTGCAGCCTAACCCGAATCCACATCTCCGATATCGACGTATTTCAAAAAAGACAAAGTACGCTCAACATAAAAATGATAGCATAAAATAAAGAAATGATACATTTATAGATCTATAAGAATATATTATATATATGCCTTAAATTAAGTTAAAAAAACTTATTATATATTCCTCAATAAAGAGTCAAAAACCATAGATCGATTAAATTCTTTGAAATCATATATAGTCTCACTCTATATAAATATGGCAATCTAAATTGAAAGAAAAAAATAAGTATTCACACGATGGTAGATCTAAAAATCCCAAATCAATCAAAGAGAAAGATTTGATGTTCGTCAAAAAAATTTGGACATCATATATCTGTCCTAATACAGATCTGGCCTAAGACATATATGGTAGACTCAAACAAAGTGAAAAACAAACGCTTGTGTATCGATATCTTCTAAACCCTAAATTATGTCTCAAAGCTAATCATTGACAGAAAAGTACCATTGCGAAATAGGGCATATATATAATCTAAATTCATGATTAAATTAAAATTAATGGACAACCATAACATACCTTCTAAGATCTTGAGAGAAATATACTAGGGTTTTCAGAAGAAAACGTTGACGAGGGAAGAGAGAATGGTGAGCGATGAGGGAAGAGAGAGAATGGTGGTGGAGCTCATGGAGAGTGGGAAATTGTTTGGTTGGTGGGTATTTGAATTAGTAAGGTAAGGGTATTTTGGGAATTGTTAGACTTGTAAATATAAGAGCGTTACTTTATTTCCAAAATTAGTGAGGGGAAAAGGGCGGGATTGGAGAATTGCACAATTTTTATCGGTTAAGAAATCTTGTTTTCAATTACTGTCGTTATTAATTTGCAATTACTAACAACATCGTTGGCATCTCATTTAATATACATAGGACCTACATGCATGGTGCGATGCATCTCTATTAGAGAAAGTATCAAGTCGGTCAACGAAATTGGTTGAAATAACAATATTAAGGACCTGTTTGAAATCGTTTTGCAAAACTATTTTGTTTTTTTTTTCAAATATATATACCTGTTTGGTAACTCATTTTTGAAAAATGAATTTAGAGAATGAAAAAATTGGATATGATAATTTACTTACGTTTTATGAAGCATCAAATGAATTTTTTTTTTCTAAATTCTATAATACAATCTAAAAAACAAATAAACAAAATACAAATAGTACTAAATATAGGCCACCAAAATTGTCCAAAAAAAGGCCACCAAATATTACCGTATCCATCATCACAACCACCACCACAGTCACTAGCGCCCCCCCTCCCCCCACTGCCACGGCCACTACCACCATTACTGGCACAGCCACCCCTTCACCATTATCGTCAATTTTAATTCAAGTCCAACTTGTTAGATTAACCAAAATGTATCCACTCCTGCAGGATACCTCCCACGTCCAACCCACTTCCCGACAAGCAGTGGAATTCCGTCATTCGATCAATTTCAATCTTATTCTCATCATAGTTTATCAACATGGCTCGCAATATCAGTTACATACTAACATCTAACTTACGTTCATATACTACTTAAGCTATTGGTTTTTGCATTGATAACACAGTTCATAACCTTAAATTAATGATGGTAGTTACTTCCTTATACTAGTAACTATATGTAAGTACTTAGGTAAGCATCTTTTCCTTGATCTATAGCTTATGCATCAAATAAATACTAGCACAAGCCCATAAGCATATGATCAACATACCTCTCCATAAATATTGCAATTATATGCATTACATCTTAATGAAGCCTATTCAAATATGTAAATATTTCATGTACCTAAATCCATACTTCTTTTACAAGTTTATATTCCTCATATTCCCTTAATTGAGTTTACTTAACATCCATAGTAACTCTAGGTTTATGTTCCCAAATTGGAGGTATTAGCTTGCTTCCATACTATTATTATAGAATTTAACAATATTCATATTAGTCACATGTAACTCAAATTAATCATATAAAATCACATATATCCATCATAAGTCCATACAAATAACATAATCATCATCCATCCTTAATTTCATTCATTACCAATATGTTCACTAACAAGCAATACCATACTTGCTCATAGTCCCAACAATAGTAGAGTTTTCATAGCATTCTAAAGAAGGTTATTCACAATTTGTTCATAAACAATTCAAACAATAATTCACCATATAACCAAACACTTATAGTATATGAATATTCATTATCATACTCAAATGACATCCAAAGACCATATTGATTTTTCCCAATTGTCTTTGAGATTTAATTAATAAAGTTTAATTAATACTTAATCTTTGCACAATCATAACTATTTCATATGATATCCAATTAATCTCAAACTTGAACCAGTAAAGTCCAAATTTCATAAGGAACAACTTTCGTATTGAACACATTGAGAGATAAGCTCGGATGCAACCTCATGCACTGTCCCTTCCCTCTATGCGTGGTGGCCACGCGCCACCACTGTTCACCTCATTCAACCTGAAATCGGGTCGACCTAGTTCATGCAAAATGGGTCGCCGACTCGTGACCCCAACCCGACCATATTATCCCATGAGTCTCTTTATGGCCTTAAAACAACACAAATTTCACTAGAAATTAGGAGGGTTTACTTGCAAGCTTCAACCATGGTGTCCAGAAGCGATTCTGCAGTTTTCCACGTCCAATGATCATTTTTTCCCGTACCAAAAGAGTCTTGGGAACCTACTCATCCATCCAGCATCCTTAAATAACTGGAATACTGCTCTATAATTTTCTAAACCTGCCACGACTGTACTTCGAACCTCACGGGTTCTTTCATGTCCACGAGTTGGGATACCCAACCCTATCAATTTTCTTCCTTCTCTTTCCTTTCCTCTTTTCATCTTTTCTCTTTCTTTTTCTCTTCCTATTTTCTGTTTCTCTATTCCATCTTCCTGTTTTCCTTCACTTTCTATTATTTCTTCTTTTTTCAGTGCAACTCCCCCGATCCCCAAACAAACACACACACACCCCCACCTTTATTGTAACGACCCGGACCTTCAAAAAGGGCAAAAATGAAAATTTGGAAAAGATTTGTAGATTTTACCCTTGTGAATAGTATGGTCAAATGTTGACTTTTTGATTGGCAGGTCGAACGGACGTTGGCCGATGACCGTGACGTAGTTTAGAACGTCACGAGTCCGTAGATAGGTAGCACATCCGATTCGGACAATCGGAGAAGAAGTTATGGTGTTCGGAAGGTCGAGGACATTTTCGTAATTTGGTTAAAAGGGGAAAATTGTTGACTTTTTGTTTGACCATTAGTTTTCACGCGAATCGAGGACCGTTAGATATGTCTCGACGTCCTGAGTACAACGACAGGAGGCACGCCGTCGTCGGACGTCGGACGGTTAAGTTGTGGGTCTAAATAGGTGAGGGGTAAAATGGTAATTTGGACTTTCAGGGGCAGTTTGGTCCTTTGACACCTGGGGCAATGTGTCCAACCAGATAAGGCCATCTGGGAAGCTGGGATTGGATATTTTGGGCTGTGTCCACGGGGTGTTTGACACCTGGTGACTTCCTAGAGGTTTCTAGCCTACATCTACACGGTTACACATTTTAAATGGCTGGTTAATCGTTCAAAGAGAAAAACAGAGACTGAGGCCGTGAGTTTACATCGATCAGTTTTCAGTGTGTGAGTGCTTTGGGTTTGAGTGAGTGATCAAGGTGTTTGAGTGATTTGTTTGATCGTGAATAAGAGAGGTTGGAAGGATTGGCTGTGTGTGTGAAGAGAGGAAAACCAGAAGCAAAACAGAGAACAACCGTGCACGACCGTGAACCTCCATCGATCAAACCCATCGAAGTTGGGCTTGTGGTGGTGTTTAGGGAGCTGAGGAGTGCCTCTGGACGTGCAGGGCCACGGTGGAGCTCACGGTGGTGAGTAGAGAACATGTAAGCCGTTTTAAGTCCCTTGTTTTTACCAGAGACGGTCTAGATTAAATCAAAGGTTTTAGCGTGTTGTTGAACCACTGTGTGGTTGGTTATCATCTCAGGAGATTACCTAGGTGCCCCAGACTTCGAAACCGTGACTGGAAAAGTTCGAGGTGGCCGGAATCAGAGAACAGGGATTTCTGAGTGCTGGTTCGACGTTTAGGAGGTAAGGTGTAGGGCTTCATTTCGTGTTTTTATTTAGTGAATCAATCACAAATTCAAGGACGAACCTAATGGTGAACAAAGAACTAGAAATGGACTGAAAATGGGTGAAAATCGGCCTCGCCGGCTCGGTTGGACCGGACCGGTCTGAACCGGGTTCGCTGAAGGTTGACGATGAACAGTAGCAGGCGTGTGGCTCCCATGCGCAGCCCCTTTGGGCGGCGCGTGAGGGCGTGTGGGGCATGTTTTGGGGAAGTGTTCAACATGGTTTTCACTCTAATCGATGTAACAAACATTTTGGGACAAGTTTCGAGTCAATCGGACACCGTCTCGGGTTAGTTTTGAGTGTCCGAAGGTTTAGGGGCTAATTTAATTACGTTTAAAATTCCCGAAAAATTGGGGAAATTAGTATGAGCCTTAATGAAGTGTTTGTGACCCGGAATTTTGGTATTTGACAGGTCGGGATATTCTTGAGGCAGTCGAGGAGCGTACGGAGCACGATTGACGCGTTCAGACCTAGTGAGTGGACTTTTATTTTCTAACCGAGCATGCATAACTGTTTTTATATACTTGTTCTATGCTTTTAAATATGATTTTATGTTATTGATTATTCTATATCTGTTTTACATAATTGCACATTTTTCGAGGCGTTTCTTAGATTTATACATATTTCGGAACGTTTTACGAGATAAGATTTGATTATGATTCTGATGCTATGATTTTGGGATTTAAATATATAACTGATTTTCAATGACTATAAATGAGTTTTGAAACATGATTCGATAATCAACGTTTTTCAGTTTTAGAATCGGTTTTCGGAAATCGGGATTTGGTTTTAAAGCTTGGAAAAAGGGATTTCCTGATTTGTATTCGGAATGACGGTTCTGAACACCGGCATGGCTTCATAATAGTGATTTCGAATTCGGGTTTGGATATGGATTTAGAAATGATTTAAAAATGGTTTGGATTGGATTTACTGGATCTGGTTATTGGGTTTAAAGACCCGGATATGATTATGACGGGGGCGGGCCCGGATTGAGTTTAAAGACCTTGATTGAGTTTAAAGACTCGGATATTATGATTTTGCCCCGTAGGCATGTTGAGTTTAAAGACTCGGATTATATTGAGGCTTGGATTGAGTTTAAAGACTCGGGAGTTTAAAGACTCGGATAGATCCAGCAGGTTCGATTGGATGATGATATTTGGTATTTCATGTTTTTATGATGATGTTTTCATAACGATTACCATACAGTTTATATAGCTGTTTTCTGATACTTAGTTATGCATGCATATTTTTAAAACTGAGGGTAAAAATACTGGTTTGTTTATAAAAACCATTTTTGAAACTCTTATTTATTTCCAGTCCACTCACACTTTTATGGTTTTAATTATCCTCCAGGTCGTGGTGCAAGCGTCGGGGCTAACGTAGAGGCAGAGGCATAGAGTTTTCCGTTGCGTGTTTAGTCATCTCACAGTAGGACTTTTGTTCTTATCCTGTACTGTTACTATGCCCTGTATTACTGTTGACTAGTTGTATTATAACTTCTCCCTGGTCTGACAATGTATGCTTTATGGTTGCTTTGAGGTTATTTTAGTCTTTTGAGTGTGATTGTCAGATGGGAACATGGTTCGTCCCGGTTATCGAGGTGATAATCGGGGTGGGTCCTGTCAATTGGTATCAGAGCATAGGTTGACAGTTTGTGTCTGGCACGTGGTTGTGTCTAGGTCGTTATACTGACTTTATGCCTCTTTCAGCGTACGATCGACCATGCCTCCCAAACGTGAGCCCCCTCGACGACCTGCGGAAGACGTTGCGAGATATGCGAATAGTGCTACGATTGAGCGAGCCCAGCGTCTAGGGGCTATGACGTTTAGTGGTGGGACAGACCCTAAGGAAGCCCACAGGTGGATTACCCGACTTGAGCGGATTTTCCCAGTAATGCGATGCCCTCCGGAGGATCGAGTGTTGTTAGCTACTTTCTTGCTGGATGGTGCATCATATGAGTGGTGGTATACGTTTGAGTTGTCAGGATGGGACGCCCACACCGTGACTTGAGAGATATTTCGGGAGCGGTTCCTGGATCAGTACTATCCCCGCTCGTTTCGCGATGCCAAGGAGGCGGATTTTCTTCAGCTTAAACAGGGGAGCATGACAGTAGCTGAGTATGAGCAGAGGTTCCAGATGTTATCCCGTTTTGCTTCTGCTTTTGTGGCTATGGAAGCTGAGAAGTGTCGCAGGCTTGAGTTGGGCATGCGAGGAGAGATTCGGGCCATAGTGACGGCTGGCTCATTTACTACCCTCAGAGAGTAGTCAGATGCTGCAGTGAGGGTGGAGGCTAGTTTACCAGCACGACCACAGTTATCGAGTGGTGTGCTACGCCGAGAGCATTCTTTTTCTGGAGCATCGAGTTAGAGGACCCCGAAGCGGGGCAATTACAGTTGTACTTCATCTGCGGGTGGTGCTCGGTTTGGTAGACCATGCAGTTTTTAGGGTTCTGGATTCCGACGAGCTAGAACACAGCCGACTCCGCAGGCGAGTGCGACATCTGTTGCTTCTACGGAGAGGCAGAGTAGTGGACCCAGTCGGGGTGTTTTCTATTACTGTGGAGAGCGAGGTCACTTTCGGCGTGAGTGTCCATCGTTACCCCAGGAGGGTGGCGTAGGCCGAGGTACGGCGGAGCTGAGACGGAGTACGACATCAGTTTCAGGAGCGGCAGGCACTAGAGGTGGTGGTGGTGCTACTAGTAGTTCGAGGGGACGCGGCTGATCTTCAGGACCCCATGCCCGAGTTTTTGCTGTGACGCAGTAGGAGGCTCGATCAGGACCCGGAGTGGTGACAGGTACGCTTACCATACTTGGCCATGATGTACATGCTTTGATTGATCCCGGGGATACCCATTCTTTTATATCCCGGAGTTGTGGTTTGGTTGCGGAGAGAGAGGTGTCCGCATTGGATTGTGATTTGGGTGTGAGTACGCCTACTGGTGAGGTGTATGTGGTGAATCAAGTTTTGAGAGAGTGTCCAGTGTTGGTAGGCGATGTTGAGTTAGTGGCGGATTTGTTACTTTTGGATTTACAGGATTTCGATGTTATTCTAGGGATGAACTGGTTAACTATGCCTCATGCTTCTATCAATAGAAGGGTGACCTTTTGGAATCCAGGGTTACCGGAGACCACGTTCCAGGGTGATCAGCGTGCACTACCTACTGGTGTTATTTCGACCCTGGAGGCGAGCAAGTTGTTAAGGAAGGGATGCCATGGCTACTTGGCTCACGTGGTGGACACACATGCTACGCCATTGATGGCGGAGGATATTTTGGTAATGCGGGAGTTTCCAGACATCTTTCTAGAGGATTTTCCAGGATTGCCACCTCACCGAGACATCGAGTTTACTATCGACCTTCTTCCAGGTACGCAACCTATTTCTCAGACTCCATATCGTATGGCGCCAGCTGATTTGAGGGAACTAAAGGCGCAGTTACAAGATTTGGTCGATACAGGATTTATTCGACCGAGTGTATCTTCTTGGGAGCTCCAGTTTTGTTCGTCAGGAAAAAGGCCGGAGGTTTGAGACTGTATATTGACTATAGGCAACTGAACAGGGTAACCATCAGGAAAAAATATCCCCTACCCCGGATTGATGACTTGTTTGATCAGTTAAAAAGAGCACGGTACTTTTCGAAGATTGATCTTCACTCTGGATATCACTAGCTACGGGTCAGAGATGAAGACATACCCAAGACAGCATTTCGGACCAGGTAAGGCCATTATGAGTTTGTAGTGATGCCATTTGGATTAACCAACGCTCCAGCGGCGTTTATGGACCTGATGAATCAAGTGTTCCGGTCATACCTGGATCGTTTCGTTATTGTGTTCATTGATGATATTTTGGTGTATTCGAAGAGTGCGAAGGCGCACGAGAAGCATTTGAGGATAGTGCTTAACACCTTGAGGAAGAACCAACTGTATGCGAAGTTGAGCAAATGTCAGTTCTGGTTGAATAGTGTTGGTTTTCTGGGTCATGTGATTTCAGCCGAGGGTATTAGCGTGGATTCTCAGAAGTTTGAGGCAGTAGCGAACTCGGAGCAGCCCAAGACAGTGACCGAGGTCAAGAGCTTCTTAGGGTTAGCTGGTTATTACCGGTGTTTCATTGAGGGATTTTTCATTCTTGCTGCTCCGTTGACACGGCTGACTAGGAAGGGAGTTCGATTTGTTTGGGACGAGAGTTGTGGACAGAGTTTTCAGGAGCTGAAAAGACGGTTGACATCTGCTCATGTGTTGGCCCTTTCGGATGATAGTGGGGAGTTTGAGGTAGACAGTGATGCCTCTTTGCAGGGTTTGGGATGTGTGTTGATGCAACATGGGAATGTGATTTCTTATCTTTCCCGACAGTTGAAACCTCATGAGATGAATTACCCCACTCATGATTTGGAACTTGCAGCGGTGGTTCACGGGTTGAAAATTTGGTGACATTACTTGTATGGTGAGAGGTGTAGGATCTTCACGAACCACCAGAGTTCGAAGTATCTCTTTTCTCAGAAGGAGCTGAATCTGAGACAACGCCGATGGTTAGAGTTGATTAAGGATTATGATTGCACCATCGAGTATCACCCAGAGAAGGCTAATGTGGTAGGCGATGCCCTGAGTAGGAAGTCAGCTAGATCCTTGCCACATTTGAGGATGGTTCGGTTGTGTTGGTTGAACTCCATAAGATTGGAGTGGATTTGACTATTGATTGTCAGGGAGCGCTACTAGCGAGTTTCCATGTATGGTCTGTCTTGGTTGATCAGATTATTGATGCTCAGTTTCAGGACCCCGTTTTGGGCATCATTCGGCTTGAGGTTGAAGCTGGGGAGAGACAGGATTTTGGGATTCTTGAGGATGGAGTCTTGGTAAAAGAAGGACGGTTGTGTGTACTGGAGAATAAAGCACTGTAGAAGATGATCCTTGACGAGGCTCACAGTTCAGCCTATGCGATGTATCCTGGAGGGACCAAGATGTATCGTACGTTTCGAGAGCATTACTGGTGGTCAGGTATGAAGCGTGAAATTACTGAGTACGTCAGTAGATGTTTGATTTGTCAACAGGTGAAAGCCGAACGGCAGAGACCCTACAGAGCAATGCAACCCCTGCCGATCCCAGAGTGGAAATGGGATCATTTAACGATGGACTTCGTGTTTAAGCTTCCCAGGACGCCTAAGGGTCATGATGGCGTATGGGTGATTGTGGATAGGCTCACGAAGTCAGCTCATTTCTTGCCGGTGCAAGAGAACTTCAAGATGACGCAGTTTGCGCAGTTTTTTATCGATGAGATTATTCGGTTGCACGGTACTCCAGAATCTATAGTTTCCGACAGGGATCCGAGGTTTACTTCACGGTTTTGGCAGAGTCTGGAGGAGGCTTTTGGGACGAAGTTACATTTCAGCACTGTCTTTCATCCTCAGACCGATGGAAAGTCAGAGCGGACCATCCAGATTTTGGAGGACATGATGCGAGCCTGTGTTTTACAGTTTCAAGGTACTTGGGAGTCGCATCTAGCATTGTAGAGTTTGCTTATAACAACAGTTACCAGGCGAGCATTGGGATGGCACCTTATGAAGCCTTGTATGGACGGCAGTGTAGAACCCTGTTGTGTTGGATGGAGGTGGGTGAAAGGAGACTGACGACTTCAGAGTTGGTAGACCTTACTCAGGAAAAGGTTGCACTGATCAGAGATAGACTCAAAGTAGCTCGGGACCGACAGAAGAGCTACACCGACCGTAGGATCAGAGATCTGGAGTTTGAGGTAGGAGATTGGGTCTTCTTGAAGCTATCTCCTTGGAAAGCTATTGTACTTTTTGGTAGACTAGGGAAGTTAAGTCCCCGCTACATTGGACCCTACGAGATTTTGGAGAGGATTGGTCTTGTTGCTTATCAGTTGGCATTACCATCAGACCTGGCTAAGGCACATAATGTTTTTCATGTGTCTATGCTTCAGAAGTACATTCGGGATGATTCTCACATTTTGGAAGCACAACTTGTCGAACTTAGAGAGGATTTGAGTTTTGAGGAGCAGCCTGTGGAGATTCTGGATCGTAAGGATAAGGTGCTACGGAGGAAGACGGTTCCCTTGGTTAAAGTTTTGTGGAGGAATCATCAGGTAGAAGAAGCAACTTGGGAACCTGAGGCCTTAATGCGTGAACAGTACCCCTATTTATTTCACTAAATTTCGCGGGCGAAATTCTTTTAAGGGGGGTAGATTGTAACGACCCGGACCTTCAAAAAGTGCAAAAATGTAAATTTGGAAAAGATTTGTATAAAATGACGATTTTACCCTAGTGAATAGTGTGGTCACATGTTGACTTTTTGATTGGCAGGTCGAACGGGTGTTGGCCGATGACCGTGACGTAGTTCGGGACGTCACAAATCCGTAGATAGGTGGCACGTCCGATTCAGACAATCGGAAAAGAAGTTATGGTGTTCGGAAGGTCGAGGACATTTTCGTAATTTGGTTAAAAGAGGGAAATTGTTGACTTTTTGTTTGACCATTAGTTTTCATGCAAATCGAGGACTGTTAGATAGGTCTCGACGTCCTGAGTACAACGATAGGCGGCACGCCGACATCGAACGTCGGACGGTTAAGTTGTGGGTCTAAATAGGTGAGGGGTAAAATGGTAATTTGGACTTTCAGGGGCAGTTTGGTCCTTTGACACCTGGGGCAATGTGTCCAACCAGATAAGGCCATCTGGGAAGCTGGGATTGGATATTTTAGGCTGTGTCCACAGGGTGTTTGACACCTGGTGACTTCCTAGAGGTTTCTAGCCTACTTCTACACGGTTACACATTTTAAATGGCTGGTTAATCGTTCAAAGAGAAAAATAGAGACTGAGGCCGTGAATTTACATCGATCAGTTTTCAGTGTGTGAGTGCTTTGGGTTTGAGTGAGTGATCAAGGTGTTTGAGTGATTTGTTTGATCGTGAATAAGAGAGGTTGGAGGGATTGGCTGTGTGTGTGAAGAGAGGAAAACCAGAAGCAAAACAGAGAACAACCGTGCACGACCGTGAACCTTCATCGATCAAACCCATCGAAGTTGGGCTTGTGGTCGTGTTTAGGGAGCTGAGGAGTGCCTCTGGACGTGCAGGGCCACGGTGGAGCTCATGGTGGTGGGCAGAGAACAAGTAAGCCATTTTAAGTCCCCTGTTTTTCCCAGAGACGATCTAGATTAAATCAAAGCTTTTAGTGTGTTGTTGAACCACTGTGTGGTTGGTTATCATCTCAGGAGATTACCTAGGTGCCCCAGGCTTCGAAACCGTGACTGGAAAAGTTCGAGGTGGCCGGAATCAGAGAACAGGGATTTCTGAGTGTTGGTTCGACGTTTAGGAGGTAAGATGTAGGGCTTAATTTCGTGTTTTTATTTAGTGAATCAATCACAAATTTAAGGACGAACCTAATGGTGAACAAAGAACTAGAAATGGACTGAAAATGGGTGAAAAACGGCCTCGCCGGCTCGGTTGGACCGGACCGGTCTGGACCGTTCTAAACCGGGTTCGCTGGAGGTTGACGATGAACAGTAGTAGGCGCGTGGCTCCCACGCGCAGCCCCTTTGGGCGGCGCTTGAGGGCTCGTGGGGCATGTTTTGGGGAAGTGTTCAACATGGTTTTCACTCTAATCGATGTATCGAACATGTTGGGACATGTTTCGAGTCAATCGGACACCATCTCGAGTTAGTTTTGAGTGTCCGAAGGTTTAGTGACAGGACTCATCCCAATCCCCCTGGGATTAATGTGGGATGACCCTGCTCCCGTCTGACACGAAGTGTCGGACAAGCGATATTTCCGACCTTTGCCCTCTCAGGCTATCAGAGTACGCTAGGATCCGGAGGAGGTATGTGATATCTCATTCTCTGCTACAGTCCACACCATATCCAACCTGAAGGGCAGTCAAAACATTAAAAGCTGTGAGTGGACAAAACCAAGAGTTTATAAAAAAACATTTTAACGAAGACATTTTTACCCTTCACTAAAAAGCATGCATGCATTCGAAAACCATTTAACCAAATGGAACCATATGTGGGAACTAAGCCCAAAACCATAATCGAAAGAACCATAAAGATTCAACCATACGGGCCACTGCCCAAAACCATGTGGGACTCGGCCCTAATCATAAAGAAACCAAGTACACGGGCCACTACCCAAAACCTGTATCCATCACACATCATATATCATATAGTATATCTCACATAACATACATCATATATACATATAATTCACACAACCAATCCTGTCACGGTTTCCAAAGCTACTCGCGTGCTACCCTGGGTCTCAAACCCGTATCATCACCTGTCAGCATCAAGACAAAGTGTGCGAATCGGACAAACCTAGATCTCCGCTCATATCGAGCGACGACCCCGTACCTCTACTCGTATTGGAGAAACTCTGTCTCCCTCGTACCCAACAACTCTGGGTACATTCACCCTGACATCTCATACGAGAAAAGGAAACGTCCCCCGAACGTCCCCGATTCCCAATAACCGTAACTACAACCACTCTCGGTAGTAGTGCCTGCCACAGACTCGTGCAGACCTAACCACCAGACACCACAATCGAGACTCCGCATCCAACAGAATCAATCGCCAGTACCAACTACTTTGTATCCCCACTCCGGGATTCCATCGACAAGTACCAACCCTGGTAACTTGTCCAACAAAACTCTAACCAGTTGTCACTCGACTCAACCAATGTCGTCTACCGGGTCACCCATGACCTTAGTTGCACCAACAACCCATCACAACTAAAGTAGTACGACAACCAACTAGGTCTAACTGATAAGTACAACCCTGACTGCAGAGTGCAGTCCCATCACTAAGCTGACATGACTAAATCTGACATGGCCAACGATCTCAGCTCCGAGAAGTCGCCAAAGTCAACTACTCGCCAACTCACCTTTCCGAACCATACACCTAAGGTAGGGTTCCACGATCACACCTAGAGTTCCTCCCTGAACCCAACTGCAAGCTACCAACTGCAGTACAATCCACAATCTGACCGTCTCCGCGGTCTTGACATCGTAAGGACGTCAATCCAATCCTACCGTAAGTTCAATTAGGATTCCTCGAATCCGACTGCTAACTGCCAGGAGCAGTAAATCCATGTAACTCAACAATATCCGACCATCGGATGATCACAATTCCGAACTATGGTCAAAACGATCCTACGACATCGTGAAAGACGATCGCAACTAACCGTCACACGATCCTAACTCCAAAATACCATTACGTTCATCCTTCCGTAGGGTCCCACACTGCTGACCACGACAGAACTATGGCAACCTAGGCATCAAATGCCAAACCAAGACATTCCACGATTCAAACCTACTAACTACCGTACCGGCATCCTAACTATTAGGTTGATAACGAACTGTAGCCCATTGAGACATCATATCCTCGACCTACGACGGAGTATCGCGCAAAACGTGTTCTGATCATGAGCAGCCCTGTTCTGATACCACGTTGATAGGACTCATCCCAATCCCCCTAGGATTAATGCGGGATGACCCTGCTCCCGTCTGACACGAAGTGCCAAACAAGGGATATTTCTGACCTTTGCCCTCTCAGGCTATCAGAGTAAGCCAGGATCCGGAGGAGGTATGTTGTCAGGACCCACCCCTAATCCCCCAGGATTAAGGGCTAAATCCCGATCCCGTCTAACTTACGTATGACACGAAGGATAAACTGACGTCCAACCTTCATGTGACACGTAGGTCAGACAAGGGATTCTCGATCCAACCATCCGAAAATACTCGATCTTCCCAGAGTACGCAAAGTCTACTGTGGATCGTACGTGTGATGTCTCCGTCTCTCTCGACCAACAGCCCGCGCCGCAACAACCTGGAGGATATCGAAAACACGAAAAGACTGTGAGTGGACAAAAATAAAGTATAGTTCAAAAACATTTCATAAAACAATGACATTTATACCCTCCGTTTCAAAAAAAAAATGCATGCATATTAAAGGTATGTTATAAACCCATGTACGAAAACCAAATACATTTTTCTTTTTCTCAGATCCTGGACCTCAGCCCAAAACCATCGAAAACCATTTCATCCAGGCATAGCCCAAAACCTCAGAAAACCATTATTGAAAATACCACATTTCCGTTCATCGAACCTGCTGGATCTATCCGAGTCTTTAAACTCCCGAGTCTTTAAACTCAATCCAGGCCTCAATAATCCGAGTCTTTAAACTCAACAGGCCTACGGGGGAAATATCAGTATATCCGAGTCTTTAAACTCCCGAGTCTTTAAACTCAATCCGGGTCTTTAAACCCAATTCGGGCCCGTCCCCCGTCAAACATAATCCGGGTCTTTAAACCCAATAACCAGATCCAGCAAATCCAATCCAAAACCGTTTGAAAACCTTTTTCCCTTTCCGAATCCGAATCCATAACTCATATCCACCTCCTTTCCAGATCCGAGTCCACAACCATCATTCTGTAAGTTAGCATCCGGAATAACCATTCCGAACCCAAACCCGGAATCCATTTCAAGTTCCAAACCGAATCCTGAATCGTCATCCGGAAGTCCGATTCAAAAACTCGAAATCACATTTCTCAAAACCACTTTCCTGAACTGGGCTTCAAGCCCAAAAACCCTTTTCCGAAAACAATTTTCCGAAATCCTTTTTAAAACCCTGGAAATCAAATCGTATTTCAAATCTCGAAATCAAATCATTAAAACCAGGTTCAAATCACAATATCTGTCAAAATCTCGTAAAACGTGAATTACCGTAATTCCCTCGAAAAACGTGCACAAACCGTAAACCATCATAATCATAAATCAAATCATAAAATCAAGTATAGAAAACATATAAAAACATATATGCATGCATCAAGAGTTAGAAAGCAAAGTCCACTCATACACCATTCCGACGTCGCCTCGATACGCGCACACTTATGCCGTCCCCGACCATTCCGTTATCTTCGGCTTTCCCGAACCTGTCCAAAGCCACAACGAGGTTACTAACTACTTCACAAAAGTCCTACTCAAGTCCCATAATTTTTCCCGAACTTAAAACGTAACTAAACTGAACTCTAAACCTTCGACCAATTAGAACTAACCCGAGACGACATCCGATTAACCCGAAACCTGTCCCAATAGATTCGTTATAACATTTAGACTCAAAACCATGTTGGAAAGTTCCTCAGATTCCTCCCTACGCGCCCTCACGCGCCGCCCAAAGTGGCTGCGCGGGGGCTTCACGCGCCTGCTACAGTGCCATCGTCAACCCCTGTCCAGCCGGTTTGAACCGAGCTGGCTGACCCGAACCAGCGTGACCGGTTGTCACTCATTTCCTGTTCAAATCCAGTCCTTTCAATCCCATTCGTTTCGTCCCTTTCCCAGCAACCATTTCAAATCCTAAAATCTAGAAATCACAGCCCCTAAGTCGTCGTCCTCAAGCTCAAATCAAAACTGCCCGAAATGTAACACACCGGAAATTCGAGGATTTTAATATTGTAAATTAATGTTTGAATTGACGCTTTTACCCTTGCGTTGGGTATGGCCAATTTTTGGCTTTTTGATTTATTAATTAATTGGACTTTGACCTATGACCGTGACGTAGTTCGGGACGTCACGAGTTCATAGACAGGTGGCAGGTCCATTTGGGACGATCAAGGAAAAAGTTATGACTATCGGAAGTTCAGGGGCATTACCGTAATTTGGACATTTGGGGGGTGAAAATGTTGACTTTTCTCTTGGAAACTATTTTTCACTTGACTCAAGGACCGTTGGGTAGGTCTCGACGTCCTGAGTCCGTAGACAGGCGGCACGCCGAAATCGGACTTCGTACGGGGAAGTTATGGTCACGGAAGTATTTCGCATTTAACCGAACCAACCGAGAACCGGATTAAAATATTATTTTATTAATGGAATCTGATTACTTTAATCAAATCAATCTGGACCCTTGGATGAGTGACAAGTGTCACTCATCCCCACACTCCCTGAAACAAGGATCTATGTTGGCCATTGGATTAAATAACTGATTTCCTCTCCTCAAATCCTCACCATTGATCCTATGCTGAGATTGAATCTCAGCCCTTCATTCCATCCAGCCAATCTGCTTATTAATTCTCAGATTTTTCACTCTTCATTCTTCCAAACCGTGTGCACGGCTAACCCTTCGAACAAACACACCAGCACCTCACCTCTCAACCTCACCCTCACGGCAACACCAGGCGGCCAACTGCCACCCCCCAGACACCGGCCACCACCCCACGGCCACCTGCACGGCCGGAAATCCTCCCAGACCCGAGAAGGAAACCCGAACAGCCCGTGTCACCAAACCGTCCAAACCTTCACTCTGAGGCTCGAACCAACGTACGGTTGGGTTCACTGTGACGGCAGGACGACCCTGAGCTGGACTGGACGACGTACGGCGGTGACACGGCGGCGGTAGGTGGAAAAACCCGAGAGACCCGATTTTCTTCCCTTCTTCGAAACGACCGTTTTTGACGTTGATTTTGTTTGTTTGCTTCTAAGACACACTTAAGGGACCCAGACGACCTTTTTAAACCAAGGTTCGCGGCTGGAAGCTGGACGACTCGCCGGAGAAGACGAACCAGAGCCGGCAGCCGGGTTCCTGTCGATTTTCAGGTAGATTTTTGAACCTAGAAACTAGTTTTGAGTCCATAGAACCATAGAACACTTTGTGACGAGTTCATAGGAACAAATCCCATCAGAAATGGTGGTCGGGTTGGTGAGAACTGATCGGGTCGAACCGTGGGTCTGCGGTGACCCGGTTCTCAGACCCGGTTACTGTAGCTGATGACGTCATCATGCTGACATCAGCAGTGACGTCATGATGACGTCATCATGTCAGAATTCAGTCAGACCAGGGACCAATGGACTGCTGACACGTGTCCTCTAACACTGTCAGTGATGACGTCATGCTGACGTCAGCAGTGACGTCATGCTGACGTCAGCAGTACTGTAACACCGTTGACCAGAGGGTTGACCAGGCGCGTGGGGGCACGTGTGAACAGTAATTTTGGTGGGACCACCACCATTCTTTAGGTTTCGACGATCCGGATCCAATGGCGGTGGTTTTGGGTCGATCGGAGATCATTAAGTTGGTCAAAATGAGAGTTTTTGCCTTGGAAAGCGCGTTCCGGCGGCTTATCCGGACCAGTTTCGGTCTAGGGTTTCATGGTTGAATGTTAGGGGTTTGTATTTACCCTTACGTATACTTTGGATGTGACAGGAATTTTGTAATTGTACCAGATCGAGGGTAAACGCTCGGTTTTCAGCAGGACTGTACTGTGAGTGGGCCATTTTCTTAAACCCTTGCGTGCATAAATGTTTTTTGGTTTATTATACTTATTCACATGCTAAAAACAATGATGGTTTTGATGATATGGAAAATATGGTTATGGCACGTTTCACGGTATTTGGGCTTGAGACCCGTTTGATGAAACTTAATGATTGATTCAGATTTTATCTAGGTATATATATACCTTGCATGTGGATATCAATAAAATGTATTTGGTACTGCACTGTATAGATCCTTCCATATTATATTGTCTCCTCCGGATGAGGTACCCCGGAGAGGTCACGGACGTCTAGAACGTCCAGCGTCTATGACGCTAAGCATCGGGGATGCTGTACCCGAACGGGGTTCGGGGATTGAACTCGAAAATTGAGACCCGAGTGGCACGCGTAGCCTTGTGATTGTGACCTTATTGACGTCAGGGACGTCAGACATCAGGGATGTCGGGATTGGAGTGTATAGTGCAGCAACTAAAATTATACTTATGGTTTTATTACATGCCTTATGGCGCATATTATATGGTTTATGATTTTAAATAATGATGCATGCATGTTTGGAAAACCGAGGGGTAAATTATATGTTTTACTTATCAAATGATTTTATAAACTTGAGTTTCGGTCCACTCACCCTTAATGTTTTGACAACCCCTCCAGGTCGGGAAACTGAGGTAGAGGAGGAACCAGAGGCTGAGGCATAGATCTACTTCTGCGTACCTGAACCCCTGCTGGGCGGTGTACCCGCAGGTTTACTTTAGAGTCGTGCTCGCAAATTTGTAATTTTGGATTTCATCCCTTGTCTGACATTCGTTTAATTCGGATTTGATGTATGACTTTAATTTGGTTATCTATGCATTTAAATGTTTTGAGGTTAAAATTGGTATGAATTATTGGGTGTCAGACGGGAGCAGGGCACGTCCCCACGTGGTCCCTGTGGGATCGGGGCGGGTCCTGTCAGCTTGGTATCAGAGCACTAGGTTGTGGTCAGTACTAGGTTTTGGTCAGCATGCTAGACTAGCGATTAGTACTAGTTACTTTTCGACTTTTCAGAATATTGTTATCTGATCTATGCCTCTTGACAGTTGGTTATGCCTCCTAGGAGAATTCCTCATACTCGAACGGACGAGGATCTAGAAAGAGAGATGGAATGCGCGAGCATTGAAAGGGCTCAACGTTTGGGAGCCACTCCTTTCTGCGGGGGAGCAAACCCCGAGGATGCTCACGACTGGATCACCAAGTGGGAGAGGATCTTCTCGGTGATGCACTGCCCTCCGGGCGAACGAGTGACTCTGGCGGCCTTCTTGCTGGAAGGAGGAGCCTACCAGTGGTGGCACGGACTCGAAATGTCTGGGTGGTCTGTCCATACCACTACCTGGGAAGTTTTCCGTTCCAGGTTTCTGGACCAGTACTACCCGCGATCCTTTTGCGCGGCGCGGGAGGCGGAATTCCTGCGGCTGGAGCAGGGTGACATGTCTGTTGCAGACTACGAGCAAACTTTCGGGAAACTTTCCCGGTTCGCTGCTTCATTCGTAAGCACGGAGGAGGACAAATGCCAGCGGTTTGAGCTTGGACTCCGAGGGGAGATCCGGGCCAGTGTGACTGCTACCACTCATGCTTCTCTGAGAGATATGGTCGACGCAGCGGTGCGTGTCGAGGCCAGTCTGGCGGCACACCAGACACGACAGTCTTCGGGCGAGGGGCGACGTCAGGATCGCCCACATCATGGGCCATCGGGCCGTAAGAACAACAAGGGAGGGAGCTACAGGGGAGCACCCTCATCCTTCAAGGGTCGTGGCTGGTCAGGTCGACGTGGAGGCTCTCAGGGCAGAGGATCTGGATATAACTCTGGGCAGCGTTCATCTGGGAGCGGTGCTTCTGGTGGGCATTCAAACTGGCCGAGGTTTGTAACCTGTTTTGCTTGCGGGGAGGAGGGCCACTATGCCAGTGATTGCCCGCAGTTGTCCAAGAACAACGACGCTGGGGGCTCTAGTGTGGTGCAGAGCACGGCTTCCCACACTAATGGAGGTCGCGGTCAGGGAGGTGACCGTGGTGCTGGGTGTGGCGCGCGTGGGCGCGGACGGAACGGAGGGCCGAGGGCCCAAGTGTTTGCAATGACCCAGCAGCAGGCGAGGACTGCCCCAGGCGTAGTCACAGGTACATTACATATTTTTAACCTTCTTGTACGTGTATTGATGGATGCGGGGGCTACACATTCTTTTATTTCGAAAAGTTGTGCTGGTATGCTTGATTGTGTGGTATCAGCTTTAGATTGCGAAATGGGTGTTGGCACCCCGATGGGTATCGTGTACCTTGTGAATCAGGTGATTCGGAGGTGCCCGGTAAGAATTGTGGATGTGGATTTACCAGCAGACTTAATTATTCTGGATATCCACGACTTCGATATAATCCTAGGGATGGATTGGCTATCGGAGCATGGATCGCTCATCGATTGCTGTAGCAAGTAAGTGATTCTGCGGAGCCCGGGTTTGCCGGAGGTTATCTTTCAGGGGGAACGTGATGGTTCGCCTCCTGAAGTGATTTCTTCACTTACTGCTACCAAACTTCTACGGAAGGGATGCCAGGGTTATCTGGCGCATGTCATGTCGGAGCAGGTTGGTACTCCGGGTATCGACGAGATACCGGTGGTATGTGAGTTTCCGGATGTGTTCCCGGAAGACTTACCTGGATTGTCACCATCGCGGGAGATCGAATTTACAATTGAACTACTCCCTGGTACCCGACCTATATCCCAGGCACCATACCGGATGGCGCCGGCTGAGTTACGAGAACTCAAGGCTCAATTACAGGAGCTGGTGGATTTGGGATATGTTCGACCGAGTACTTCACCGTGGGGAGCACCGGTGTTGTTCGTGAAGAAGAAGGAAGGAAGTCTCCGTTTGTGCATTGACTATCGACAACTCAACAAGGTGACACTGAGGAACCAGTATCCTCTACCCAGGATCGATGACCTTTTTGACCAGTTGCGGGGAGCTCAGTGCTTCTCGAAAATTGATTTGCGGTCTGGGTATCACCAACTGAGGATTTCGGAGGAAGATATTCCGAAAACTGCTTTTCGAACCCGTTACGGACACTACGAGTTCCTTGTTATGCCATTTGGTTTGACGAATGCTCCAGCAGCATTCATGGATCTGATGAACCGGGTCTTCCGACCCTACCTGGATAAGTTCGTGATTGTGTTCATCGATGATATTTTGGTGTACTCGAGGAGTGCCCGTGCACATGAGGAACATCTACGGTTGGTCTTGGAGAGGCTGAGACAAGAACAATTGTACGCCAAACTGAGCAAGTGTCAGTTTTGGCTGAGCAGTATTGGTTTTCTGGGACACGTGATATCGACGGATGGGATTTGCGTGGATCCCCAGAAAACAGAAGCGGTGACCAACTGGGCTAGACCGACAACAATGACCGAGGTGCGGAGTTTTGTCGGATTAGCAGGTTACTACCGGAGATTCGTGGAGGGTTTCTCCAAAATTGCTGCACCATTGACTCGTTTGACTCGGAAGGGAGTAAAGTTTATCTGGGACGAGCAGTGCGATCGGAGCTTTCAAGAGTTGAAAGATCAATTGACCACTGCACCTGTCCTTGCATTGCCGGATGACAGTGGAGAGTTTGTGGTCTTCAGTGATGCATCGCTGCAGGGTCTGGGCTGCGTGTTGATGCAAACTGGCAAGGTTATCGCCTATGCATCCCGGCAGCTGAAGACTCATGAGTTGAACTACCCTACCCATGATTTGGAGTTGGCAGCGGTGGTTCATGCTCTAAAGATCTGGAGACATTATCTATTCGGCGCAACGTGTCGGATTTACACCGACCACCAGAGTCTTAAGTACTTATTCACTCAGAAGGAGCTCAACATGAGACAACGGAGATGGTTGGAGCTGCTGAAGGACTATGACTGTACGATCGAGTACCATCCGGGTAAGGCCAATGTGGTGGCGGATGCACTCAGCAGAAAATCAGCGGGATCAGTTGCACACCTGGGGATGGTGTATCTTCCCTTGCTGGTGGAACTCCGGAAGGCGGGAGTTATTTTGGGTACGGACGAGCATGGAGCTTTGTTGGCCAGCTTCCATGTACGACCAGTACTGATTGATCGGATCATTGAGGCACAACTTCAGGATCCGATACTCTGTATTTACAGAATTGAGGTTGATGCGGATGGGAGACAGGATTTTACCATCCTGGACGATGGAGCACTTGTGAAGTTGGGCCGTTTGTGTGTACCTGCAGTGGCAGAGTTACGGGCCGAGATTCTTGAGGAGGCCCATAGTTCGGCTTATGCTATGCATCCGGGAGGTACAAAGATGTACCGTACCCTCCGGAACCATTACTGGTGGCCAGGAATGAAGAAGGATATTGCTGAATTCGTGAGTAAATGCTTAACCTGTCAGCAGGTTAAGGCGGAACGGCAGAGACCTTATGGGGCTATGCAGCCACTTCCGATTCCCGAGTGGAAGTGGGATCACATCACCATGGACTTCGTCTTTAAGTTACCAAGGACTCAGAGTGGAGTTGACGGAGTATGGGTGATCGTGGACCGGTTAACCAAGTCAGCCCATTTTCTGCCCGTTCAGGAGACTTATAAACCTAACCGTTTGGCTCAGTTGTTTGTGAAGGAAATCATACGATTGCACGGTACGCCGGAATCGATCGTGTCCGATTGTGATCCGCGTTTCACTTCCAGGTTCTGGCGGAGTTTGCAAGCCACTCTGGGAACAACCCTACGTTTCAGTACTGCGTTCCATCCACAGACCGATGGACAGTCTGAAAGAACTATTCAGACCCTGGAGGACATGATGAGGTCATGTGTACTACAGTTTCAGGACGCTTGGGATACTCATTTGCCATTAATGGAATTCGCCTACAACAACAGCTATCAGGCAAGCATCGGAATGGCACCCTATGAGGCACTGTATGGTCGACAGTGCAGGACACCTATCTGCTGGACGGAGGTAGGAGAGCGAGCGGCTGTAGGGCCGGAGATGATGGACTTAACCATGGAAACTGTTCGCGTGATCAAGGAGAGGTTGAAGGCGGCACAGGATCGCCAGAAGAGTTATGCTGATCGACGGATTCGAGACTTGGAATTTGAGGTAGGAGATTTTGTCTTCCTGAAGTTATCTCCGTGGAAAGGGATTATCCGTTTTGGCCGACGGGGGAAACTGAGTCCGCGTTTTATCGGACCGTACGAGATCGTGGAGAGGATTGGCAAGGTTGCTTACAGATTGGCGCTACCTCCAGAACTTTCTAGAGTTCACGATGTTTTCCACATATCGATGCTGCAGAAGTACGTACATGATGCTTCGCATGTACTTGGGGAACAACCTGTCGAACTACGGGAGGATTTGAGCTTCGAAGAACAACCAGTACAGATCTTGGATCGGAAGGACAAGGTACTACGACGGAAGACGATCCCTCTCGTAAAGATTCTCTGGAGAAACCAGAATGTGGAAGAAGCCACATGGGAGCCTGAGGCTCAGATGCGAGAACAAATTCCTTACTTGTTTCTTTGAAATTTCGGGACGAAATTTCTTAAGGGGGGAAGGTTGTAACACCCTGGAAATTCGAGGATTTTAATATTGTAAATTAATGTTTGAATTGACGCTTTTACCCTTGCGTTGGGTATGGCCAATTGTTGACTTTTTGATTTATTAATTAATTGGACTTTGACCTATGACCGTGACGTAGTTCGGGACGTCACGAGTTCATAGACAGGTGGCACGTCCATTTGGGACGATCAGAGAAAAAGTTATGACTATCGGAAGTTCAGGGGCATTACCGTAATTTGGACATTTGGGGGTGAAAATGTTGACTTTTCTCTTGGAAACTATTTTTCACTTGACTCAAGGACCGTTGGGTAGGTCTCGACGTCCTGAGTCCGTAGACAGGCGGCACGCCGAAATCGGACTTCGTACGGGGAAGTTATGGTCACGGAAGTATTTCGCATTTAACCGAACCAACCGAGAACCGGATTAAAATATTATTTTATTAATGGAATCTGATTACTTTAATCAAATCAATCTGGACCCTTAGATGAGTGACAAGTGTCACTCATCCCCACACTCCCTAAAACAAGGATCTATGTTGGCCATTGGATTAAATAACTGATTTCCTCTCCTCAAATCCTCACCATTGATCCTATGCTGAGATTGAATCTCAGCCCTTCATTCCATCCAGCCAATCTGCTTATTAATTCTCAGATTTTTCACTCTTCATTCTTCCAAACCGTGTGCACGGCTAACCCTTCGAACAAACACACCAGCACCTCACCTCTCAACCTCACCCTCACGGCAACACCAGGCGGCCAACTGCCACCCCCCAGACGCCGGCCACCACCCCACGGCCACCTGCACGGCCGGAAATCCTCCCAGACCCGAGAAGGAAACCCGAACAGCCCGTGTCACCAAACCGTCCAAACCTTCACTCTGAGGCTCGAACCAACGTACGGTTGGGTTCACTGTGACGGCAGGACGACCCTGAGCTGGACTGGACGACGTAAGGCGGTGACACGGCGGCGGTAGGTGGAAAAACCCGAGAGACCCGATTTTCTTCCCTTCTTCGAAACGACCGTTTTTGACGTTGATTTTGTTTGTTTGCTTCTAAGACACACTTAAGGGACCCAGACGACCTTTTTAAACCAAGGTTCGCGGCTGGAAGCTGGACGACTCGCCGGAGAAGACGAACCAGAGCCGGCAGCCGGGTTCCTGTCGATTTTCAGGTAGATTTTTGAACCTAGAAACTAGTTTTGAGTCCATAGAACCATAGAACACTTTGTGACGAGTTCATAGGAACAAATCCCATCAGAAATGGTGGTCGGGTTGGTGAGAACTGATCGGGTCGAACCGTGGGTCTGCGGTGACCCGGTTCTCAGGCCCGGTTACTGTAGCTGATGACGTCATCATGCTGACGTCAGCAGTGACGTCATGATGACGTCATCATGTCAGAATTCAGTCAGACCAGGGACCAATGGACTGCTGACACGTGTCCTCTGACACTGTCAGTGATGACGTCATGCTGACGTCAGCAGTGACGTCATGCTGACGTCAGCAGTACTGTAACACCGTTGACCAGAGGGTTGACCAGGCGCGTGGGGGCACGTGTGAACAGTAATTTTGGTGGGACCACCACCATTCTTTAGGTTTCGACGATCCGGATCCAATGGCGGTGGTTTCGGGTCGATCGGAGATCATTAAGTTGGTCAAAATGAGAGTTTTTGCCTTGGAAAGCGCGTTCCGGCGGCTTATCCGGACCAGTTTCGGTCTAGGGTTTCATGGTTGAATGTTAGGGGTTTGTATTTACCCTTACGTATACTTTGGATGTGACAGGAATTTTGTAATTGTACCAGATCGAGGGTAAACGCTCGGTTTTCAGCAGGACGGTACTGTGAGTGGGCCATTTTCTTAAACCCTTGCGTGCATAAATGTTTTTTGGTTTATTATACTTATTCACATGCTAAAAACAATGATGGTTTTGATGATATGGAAAATATGGTTATGGCACGTTTCACGGTATTTGGGCTTGAGACCCGTTTGATGAAACTTAATGATTGATTCAGATTTTATCTAGGTATATATATACCTTGCATGTGGATATCAATAAAATGTATTTGGTACTGCACTGTATAGATCCTTCCATATTATATTGTCTCCTCCGGATGAGGTACCCCGGAGAGGTCACGGACGTCTAGAACGTCCAGCGTCTATGACGCTAAGCATCGGGGATGCTGTACCCGAACGGGGTTCGGGGATTGAACTCGGAAATTGAGACCCGAGTGGCACGCGTAGCCTTGTGATTGTGACCTTATTGACGTCAGGGACGTCAGACATCAGGGATGTCGGGATTGGAGTGTATAGTGCAGCAACTAAAATTATACTTATGGTTTTATTACATGCCTTATGGCGCATATTATATGGTTTATGATTTTAAATAATGATGCATGCATGTTTGGAAAACCGAGGGGTAAATTATATGTTTTACTTATCAAATGATTTTATAAACTTGAGTTTCGGTCCACTCACCCTTAATGTTTTGACAACCCCTCCAGGTCGGGAAACTGAGGTAGAGGAGGAACCAGAGGCTGAGGCATAGATCTACTTCTGCGTACCTGAACCCCTGCTGGGCGGTGTACCCGCAGGTTTACTTTAGAGTCGTGCTCGCAAATTTGTAATTTTGGATTTCATCCCTTGTCTGACATTCGTTTAATTCGGATTTGATGTATGACTTTAATTTGGTTATCTATGCATTTAAATGTTTTGAGGTTAAAATTGGTATGAATTATTGGGTGTCAGACGGGAGCAGGGCACGTCCCCACGTGGTCCCTGTGGGATCGGGGCGGGTCCTGTCACGAAACCCCTGTTTCGGTTCCCGGCCAACCAGGCCATCCCCCATCACGGCTTCAACCTTAGACAACTCCTAAGGACCTACTGAGTCTCACAGCACTCACGAAATTCCTCGACTCAGCCCCGAAAGCCACGACTTTTGAAGTGAGTGAAACAGGAAAAACAGAGCACACAAAGAAAATCTAAGGGGTTACCTGCTTATCGACATCCACCGTGCTTGCCGCCGCGTCCTACGGCGTTCACAGAGTCACCCTAGCCTCCTCCTCAGCTTTGCTTGGATCAAAACACTGCAAGACCACCACCAATTCCCTCGACACCTCTCTGTTTCCCTGAAACTCTAACCTCACACCCCCAGTAATTTCTTGCACGATTTCCACTCTCAATACAGTCACCAGCTCTCTCCTTCTCTCTGTCACTCTCACCAATTCACAAAGCCTCACACACACTCACTGAATCGATCAAGAACCCTCGCTTTTTCCTCTCCCTGTTTTCTGTGAAAAATGCCCAAATGCACGGTTTGAAATAAAAAAAAGTGTAGCCGTGTCTAACAAAACTAGAACCCTCTAGGTGTCTCCCTCGTGTCCATCATCCTATGGACATCAACATAAATATCCAATCCCACAAACTCACTTGGGCCTTATCTGATTGGCCCTAAGGTTAAAAGACCAAAATGCCCCTAGGTTCAAAATTACCATTTTGCCCTTCAACTTTTCAGACCCATAACTAATCCGCCCGACGTCCGATGACAGCGTGCCGCCTGTCGTTGTACTCAGGACGACGAGACCTACCTAACGGTCCTCGGTCTACGCGTAAAACTCGATCGTGCTAAAAGTCAACTTTTCCCCCTATTTTAACCAAATTATAATAATGCGCTCAACCTTCCTAACATCATAACTTCCTCCTCGGATGTCGGAATCGGGCGTGCCACCTGTTTACGGACTCGTGACGTCCCAACCTACGTCACGGTCATCGGTCAATGTCCACTTGACCGCCCGAACTCAAAGTCAACAATTTGCCCAAACTAGGGGCAAAATCGTCATTCTACACCAAACGGCCGAAAGTAACCAACTAATCACCGATTAAGCTCACTAATCACTTCGCTAATCCCGACTCCCGGGACGGGTTGTTACATATGTGATATCTCAGTCTCTGCTACAGTCCACACCATATCCAACCTGAAGGGCAGTCAAAACATTAAAAGCTGTGAGTGGACAAAACCAAGAGTTTATAAAAAAACATTTTAACGAAGACATTTTTACCCTTCACTAAAAAGCATGCATGCATTCGAAAACCATTTAACCAACAAGGGAGAATTCACAATCCAACAAGTCAACCGTTATACAAAGCATAGTACAAAAAAAGGTAAACAGAAACTACACGCACAACGGAAACTCTGAAAACACTCCGAGAAAACTCCGGGATAACTCTAGAGTACTCTATGCCTTTGCCTCTGCCTCTGCCTCTGCCTCAACGTCAACCCCAACCAGCTCCGCGACCTGGAAGGCATTTAAAAACCAGAAAAGTGTGAGTGGACTAAAAGAAATAATAGTTTCAAAAACAGTTTCATAAACAAACCAGGATTTGGCCCTCCGTTTTGAAAACATGCATGCATAACCCAATATCTGAAAAACCTTTATAACCATATAGTAATCATTATGGAAACAGTACCATAAAACATAAAATACCAATGTCATAATCCGATCAAACCTGCTGGACCTATCCGAGTCTTTAAACTCCCGAGTCTTTAAACTCAATCCAGGCCTCAATATAATCCGAGTCTTTAAACTCCTGAGTCTTTAAACTCCATCCAGGCCTCAATATAATCCGAGTCTTTAAACTCAATCCGGATCTTTAAACCCAATCCGGGCCCGTCCCCCGTCAAACATAATCTGGGTCTTAAAACCCAATAACCAGATCTAGCAAATCCAATCCAAAACCGTTTGAAAACCATTTCTAAATCCGTATCCAAACCCGAATTCGAAAGCACTATTCCGAAGCCATTCCGGCATCCAGAATCGTCATTCTGAACCCAAATTCGGAAATTCCCTTTTTAACTTTAAAACCCAATCTCGATTACCGAAATCCGATTCTAAAACCGAAAACCTCGATTATCAAATCATGTTTCAAAATCCATTTCGAATCATTGAAAACCAATTATAGATTGAAATCCCAAAAGCATAGCATCAGAATCGTAAGCAAAGCATTTCGCATAAAACGCGCTGAAATCCGTAATCGCCTCGAAAAACGTGCATTTATGGAAGACAGATATGGCATATTCAATAATCATGAAATCATATTTAAAACCATAAAACAAGTAGAATAAAATAGTTATGCATGCTCGGTTAAAAAGAAAGAGTCCACTCACAGTTCCCGGGCACGTCACTCGCGTCCCGTACGTTCCTCGGTCGCCTCAGGGATTCCCGATCTTGTCATAAGTCACCAAATCGGGTTACAAACACCTCACGTAAGCTTATCCTAATTTCCCTAATTTTCCCGGATTCCAAACGTAATTAAACGGAACCCTAAACCTTCGAATATGTAAACCTAACCCGAGACGTTGTTCGATTGTCTCGAAACTTGTCCTAAAAGGTTCGTTACAACGTTTAGACTCAAAACCATGTTGGACACTTCCCTGGATTCTTCTCCACGCGCCCTCACGCGCCGCCCAAAGGTGCTGCGTGTGGGCTTCACGCTCCTGCAACAGGGGTACTGTTCATCGTCTTCCTCGACAGTCACCCAGTCTGAACCGGCGTGACCGGTTCCTCACCGTCTTCCGTCCATTTTTATTCCTTTCAATGCCAGAAGCTTCGTCCTACTCTAAGCAGTTTATTCCACTAATTAAAACACAACATTAAGCCCTAAAACGAACCTCCCAAGCTCGAACCAGAAACCATCCAAAACCCCTGTTTCTGCTTCCGGCCACCAGGTCTTCCTCCCATCACGGCTTCAAGTTCTAGAGATTCCTAGAGACCTCCTACACCTATTAGAACCTGCAAGACTGCTCGACTCAGCCTTAAAACCTACGACTTTAAGTTTGAAACTAAACTGCAAAACAGGGGAACCAGAGCTTACCTGTGTCACAGTTCACCGCCGTGAGCTCCGCCGTGGGTCTCACCCGTCTATCACCTCTCCTCCGTCCTCTGAACACTCTCACAACTCCCAGCTAGACCGGTTTGATCACAACACGACAGCACCACCACCAAAACTCCCTCTCTGTTTCTCTAGTTTGCTAAACTCCTCACACACACAGTCACTCCCAATTCCTCACAAACACGATCACACACTTCCTAACTCTCACTCAAACACAATAGAATCCCACAACACTCACACACTCACTCAATTGGATCGATTGCACCTCATGACCCTCAGTCTCTGTTTTCTCTCAAGCACGGTTAATCGACCCAAACAACAAACCCTTTTTAAATTACACCGTGCAATGGCTAGAAGCCACTAGACACAGCCCACGTGTCCAAACCCTGTGGTCCCAAACCCAAATATCTAATTAAACCATGTACACTTGTCCCAATCTGATTTGCACACATCCCAAGGCACCAAAAAAGACCAAAATACCCCTATGAGTCCAATTTACGATTTTACCCTTCGCCGTTCTAGACCCGTATCTCACTCGTCCTACGTCTGATGAAGGAATGTCGCCTGTCTTTGTACTCAGGATGACGAGATCTACCTAACGGTCCTAGGTTTACGTGTAAACACTTTGTCGTACAAAAAGTCAACTTTTTCCCTTCTTTTAACCAAATTATGAAAGTGCCCGCAACCTTCCGAACATCATAACTTCCTCCTCGGATGTCGGAATCGGGCGTGCCACCTGTCTACGGGCTCGTGACATCCCGCACTACTTCACGGTCATCGGTCAATGCCCAATTGACCGTTCGAACTAAAAGTCAACATTTTGCCCATTCCAAGGGCAAAATCGTCATTCTACGCTAACGGTCCAACAGTAACCATCTAACTACTGCTTAACCTAGTTAATTCGTCACTAATCACTTACTAATCCCGACTCCCGGGACGGGTCGTTACAAAAATGCCCCTATTTTTTTTAGACCCGTTGTAAAATCATTCGACCTCCAATTTTGGCTTGCCACCTGTTTATGAACTCAGGATCCAGAAACCTTCGAAACGATCTTCTCGAAATTCCCAAAATATGTCCATAGCAAAAGTTAACTACTTGACTTTTTAGGGTCAAAATTGTCTCTTTACCTTTATATTTGTCAAATTTAAGTTTTTTTCCAGATCTGAGCCGTTACAGAAAGATTCTCTAGCCTATTTACCAAACTACTTGGAGGTCCACTTCGGTAAGCAGGCTAGAGAATCTTTCTGTAACGGCTCAGATCTGGAGAAAACATAAATTTGACAAATATAAAGGTAAAGAGACAATTTTGACCCTAAAAAGTCAAGTAGTTAACCGAGAACATAACAAACTTACAATGGCTTTGTTAGACTCCTTTTGAGATTCCTAAGTCCCAAGAGAAATGAATTTGTTAGCAAAAGTCTAACATAGTGATTTTCTAAACCTTTGGTCAAATAAGGTTCAACTCCAACTTCCAGAACAGTTTCATTAATCAAGCCTTTTGAGGTAATCCTCCAATTGAGCATATCGCTTAAAAGTGGATTCACCGCATACATCATCAAATAACTCGTTCACATCACCTATATAACTTTTAAACGCCTAATCACCACTCGAATGCTGAATTCGACGGAAGAGAAAGTCTAGTTAACTCGCAATCGAAGAAAATTGAGCTAACTTGAAACTTTTTCTATTATCGTTACAACTCACGGTTAGGTCGCAAATGGGCAAAGACTAACGTCAACTAATGATTCTAACTAGTTGATGGAATATTCTAACGGAATCAGAATATTTCGTTAGATTTAACGACATTAGGCTAGTTTTGACGCCATTATTATTTAACGGAATATGCTAACAATGTTAGCATATTGTGTCAAAATTTTACATCTTAACAACCATTTCTAGTTGTCGGAGTCTCACTGGAGATGACGATCAGACTGCCGCCATCCACGACTGTCAGATTCTGGTAAATTGCCAATTTCGACCAGAATCCCACCCATATAAACTTGAATCTAAGCCTAAACCCTTGAAATTGTCCAGAATCCATGAAGAATATCCAAAGTCTAATCTCGATCAATCCTTGACCAAAAACAACATGTAATTAGTTTAAATTGAAGATTTTAAGATTGAAAATTCAATAGTCAAGAAAGCATGTTCATTGCTTACCTGAGGTGACCAGAACTACACCAAGAATCCGCTCCTCTACCAGGCTCCTCATCCTCGATGCGCTCGCCATAGTGGTCCATGATGGTCATTCCTTACACCATCATCTTCATCTCATTGAGGGAAATTTTTTAGCCTAAGTTCGAGCGTCTGGATTGGTCGATGTGGTATGGGTTCACATGGAAGAGGGGGTGAGAAAAAGATATATATGTATATGACAATACAAGGATGTGTGCGTGTATGATAACAAAGATGATCCAATTTTTACTTTTTTGTGAGTTGAGCAATTGGGCCTACAAAAAAGGTTTAAAAACAACTGGGCTTCAAGTGAATAGTCTGAGCTACATGGTAGTCGAACTTGAAATTAACTTGGGTTTTGGGTAACATAAACGAAAGCTTAGAGATAAGCATGGTTTGAAAAGAAGCTTACATGGGTAATTTAGTCCTTTTAACTTTCCAATTCCTAGTATACAAGACAGGATGTAACAGACGAAAGCTCATTTTATATAGCAAAGTACCTATATATAGGTCATGGGCCACATTTGATGACAGGACCCGTCCCAAATCCCTCGGGATTAGCGTGGGACGTGCCTGCTCCCTTCGATATTTTCGTCCTTTGCCCAACCGGGCTATCCGAGTACGCCAGGATCCGAAGGAGGAATGCGATGTCTCGTCTCTGCTACAGCCGCATCCGTGATCAACCTGAAGGGCATTCAAAATACAAAAGCTGTGAGTGGACAAAATAAATATTTTATAAAAACATTTTCATAAAAGACCTTTATGCCCTTCATTAAAAACATATGCATGCATTCGAAAACCATTTCTAGGGTTCATGCCCGGTTCCCATAAACCGTCATGAACCATCAAATTATTTGGGCCTTAGCCCGAAATCAGTAAAACAACACATGAGACCTACGCCCAAACCAAAACACGTGGGAACTCGTCCCAAAACGATCTCATATGGGTCTCAGCCCAAAACCAATACGCGAGGGTCTCAGCCCAACACCATCTCAGTGAAAACTCATCCACATATACATATATACATATATAACCCGTCCTAGGCACTTCCAGAGAAGATTATTAATGCTCAGTGAAAACTCATCCACATATAAATATATACATATAACAACACATGAGACCATTCCGACGTCGCCTCGATACGCGCGCACTTACGCCGTTCCCGGCCATTCCGCTATCCTCGATTTTCCCGAACCTGTCCAAATCTCATACTAAGGTCACTAACTACTTCACAAAGGTCATACTAAAACCCCACAATTTTCCCGTATTTTTAACTATTTTAACCGGGCCCTAAAACCTTCGGACATCTCAAAACATATCGAGACGGTGTCTGATTGACTCGAAACCAGCGCCAAAATGTTCGTTACATTGAATACTTCAAAAGTCGTGTTGGAACATTCCTCAAAAGACATGCCACGCGCCCACACGTGCCGCCTGAAGTGGCTGTGCGTGGGCCTCACGCTTCAGTCACTGTTCACTGTCTTCTTCCTCTCTCTAGCCGGGTCTGAACCAGTTTGAATCGGTCCGGCCGAACCAAACCGGCGTGGACGGTTCACCAGTTTTTCTTGCTTATTTTAGTCCCGTTTTTAATCTTTTTCCTTCCTACAGCTACGTCCATCCCTATTCTATAAAACTACAACGTCAAAACATAACGAATAAAAACGAAAGACTACCTTCCGATCGACCTTCAAAACTCGAATTTTTCTCTTCTTCGTTCTCATGTTCTTGGACACGTCTGTCCTTTGTTTTTCTTCCATTTGCCTCCTTTTGTCATCCAGAACCTTGCCCAAAGAACCAATTAAGCTAACTGTCATTAGAATACACCCTGCCATTTTTTAGGTCAGAGGTAACATTCACGAGTTTTTCCAATTACCGTCCATGTTAGGGCTTGAAACTGGGCGGGATCAACTCCTGGTGACCTCTAGATCATCAGTGATCAATCCATTAGGCTTATTCATCCTTCCATACAATTTCATGATTTTCAAATTCGAACAGGGGACTCACGGTCTTCTCGGTTTTCTGTGTTTAACCACCTTCACAACCCTTTCCTTCACTCAAACCCTCACCTCAGTGCACTCACCACACTCTCAGCTTTTCTCTGCTCACACACACTCGATCACAAAGCCTCACAAACCCTAGGAACTGATCGATTTCCCCCGTCTCAGTCTCTCTGTTTTTCTCTGTTGCACGATTTAAACCCAAACACAAACACTTAAATTGTAATCGTGAAAGTGGCTAGAAGCCACTCGAATTTGGCCAGGTGTCAAACACCCTGTGGACCACTCTCCCAAAATATCCAATTAAATCAGCCCATGTGTCCTTATCTGATTGGGCACACTTCCCCAGATGTTAAAAGACCTAAATTGACACGACCCATCCCAATCCCCCCGGGATTACCGTGGAATGTGTCATGCTCCCGTCTGACAAGAGGTGTCAGACAAGGGATAACCTGATGTCACTGCCCAAATGGGGCTTCTAGAGTGCGCAAGGATCGATGGAGGAGGTGTGTGATGTCCCAGTCTTTGCTGCAGTCGCATTCAGAATCAATCTGAAGGGCATTAAAAACAAAAGCTGTGAGTGGATGAAAATAAATAAGTTTATTAACACATTTCATAAGACATTTATGCCCTCCATTAAAAAGGTATGCATGCCACGAAAACCAGTAACCAAAACATTTGCTCAACAAGGCATTAGGACCTTAGCCCAAAACCGTAAACCATAAATCCAACCGAAAAACCATTTCATAGATCCAATAGTTCATATTTACCACATTACCATAACCGGCATCCCAGATGCCTAGCGTCCCAGACGTCATATTTCACGGTATAACCATAAGCTACGCGTGCTGCCCAGGGTCTCAATCCCGAGTCCAATCCCAGAACCCAGTCCGGGTACAGCATCCCAGATACCTAGCGTCCAGACGCTCGACGTCCCAAACACCCAATCATAGCAATCCTGCTCCTGAGTCACTATACGGTCCGGTAGCTCCGCACAATGACCCTTCGCAGGCATTGCACCGTGATTTCCCCAGTGTCCCAGACACTTGGAGGAGACCTTCACATATTCTCGTATCAAGATGGTATATGGAAAACAGTTTTATTAAATAATTTCACAACATCTCAATGGGTCCTGCCCAAAATCTCCATAAAACATCACAATTCTATTTAGGGTCCCCGACCCAAAATCACGTTTATACACCAATTGGGCCTCATGCCCGATTCTGTAAATCACTGGGCCCACGACCCAAATTCATAAATCAATTGGGCCCCTGGCGCGATAATATAACTCAAATGGGTCTCAGCCTGATTTCGTAAATAACTGGGCCCTGGCCCGATTTCGTAACTCAATTGGACTCCAAGTCCGAGGTTTCCAAAACAATTGGGCCTCATGCCCGAGTTTATCTTTCCAATTTCAAACCATTTCATGACAAGTATGGAAAATCAGTGTAAAACCAGAAAAACCTCGATTTACGTGCAAGCACGTAAATCGCCTCGAAATACGTGAAACCGTATAATTTACCAATATCCAAATCAACATCATACAATCACAATCATAATCCATATAAAACAGTTAAGCATGCATAGAATTTATAAAACCAAAGTCCACTCACAGACCATTTAACGATACGCCTCGATGCGCATGCCATAGGCCTTCTCGGGCCATACCACTATCACCGGGACTCCCAATCCTGTCCAAATCACATTAGAGGGTCACTAACCTCTACATTAACATCCTATTAAAGTCCCGTAATTTTCCCGAATTTTTAACTATTTTTAAACTGGATTTAAAACCTTCGGACGTCCCGAACAATATCTAAACGGTGTCCGATCGACACGAAACCAATTCCAAAATGTTCGTTACATTGAATAGATTAAAAGTCATGTTGGAAGTTTCCCCAAAATACCTTACACGCACTGGTTGAACCCTCTGCGCGAGAAACCCACGCGCCGGGTACTGTTCATCATCGTCAAGCTTGGACGGGTCCTGCGACCGGGTCGCCGTGACCCGCGGGTCGACCCGATTGGTTCTCAGCCATTCCTCGATCATTTTCGACGGGGTTTTCACCTACAAGATCGTCCAAGTTCAACTAAGGGTTATGTGGGATCAAAAACAAGAAATCACGTCTAGATCTTTACCTCTAAACAAAAATCCGAAGCCCAGATTTTTCGATCGTCCTTCCACTCGGTCCAGGCCACCTGAGCCTCAAAATCACGTCCACTGAGTCTGTTTATGTCTCTAGGTCTCAATAGGATCAACCAGGAGTTTAAAACTACGATCAAAAGTCGACTTCCAAAACTGAACACAGAGGAGCTCTCGGTCAACCTACCTTTGGCCGTGAACCACCGTGCCGCCGCGATCACCGTCGTGTCTCTACCGCCTCCCGTCGTCTCTCACTACCTCAGTCACTCTCACGGTTGTGCACGCACAACAGAGATGGTGAGGTGAGGGACATGTATGTTTGTATGAGAGAAGGAAAATGGGGTATCTGGTTGGGTTATATCAGAGAAGGTGGAATCTGTCCAGATGGGGAGGGAGGAGATGGACGGTCTGGATTGAAGGCAGAGATCAGATGAAGGGCCCAGATCAAAAGGTGAATTAAGTGGGAATTCTTTAATTATTTAAATCCTAATATTTTAATCCAATCTCACCACTCAAGGCATAAACCCACGTTTTCAGGTTATTGGTCCACATGTCCCACTCAGAATGTCTGACCCAATCAGAAAAAGCCACGTGTCCTCGCCTCGTAATGCGTGCATAGTGAAACTGAACTTTCGTGACCCATAACTTTCTCGTTCGAGGTCCGATTTCGGAGTGCCGCCTGTCCATGAATTCGTATCGACTAGTTCTACGTAACGGTCCTTAACCCTCTTCTATTGGACCTCTCGGGTCAAAAGTGCCCTTCGACTTCCGAACGTCATAACTTCTTCCTCGAATGTCGGAATCGAACGTGCCACCTGTCTATGAACTCGTGACGTCCTGAACTACGTCACGGTCATTAGTCAAAGTCCATTTGACCGCCCGATCGAAAAGTCAACGTTTTGCCAAAGCCTAGGGGCAAAACGGTCATTTTGCACAATTCGTTCGATTTCACTCAACTAATCCCAGATTAGTCATTATAAATCATAATTAAATAATATTAAATCCCGATACTCGGGACGGGTCGTTACAAAAATGCCTCTGCAAGTCCAAAATTACCATTTTGCCCCCCACTTTCTAGACCCATAACTTAACCGTCTAATGTCCGATGAAGACGTGCTGCCTGTCGTTGTACTCAGGACATCGAGATCTACCTAACGGTCCTCGGTTTGTGTGAAGAAAACTTGTCGTGCAAAAAGTCAATAAATTCCTCATTTTTAACTAAATTACGAAAAATGCCCTCAATCTTCCGAACATCATAACTTCCTCCTCGGATGTCGGAATCGGACGTGCCACATGTCTATGAACTCGTGACGTTTCAAACTACGTCCCGGTCATCGGTCAATTTCCATCTGACCGTTCGAACTAAAAGTCAACATTTTGCCCATTCTAGGGGTAAAATCGTCATTCGGCACCTTTTGTCCAAAAGTATCCAACCAATCACCGATTATCTTTGCAAATTTGTCATTAACTACTAATCTAATCCTGACTTGCGGGATGGGTTGTTACACACGCGCCCTGGAAATGGCCTGCGTGTGGGCCTCACGCACCCTGCACATGTCATCTTCTTCCTCGGTAAGGCAGGTCCGAACCAGCCGGCCTGATTCTGTTCTGCAACTGGACCAGCGTGACCGGTCCAGGTCCATATCCGGTCCAATTTTCGTCCGTTTTGTTCCTAATCAATCCTAATCCTTCTAATTTGATCTTAGGAATCTAAATATACAATTAAAACTACCTAAAACCCTTAAAATATACCTGGTCCAAAACCTCTTCCATGGTCCAGTTTTCCAAAACCTTCCCACGGCTTCGTAGCCTTTTACCACCTCCCAAGACCATCTTATTACAACCCTAGCAACCTATTTAATTCAACACAATTATCCAAACAAGCCCATAATGACTAGAAATCGAAAATGGATTAAATTGGTTAAAACTGATTACCTGGATCGGTTTCCTCCTCCGCCGTCCACGGCGGCTCTACCTGGGCCAGCTGACAGGACCCGTCCCAACTGGACGTCAAAAACCGTGCCCGGTCCTGCTAACGTCTGACAAGTCAACCAAAGGTCCGAAACTACCCTTCAGTGCTTGCTAGACAAGGGATGTTTGCGCTGATTTCTGCTGCTGCCACTACCTCACGATCAGTCCCGAACGTCGTACCACGGCCTGGAGGGTCACAAAACAGAAAAGGTGTGAGTGAACAAAAATGACCTCTGATAAAAACATTTGCCAAAATTACATTCTTACCCTCCAGTTTTCACAAACTTGCATGCATATCGTAAAACATGAGTAATAGTATGAAATCATTCAAGTATGAACAGTGGACCGATAAAATCAAAACATTTTTACCCATGGTCCGTAAAACTCATGTTCACCAAATCAGTTCATGTTATAAAACATCAAATCCCGGCTCTCAGGCCAAAACATGTGAAAACATAAGCACCTGGCCACAAAGACCAAAAACCCGTACTCAATACCAGTACGTCATCACAAACAACATCAATCAGCACTAATCACAAGTGCACAATAAATATATCAATCCAATCAATCCGCACTACTCACAAGTGCACAAACAAACCATCAACTGCACTACTCACAAGTGCGGCACTACGCGTAGGCCAATATTCAGCCACTATTTCGGGAACAGATACCTCTGGGCTCAACCCTCGGGCTCAGTCACATCTGGGCGAACACATCCCCAGGCTCAGACCCATCCGAGTGGTACATCCAGGCTCAGTCACATCCGAGAAGCTGACTACCATAAGATCAACTCCCGATCCTACAATCACATCCCCCAAGCTCCGGTCGTCTGGGTAATCCCCCCAAGCTCCGACCGTCTGGGCATTTCACAATCACAATGAAAACCATCTCGGGAATTGCATCCCAAAATATGTCAATCAAATCTTGTCTTCATACAAAGTCAAGATCATTCCCGACTGGGTCTCAAGCCCAAATTACCATTTACACGTAAACCTTTAAATTCACATTTTAAACTAATAAAATAATCCAGAAATCATCATTGACTCACCAATTAAGTCAAAATATCATTTTAGAAATCTTCTTAACTCCGGGCCTAGCCCAAAACATCATTTGCACGTTCCTCGTAAAACGTACCCGAAAGACTGATTAAAATAATCATAAAATCACAAGAAATCATTAATTTCACCAAATTCACAAGTGACTCCAAATTCGAGTCAAAATCACTATTCACTTGGGTTCTCACGCCCAAAATAACATTATCACGCAAATCCATGCGTTGCAATCTCCGTTGCCATTTTCACGTAAAACCACGAAATTGACCCTTGACTCATTCCTGAGTCACAACATCATTTTTCCATCCATGACTCATAATCCGAGTCCAAACATTATTTTCAATCAAATTTAATACCGGACTCATAACCCGAGTCCAAACATCACTTGTAACCAAATTTATAATTTCTCAAAATTCGTGCCAAATATAATAATATAATAATCATAAAACCGAGAAATCACCGGATTGAAATATCAACCATGCCAAAGCATATAAAATCATATAATAAGGCATTTTAAATCATATATGCATGCATCACGGTTAGAAAACAAAGTCCACTCACACACACCGTCCAAAACGGTTCGTTTTCGAGCTGCACGTTTTTCCGTAAATTTTGGAAATCATAACTCCTGTCCAAAATCATTATAGAGGGTTACTAACATCTCAAAATAATTCAAATAATTTTCCCCAATTTTTCCGGAATTTAAATCCATATTTAACACATAAAACAAAACTTCAGATACGCTGAACATTAACGAAACGATATCCGATTTCCTCGAAACCAGCGTTAAAATGTTCGTTACAATGAGAGGATCAAAAGTCATGTTGACCTCACCTTGAAACTAGGCCGTACGCGCCCCCACGCGCGGCCGTGAGTGGCTGCGCGTGAAACCCATGCGCATGCTACAGTCACTATCTTCCTCACCCGTTTGTCTGATAAACGGGTCCCGTTTGCCCGCGAGACGACCCGGTTCAATGTACGTCAATTCTACACCGTTTTCAGCGATTAAACAATCAGTCAGTTTCGATTCAAGTCTAATTAGAGTTCTGCAATATTAATTCCTCTGATTCTTACCTCAAATCACACAACTCGAAGATGAACATTCGAAGAACACCCGCACACTGTTCATCATTCAAAGTCCTTCAATTTCACACGATTTCCTTCAATTGATGCAACCAGAAGCTTCAATGGACTCAGGTAAACTCTTTCCCCAACTCAATTGCATCAATCCAAGCCTCAATTCCCACGACTCAAGCTCGAAATTTCTGCAACTACAGTGCTCTGTTCTACCTCAAATGGACCTCAATTACCTTCGTTCTTTCGATGAAACTGATCGTGGCAATCCCAGAAGACTAAAACTGAACTCAATTTCGACCAACAAGGCTCAAAGCTTCCAATTCGAATTTCCCTCCCAAAAACCAAATTTTCGATTCTCAGTTTCTTTCTCCCTCTCAATCCCCCGTGTTTCCCTCACTCAATCAGTCTCTGAATTCTCTCCAATTTGCACTCTCAAGTTCAGCTGATAGGGAGGAGATTAAGGATGGAAGGAATTGTGTTTTTGGTTGTACACGGTTAAGAAAACAGAGAGGATTAATGGAGGGATTTAAAAATAATTAAATTTAATTAATAATAAAACATCATAATTATGTTTTCCCCAAAACATGGATCTGTGTTTAGGCCTGAATTTAAGGGATGAGTGAAACTTGTCACTCATCCAAGTGTGTTCAGTCACCGGGTACATTTCATATTAAAATATTATTTTAATCCCGGTTCGTTCGGTTAATCGAGTCTGTTCCCGTGGCCATAACTTCGTCGTCGAATCTCCGATTTCGGCATGCCGCCTGTCGTTGGATTCGCATCGACGATACCTACATAACGGTCCTTGGCCCTCGTCCATTGGACTTCCCGGGTCAAAAGTCAACATTTGGCCCCTATTAGCCAAATTACCAAAATACCCTTTAACTTCCGAACGCCATAACTTTCACCTCGAATGTCGGAATCGAACGTTCCACCTGTCTATGAACTCGTGACGTCCCGAACTACGTCACAGTCATTGGTCAAAGTTCGTTTGACCGCCCGAACTAAAAGTCAACATTTTACCCACGCTAGGGGCAAAACGATCATTTTGCACAATTCGTCCGAATTCACTCAACTAATCCCCGATTAGTCATTCTAAACCATAATTAATTAATATTCACTCCCGATACTCGAGACGGGTCATTACACCAGCCACCACATCCTCAGCTCCTCAGTTCACTCTCTGTTTTCTCAGTCATGATCAAAGGGTCAAGGGTTTGGATTTAGGGTGGATATTTGATCGGGTTTGATGGATGGGGAAAATGATCGAACAATGAAAGGGGAAGGGATATGCATGACCGTGTTTAGGCTGGGCAATGGATGGGTGAAACTTGTCACTCATCCATTGGGCCTGTCCAAAAAGCTGGGCCCCACTTGCTGCCAAATAGTCCCCGTCTCGTAAAATGTCCAATAGTACGTTCGAACTTCCGTGAACTGTAACTTCTCCGTCGAAAGTCCGAATTCGACGTGCTGCCTGTCTACGGATTCGTATCATCCCGCTCTACGTAACGGTCTTCGGCCCTCGGTCATTTGACCTTCTGGGTCAAAAGTAAACTATTGGCCCCTATTCACCCAAATTACCAAAATGCCCTTGAACTTATGATCGTCATAACTTTTACCACGGGTGTCGGAATCGAACGTGCCACATGTCTATGAACTCGTGACGTCCCGAAATACGTCACGGTCATCGGCCAAAGTCCATTTGACCGTCCGAACGAAAAGTCAACGATTTGGCCATTCCAAGGGCAAAATCGTCATTTTACCTTGAACGTCCGTTAATTCTCGTCTAATCTCTGATTAGCCTCGCTAATCTGTCATTAATCCTTAATTAATCCCGCTAATTCGGGACAGGTCGTTACATTTGATGGCTTTGGATATGGGTCTTGATGGTGGGCCTAGTCTTGGTCAAAGTGATCTTTTAGGTGTGATCTGGTCGGCTGTAATGGCGTATCAATAATTGTGGCAGTGTTGGTCTTTTTTCTTGTGGTCGGTCAATATGATATCAACAAGTTTAAAAGAAGTCGATGATGGAAAAAAAAGGTAAAGCTTTCTTTAATGACACCATTGGTATAAAACTAGTACTACTATTGTTCAGTGATATTCATTTTCATAAAAAATAAATGGTTTTCCAATGTGTATAATCTCTATATCTTAATATCGTTGTTATATTGCATCAAAAATATTGTTGTATATAAAAAGTAAAAACAAAATTGACATCTGTAGATGGGGAAAAATTGAACTTAGAAAGTGGATTTTGTGTCATGTCCAAACTTCAACCCCTTTTCCCTCGATTCCAATTTGCTACCAATTTACGTATGAATTTTTATTATTATTTATTTTTCTACAATTTTCTTCCATTTATTTGAAACCTATAAGAAATTTGGCGGGGAGTTATATTATGGTGAAATTGTTCCCGCCATTTGCTATGTTGTGTCATGTTTGTTCCTCTTAGAGCGAATGAAAAAAATTAGACAATGCGTGCCACTGTAACCTTTGCCCACTTTAAAATTGGCACGGGATCGGATTAATCACTAACTTAACTCATTACAACTCTGAGTCAACTCATCTCTCGCTCACGCAATAATTGGGATTTTCTACTTTTTAATATTTATTACCTGTACTTATGGAGTACTCAATTGAGTGCTTTTCTCTAGTATACACTTTGTTTAATCGGCTGACACATGGAAGCATCAACGGAAACAAACGCACGGTGATGGACTGCCTGTCGGTCGTGGGGCCGACATCATGATAATATTTTAATTTGTATATAATTCAATATCTAGTGATTGATATATATATATATAACTTAACTTTAATTATTTATATTATTTTGAAAAAAAAAACTCGCCAGAACAAATAGTATAAATTTGAAAATAATAACAACTTGAGACATGAGCTAATTAGACTAACTCGTTAAAAAAAAACTCTTGCGGTAATGTTTTTATTTTTATTTTAAGCATTGTAGTAATTTATTGAAAATAATTATAAAAAAGCCCATTATTTGAAAGCAACTAATACTTAATTTTTTTCCTCATTTCAGTCATTTCACCTCAAATTTCCTCTAACATACGAAGATAAGGAGTATTAGATCAAAAACTAAATAGTTATTATATTAGATTTTTTATAGTGGAGATTAAAATGAATGAATTAATTTTGGCTCATATTCTCAACGACCACAAATCTTGTGATTGACATGAATATTGTACTTCTTGATATTAATCAATTAATTTCTTATACAAGGAATGTGAATTTCTTTTTTATTCTTATAACTTGTAATGAAATAACTTATTCATTTAATTACTTCACATGCATCTCGTTTCAACTATTAATTTTTTTTTTCCGCGTTGTTTAGGGGTGTGATTGGTTATTTAATTACTTGGTAGATATCGTCATGTAACTTAGTAGTGTTATAATTTTTTTAACTTTTAACTCGTATGTTCTGATTGATAAATTTTGGACAAAAATAGAAATAAATTGGGACAAAAAAATTGATGTGGCTAACTATAAGAGTATCTAAGCTGAAGAATTGTAAAGAACGCAGATATAAACTATTTTTAATTCTGATTGAAATGCCATATTAGTTATCGTATCCATAATCCATGATTCTATACATCACGTATGTAATGTACTGAAAATTGTTCATTAAGGGCCCGCAGCATCATACCTTAGTTACATCATAGACCCGCAGCAAACTAAAAACCCCAAGCATCGTAATAATTATTATTTTTTTAAATGCCAAAAAATTGTCAAATAATAATGCCAACTCGTCCGAGTCGAAATCGCTGACTCGTTTTCCCGAGTCATAGAAATCACGCACGCGTGGCAATTTAACTCGGGCAGGGATAGTGGGGAGCGGGTGTTGTTTTGTCCCAATAGGTCTCTCTCTCTCTCTCTCTCTCTCTCTCTCTCTCTCTCTCTTGTTCTCCGTTTCTCTATCCTTCTCTCTAGCTCTCCCTTGCAAAGCCCAGAGAGACGTCTACAATGGCAGTTATTAAACCCTAACCAGGTATCGCCAGTGTGCATATGTTTTATTCCATTTCTTAAGCAGCAAAACAATACGCGATTTCGAATGTCGATGCTATCTTTTATTAGAATTTAGTTAAAGTTCTATTAGATTTACTCATCTGTTGTATTGTTATTGGTTCTATAGGATCTGTACGAACGATGGATTTTGCAGCATTTAGATGAAGTAGTATCACAATCTTATTTCTTTGGTCTAATAGAGACCGATAGGGTTTGTTTGGCGGTTGATTTCGGATTAGGATCCCATCGGATTGGCTCAATGGACCCTCCTCCGCTAGTGGACCCTCCTCAGGTACCTAAAAAGAGGGGTCGCCCTAGGAAACGGAGAGATTGGGATGACAATATTGCTGACGATGGGAAGGCGGGTCCGGAAACTAAAAAACAGGTTGTGGAGACAAGGGCGATTGTGTTGCTGGGTAGGTATGTGTTGAAAAACTTCGGAAAGAGTGGGACCTTTCTTGGAAAAGTTGTGTATTATGATACCGGATTATATAGAGTTAATTATGAAGATGGTGATTGTGAGGACTTGGAAAGTGGCGAGATTCGTGGCATCCTTGTCGGTGATGATGATTTGGACACTGGTCTGAATGTTAGGAGGAAGAAACTAGATGGTTTAGTGTCAAAATTAAGTATTAAAACTGCAGTTGAGTTGGATAAAAAGGATGTCAAACTGGAGCAGGAGGTGGATAAGGTTGAAACACCTGCATTGAGTGAGTTGGGCGGTGGAGTAACGATTGATAGTGATGAGATTCAGTCTCAAAGTATTCAGTCTGAAAGTGACGCTGATTCGTCTGATTATGCAAGGGATAATATGGTTTTTGATGCTGACTCGCCTGTCTCGCCACCCCAATTGCCGCCCTCCTCAGGAACCATAGGGGTGCCGGAGAAATCTGTTTCACATCTCTTATCTGTTTATGGTTTCTTGCGGTATTTTAGTATCTCCCTATTCTTGAACCCATTTACATTGGACGACTTTGTGGGGTCACTTAATTGCCGTGCTCCAAACACGTTGTTGGATGCAATTCATGTTGCTTTGCTGCGTGCCTTGAGGCGTCATCTTGAAACACTCTCATCGGATGGCTCAGAGGTGGCACCAAAATGCTTGAGGTACTTATACGTACAACTCTCAGCCCCTTTAGCTGATTGGATCTCTTGCAGGTTCCCTTTAAATATATTATGTGTTACAACCTCAAGAATGATTGCATAAATTATTTTGATTTTCCATATAACTTATATATCAGATTTTTTTTTTTTTACAATTCCATCACTAAACTTTCAGAATCATGTTTAAAATTTATCTGCAGGTGGATTGATTGGAACTTGCTTGATTCATTAACTTGGCCCGTTTACTTGGTCCAGTATCTGATAGTTATGGGACATGCAAAAGGACCTGAGTGGAAAGGCTTTTATAATGAGGTTTTGGACAAAGAGTATTACTTTTTATCGGTTAACACAAAGTTAATAATTTTGCAAATCCTTTGTGATGATGTCTTAGATACTAGAGATACAAGAGCCGAATTAGATATGCGTGAAGAAGCAGAATCCGGGATAGATAATGATGCAGAAGTGACTAGTTCTCTTGTAAGTGGGCCAAGAAGGGTCCATCCTAGATATTCCAAAACTTCTGCCTGTAAGGAGAGAGAATCAGGGGAAATTACTACAGAAGCTCATGACGTCAAATTGTCTGGCAACTCAAAACGCATGAAAGGGGATGTAGATGCTACTGATGTTGGTGTAGATTGTAACTCGGATGACTGTCGGCTTTGTGGCATGGATGGGACATTGCTTTGCTGCGATGGGTGTCCCTCCGCTTACCACACAAGGTGTATAGGTCTGATGAAATTGTCTATACCGGAAGGGTCCTGGTATTGTCCTGAGTGCACAATCAATAAGATTGGGCCAACCATTGCATTCGGAACATCCCTAAAAGGAGCACAAATATTTGGCATTGATTCATATGAGCACATCTTCATGGGTACTTGCAACCACTTATTGGTGTATGTATTCAACATCTTCACTTTTATTTATCTATTGTTCTCTTATGTATTTTAATTATAGGTGAAACCTTTCTCAAAATAATGATGGTATTTGTACACGGGCCATTAACTCCATCCCTGCTCGCTCTTAATTTTTTTTCTTCAGTGTTCTGCCTTTATGTTTTGCTCATATTGCTTTCTCATCCAATTGGATCTCATTCAACCTATCCTGTTGCATGTTCATAACTTCTCGGTGTTATTTTTGCAGGCTCAAGGAAACTGTTAACACAGTACCATGTCATAGATATTACAATCAGAATGACATTCCAAAAGTCCTCAAAGTTCTATATTCATTGGGGAAACGTTCAGCTTTTTACTTGGGGGTGTGCAAGGCAATTTTGCAATATTGGAATATCCCAGAAAGTATCTTATCTCTTCCGGAAATGACAGAAACAGAAATTAAATCGGAAAATATAAAGGAAGATGTAAATTTTTCAGCCCAGTCAGTTCCTTTGTTTGGAGAGGAAAATCATAAAGTTACAGTTCTGGTTGATACTGAGAACCATGTATCAAGTTTAAGTGAAAGCAAATTAGATAATGTAGCAGTTTCATCTCTCGAGACCTCCTTTGATATGGTTGAAGTTGACCTTCGAAATTCTCAAAGAAATGGTGATGGAACACCACAGGAGTGCGAGCTTAAAAATATGAAGATACACATAAGGAAGGCAATCGAATATGCTGGTTCAACTGGTTATGGTAGCCATCAGGCTGATCCATCTGACTTGAACCACCAAAGGTCAGTTGACAGATCTACTGCAAGAGACCCTAGGACATGCACCTCTGGGAATACCAATAGTTTTTCCAATGGACATGCAGAGAGTATGCGCCTTTCAGTGGCTTTATCCACACGGAGTGAGGAAGGAAAACGTATAGGCTCTGCAAAGGAGTATTCCAATTCAGTTTCCAATTGTGTATGCATGGGGGCTCTTTATAAACCTCAAGCATACATAAATTACTATGGGCATGGGGAGTTCGCTGCATCTGCTGCTGCCAAACTGGCTGTAATATCATTGGAAGAAGCTCGGGTTTCTGATAGTCTTACATTCGTAAATCCCAGGAAAGTTGCATATGCAAACAATTTATTGCAAACCAAAGCATTCTCATTAACAGCCTCACGTTTCTTCTGGCCAAGTTCTGAAAAGAAGCTCGTGGAGGTTCCAAGGGAGAGGTGCGGTTGGTGTCTTTCTTGTAGGTCTTCAGTTTCTAGCAAGAAAGGTTGTCTGCTAAATCATTCTGCTTTGAGTGCCACTAAAAGTGCTACGAAGTTCCTTTCCAGCCTTCGTACTATAAGAATTGGGGAGGGGAATATTGTAAGCATTGCAACATACATGCTATACATGGAGGAAAGTTTATGTGGTCTAGTAACTGGTCCTTTTGCCAATGAAAATTACAGAAACCAATGGCGCAAACACATTTATGAAGCATCAACTTTTAGTGCAATCAAAGTGCTTTTGCTTGAAGTAAGTTCTAATTTCCTGGTGTTTCTGGTTATTTGATTTAAATTTTGGCTGAGGTCGTACTTTTTATCTTAGAAATTAGTGGCTTAATGAGGCAGTAGTCCCTACACCCCACGAGCTCCACCACATTAAATGCAATTTATGAGCCAACCTTCATCATTGATTTCCTCTGCCAAATATTGACAAGGGACTCCAACTATGGATATGGCTATTGAAACCCAAGGACCAATTACTGTGTTAAACCTTAGTATTCTATACCTTCGAAGATTTATTCCTTTTGTTGCTACATAAGGTTTACTGGTTTCCTCTCTTTAGTACAAGTAGGATTGTGGAAAATTCTTTATTGAACTGGACCAAAGACATTGAGAACGCCTGCCGCGAGAATTCACAGGTTTGTTCACTTCCCAACACTAGTTCGTACCTTACCTTAGCAAGCAAGCAGCGGCGACCCCTGGTCTACAAGCACCTCTGGTCCTAAGCACCCCCGGTCTCCAGGCTAAAGTTGATATTTATGTCTAACTTTTGCTCACTTGGTTTGAATCTCAATCTGAATCTGAAAGCTCAGTAGATATGGAAAGCGTGAGGATACTACACAGTTTTGATAGAGTGATTTATTTTTTTTCGAATTGAAGGGCTTTAACTTTTCAGTTTCATTAATTAGCAAGAGAACCTAATCCCAAACGATTTTGGATGAACCTTTTCTTTATTTTTTAACACATTTAGAAGGAACTGCTGCAGTATGTGAGCAATCACTATGTGAACCTTTGTACAGCTTCTTATACCTTACTTATGCTATCTATTATGCAACTGTAAAGATTTAGTGAAATGAGCATCTTGTACTTTTATGTCTACTTTCCCTATAGGTGCATTTGTTTAAATCTTACAAGAAAAAAAAAAAAAAGGATTTGTAGCATAAAGTTGAATGTGTATATGAATATGATTTGGGGATGACAACTTAAAATTCTGTAAGATGCCTGGGGAGCCTGGTTGCCTGGTAGCCAGTTATGCGGCTCTGAATTGGGTGACCTTGTTCCTCAGTTTATTCACGAATGTATATATCCATGCTCGGGGATATGTTCTGACAGCTGTATTATTATTATTTTTTATCTGCAGCTTGAGGCGAATATTCGAACCATTGCTCTGTCTGGGGAGTGGATTAAGCTGGTGGATGATTGGTTAGTTGAATCTACTGTGATTCAAAGTGCAACATGCACTGTTAGTACCACACAAAAACGTGGACCAAGCAGCAGACGAGGTAGGAAGCAAAATGCGATTCAAGAAGATAAAGATGATGATTTCCATGATAAAAGTTTTGTCTGGTGGCAAGGTGGGAAGCTATCAAAGCTTATATTCCAGAGAGCAATTTTATCTTGTTCATTGGTCAAAAAAGCAGCTCGCCAAGGTAATCTTCCATCTGTCTTCCGTTCCCGCAAAACTAGCTGGCTTCCCCCAATTGTTATCTCTGAATCATAGAATGTTTTCATTTCCAGTGTTGTGATGCACTAATTTGGTAGAAAGGGAAGGGTTGTGTACTAATGGATTTTTTGTCTCCTTAGGTGGAAGGAAGAAAATTTCTGGTTTATCATATGCTGATGGTTCTGAGATTCCTAAAAGAAGCAGACAATCAGTATGGAGGGCTGCAGTTGAAATGAGTAAGAATGCATCGCAGCTTGCACTTCAGGTTTGTTTTTTATCTTGCAAATACCTAAAAATTTACTGTTTTCTTCCTGTCTCCCACCTTTTTTAGATAGTATTTGAAAGCATATTGAATTAACTGGTCATGTGTGTAGTTGATAACCAAAGAAACTTAAATTGGAATTTGACCAGGTTAGGTATCTGGACAATCATCTGAGATGGAATGACCTTGTTCGACCTGAGCAGAACCTCCTGGATGGGAAGGGTGCAGAGACTGAAGCTTCTGTTTTTAGAAATGCGATTATATGTGACAAAAAAATTGTGAAGAACAGTAACATATATGGGATTGATTTCGGTAGTCAAAAGCATCTGCCTAACCGTGTAATGAAAAATATCATTGAAGTAGAGAAAAATCAAGAAGGAAATGACAAGTTCTGGTTTCCTGAATTGCGCATTCCTTTGTATTTGATAAAGGACTATGAAGAAAAGGTAGGTAAAGCACTGTTTCCATCAGCTGAGGAGCCTTTGAATCAGGTCCTCAAGTTACAGAAACGGCTGGGAAAGGCTCGCCGCCGGGACATATTTTTCTATCTTGTGTGTAAGAGAGATAATCTGGACACATGTTCCTGTTCTTCATGTCAACTGGATGTTCTAATAAGGTAATTATTTTATACAGTTATTCTTTTTGATTTTAAGTTCTCTGCACTGCTCTTTCTGAAACTTAGTCATTATTTGTGTGCTGTAAACTTCAGGAATGCGGCCAAGTGTAGTGCCTGTCAAGGTACATTGACTCAACTTTATTTTCACCTTTACGGATATAGTGCTTAAATTATAAGTGTGGTACATTTCTTTCAGTTCCTTATTACCTCTTCTAGCATGTACGTAATTACTCAAATATATAAATACATGAATTGCTAATCGTGTGATTAACTATGGACTTTCTAAATGTTCAGGAATTTTTTCATCAATGTTTATATGCCATATTCCAGGTTTTTGTCACGAGGACTGCACTGTAAGTTCAACAATTTCTACAAGCGAGAAAGTTGAATTCTTGATCACTTGCAAGCAGTGCTACCATGCAAAATCTCTTCCAAAAAGTGAAAACTTAAAGGAGTCTCCAACTAGTCCCTTGCACTTGCAAGAATATCGTACTCCGGTCACAGTCACCAGTGTTGCAAGGTCTAAAACTCACAATCAACCAGTAAGAAAAGTCAAAGTACAGGAGACTCGTTCTGAGAAGAAACCGGCAACTAATGGCTCTGGACTGGCAACTAAGAAGCGCCGCCCCATTTGTTCTTGGGGTATTATTTGGAAGAAGAACAAGAAGAAAGGCCCAGACACTAGCACCGAATTCAGGGCTAATAGCATACTTCTTGGGAGTGAGTCGGAAGAAGTGCGTGGGTTATATCCTGTTTGCCACCTGTGCCATATGCCATATCAGTCAGATCTTATGTATATATCCTGTGAACATTGCAAAAGTAAGTTCAGTCTCTCTCTCTCTCTCTCTCTCTCTCTCTCTCTCTCTCTCTCTCTCTCTCTCTCGTGTGTGAGTTGGATTCTATATCTGGTAATGCAGATTGGTACCACGCTGAAGCTGTTGAACTTGATGAGTCAAAGATTCTTGAGGTGGCGGGCTTCAAGTGTTGCAGGTGTCGCAGGATAAAATCACCTGTCTGTCCTTACACTGATCCTGTTTATATAAAGATGATAGAGAACAAGAAAGTCCGAATTAGGCATCTAAAGCAAGAAATCGTTGGATACGACTCTGATTCTGCAAACATTTCTGATTCTAAAGTGTGCGAACCTGCTACTCCAGTATTTCCCTTGGAGGAAGTCTCCATACAGGACAGTGATCCTCTGCTCTTCTCCCTCTCTAGAGTTGAGCTAATGGGAGAGTACAATTCGGAAGTTGATCCTCAGTGGAACACTGCTGAGCCAGGGCCTCGGAAATTACCCGTGAGAAGGGGTCTCAAGCGTGAAGAGGATGCAGATGGCTTTCATGATAGTAACGTATTTTATGATGGAATATCTACAAATGGTGAACAACCCGATTACTTGGCTCCATCCTCCCCACAGGTTGAATGGGATGCTCCCAATTGTGGGACAATGGATGTATATGATGATCTAAACTATGAGGACATGGAACCGCAAACTGTCTTCACTATCAATGAGTTGCTGGCACCGGATGACGGCGACTTCTTAGATGGAGACCAATCATTTGCAGATGTATCAGGAAATCTGGAAAACCAATTCACAGGTTTGCAGGAGGGAGGCCCTGACACCAGTATGTTGCATTGTCATATATGTTCACATGCAGACCCAGCCCCTGATCTTTCTTGCCAGAATTGTGGGCTGTTGATACACAGTCCTTGTTCGCCGTGGATCGAGGAGTCATCATCATCTGGGAATAGCAGCTGGAAGTGTGGCCAGTGTCGGGAGTGGCGATAAAGTTGCATGGAAATGGCTATTGGTGGTTGTTCAATTCTTTTGATTCTTCGGAGTTCAGTTCACTGCATGCGATAGAAAAATGGTATGGTCGTTGCATTTTTCCGATTCTCATTTTCGAGCACATTATGTTCATTTGAGAAGTTTGCAAAACTGAATTGTTTCTTGGCAGTTAAATATAGTTTGTTAGGAGGCACCTCAGTGGTAATTAGGTGGTTTGGAGATCTACTGTAAAGTCGGTTAATTTTTCCCTAATCAGAAAAATGGGGTGTTAAATTCCTTCATATTTTTCAATAAGCAGGTTTTTGGTGCTTATCTGTGATTGAATTGCTTGTAAAAAAAGAACAAGAAAAAAAAAAAGATTTCGACCACACTTCTCTTATGAAATTACTTCATATTGAGGCTTTTCGGCAAATTTGTTAGTTTCTATATCTATGCAAATGGTATTACCCGGAGGGAGATTTGAATCAAATTTTCGTCCGCCAAGTGTTCTTGACGCTTTAAGTTACAACTCATTTGGACAACTCATTTAGTGAATCAATTGAAATATTCTACGTAATTCGGCAGCGAGGTACAAAATTTGATTCAATAACCCAGTCATGTGAAACTTCGTGTTTTTTTCAGTGAAAAACACTAGTACAATTGAAAATGAAAAGAAAAATGTTAGTAAAACTTATCAAACACAAAAAAGATCTTTCGGAAAATGTTGGAGCATGGTGGAGAGTTTGCGAAGGTTCGAGGGCAAAGTTTGTATATCATAGTATTCAAGTGAACTCTAATAATATAAAATTTTGGATTTGAATTTTGGAACTATAAAATTTAAATGAACTCCATTTTTGATATTGTAGATCGGAAAAATAATTTTGGCATTTTTCTATTTTCAGTTGATTTTTACAGTAGAAATATTTATATGAACTCTTGAAAGGGATTCAATTAATCAAGATTCAGAAGATGAAATTTCACCCCATTCGGCAATAGGTTTAGCCAATGCATTTATACTTTTATAAAGATTTATAAATTTATTAAAAGTTGAAGTGTATTTAATTATGACGTTTCATAACTCCATAAAAATTCAGGTGTATTTAAAATATGAATAAATATTGTAGACGTCATTAAACTTGAGAGTTTTATGAGGTTTGACATATATCTTAAAATATAATTTGTGATTTTTATATTTTTCAATAGGTTAAATAAAATTCAAGTTCGAATCTATTATTATATATTATTTCCCTATATGAACTTATAAGTAATTAGATAAAACAAATTTTATAAAGAATTTATTTTCTGTTTGAAGATAGAAATTAATAAATTAAAAAAAAAAATTCAAAATCATGCACGATGCCTAGCAGCTCTATTCTCTCAATTTCTTTTATCGTTATAAGTTTTATATTTTTCTGGTATTAGAAATATTTGTTTTTAATTTTAGTTCGAGTATTTTAGGAAAAAATAATTATGATTTGATTATAAATTCTTGAAAAAAAAATCAAATTATATAACTCATAACATTTTCTTTATAACTCAATCATAATATAAAATTCACGTAACTATATAATTCTATTATTAACCCTATAAAATTATAAAAATTAATAAATCTGTGAAACTCGATTACTTCAAAAGACTTCGCAATTATCTTTATAAATATGAAATTTAATACACCCCTGATAAACTATGCTAAAATATATTTTACATAATCCCAGAGTAACAATAATAATAAAGAAAAAATGAGAGGCAGGCGTGCCGACAGTAACATAAATGATTGAGTGCCAGGGTGCCCTACCTCGCCTTGACAAAGAGTTTGTTGAAAGTGAACAACCTCGAGCAACTCTTCTAGAGAGCGCACCCTTTGTACCATTTATCTCTTCCAAACAAAAAATCTCAAAATAATATATAAAAAAAAGTAAGAATTTTTTTCTATGGACCTTCGTCCAATGAGGTGATGAGTGATGACACATGCATGCGTGCACATGAATTTCTAAAAAGTGGGTTAAAAACTGGGGCGACATTATGTAACTAAATCTATCCATTATAGAGCTATTGGTGGATTTTTTAAGAATAGATTCCGGAGACTTTTAATTGAGGAAATTTTGTCAGGATAAGGACTTGCAAAAGTCGAGTAGTTGCAGCAATAAGGTCTCAGACTAGCACAAGTGAAAAGTCTTTTTAAAGATAATGAAAATGGGTTATTCAAAAAGGAAAAGGCGCTACATAGCCATACATTTTAAGAAGTAAGCGGCTGAGTTAGCCTAGCCTACCCTACTATACATAAGTTTATGTTGGAAAGCAAGCATGTGCAATCATTTATGCAGCTGTCAATGATTCTGTGTGATCGAATGCCACTGGACAAAATCTCTCAATATGAGAGAGCCATTCCAAATTAGAATTACTACAATCCCTTCTAGAAAAAGGTGGGTTAACTAAGGAAAGAAAGATGAAAAAGTAAAGTCTGATTATGATCCATATAGGGTAAGAAAGGGCATATAATTGAAGTGGGACTCACTATATAAGCCTTAATAAACCTGTACAAGTCCTTCATAGGCCTATTTTGCAAATTACCATGCCAGACAGGTACACCGCCCAGCTCAGGACGTCTGGGTGTGGATCGATCCTAAGAAAATAGAGCCCAGGTCTGAACGTCTGGGTACTAGTCCTTCACAGGGAAACACATCCCGACTCTGTACGTTTAAGACACAACCAATCCACAACTCGAGGAGGGTCTTCCAATCACATCACAACCACATATATCCAAAATTCACAATCATACATAATACTAGTCTCAGGATCTGGAGCCCTAGGCTCGACGTTTGAGACTACTAACCAACATACACCATCAAATATATACTCAGTAGTCACATAAATATATCATATACTCATTCCATATCCAGAACCAAACTTCAAAACCCTGTCCTAAGGCCAAATCACAAGTTCGCCAAAAACCTCGTAAAATGAGCAATTAAAATATTCTGTAAAATCATATAAAATTCTCAATCCATAAAACACCACCAAAATCATATAGTCAAATCATATCGAGTATAAAACCACTTTCCAAAACTAAGTAATAAACCATAACACGATATAGAAAATTCATCGTAAAACGTGTAAAGTTGCAATTACCATAAATCATGTAAAACCATATAAAAATGCATGCATAGGGTTTAAGGAAAAGAAAGGCTACTCATACGTAGCGTACACGTCGTCGAACCGCATTGCACATTTTTTCGTAAAATCCGAGAACGTCATCTCTTGTCAAAAATTACTTCTAAGGGTCACTAACCACTCCAATTGACTCACATTTAGATCCCATAGTTTTTTTCGAGATTTTCAAACTAATTAAAATAACGTCTAAACTTTCGGACATTTAAAATTGTCCCGAGATGATATTTGATCGCCTTGAAAATTATATTGCTGTACTTGCAGGATCGAGAACTCAAAGTTTATTGTTGGCCGTAAGTCAAGATGACGTGGCATGTGCCTCCATGCGCCACCCAAAGTGGATGCGTGTGGATCCCACACACCACAAACACTGTTCATATTCTTTCTGGGTCATCATACCCGTTTTCTTGCAAAACAGGTCATTTGACCCGTGACTTGACCCGTCCAGAAAACCATCATTTCTCGTTCTTTTTCAGCTCTTCTTCAACCCAATCACTCTAAATCATCCCAGGAAACGTTCTGCGATTTCAAAACCATGTTAGCTTACCTTGAATTCATGATGGATCAACCTTCTTTTCACGGGTTCACCCAAACTCGTTTTTGAGTTCATTCCCGCATCCAAACCTTTGATTTCTAGGCTTGTTGAAGTCGCATGACCACTCAAAAATGACCAGAAAGCACAGTTTCGACTCCTACATCGAAGACACCAACTTGATGTTCAAAGCTCACAATTTTTTTCTCGGGTTTCATGGGTGCTTATGGGGTCTAAATAGCGCCAACCTTCTTTTTCAGGTTTCCTCCTTATCTTTCTTACTCATTTTCACCCCCTGGTTCTCTCCTTCATCCCTATATCTCTCTGGTATTTCTTCTACGGTTTAGTATATGACATGGGATTTCATGGGTTTTGGCTCTTATCCACCGAACTACCCAAAACAACGTCATGCTCATATACACATGTGTAAGTCGGTGGAAGGCTGGGGGAGTGAAAAGACCAGAATGTTCTAGACACATGTCAACATCCAAGACAACAAAATTGACAGGACCCATCCCAATCCCCCTCGATTATCGTGAGATGTGCCTGCTTCCATCTGACACTGCGTTTCAGACCAGGAATAACCTCGTCACCCGCTCGGGGTTAGCTAGAGTACACCAGGATTGGTGGTGACATGTGATGTCTCGATCTTTGCTACAACCCGCATTCCCGATTAACCTAAAGGGTATTAAAAATCATAAACGTTGTGAGTGGACAAAAATAATCAATTTATAAAAAACTAGTTATTGAAAACACATTTATACCCTTCACGTAAAAACATGCATGCATCATAAAAAATCATTTCAAATTACTTTCGCGGAAGCAAGATGTATTGCTTCCCAAATTAAATCCTAGTGAAAAATGCTTCTCAATCGAAGCCATTACCTCAGTAGGGTCTCGACCCAAAACCAAATCAAACAGGGTCTCAGTCCAAACAGAAAACAAGTACGGGGTCTCAGCCCAAATAAAAAACCATGTGGGATCTCTGCACACTATCATCATCCTCAGTGTCAGTCACGATTCCAATCCTAGCACATGTGAAAAATAGCTCAAGACCGCTCACAATCCTAGCATGTCGATGTGAACACATCACCTGATGCGACCATCTCTAGATCATTGTGAACACATCACTAATCGATCTCAAGTAACATCGACACTCCTAAGTCGAGTCTCCCTCGGCTATAGCCTCCAGCGGTTACTCGACAACAGGCAGTGCATCGTGATCTCTACGTAAGGAACACATCCGTAGTCTGGAGGCGAGCTTCATATCACCCAGGACTCGAACTCGAATGTCATCACCGATCGGGACTCTAACCCGATCATCCGGGACTCTAACTAGAAAATCATTAATAGGGCCACATGCCCGAAATATAGCTAAATGGGTCACATCCCGAAAACCAGTGTCCAACGACACTTCATATCCCAAGATTCCTTGAATCCTGTGAAATTCATAACTGGGTCTCATGCCCAAAATATCTTTCAATATCTCGTAACTGGGTTGCAACCCCACTTATCTCACGTTTGACCATACTCTAAGTCAAATCGCAAATCAACTAGGTCATATGCCCGAAAGATATTCTCAAATTCGAAAAACCATTTCTCATTTTCAAAACACTTTCAAATCATCCTTAACTTCATGCCAAGTCAAGGTCTTTCATGTAATGACCCATCCCAAAATCTTGGGATTAATTAAGAATTAATTGTGGATTAGCAGGGATAATCGGGGAATAGTCGAGAATTATCGGACGTTCAGGGCGAAATTACGATTTTGCCCCTAAACGAGGGTAAAAAGTTGACTTTTGATCAGAGAGGTCCAATGCACGTGGATCGAGGACCATTACGTAGATCGAATCGATACGAGTTCATAGACATGTGGCACGTCGAAATCGAACGTTCGACGAGAAAGTTACGGGTCACGAAAGTTTTGAGGTATTATTGCACATTTTACGAGACGGGTGAACTTTTGTCTTGAGTGGGCCCCAGATATTTTCCAAGGCCCAATATATGAGTGACAAATCCATTGCCTATCACCCCACATTTATGCACCATTCATCCTCATTTCCACCAAACCCGAAACACACATACGACCCACCCCAAAAACTCAAACCCATAACCCTCAAATCCTCATCCGTTGATGTTGGGCCGTGAAGGGATGTTGGAGAGGAGGCTGGGACGAGCTGAATGGCGGTGAGGTTGAGGACCATCGTGGACGGTGACCAGAGAACCTGAAAATGGTAAGTTTTGGGTTCAAATTCGAAAGTTGGGTTTTAGGGGTTGTGGATTGATTCTAATGATTGGAATGTGTTTCTGGTGGCTATACGAGGTGATTGGGATTGACTTCGAGGCCGCCGGTGGTCTTAGGTGGCCGGAGACAGTGATGGAAGGTTTTCTGGTTGTTCTTCGATCGGGAAGGTAAATTCTTGGCCTGGTTTCACGTTTTTTAGGACATAGATTGAAAGGAAATGATTAGATGAAGCTCTACGAATTAAAAGGGTAAAAAACGGTTGGGAAACGGCTGAGAACCGGTCTCGTCAGTCTAGTTGAACCAAAAACCAGAGAACCGGTTCTACAGAGGTTGAAGATGACCCTGTTCACTGGCGCGTGGGTTTCACGCGCAGGGCCTTCGAAAGACACATGAGGGCGCGTGGGCCCGTATTTCGAGGCATAATCAACATGTGATTTGTCTTTTCGATGTAACAGACATTTTGACACAAGTTTTGAGTCGATCGGACACCGTTTTGGGGTAATTTTGAGTGTCCGAAGGTTTAGGGTCTATTTTAAATACGTTTAAAAATCCTAAAAAATTGGGGAATTCATTGTTAGCCTATTTGAAGTAGTTAGTGACCTTCGAGTGTGAATTGGACAGGTTTGGGAGTCCCGGCGACGATGATTTAGCCGGAGAGGCTTATGGCACGAGTATCGAGGCGCAGCTTGGACGGTCTGTGAGTGGACTTTGTTTTATGAATTGATGCATGCATAAATGTTTTATATATGTTTATGAACATGATTTGAGATGCCATGAGTGCATGTGATTTCAATATGAATTGTTTGGCCTTTTCGGAGGAAAATGTGTTATTAGCCGTATTTCGAGATTTTCTGTTTTATGTGATACCTTGGGCTTAGGCTGAGTTTTATACGTGCTTGTGATATAAAATGATTTGACATATGAAATTCTTTCAGATTTTAAAATATTATATCAGGCTTGAGACCCAGTTGATTTATGATATCGGGCTTGAAGCCCAGTTGATTGATGGTATCGGGCTTGAGGCCCAAATGATTTATGGTATCAGGCTTGAGGCCCAGTTGATTTATGGTATTGGGCTTTAGGCCCAGTTGATCGATGGTATCGGGCTTGAAGCCCAATTGATTTGTGGCATCGGGCTTGAGTCCCAGTTGTAGTTTATGAAATAAGATTTCAGGTTTGAGATCCTATTGAGATATGGTTTTGGGCTGAGGCCTATGAGATTTGGATTTGAATCAGATTCGAGGAATCCTGGATTATGATTCGGGCATGGGACCCAGTTGAACTATGGTTTGGAAGGAAAAGTATGTTTTCACACTTATGTATATACCCTCCTATATGAGTAGTCTCTTCCAGACATCGATGATCCTTGAGTGTCAATATACACTGCCTGAGATGAGTGACTCCGAGAGAAAGCACATACCTAGGAGTGAGAGATATGATATAGTCTCGGACAGGGTCCAAAGATAGGTCCTCCCAGACGTCGTAGATCCTGAGGGTAGACTCGGAGATAAGACCCGAGTAGTAACGCGTACTGTAGAGAAATCGTGACGGGTTTGATTAGACATCTGGGATGTCAAGGATGACTTATATATATGATATTTCACTGAGATTGGTTTTGGGCTGAGACCCTACTAAGTTAATGGCTTCGATTGAGAAGCAGTTTTCACTGTATTTTGATTTGAAAAGACAAGGCTCTTGCTTTCAGAAAGTATTTGAAATGAACTGGTTTTATGATGAGTGCATGTAGCCCTCAACATTTGGCCCAAAAGCCCATGGGTTTATGGGGGCCCGATTAACCCAATGGACAAAAGCCCGGCCCGACCCGCTATGGACCGTGGGCCTGCCCGGCCCGAGAGTTAGCGGACCGGATCGTGGGCCTGCCCGGCCCGAGAGTTAGCGGACCGGGATTGGGCTTGGGCTTGGACGGACGTGGGTGAAAGCAAATTGACTAAATCCGAATTGGTGGAATTGACAACAGAGAAGGTCAAACTCATCAGAGATAGGCTCAAGGCAGCCCAAGACAGATAAAAGAGCTATGTGGACCATCGGATTCGAGATCTTGAGTTTGCGGTCGGAGATCGGGTATTTATGAAACTGTCCCCTTGGAAAGGTGTAGTGTGTAACAACCCATCCCAAATTCCATGATTAGATTAGTGATTAATCACGATTAGTGAGGCTAATCCGTGATTAGTAGAGCGAAATCGGACGAATGATGCGAAATGACCGTTTTGCCCCTAGTGGTGGCAAAATGTTGACTTTTCATTCGGGCGGTCAAATGGACTTTGACCGATGACCGTGACGTCATGAGTTCATAGACAGGTGGCACGTTCAATTCCGACGTTCGGGGAGGAAGTTATGACGTTCGGAAGCTTAAGGGCATTTTGGTAATTTTGGTTAAAAGGGGTAAATAGTTGACTTTTTGACCGAGAGGTCCGATGGCCGAGGGCCGAAGACCGTTACGTAGATAAGGACGATACGAATCCATAGACATGCGGCACGTCGAATTCGGATGTTCGACGGCGAAGTTACGGTTCACGGAAGTCCTAGGTTACTATTCACGGTGACACGTTTTACGAGACAAAAAGTGCAGTTTATCTCTAGTGGGCCCAGATATTTAATGGAGGCCCAATGGATGAGTGACAAGTGTCACCCATCCACAGGCCACCCAAATTCATTCATGCATCTCCCCTTCCAAATTGCATCGACCATTTTCCATTTTTCCATCCACCCAAAAACCAACCCGATCCACCATTCTCATCCACAACCCAAACCCTGACCCTTGACCATTTGAGAGAGGCCAGAGAAGTAAGGAGGACCAGCTGAACGTGGTGGCTGGCCAGGCGGAGCCGTCGTGGACGGCGATGGAGGAAACAGTGCACAACTATCGGTTTTAACCGATTTCAATCCATTTTTCATTTCTGTTGTTATGGGTCGATTTGGACGATTGGTTTGAGTTAAATAGGTTGCTAGGGAGTTGTTAGAGAGGTTTTGGTGGTGGTTGGACGTCGGGGAAGCCCTGGGAGGTTTCGGGAAAATCGAACCGTGAGGGACTTTTTGGACCGGTAGGGTTTAGGTTGTTTTAGGATCTCTAATTAATTAGGTTAGGTTCCTAGGACGATTATATGAAGATTAGGATCGATTAGGAGTGGAATCGGTGAAAAACTGGGCAGGAATGAGCTTGGACCGGTCACGCCGGTCCAAGTTGCAGGAAAAACCGGACCGGACTGGTTCGGACCGGTCTGACCGACGTAGGAGAAGCACTGTTCACAGGCGCGTGGCTCCCACGCGCAGCCACTTCAGGCGGCGCATGCGGGCACGTGGGGGAGAATTTGACGATGGTTCCAACATGTGAAATCATCTATTCGATGTAACGAACATTTTGGGACTGGTTTCGAGTCGATCAGACACCGTCTCGATATGTTTCGGGGCATCAGAAGGTTTAGGTTCGGTTTTAAAAATAGTTAGAAAATCGGGAAAATTATGGGACTTCGATGAGAGGTTAATGAGGCTATTAGTAACCCTCTAAATGAATTTGGACAGGTTTGAGAGTCCCGGTGATGACGATTGACTCGGGAGACGATTATAGCACGCGTATCGAGGTGCGGCTTCGGACGGTCTGTGAGTGGACCTTGATTTCTAAACTGTGATGCATGCATAAATGTTTTATATGGATTATGAATATGATTTTATGATTTTGATTTGGATATTTGTGAATTATATGATTTCACGTATTTCGAGGCAATTTACGTGCTTACACGTAAATCGAGGTTTTCTGGTTTTACTCTGATTTTCCATTCTTATGGTTTTGGAAATAGTTAAATGAAATGATTTTGGATTTGAAAAGGTTACTCTCGGACTTGAGGTCTGTTAGACTATGTACATATACACCTAGCACACACGGTACACTAGTTCCTAGGGTGAACCCGTGTACCTTAAGTCCCTAGTAACAGCTAGACATTAGTTAAGTACTAAGTATAGGACACCTGTCCTATTTAGAGACAGTTACCTACAGTTACCTTGTATATAGGACATCTGTCCTAACACAGTTAGAAGCAGTTTAAGGGGATAAGAACTGCTCTGTCTTATCCCTTAAACAAACCTCTATAAATTTCCATTTTGGCTGCAGCAATAAACACACGGTTTATGCTTTTCTACATGGTATCAGAGCCCCTAGTCTGATAACCACATCCGATCCTTCTGCTCTTCCCAAACTGAACCCTTTTCTGTTCTTCCTTCACTCAAATGGCCACCGATTCCTGCTCCACTCCCTCAATCTCCCCTACTCACGTCTCTAATCTAGTCTCTGTCAAACTCACTGAATCCAATTACCTCCTCTGGGAAAGCCAGATTAAGCCCTTCCTCATTGGCCACAATTACTGGCGTTTCATAGATGGTACTTATCCTGCCCCTCCTTCCACTCTCCCAACCCCAAGTGCGACGTCCTCCCCTACCTCTGCCACTTCTGATTCAGTCCTTACCTTCCCTGCTACTCCTCTCCCCAACCCTGCCTTCCAACAATGGTACCAAATCGATCAGACCCTGATCAGCATGCTGCGGGCCACCCTAACTGAACCTGTTCTCTCCTAAGTCGTTGGTCTTCAAACCTCCAGAGATATCTGGGAGTGTCTTCGCCAGAACTTTTCCCAGCAATCCCTTGCTAATGCCACCAATCTGCGTTTCCAGTTGATGTCTCTCACAAAAGGCACTCGGACCATCTCTGAATACCTCTCTCACGCCAAAACTCTGGCCGACTCCCTTGCAGCCATTAATGAACCTTTCTCTCCCAATGATCTAGTCACTGCCGTCCTATGTGGCCTAGGACCAGAATACATGATGCTCGTCACCGCCATGCTAAATTTCCCTCCCCTCCCACCATTCAATGATCTGCGGGGCCGCCTCCTCTCCTTTGAGGCCCAGCAGGTCGCCAACCCCTCCTGTGTCTCTAATCCGCCGCCCACTGCCCTCTATACTCACTGCCCCACCCCTGCACCCTTCCCTGCCCCTCAGACATTCTATGTCCACAGAGGTCGCCCAAATTACCACCGTGGCACCAGGTCTAACCGCGGCTCCCGGTCCTTCTCCCGCCGTGGTTCTAGCCGCTTTCCACCCTCCAACAACTCCCCAAGGGTCCTTGGTTCTCCTCCCACTTATCCAGCCAGGCCCCAAGGTCCTCAATGCTGGTCCTGCAACAAGTTTGGACATGTTGCAGCCGCCTGTCCCCAACTACAACAGCCAGCAGATCATGACCTTTCCCAAGCCTTCGCCGGACTTCACATCACCGCTGTCAATGACCCCAACTGGTATCCTGACAGTGGCGCCACCAACCATGTCACCATGTCCCCTGCTGCACCACACCCCAATCCACTCATACCAGACCAAGTTATGGTAAGCAATGGCACCACCCTGCCTATCACACACACGGGTAATGTCCACTTCTCCTCTGGTTCCTCAGTTTTCCATCTGTCTAATGTTCTCCATGTCCCATCCATCCGCAAAAACCTCTTGTCTGTTGCACAGTACACTAAGGACCAACATGTCAGCATTACTTTCTTTCCCACACACTTTGAAATTCGAGATCTAATTACAAACACCATTCTGTTTCAGGGCCCCTGTAGAGATGGCTTGTATCCCATCACGCCTAATTCCCCACCCCAGGCACTCCTCACAACCACTCCAAGTCTTTGGCACCGGCGGCTGGGACATCCATCTCCCCAAGTCATCCGCACCTTAGCCAATCAGCAGCACATCAGTGACCCTACTGTTTTTAATTCTGTACCTTTCTGTAATCAGTGTGCTTTAAGCAAATGTACTCGTCAATCTTTCAATAATGTAATCCACACTTCCCAACACCCATTTGACTTAATTCATTCAGATGTTTGGATGTCCCCTGTGCCATCTGTTTCTGGTTTTCGATATTATGTGCTTTTTACTGATGACTACACTCGATATACATGGGTCTACCCTATGAGACTCAAGTCTGAAGTCTTTGAGCATTTTTCCAAATTTTCCAGATATATCACAACCCAATTCTCCACCACCATCAAACAGTTTCACAGTGATAGTGGCAAAGAATTTGCTAACCACGCCTTCCAAAACTTCTGTTCCTCCCACGGTATTCACCAGCGATTTTCCTGCCCTCACACCCCCCACCAAAATGGGTTGGTTGAGAGAAAACATCGCCATATATCTGAAGTTGCCCGCACACTTCTAAATACAGCAGGTCTCCCCTTCTGTTATTGGGCTGATGCCATTACCACAGCCGTTTTCCTCATCAATCTCCTCCCCACAGCAGTCCTCAAATGGTCCTCTCCATACTTCCTACTCCATCAAAAATCCCCACCCTATTCCCTTCTTCGAACATTTGGTTGTTCCTGCTTTCCCTACCTTGGCGATTACACCAAACACAAGTTAGAGTCCAGATCCCTTCACTGTCTCTTCCTTGGCTACAGTGCTCAGCACTCAGGCTATCGCTGCCTTCACGTCCCCACTGGACGTGTCTATATCAGCAGACATGTCCTCTTTAATGAGGACCAGTTTCCCTATCCCTCAAATACTACCCACACCCCAAACTTTACGTTTGTCCCAGTCACTACCTATACTGACCCTCAACCTCCCAGTTCACAGCAGTCCCCTTCCCTCCCAACAACACCTTCCCACCATACTTCCCACCACCACTCTGCCCCAACCAGCCCTTCCCCAACTCCTCCAACCTCTGTTCCAGCACAAAACAGTCCTCCCACCTCCCTATCACCTTCCAGCCCCTCTACTTCACCTCCCCCACGTCTAACCCGAAACATTCATCCTATGACCACCCGTAGCAAGTCAGGTCACTCCAAATCCCGAAATCTTCTATTCCTTTCCAAATACCCTCTCCCTCAAGCCTATACCACACTAGCTACCCAATCTCCTGACCCCTCCACTTACAAGCAAGCCTCCAAATATCCCCACTGGATCCAAGCTATGCAAACAGAGTTCTCTGCCCTCCTCAACCAGAAAACCTGGTCCCTTGTTCCCTTACCCTCTCATGCCAATGCAGTTGGCTGCAAATGGGTCTTTAAAACAAAAAGACACGCAGACGGCTTCATCGAAAGGCACAAAGCCCGTCTAGTCGCCAAGGGTTTTCATCAAACTGCAGGTCTTGATTACCAAGAAACCTTCAGTCCCGTTGTCAAACCAGCTACTATCTGGGTCGTCCTCACTATTGAAATCTCCCTTGGCTGGTCCATTCGCCAAATGGACGTCACCAATGCCTTTTTACATGGCACACTCACAGAGGAAGTGTATATGCAACAACCTCCTGGTTTTATTGATCCCCAACGTCCTACTCATGTGTGTAAACTCCACAAGGCTCTGTACGGCCTCAAACAAGCCCCCAGGGCCTGGTTTGAACGCTTCAGCACCTTCCTGTTTCACCAAGGTTTCACTCAAAGCCGGGCAGATCCATCTCTGTTCATTTACAAGACCTCCACAACTATCCTGTTCCTCCTCCTCTACGTTGATGACATCATCCTCACGGGTAGCTCTCCATCTGCCATACAGTCTTTCCAAACCAGCCTGGCCCATGAATTTGCAATCAAAGATTTGGGACCCCTTCACTACTTCCTAGGTGTTGAAGCCACTCCAACAGCCACTGGCCTTCATCTAACCCAAAACAAATACACCACATACGTCCTAACCCGTAGTGGTCTCCTTGATTGCAAACCTGCCCCCACCCCCGTGGCCTCCAAACAGCTAATCTCAGCCCGCCATGGAACCCCACTGCCTGATACTTCCCTCAACTAGTAGGTGCCCTTCTATACTTAACCTTAACCCGACCAGACATTTCCTTCGCAGTCCAGCATGCTGCTCAGTTCATGAGTCGTTCTACCGACCTCCATCTTATTGCTGTCAAGCGGATCATCCCCTATCTCAAAGGCACCATTGGCCTTGGCATCACCATTCACAAATCTCCCTTCCCCCTCAGCCTTCAGGCTTACTCAGATGCAGATTGGGCAGGCTGTCCTGACACCAGACGTTCCGTCACAGGGTTTTGCATCTTCCTCGGCCCTACTCTTATCTCCTGGTGCTCCAAGAAACAGAAGACAATTTCCAGGTCCAGTTCAGAGGCAGAATACAGAGCCCTGGCTTACACATGTGCAGATAGCATTTGGCTCCTAAATCTACTCCGCGAACTCACGTTCACTCCTCCCATGCCCATACAGCTGCACTGCGATAATCTGAGCACTTGCTACATGTCTCAGAACCCAGTTTTCCATGCTAGAACAAAGCATATAGCCCTGGACTATCATTTCCTGCGAGAAAGGGTGATTTCTGGAACTCATCAAGTTCAGTTCGTTCCCTCCCAGCAGCAACTGGCAGATCTGTTCACAAAAGGATTGTTCACAGCCCGCCACAACAACCTTACAACCAAACTTGTCACCCGTCGGGTGCCTAGTTTGCGGGGGGATGTTAGACTATGTACATATACACCTAGCACACACGGTACACTAGTTCCTAGGGTGAACCGGTGTACCTTAAGTCCCTAGTAACAGCTAGACATTAGTTAAGTACTAAGTATAGGACACCTGTCCTATTTAGAGACAGTTACCTACAGTTACCTTGTATATAGGACATCTGTCCTAACACAGTTAGAAGCAGTTTAAGAGGATAAGAACTGCTCTGTCTTATCCCTTAAACAAACCTCTATAAATTTCCATTTTGGCTGCAGCAATAAACACACGGTTTATGCTTTTCTACAAGGTCCATTTGATTTACGGAATCGGGCCAGAGGCCCAATTGGTTTATGATTCGGACCGGAGGTCCAGTTTCTATGTGAATTCGGGCCTAGTGCCCAGCTATGTGTTACAAATGGTTTTTACGGGTCATGATGGTTTATGGGAACCGGCATGAACCCCTGAAATGGATTTACGGGTCATGACGATTTATGGGAACCGACATGAACCCATAAAAGGATTTTATGGTTCATGACGGCTTATGGGGGCCGGGCATGAATCCTGGAAAGATTTAAAGAATGATTTCAAACGGTTTTTCATATTCCATCCTTTATATATGATTGTCTCCTCCGGGGAGGGTCGTTGGCCTGGGTGGACCCCGGAGTAGTCACGGAGCACTGACTGAATGGAGTCGTCCCCTAGTTGGGTTCCTTACTCTCAGGATGGGCATGGTTCGTTACCTTCAGGGAGGGTCATTGATCTACGGACATTGACCTGGGTGGACCTTGGAGAGACTTGGGTTTGAGACCCCGGTTAGCACACGTGTAGCTTTATTTTACCGTGACAGGTTCTGGATATGAATATAATGGATAAACGTGATTTAAATTGGTTTGAGAAATTATGTCTGATGATGATAAATGGATTTGGACTGAGATTCCACATATGTTTACTATATTATGGTTTTCTGTAAATGGTTTTACTATGCATGCATGCTTTTTAGTGGAGGGTATAAAGGTCTTCTTTATGAAATATGTTTTTATAAAATCTTTATTTTTGTCCACTCACAGTCTTTCTGTTTTTTAATACCCTTCAGGTTGACATCGGATGTGGACTGTAGCAGAGACCGAGATATCACATACCTCCTCCGGATCCTGGCGTACTCTGATAGTCCGGGAGGGCAAAGGTCGAAAATATCCCTTGTCTTACACTTCGTGTCAGACGGGAGCAGGGTCATCCCGCACTAATCCCCGGGGGATTGGGATGGGTCCTGTCATAGTGAGATTTGGCAGGCGAGGAAAGTTGAGCCCTCGTTTTATCGGACCTTATGAGATTATTGAGAGGATTGGCCAGGTGGCCTACAGGTTAGCATTACCGCCAGAACTTTCGAAAGTCCACGATGTTTTCCACGTGTCAATGTTGCGGAAATATGTGTTTGATGCATCTCATGTACTGGAGGAACAACCTATTGAACTCCGAGAGGACTTGAGTTTTGAAGAACAGCCGGTACAGATTTTGGACCGAAAGGACAAGGTGCTACGCCGGAAGACCGTTCCTCTAGTAAAGGTTCTTTGGAGGAACCAGAATGTGGAGGAAGCCACATGGGAACCCGAGGCGCAGATGCGAGAATAGTTCCCCTATTTGTTTCCTTCTTAAGGGGGGGGGGGGGGGGGGGGGGGGGGGAGATTGTAACGCCCCGGAAATTCGGAAAATGTAATATTGTAAAATATTGAATAAAATGAAGTTTTTACCCCTGTGTTTGGGTGGTCAATTTGTTGACTTTTGATTGGAAGGTCGAACGGACGTTGACCGATGACCGTAACGTATTTCGGGACGTCACGAGATCATAGACAGGTGGCACGTCCGATTCAGACGCTCGGGGAAAAAGTTATGACGTTCGGAAGTCCAGGGGCATTATCGTAATTTGGACGTTATAGGGGGAAAAAGTTGATTTTTCGAAATACAATTGACTTTCACATGACTCGAAGACCGTTAGGTTCGTCTCGAAGCCCCGAGTACAACGACAGGCGGCACGCGTGAAACGGACATCGGATGACCGAGTTACGGGTCACGGAAGTTGGAGGGCATTTTGGTCTTTTGCACGGGTTACTGTAGCACCACCGTGAAAAACAGAGTGCACGGCCATGCCGTGGTGTTTTGTGCGTGCAAATTGTTTATGGCTTTAGTGGAATGAACAAATGACTTGTTTATGGAATTTGAGGCGGTGGGAAGCACACATGGGTGACTGATCAGAGCTCAGTGCACGGGCTGGAGTTTAAAATTGGCCATGGCTGCCGTTGCGGGTAACAACTTCACAGTGACAGCTGATGGTTTCCCACGATTTGTCTCCCATTTCAATCGATAATCTGAGTGTGGGATGAGTGAGGAGCTCATTTGCTATCTGTTGAGACTGAGAGAGGCTGAGAGTGACTGAGAGAGCCGTAAAGAACCATTTTGGGTTTTTGGGGGGAAAAATCCAGAGTTTCATTTCTACGGGTTGTTGGACCAATCTAATCAGTGAGTGAGCTTCCTGGGAGTGTGTAGAACACATCCATATCAAAATCGACGGCAACCAACCACGGGTGAGCTGGGACGGTGACGGCCGTGTGCAGAGAATTTCAGAGGTTTTGGACGGCTACTTACAGGTAAAGATTTGTTCAATTGATTGCGTGGCTACGTTGGTTTAAGTATCCTTAAGCTACTGTATGAGTTAATTGGATAATGGAACTGTTTTGGGTGAGTTCTAGATGATGACCGGTTCGACCGTTCGGGTCTGGGTTGATCGATTTGGGGCATGTCGAAGTAATTAAATGACATAGAATGTCAGGACCCACCTCGGTTTCACCCCGAAACCCGAGGTAAATCCTGCTCCCGTCTGACACCCCGACACAAAAACAGTCAGACGCAGGAGAAAACACTCACTAAAAACCGAAGTTAGAGTTTACAGAGCATAGTATGAATCCAATGATATAAAAACCGATGACAATTACACGCACGCGGAAGAAAAACTTAAACACTCGGGAATCCGGCTCGTCACTTCTATGCCTCAGACACTACCTCGACGTCAAGACCCCGCGCTAGCTCCACAACCTGGAGGGCAATTTAAAACCAGAAGGTGTGAGTGGACCATAATAAAAGAAAAGTTCTAAAACCATTTATCAGAAAAACCGAGTTTAACCCTCCGTTTTGGAACCACATGCATAACCCAGTTATCAAAACAGTAGGATCCAATACTCAGAAAACATCATAAGAAACAGAAATACTATAAAACAGTTATAGAAGTCATAGCGTAGGAATCATAAAACCATATCATAAACCCTGAACGTCAAAATCATCATTTTCCGATCAAACCTGCTGGACCTATCCGAGTCTTTAAACTCCCGAGTCTTTAAACTCAACAGGCCTCAATAATATCCGAGTCTTTAAACTCCCGAGTCTTTAAACTCAATAGGCCTACGGGGGAAAATATCAATATATCCGAGTCTTTAAACTCTCGAGTCTTTAAACTCAATCCGGGTCCGTCCCCCGTCAATCAATATCCGGGTCTTTAAACCCAATAACCAGATCCAGAAAATCCAATCAAAACCAGTTGAAAATCATTTCCGTATGCACATCCAAACCCGAATCCGAAATCACCGGTCCGATACTCTTCCGGCATCCAGAACCGTCATTTCGAACCCAAATCCGGAATCCACTTTTCCACTTGGAAACCAACCCTTTTTCCGAAATCCGTTTCTAAAACCCGAAAACCTTTAATCATCGAAATCATGTTCCAAAATCTCTTTATAATCATTGAAAACCACTTATCCTTTGAAATCCCAAAACCATAACATTATAATCAGAAATCAACCTTTTATCGTAAAACGTGCCAAATACCGTATTTTCTCAAAAACGTGCAATAATGTAAAATCACATCATAAATCCAACAATCATGAAATCACATATATAAAACAAGTATAGAAAATAGTTATGCATGTTCGAGTTTAAGGAAAGGGTCTACTCATAGTACCAAGCCCTCAATCGCGTCCTGAACGTCCTGCACGTTCCTCGACTTCCTCGGGAAATCCCGATCCTGTCAACAACCACCAAAGTACGTCACTAACACGTCCACGAGTATCCACCTAAATTCCCTCAAAAATCCCCGGGTCCTAAACGTAACGAACCGGAACCCTAAACCTTCACCCTCGCGAAACTAAACTCAAACAACGTCCGATTAACCCGAAACCAATTCCAATGGACTCGTCACAACTCCTGGACCAAAAACCATGTTGACCACTTTTCCCAGAATCGCCGCACGCGCCCCCACGCGCCGCCCAAAGTGGCTGCGCGTGGCCCTCACGCGCCAGCTACAGTACCACCGTCAACCTCACGTCGACCCGGTTCACACCAGTGCTGCAACTTGAACCGGCGAGACCTGTTCTCTGCCGTCCGACCACCATTTCACCTCTTTTCTTCACCTATAGCTTCGTCCAGCCCTACTCTATCCATCCCCGTCCTTGAATCACCACGATTCAACCCGTAGCTCATCGACTCAAGCTCAAACCAGACGGCCCGAACTCCCCTGTTTGCATTCCCGGCCACCCAGGTCTCCTCCCGTCACGGTGGCAACACCAGACGGTTCCTAGGACCATCCTAAACCTCACCCAACTCACCTGGAACGTCGACTCTACGCCAATCTTCACGACTTTCAGTTTGAAAGTCACGGCTAAAACAGAGCACGCAGAGCACCTGCCGTCGTGCTAACCGCCACCGTATACCCCCGTCACGGCAGCACAACCAGGAGATACCCAGGCCTCCCCTGAGTCACCTAGACCACCCTAGACTCAACGATTCTACCTCTAAGGCTACGACTTCCATTTTGAACTTCTACGGCTAAACAGAGCATCGAAATGGGGATGAGGGAATTACCTGCCTTCCGTCACGGTCGTGAGCTCCGCTGGGGCTGGTGGACTCCTCGCACCCCTCACGACACCACCACGATCTTAGTAGCACCGTACACGGCCGCCACCGCCACGATTTCTCACAAACTCCCTGATGTCCTTCCTGTTTCCCCCCTGATTTTTCCGCAGCTCTCGACGCCCTCACACACAGCCACCACACCGTCAGCCACTCTCACTGCTTCCCTCTCACTCCCTGCTCACTCTCACACACTCACAACTCACCAGCACCCTCGATCAACCCTCAATTCTTCCTCACCGCCTCACTCTGTTTCACTCGAACACACACGAACACACACGGTTGCACCCAAATAATTAGGACCGTGCACACATGAGAACCCCCCAGAAGCCACTACACACCTGCCACATGTCACCATCCACTCCATCTTCTCCCACATGGCTCAATCCCAGCCGTCCATCTGTCCCTTTCTCTGCACAATTTCCAGAGCACAAAAGACCAAACTGCCCCTCATTTTAACCCAATTTTACACTTTTGCCACTAACTTCCTAGACCCGTAACTCATTCCTCGTAAGTCCGATGAATACGTGCCGCCTGTCATCGAACTCAGGATAACGAGATCTACGTAACCATCCTCGGTCAACGTACCAAAACCCGATCGTCCAAAAGTCAATGTTTCCCCTTCTTTTAACCAAATTACGGTTATGCCCTCAACCTTCCGAACATCATAACTTCCTCCTCGGATGTCGGAATCAGGCGTGCCACCTGCCTATGGATTCGTGACATCCTAACCTACGTCCTGGTCACTAATCAAAGTCCACGAGACTACCCGAACTAAAGGTCAACCTTTTGCCTGAACCAGGGGCAAAATCGTCATTCTAGGCCAACGACTTTATCGGGACCAACTAACCACCGATTAAGCTTTCTAATCCTATCTTAAGCACTCTCCTAATCCCGGCTCTCGGGACAGGTTGTTACATAGAACTCTAATTGAATGATTATAGAACATGTTAGGATCAAGAACGAGAGCAATTGAGTGAGAATTGAGGGCTATTTGGACGGGTTGAACTCGCGGGTTGAAGACCCAAATAGCAGTAGTCGGGTGAAGATGGTGACACTGTAGTAGGCGCGTGGCCTACACGCGCAGCCACTTTGGGCGGCGCGTGACGGCACGTGTGATGTCATCTCCGGTCACGGTCAACATGAAACTTATTTCTTTCAGTCTAATTCACATTTTATCTTTAGAGTTCGAGTCGATCGGAAGTCGTTCGGGATAGTTTCGGGAGTTCGGAAGTTTAGGTCCTTAAGATTAATTTCGTCGAAAAATCCGGGAAAATTAGGAAAAATCATACAAGTTATTTGGGGATGATTGTAACCCTCCTTGTACGTTTTTATAGCCCCGGACATTTCCGAAGCTACTGAGGAGCGCACGGGGCGAGATTGACGCGTCCTAAAACCGTGAGTGGACTTTTGATTTCCAAATTGTGCATGCATGACTATTTTACTTATTTATCTTGTGTTTTCACTTATGATTCTATGTTGCTAATTATGCTATTTCGGTTTACGTGATTTCACGCTTTTCGAGATAATTATCCTATTTTACGTATTTCGAGGTTACGGTTTTCGCCAATGCATGAATGAGTTTTTGATGAAGTAATTGGATATGATTATGCATGTTACGTATTTATGATGTTTTGATTATATTTGTGAAGTGATTTCGGGAATTGCATGTTTTGGAATTTGCATGTGATTTCGGACATAAGTCCTATTATGACAAGATATGATTTTCGGAATGATTTTTGGAAAACGGATCATGTTGAATCCTGGTTTATTGTGTTTATAAATGGTTTTGGGTTTAAAGACCCGGTTGATTGTTGGATCTGGTTTTGGGTTTAAAGACCCGGTTAATTGATGACGGGGGCGGGCCCGGAAAATTGGGTTTAAAGACCCGGATTGAGTTTAAAGACTCGTTAGTTTAAAGACTCGGTTATTGTGATACCCCCGAGGCCTATTGATTATATTTTGAGTTTAAAGACTCGTTGATATCCCGGGAAGGCCTGATATTGAGTTTAAAGACTCAGATGGATCCAAAGGCTTATTTGTGATTATTGATTCAGTTTTTACTTGATTTATCTTATTTTTACATGAGTTATGACGGTTTTCTGAAATGTTTTATAGGTGTTTCGGAAAAAGGGATTTCGAATATTTAATACGCGTTTTTCAATTATCTGGTTATTCATGCGTGTTGTAAAATTGGAGGGCGAACCCCGATTTCCTTAAACTGTTTTCTGCAAACTTTTATTTCGGTCCACTCACACTTTGTTGTTTTAACTACCCTCCAGGTCGTGGTACAAGTTCGGGGGCTAGCGCTGAGGCAGAGGCAGAGGCATAAAGTTTTCCGTTGCGTAGTAGTTAGTTCACAGAGTAGGATTTGTTCTTTAACTTGTTTGTAATTTTATGCTCTGTGAAACTATGGACTTGATGTCCAGTCGGTTGTATTTGCTTAATCTCCCTGGTCTGACAATGGGTGTGATGTAATGTTGTTTGGTTTTCCGGTCTTTTGTGTTCGATTGTCAGACGGGAGCAGGATGCGTCCCGATTATCGAGGAGATTATCGTACAATTCCTGTCAGTCCAAATCACACGTAAGGGTCACTACAAGTCTTAAACATTAAACCAAAAAGTCCGAAACAGAAACCGGCTCGGGGAACCCATCCAATACGTTTCCCGAGGCAACGGGCCCTAAACTGACCCTCCAAACTATCTCAGATCAACATGGTTAATTCATCAAAAATGTTCCGAATGATGAGAGGAACAAAAGTCATGTTGATCGTGATCGGAGATAAGGCCCAACGCGCCCTCACGCGCCGCCCAAAGTGGTTGCGCGTGAAAGTCACGCGCCTGACACTGTAGCTGCTACAGTGTCACCTTCCTTACCCGTATGTCTGTAATACGGGTCTGCCACCCGCGGCTTGACCCAGTTGATTACCCATCAATTCCTACTCGATTTCAATCCAATTTGATCCTAACATGTTAAACAATCATCTAATTTAAGTTCTGAGTCATTAATTAGCCAAATCAAATCCATAAATGGCCCTTCGACCCGTGATCATCCAAACGGGTTGATCACCCCAACTCACTGGTTTCCAAACCATTCTCTAATTAACTTCACATGAAGCGTAATAGGATCAAAATGAACTAAAATGAATGATCAATTGGGCCTGAAAGTACCTGGAGGTTGTCGTCCCAAGCTCTGCAACTTCTCTGAAAACGGCAGCCTCCGTCCCAGCTCAACCGTGGCTGATTCCCTTCGAACTTGACGTGGTTGAGCTCCTGATGCTCCCAGAAGACTAAACCAGGCCCTGGTTCAGTCCAACAAGCACCAGAAATTGAAAACCCGATTTCCCTCCAAATTTTCCCGAAATGGTTTCTCTCTGGTTCTTCACCAATTCTCAGTTCTTTCAACGGCAGAGTGAAGCTTACTCACATCCTACTCAGTTTTAAAAAACTTAAACCGTCCCAGAGGCTCGTGGATGTCCAATCTGTCCACTGAGATTTGTTCCCCGAAAAGCTTCGATCGAAATTAAACAATGTGGCCGTGCTGGGTGGATGAATCAGACCACGTTTGATGCTTCCAAAAGCTTTAAACAATCCATACTTTCCAGCACACACTTGCATAAACAATTGGCACTCAGAACCACCGCACATGGTGGTGCCGCCCATGTTCCCCCGCGGTTGCTACAGTAACCAGGGGTAAAATGACCAAAATGCCCCTAGTTCAAAAATTACCAAAATGCCCTTCACTGTTCAGACCCGTAACTCCGCCATCCGACGTCCGATTTCAGCGTGCCGCCTGTCCACAGACTCAGGGCGTCGAGACCTACCTAACGGTCCTTGAGTCGTGTGAAAATTAGTTGCCAAACGAAAAGTCAACATTTTCTCCCCCATCGTCCAAATTACGGTAATGCCCCTGAACTTTCGATAGTCATAACTTTTTCCTGATCGTCCGAATTGGACGTGCCACCTGTCTATGAACTCGTGACGTCCCGAACTACGTCACGGTCATTGGTCAAAGTCCGTTTGACCCACCAATCAAAAAGTCAACAAATTGGGCAATACAATTCACAAGGGTAAAAACGTCAATTCATACATTAATTTACAATATTGAAATCCTCGAATTTCCGGGGTGTTACACAGAGTATGGGTTGCACTCGACCTACAGTCAATACTTGACCTTGACTCAAACATTCAAATCGGAGTACATGTTGCACTCGATCTATATTCAATACTTGGGCCCCGACTCAAACATTCAAGTTGGAGTACAGGCACACTTGGCCTACACACGAACCTTAGGCCTACGACTCAAACATTTGAGTTAGTGTATAGGTCACACTCAGCCTATACTCAATACTTAGCCTCGACTTAAAAATTGAGTCTATGTACATACACACTCGACCTACACTCAAATTTTGAGCCTATGACTCAAACATTCAAGTTAGAGTACATGTCGCACTTGGCCTACACTCAATACTTGGCCTCGACTCAAACATTCAAGTCGGAGTACATGCGCACTCGGCCTACACTCGAACTTGGGCCTACAACTTAAACATTCGAGTCGGAGTATAGGTCACACTCGGCCTACACTCAACACTTGGCCTTGAATCAAACATTCAAGATGGAGTACATGAACACTCAGCCTACACTCGAACCTTATGCCTACGACTCAAACATCCAAGTCAGAGTATAGGTCGCACTTGGCCTACACTCAACACTTGGCGAATTAAACATTTGAGTCGAAGTATAGGCACAATCAGCCTACACTCACTCCTTGGGCCTACGATTCAAACATTCAAGTCGGAGTACAGGTCACACTCTGCCTACACTCAACACTTAAGCTTACGTCTCAAACATTTGAGTTGGAAAAAAGGTCACACTCGACCTACACTCAACACTTAAGCCTATGACTAAAACTTTCGATTTAGAGTACAACTACACTCGACCTATGACTCAAATAATCAGGTCGGAGCACTGCCCTACTCGGCCTACATTAGAGACGGCTTAAAACACGCAAGTAGTCAACCTCTCTCATCACACACATACTACTCGGAATATTATCATGAGTCAGTTAGAAAACAAAACTTGAAAGAAAATATTGCAACGATAGAAAAAAAAAATCAAAATTCATTGATAATCGACCTTAGGCTTCGAGGAATATTATAATGAGTTGGTTAGAAAACAAAACTTGAAAGAAAATATTAAAACGATAGAAAAAAAGAATCAAAATTCATTGATAATAGACCTTAGGCTCGGTCGAAGAGCATTACAAAATGGCTCTTGGCCAAAATGACTAAACCAAAAAAAAAATACAAGGCACGAAGTCTACTACAACTACTTATGCTCTATCTCTTCCGCCTAGGCCGAGTTGGGATCCTTCTACTCAGACTTCTTTGGCTCTGGCTCTTCCTCCTCGGTCTTCTTTGGCTGTGGCTCTTCCTCTTCAGCCTATTCCTTAGCATCCTTCCTATCACCACTTCCTCCTCCTCGGAGCCAGACTCAAAGTTTTCAACCTGAACATCCCAGCCGAGCCATGGGGTCTTGAATGACCAACCAGGATTATGGAGGAAGAGGTTCTTGAAGAAAACATAATCGTAGTTGGTGGCATATCCCGTCTTGATTTTCTTCATCTCAAGCGATTTCTTGAACTCTACCACCGCCTCCTCCCGTGTAAGACCCGTGTCATGGAGGGAACGGTGAACAATTCCCCATTCCTGCGAGGGGGGAATGGTCTGAGAAAGGAATGGTGGTGTGCCTTAAAGGTGTAGGCACACACCTATCTAGCATGAGGCCTTTTGGGAGCTCAGTGGCTTTGGGGGGGATTGGAACCCCAAAGTTAAGCGAGTTGAGGCTGGTGCAATTCCAGATGGGTGACCCCATGGGAAGTTGCACCATGAGCTCCCGAAAACAAAACTATGAGGGCAAGGGCAAGGAGGCCCAAAGCGGACAATATCGTGCTAGATGAATCGGGACCTGACAGAAGAGGGTCGGGTCCTGACATCCCAGGCATGGACAAGGTCGACTTCCCGAGTAGCCTTCACTCGGTTAATCTCCTTCCAGTGTCAGCTTACGTTCTTCTCGGCCTGCGCAACCTTGGCCTTCAGCTTATCTTGCCATGCCAAAAACTCCCGCTTCAACTCCTTTTAGTCTGCCAATAGCTTATGCTTCAAGCCTTCTTTGGCCTTCACTAGATCAACCACCTTCTTGTTCTCGGCCTTCAGCTGCCAAGTTAGATGTCTTTTGGCCTTGATGGCCAGCTCGACCTCTCAGATCTTGGGAGCCATTTCTTCATGGTGCTTTTTCAATTTCTCCTTCTCCTGCAAGGCCGAACAGACCTTCTTCTGAGCATTGGCGAACTGCAAGTAGACTTTTCCAAAAGACTGCACAAAACACAAGTCAGACCGACCCAAAAATCAGCATAAAAAACACACTTTGAACAAAAAATGGATGGACTAACTTACATGGCTGAGCAGTAGGAGCACCTTCTCCATCTTTTGCTCGTACGTCTTTGCACGAGTGTTGGCTAACTTGTTGAGGGTAATCAACACCCCCCTAGCACATATCATTCACCAGAAGCACCATCTACCTAGGGCAGCAGATGGTGGTCGAGGAAGAGGATGCACAAGGATCGGTGATCGATTCGCCCTTAGTAAGGAGACCAAGATCGAGCTCCTCACCATGATGAGCTAGCATCTCAGAAATCTTATGATCGAGCTGAGATGGAGAGGGAGGCACTGAGAAACTCGATGGGGACATTAGATGCGACTCGAGCCTCCCTAGCATTGTCTGAGCCTTTAGGATGTTCTCAACCCCCTACTGAATCTTTAACCGTTTTGGCTCAGGTGACCAAACCTTATTTGCCTCACTATCGATCAACATTTCAGTCTCCACCCGAGGAGTCTTCAGCCTCAAATTCACATGTTTTTCCTCATGCGGAACTGAGTCGACTTAGTTAGCCCCTCGGTCCATATACGAGAGGCAGACATCCTTCGGTGTCTTCTTCGATTTTTTTTTATGAACATATTGGCCAACCGAGTGGCAGCTTTATCATCAGTGGGAAACTCCTTGTGCTTTCCAAACTCCTTCTCGACCTTGGATGAGTTTTGGGCCTTTTTCACCTTCATCCTCAGCTTCTTAGCTTCTTTCAGAATTTTGTTGCAGACCGAAGGTGCTTATAGTAGGCAATTTGCAGGCCGAACAGAACTTCTTTCAGACCAAGCTAGGCAACAAAATTCTGACAGAAGCTGAGAAGCTGAGGATGAAGGTGAAAAAGGCCCAAAACTTATCCAAGGTCGAGAAGGAGTTTGGAAAGCACAAGGAGTTTCCCACTGATGATAAAGCTGCCACTCAGTTGGCCAATATGTTCATAAAAAAAAAAGCGAAGAAGACACCGACCTTGGATGAGTTTTGGGCCTTGTTCGGCCTGCAAATTGCCCACTATAAGCACCTTCTCAGCTTCTCAGCTTTACCCTTAGCACCTTCGGTCTGAAAATTGCCCACTATAAGCACCCCCCCTAGTGGTCCCCTTCTACTCACCACCGAGAAAGCAGAACTTGGTCTTGTACGACTTTTGTGAGATCGGAAGAACATGGATGAACTCACCCCTCTGGAATTTCTTCACACACCGAACGTAAATCCATTTAGTGCTCTGTTATTAAAAGCCAAACTCATACAAGTACATGAGCTGAACATAGGTTAGCTTAGGCTCTTTGGCATAGAGGGAGCAGAGCACTATCCACAGATTGGGTTTCAACTGGCCGAAAGAAACCCACATCTTCTTCACCATCTTTCGCAACCATGGATGACGTGGCAGTCAGACAACGTGGTGCCTTAGCTCGGGATAGAACAAGGTCATCCTAGTCGAGGGGTTACTCGACACCTCACCCTCAGCTAACGACCTTATTTTGACCAAGTTAGGCACTCCGAACTCAACTTGGAGCTCACTTAAACTCGCCTCGATCTCCTTGTTGACCATCTTGTCCAGTGTAAATATGGCCTTCACAAGTGGTACGGCCTGAAGGACCGACTGCTTACTAGACGAGCCAACTTTGGGATGTGGACATTCCTTCTGACCTCCATGAGTAAGCTTCAACACCTTATATACCCCCTTCTTAACAATGGTCTCGACGTCAACCAAAACATTGTCACCACCAGACCTATCAGTCGTCTCCACTTCAGTGACTAACTCCTCTATGCAACCTGATCCCTCGATCACTTCCTTACTCAGCTGAGTCATACTTTTAATTTATTTCGAGGTCAACGCGTTCTCACTTTTGACCTAGCTGTCTCAACGATTTTGACACTTTTATACGAGGGCTCTTTGACCTCTGAGTCGTAACACTTCCCCTCCACCTCTAAATCTAGCCTCAGACATCTACAAAGAGAAAAAAACTTAGAGGTCGAGCCTACAACTTGGAAGATCTAAGCACCAACCCAATTTATTTCTTGCCCAATTATTCAAAAAAACCCTACTTCAATTAAAAAAAAAAAACTAGAAGAAAGATCACTTACCATGCGTTTTCAAGGGGGGGACCATGTTGAAAATCTCACCACCGTGAAGACCACCATAGAGAACTCATCAAAAATCGCCTCAATAAACTGACAGCACTTGACACGACCCACCCTCAATCCCCCGGGATTAAGGCTAAATCATGCTCCCGTCTAACTTACGAGTGACACGAAGGCTAAACTGACGTCCAACCTCCATGTGACACGTAAGTCAGACAAAGGATTCTTGATTGAACCGCTCAAAACTTCCGAACTTCCCGGAGTTCGCAGACTCTACTGTGGATCGCGTATGTGATGTCTCCGTCTCTCTCGACCAACAGCCCGCACCGAAATAACCTGGAGGGTATCGAAAACACAAAAAGACTGTGAGTGGACAAAAATAAAGTATAAGGTCAAAAACAGTTCGATAAAATAATTACATTTATACCCTCCATTTAAAAACCAATGCATGCCTATCAAAAACCACGTCATAAAACCATTCTCAAATCCCGGGTCTCAACCCAAAACCATCAAAATCTGTATCATCCGGCATAGCCCAAAACATCGGAAAACCATTATCGAAAACCATCATCATCAAGTCTCAGTGAAATCCAAAACACATTTGATATCAGATTTCCATCCATCGAACCTGCTGGATCTATCCGAGTCTTTAAACTCCCGAGTCTTTAAACTCAATCCAGGCCTCAATATAATCTGAGTCTTTAAACTCAATAGGCCTACGGGGGAAATATCAATATCCGAGTCTTTAAACTCAATCCGAGTCTTTAAACCCAATCCGGGTTCACCCCCGTCATAATCATATTCGGGTCTTTAAACCCAATAACCAGATCCAGTAAATCCAATCCGAAAACCACTTGAAAACCATTATCCATTTCCAAATCCGAATCCGAATCCGCAATTTCATCAGGATCCCGAATCCAAACCCATAACTCATATCCATATCCATTTCCAAATCCGAGTCCGAAACCATCATTCCGTAAGCCGGCATCCGGAATAACCATTCTGAACCCAAACCCAGAAATCCACTTTCAAGTTCCAAACCGAATCCAGAATCGTCATCCTGGAATCCGATTCCAAAACCCGAAATCATGTTTCTCAAACCATTTTATGAACTGGGCCTCGAAGCCCGAAGTCATTTTTTTCGAAATCCCTTTTTAAATCATTGATATTAAATCATATTTCAAATCCTGACAATAAATCATTAAAACCATATCCAAATCACAACATCCATCATATTCTAGTAAAACGTATAATTCCATAAATACCTCGAAAAACGTGCAAAATCGTAAACCATCAAGATCATAAATCAAATCATAGAATCATGTATAGAAAACATATAAAAACATATATGCATGCATCAAGAGTTAGAAAACAATGTCCACTCACAGACCATTTTGCCGCTGCCTCGATACGCACGCACTTATGCCGTTTCCGGCCAATCCACTATCACCGGCTTTCCCGAACCTGTCCAAATCCCATAATAAGGTCACTAACTACTTCATAAAGCTTATACTAAAGCCCCGTAATTTTTCTGAATTTTTAACTATTTTTAACCGAGCCCTAAAACCTTTGGACATCCCGAAACATATCGAGACGATGTTCGATCGACTCGAAACTAGTGCCAAAATGTTCCTTACATCGAATACTTTAAAAGTCGTGTTGGAAGATTCCCTAAACTACCCTTCACACGCCCCCACGTGTGCCTGAAACTTCTTGCGCGTGAATCCCACGCGCGTGAACAGTGTCACCATCTTCCTCTCGCCGACCCAGTTCAGACCGGTTCGAACCAGTTCGGTTCGACCAAGCCGGCATGGGCGGTTTTCCGTCAATTTTAGTCCAATTTTAACTCTTTTTGACCCTATTAGTTTCGTCCCCTCATTTCTACCTGATTTCCAATTTCAAAACTGAGAAATAAGAACTGGAATGTACCTCCTCGATCAACCTTCAATCCTTCACTTTTGTTTGCTCTATTCTCACTGCTCCAGTCACCTCAGTCTTCCCTTCCACGTTCAAAAGTTTCCTATCAACGTCCAAAACCTCACTGTAACCACCAATTTGAGTCTTAAGCATCAAAATGTAAATTTCCATGTTCCAGTCACGGGTTTCACGACTACCAGCCATGGAAGGCTTCGATACTAGGCTTTCTCAACTCCTTTCAACCTCTGAGACCTCGTTCAATACACCAAATCAATCCAGAACAAAGAAATCGTCATGTGTCATTTGAATTTCAACAAAGGTGCTCACGGGTCATACCCTCTTTACTACTGCCACCGTGCACGGCGGTTCTCTTTGGTATCACCATCACATCCCCCATCGCCCATTCTCCCGTTCTTGTTCACAACTCAGGGCCAAACGATCGCCGTGGAGAGTGAGGGAATCAAATGTTCTTCACGGGTCCCCTGTTTTGGCTTCTACACCGTGCACACCCACACAACTGTTTTAAATGACTTGGAGGTGGCTATAAGGTTCTACCACCATCCAGAGAAGGACAGATGTCCAAATTATGGTGGTCACCAATTCCAGAACAAGCCAAGTGTCCATTGCTAATTGGGCACAAATCCCAATGCAACCCAATGACCATTTTACCCCTACCTTACAAAATTGCCATTTTACCCCACGTTTACTTAAATAAATAATTCGTCTGAAGTCCAATGATAATGTGCCGCCTGTCATTGTACTCAGGGGATTGAGACCTACCTAACGGTCTTCGAATCACATGACAAATCCATGCCGTTTGTAAAGTCACCCAATTGCCCATTTTTAACCAAATTACCAAATTACCCTTGAACTTCCGAACGTCATAACTTCCTCCTCGGATGTCGGAATCGGACGTGCCACCTGTCTATGAACTCGTGACGTCCCGAACTACGTCACGGTCATCAGTCAAAATCCATTTGACAGCCCAAACAAAAAATCAACTGTTGGCCCAGTTCCAGGGGCAAAACCGTCATTTTGCACCGTCCATCCGAACGCATCTAACTAATCACCGATTAACTTCACTAATCTGTCATTAAGAACTAATCTAATCCCGATTTTTGGGACGGGTCGTTACAGCACTTCGTTCAAAGCTCAGAAATGAAAAGTGAGAATAGTGGTGGAGGCCCCCTCCTATTTATAGAGAACGACATGAACAACGAGGCGCCCAACCCCTCAGTAGCCGAAACATGTCACATCAGCACACAATTTCCACCGACATGATCCAACCGAGAAATTCAATTGTTTGAGGATAAAAACACTAACCTTCTCATGGGTCGACCGACCTCGGACAACCTGACCGACCTTGGCTGATCAACCTTTTATAAGCAGGCCGACCAACTTTAGGCACACATGCCAACAAACTCTAAGGAAACATCTAGGACCATGTAAATTCACTGTTGGAAACAACACCGAGCAACCTGCCACACTGAGCTCCCGACTGATTCACCGACATGATTAGGAAGAATCTTCCAAGCTACACAGACCGCTTGGTGGACGCTGAACAGACTGGGTACCCTCTGCACTTAATGCATAAACTGACACGTTTAAGGTCGACTATAGTACGTCCCAACTGAGCTACACTAATTGCTGAGTGGAAGCCTGACACACCAAGTACCATGGAACCAACACCAAATGGACCGACACAGTCATCACAGACTTACTTATTGACCTTAACTTGACACACTGAGAGGTTCACAACAACGAAGTGCTGAGAATGCCTAGAAGGCCAAGAGGTCATACCATTCGGCCTACCATCCCGGGCACCAACCATTGGTAACTTCCTTCCTAAGTCATGTGCATAGCTCAAAAACCTCTCTTGACTAAGGGACTTAGGGGACTGCAGGTATACCCCCCCACCGAGTTTGGAAGAATGAGACAAGTCCCAAATTGAGAAACCACCTTGGTTAATAACTTGGGGGACTTCTCTTGACACAATATCATATCAGACTCATTGGGCCATATACCTAAAGCCTAAAACACCAAACATGGTCCAAGCCCATGCAACTACACAACCCTAGCAATGGGTCAAACATGGGATGACATGTGGACACATCCCCACTATTGATCTTTGTGCCACGTGTCAACACTACAATCAGTATGCATTTATCCCACATCAAAACTATCAAAAACAACTACCTCACTCACCCATATAAACGGAGTGCATATTTCCCAATAAGGTAACTAATATTCACTGTTCACTATTACTCTGTCAAAATTACTGCATATTGTTCCCTCTTTCGAATAAAGTTACTAATTTGACCGTCGGAGAGTTTTAGGACGACACCACACCGATGCTCATCTCTAACGGAATACCAATTGCTCTTCTTAGTCCACAAGTTACGAGGAGGAACGTGTATCATGTGGTGATTGGATGATGAGTAATCAACAATTGGAATATTTCGTGTTTTAACCGCCTCTAAAACAACTTACCCAATTTTGATAATCTGTGAAATCTAAATTAGGCAGTACAACAGATTTGATCAACCTTATAATTCTTTCTTTTGAGATGTGTCTAAGTCGTATGTTCCAAATCATATATGACTTCTCATCTGTTAGCATCCTTTTGGAGGCAACATGATCAATATTCAGACATTTTTTGTAGTAAGAACAATCAATCTACCATTGATCACCAATTGGGAATGCATAACCAAGCAGATTATCAAAATTATGCATAAAGTAAAACTTAATATATTCATTGTCACAAATATAAGAAAAACCATCTTTTACAAGTTGAGTAGCTGAAAGTAAATTCCTTCTCATAGAAGGAACATAAAGAACAATTTTTTGGTTTTAAAACATAACCAGAAGATAAGCATAACAGATCCAACTAATTCTACTGCTACTTTGGTCCCATTTCCAACAAAAACGTTGAAAACCTTCTTATTTGTTCCTTTCTGGTTTTGAAATCCCTACAAAGAGTTTTTTTATGTGAATTGAACAACCAGTGTCAAAACACCATGAGTTTTGAGGCACAAAAATCAAATTTGACTCTACTGTAACAAATACATTTTAAATTTCCATACCTTTCTTCATAGTAATCAGATAAGGAGTGAAGTCTCATGTGAACCAGAAACTACTCAGAAATTCCAATATCAGGAACATTCAGACGATTGGTAGTGTTCATAACTTTCAGAAGGTGTTCTTTGATGTTACTTGTGTCATCATGCTTGGCACTGATGACAGCGCTCATGCATGAACTTGCTTCTGCCTAATTTGATTTCTTGTATTTTCTTCAACATCAATCAAATACTCCTTTGCCAAATCACAATCCTTAAAACCACATCTTATGTTATCCTCCATGGAATTCTACATAATGCACAGTAACATGGAGTTTGCTCTCTCCCATTTCTCATAGACTTCCCTATCATCCATGCTGTTGTGTTCATCCAGTTTTGCAGGCTTGGAGTTTTGAAGGCTATGCCGAATTGCAGCATTCCCAAATGCATCATAAGCTTTTTTTCCATTCCTTGAAATTGGCCCCATTCAGTTTTTCAATATTGATAAGATTCAGCATATTCATGTCTACAATAAAAAACATGAAGATTTGAAATTCATATTAGTGACATTCATTATGAAGTTAGTCTAAAACTTCTATCACTTCTTAAATTTTGAAATCATCACACCTTTAGGCTAGAGACTTCCAACTTAGTGTTAAGAAATTTCATATTTGCATAGTAGAACATAAAAAACTTGCCAACATATGAGTATGACACATTTAGGCTAGAAACAAGCATATTTCAACAAGTAATGCACGACCTCTATACATTTGAAAAACAGAAAATTAAGTAAAATATCTCTTTAGAAACATGTAAACTTGTCAACTCTGAGATCCACTTGGATAGTTTCAAGATTCTGATCATGATCTGTACTTTCTGTTTCATGCTTCAGCATTTAACAGAAAAGGTTTCGACTTGATAAGATGATCAAATCTTCAAGAACTCAAAAGTACTTTAAAACGTGATGGATGTTTCTTTACTAATTCAAACATTTCAGAATCATAGAAACTATCATCACACGACATTTGTTCTTGATAGTTATGGCAGTTAACAGACCAAAACAGCAAAAAATTAATGTAATTAAGGGTTAAACATCTGAGTTGTCGTGCAAGTTAGTGTCTTAATGATGTAAAATATCTAGGCCCAAATTTCAAATATATCTACAAAATGTTATTTGAAGCATTAATGAAGTAAGTGGTTGTAGGTAAGTGGGATCCAAAATGTAGTAGGTGGTTGTAGGTAAGTGGGATCCAAAATGTAGTAGGTGGTTGTAGGTAAGTGGGATCCAAAATGAAGTAAGTGGGTGGGTGAAGCATTAATGAAAGCATTTAGATGGTTCCTCCTTGGCCTATATAAGGAGAGGTCATTTGCTCATTCCATCAATCTCATCCAAGAGAAACATCTTCCTCCAAGTAGAGAGTGAAGAGTGCCCACTCTAAGTTGAGAGTGTTGAGTGTTGTAGTGTTGGTAGCAAAACAAGTGTGAGAGAAAGAGTTTCCTTCAAGTAGTGTTCTTGAAGTTGTGCATCTCTTTGTATCCCTAATTTCATTAGTGGAGGTTCTTGTTGTTGTTGCCCCGTGGACGTAGGCATATTGCCGAACCACGTTATATCCGGTGTTCTCTATTCTTTGCTCTTTTATTTCCTTGCATATTTATCCTTTTTTGTGGGTTGAGTTATTATTTCCATTCTACTATTTTCCGCAACAGTGGTATCAGAGCTCTAGGTTCGTTGAGAATGGAAGGCTCAAGGAGTACCATGGTTCGACTCAACCACTCCAATTGGATTACATGGAAGCCGAGAATGGAGGACATTCTCTATTGCAAGGATCTGCATGAGCCCATAGAAGGAGAGGAAGGCAAGCCTGAGAATATGGGAGATGCTGAATGGAAGAAGTTGAATCGCAAGGCTATTGGCCATATTCGTGAATGGGTGGATGATAGTGTGTTTCACCATGTGTCCAACGAGACTAACGCCCATGCTCTTTGGTTGAAGTTAGAGTCATTGTTCGAACAAAAGTCCGCATCGAAGAAAGCGTTTCTCATCAAGGAGCTTGTCAACATGAAGTATAAGGAGGGCATAAGGGTGACTGAGCACCTCAACAACTTCCAAAGCACTGTCAATCAATTGGCCACGATGGACATGAAGATCGCGGATGAGCTTCAAGCATTATTGCTTCTTGGATCTTTGCCCGACAGCTGGGAGACCTTTGTCATTACTGTAAGTAACTCTGCTCCCAATGGTGTGTTATCTATGGATAATGTTAAAGACAACATGTTCAATGAAGAGACTAGGAGAAAGTCATCTAGTTCCGATAATAGTCAAGTCTTTGTGACGGAGAATAGAGGAAGGAGCAAGAGTAAAGGTCCCAGTCGAGATCGCGGAAGAAGTGCAAGCCGTTCGAGGACACGATTCAATGGAAGGTGTCATAATTGCAATCTCTATGGCCACATGATGAAGAATTGCAACAAACTAAAGAATAACAAGAAGGATGGGAAAGATGGCTCAACCTACCAAAAGAAGGAGGACACAACCAATACTGCAGCTACCGCTACTGTGTCCAGTCAAGCATGTGAGTTGTTGTCTCTTGACAATGATTGCCTACATGCTGATGAAGATAAAAACATTTCTTGGGTAGTTGATTCTGGAGCATCTTTCCATGCCACGGCGCACTCGGAGTTCTTCACCACATACAAAGCCGGAGACTTTGGGGAAGTGAAGATGGGCAATGATAGCTATTCCAAGATATCCGGAATAGGTGATGTTTTGTTCGAGACTGATTTGGGCAACAAGCTGTTATTGAAAGATGTGAGACATGTTCCTGGTTTACGTCTCAATCTAATGTCAACCGGTGTGCTTGATAAACAAGGGTTCCATCATCATGGGGGAGATCAAAAGTGGAGGCTTACCAAGGGATCGCTAGTCATCGCTAGAGGGAAGTTGTGCTGCACCCTTTACAAGACATATGGGAAGGTTTGCAAAGGAGAGTTGAATGTCGCGGACGATTCTCATCCAAATCTATGGCACAAAAGATTAGGCCACATGAGTGAGAAGGGATTGCAAGTTTTGGCAAAGAAGTCTCTCATTCCCTTTGCCAAAGGTACCTCACTCGACTCTTGTGATTATTGTTTATATGGCAAACAAAATCAAGTCAGTTTTTCTGGTACCTTCACAAGAAAAGAAAAAATATTAGACCTAGTACATTCTGATGTTTGTGGCCCTATGGAAGTTGAATCACTAGGTGGTAATAGATATTTTGTTACCTTTATTGATGATGTTTCACGAAAGGTTTGGGTATATTTGTTGAAATCAAAAGGTCAGGTATTCCAAACCTTCAAGCAATTTCATGTCATGGTGGAGAGGGAGACTGGGAGAGCCCTCAAATGTATCCGCAGCGACAATGGAGGAGAGTACACTTCGAACGAGTTCAGAGATTACTGTTCGAAGTATGGCATTAGGCATGAAAAGACAATTCCTGGCACCCCACAACATAATGGTGTAGCTGAAAGGATGAACCGCACCATTCTGGAGAAGGTCAGGTGCATGCTGAAGACAGCCAATCTATCAAAGCGTTTTTGGGCCGAAGCAGTGTCAGCCGCTTGTTACCTTATCAACCGATCACCAAGTGTACCATTGAACTTTGAGACTCCCGAATGCGTATGGACCGGTAGAAGCGTTTCATATTCACACTTGAAAGTGTTTGGGTGCAAAGCATTTTCACGTGTATCTGACGAGAAAAGATTGAAGATAGATGACAAAGGCACACCGTGCATCTTTCTCGGGTACGGCAATGAAGAAATGGGCTACCGCATGTGGGATCCAAAGACCAACAAGCTATTCAGAAGCAGAAATGTACACTTTTTTGAAGATCAGACCGTGGCAGATCTTGATAAGGAGACAGTTAAAAATGCAGGCCAACTCACCTATGATTCATCACCGCTGCAACAAGAACCCAGTGGCAGAGCTCAAGAGGTTATACATGAAGACGTTCCTGACATGGCTGAAGCAGAAGGTGCTGAGATAGTGTCTGAACCTGAAGACGATGATCAGGACGATCAAATTCAGGGGGAGCCAAGCCAGGAGGAGCAACCGGAGATTTCCCAAGTACCAGTTCGTAAATCAAACAGAGTGCCGAAACCGAATACTAAGTATCCTTCTTCACAGTATATTCTCACGACCAGTGATGGGGATGACCCGCATTCCAGATACATTCTGTTGACTGGTGATGGAGAGCCTGAAAATTTTGAGGAGGCAAAGACTCATGCAGACAATGACAAATGGATGTTGGCAATGAAGTCTGAGATGGAGTCTTTATTGAAGAATGACACCTATGAGTTGGTGGAGCTTCCTAAAGGCAGAAAAGCACTCAAAAATAAGTGGGTGTTCAAGTTGAAGAGGGACGAGAATGAGCAGTTGACAAAGTTCAAGGCTCGCTTGGTTGTCAAGGGTTTTGGGCAGAAGGAAGGAGTCGATTTCGACGAGATATTCTCACCAGTGGTTAAGATGACTTCTATCCGAGTTATTCTGGGCATGGCAGCTAGCATGGATCTTGAGGTGGAGCAGTTGGATGTGAAGACAGCATTTCTGCATGGTGATTTGGAAGAGGAAATTTACATGGAGCAACCAGAAGGTTTTGAAGTTGAGAGAAAAGGACACATGGTTTGTAAGTTGAAGAAAAGCTTGTACGGGCTAAAGCAGGCACCGAGGCAATGGTACAAGAAGTTTGACTCATTCATGTTGGGTCATGGGTACAAGAGAACAGATGCTGATCCATGTGTGTATATCCGGCAGTTCACCGGAGGTAACTTCATCATTTTATTGCTCTATGTTGATGATATGTTGATTGTGGGGCACGATGTTGCTATGATTCACAAGTTGAAGTCAGATTTGTCAAAATCATTTGATATGAAAGACTTAGGTCCAGCTAAGCAGATTTTGGGCATGGAGATCACTCGTGACAGGAAGGCGAAGAAGCTATGGTTGTCACAGGAAAGGTACGTTGAACGAGTGCTTGAGAGGTTCAACATGAAAGAAGCTAAGCCAGTGAACTCACCTCTAGGTAATCAATTCAAGTTAAGCAGAAGTTTATGCCAAACTACACAAGAGGATATGGACAAGATGGCAGGTATTCCCTACTCATCAGCTGTTGGTAGTCTTATGTATGCTATGGTTTGTACTCGACCAGATATAGCACATGCAGTTGGTGTTGTTAGTAGGTATCTCTCTAACCCTGGCAGAGAGCATTGGGAATCAGTCAAGTGGATACTCAGATATTTGAGAGGCACTTCAAAGTTGTGCTTGTGCTTTGGTGGATCGAAACCGATGTTAGAAGGTTTCACGGATGCAGACTTGGCAGGAGACCTTGATGCTAGAAAATCCACTTCTGGATACTTATTCACCTTTTCAGGGGGAGCTGTTTCATGGCAGTCTAAGTTACAAAAATGTGTTGCCTTATCCACCACTGAAGCTGAGTATATTGCTGCAAATGAAGCAGGCAAGGAGATGATTTGGCTGCAGAGGTTCATTCAAGAATTGGGTGTGAAGCAAGAAAGTTATGTGGTACATTGTGGTAGTCAGAGTGCTATTCATTTAAGTAAAAATTCAGTGTACCATCCTCGCACGAAGCACATTGATCTCTGTTATCATTGGATTCGAGATGCAGTATCAAAGAAGCTTTTCCAGTTGAGGAAAATTCACACCAACAAGAACACTTCAGATATGTTGACAAAAGTTGTTACACAACAGAAGTTGGAGTATTGCAGCAAATCCGCTGGAGTGGACTTCAAGTAGAAGTCACGTCGTTTTGACCTAGTTGGCCTAGAGGGGGAGATTGTAAAATATCTAGGCCCAAATTTCAAATATATCTACAAAATGTTATTTGAAGCATTAATGAAGTAAGTGGTTGTAGGTAAGTGGGATCCAAAATGTAGTAGGTGGTTGTAGGTAAGTGGGATCCAAAATGTAGTAGGTGGTTGTAGGTAAGTGGGATCCAAAATGAAGTAAGTGGGTGGGTGAAGCATTAATGAAAGCATTTAGATGGTTCCTCCTTGGCCTATATAAGGAGAGGTCATTTGCTCATTCCATCAATCTCATCCAAGAGAAACATCTTCCTCCAAGTAGAGAGTGAAGAGTGCCCACTCTAAGTTGAGAGTGTTGAGTGTTGTAGTGTTGGTAGCAAAACAAGTGTGAGAGAAAGAGTTTCCTTCAAGTAGTGTTCTTGAAGTTGTGCATCTCTTTGTATCCCTAATTTCATTAGTGGAGGTTCTTGTTGTTGTTGCCCCGTAGACGTAGGCATATTGCCGAACCACGTTATATCCGGTGTTCTCTATTCTTTGCTCTTTTATTTCCTTGCATATTTATCCTTTTTTGTGGGTTGAGTTATTATTTTCATTCTACTATTTTCCGCAACAAATGATTCATTATACATGCATTTAATTGCATTAAACATTCATAACTAATGTATAGCAGAATCTAAAGAATCAAAAATCATAATTGAATGAACTTAGAGCATGATTGTCTGCTCTAATACCAATTGTTAGGTTTTTTGTAACTAGAAACTTTCGAAGATCAAAACAATCATGTTCCTAAGTCACAATCATCAACCTAGATTTTGAACATCAATATTGAAGATGGAAATGAGGCTTACCTAAGAGTGTAGCCATTGTTGAACATCCCTGCAATCAGCACATGACCTGCAAGGCAGATGATGATTTGATGATCTCTCCTCTCAGTTCTTGATGATCCACTTCAGAATACGAGAAGTGCACATTATGATCGATTCACAAGAGGAGAGGGACCAAATCCCCTTTTATATCAAGACTTAGAACTGTCAACCCTATCAATTGGCAGTTCCAATCAATTTTGACAGTTTCATGTTTAAGAAACCATCCCATTTGAATTCAAATACAATGATTTCCTTCTCGTTCAACTAATCCATTGTTTCTTAGATTTGCATCTAAGTCATTGTACTTAGTTCATTCAATCTCAACCATCTAACACTGGATTAATGGTGTTGTATAGTTGTCGTTGGCTCATGTCTAAACTCACTCCACTAATGCTACAATTCACTGTAACTGCCGCTAAATAGTCCGGAGTTCGATTATCATATATATATACCTTGTGTGTAATAATCCCTTTCCAATATAATTTTAATTGGAATTTTCTTTTGATGAGAATTCGGATGGCCTTTGTTGTTGATTTGTAGGTGCTGAAGAGTGAAATCTGATTACAAATGTACCAATTGATTTCTTTCGCCCTGGTCAATTGATTGTTATTCTGCCGAAACTTGGGACGTGGTTTCGCCGATTTCGGACTTCTATAAAGACTACCAAACAAACCCTTAATATTACATTACGGATAAAGGAAACCTCAGAAAAAAAGAGAAAAAAAAAAGGAAGAAAAAAAAGTAGAGATCACCAAATAATCTCTTAGTGAAAAAAAGAAGACCCATAAAAATATTATATGCATTAAGGGGCAAATACAAGCCATTACAACTACTCTTTTAAGTTGTTGATGCAATATATCTTGCATTCTGTCCTGTCAAGTACACCATAACTACAGAAACACTAATGCACTGAAATTGGGAAGCTAAAAAAAATGTGTAACAAGAAAGAAGAAGATAAAAATACCCTCACCCCAAAACCGAGAAAATTTCTCACTCAGCACAATTGCATTGTACACAAAGAATCTGAAAACCCCGATCAACCCCAACTAATAGAGAGAGATCCACCCACTCAAACACTAATCCGCACAAATTAGCTCACACTTGATTTCGCCAGCCCTTGCATCCGGGTTTTCTTTATCCGCCTCTTGAACTTTGGACGAGAGATACCGTTGGGTAGGTTGTATAAAATCAGATTTACGAGTGTATAATGAACAAATCCTCACACATCATCATCGTCTTCACTTACTCACAGAAGGCCAGCCAGCATTGCCCCGGGGTCATTTAATGCTGCAACTGGACTGGTTGGTTGAGCTACTGAAGGTGCTGGTGGCGCTGGTCCAGGTGCACGAGAGGCTGTAGGTATGTTAACTAATTGCTCCTTGATGAACTCCTTCAACCTGCACATCACTTAAGAGGTTAGAGGATTCCATGTTCGGATCTTCTGCGGTTGAAAATTTAAGGTTAGCAATACATACTCAAATGTTAATGCAGGGTCCCCGGAAGCAACTGTCATCCGCAACTGGGTTCTGTCTGCTGGATCAGTTTCTATTCTAACCTGAGAAGCATAAACGAAGAAACCATAGAATCAGTGACCTTTAACAATTCTACAGCACCACCTACTCAGCAAGTTATAGACAATTCATCAATTACTTTTATTTTAACCAATTAAAGTCTTGAAATCCTGGACAAAAACATTTAATATCTTACCAAGCAAAGCATGGCCCGTGTACTTTCTGAGTAAAATGTCGTACTTGCAACAAGGTTATTTGGATTTGGGTCCTAAAATAGAGGATACATTAGTGAAAAAAGTAAATAACTGACTCAAGAAGAAAATTTACAACATAGAAAGGGAACTTACAAGAGCTGGACAAACCATCAACCGGAAACTATTGAGTAGATTTTCCATGTCTATAAGTGGCATTGGTTTGACACCTCGAATCTGCATGGTTTACTGGATAATATCACCACATTGCCAAAAATAGTAGCTAAAAAAGGTTAACAATTTAACCTCAAGCTGAGATTGGTAATAAGCTGACTGAACCATACAAATATTGACGACAAACTAATTAGCATGTGTTTCCTACTCTGATTAGGTAACAGTTAAAAAGTCTATATCCTGCTTTGCAGTAGATTATACAAAATAAAACTAACATGACTTTCCCATCAGAGTTAACAACTAGTGGAAATTTTCAATCACTTGATAGAAGACACTGGTTCAATCACTTGATAGAAGACACTAGTTCAATCAATTGATAGAAGACACTACTTTAAGTACAAAAGTAATTGCCTAAATTATTCAATAAATTAGCAAAACTAGAAATTCACTTTGTCAATATAAATGGTTATCAATCATTTATAACCATAAACGGAATTTTGTCCACCAAAAATAAAGCAGAGTATTATTTTAACACACATACCACTTCTTGAAGCTTCAGAGGTGGTCCTGAGAGTGATCTCCACTGGGGAAAGAACTCTTCAGCTGAGACTGGAATAGGCTGAAGAAATTTATTCAAGCCAGCTGGGAGGCGGAGCTTGACATTAACCTATGAAAGCGTTACTATAAGTACATAAAGACACAAATACAACCTATGTTCCGCTTCATTGGCCACTAAAAACCACAGGAAATCTGAGAGTTAAGTACCATGCTGTTACCAAACTTGTAAGAGAAGTCAAGAACTGCTACATCCCTGCTAGGACGGACATTCACTACTTCAAGTGGGCATTGAACCTACACAATCAAAAAAGTAGAAATACACAGAAAGCTAACAAATATGAGATAGGGGTAATTTTAAGTTTCATCAACAATAACAGCTAAATTACAAGAATAACAATTAATACCTGAGCCCTGGGAGGAATGGTGTCCGGTACTAGTGAGAGCTCTATTTTTAAATGAGAGGGAGGCAATATTATAGCTTGAACTGAGACAAGTGGTGAAGTGTTTTTATTTCCCAAGAAAAGAACAATGCATCCTTGATGTAGCCGCCAGTCTGCTTTAATTCCAATCTGCAATATCATCACATGAATGACATTCTAAGGCAAAGTTGAATCTTTTTTACAACCTCTCTCAAAAAAAAGTAGAAACTACCTAATTTTTTAGAAAAAAAAAAAACGTGAAATATGTATATTAATTTGGGGAAAAACCTGAATATTAGGATCTTCATATAGAACACCACTATCTTTCAAACAGAGAGCGAGAAATCTTTCAGCAGTATTTCCAATTGGCTGCATTAAAATTATATAATTTGTTACATGTATTAGAAAATAAGTATAATTCACAAAACAAGTATCACAAGCAACTAAAATTTAGCCAATCGCTAGCTTATTAGAAAATATTTAGCAACTCACAAAACACCATATACTGGTTAACCAGTATAAAACCGCAAACTTCGATGGACAGTCCAATTTACAATGCAGAATGCAATGCATTGAGCATATTTAGGTTCCACCAATAGAAAACACCCTGCAATGGATGGGGACAACTGTAGAAAGTACCTGAACAGAATTTTTCTCCTCACCAACAGGCACTATGGCTGCAGCATCCACTGCATTTGGATCAGTGCCTAATCCAGGGTTTACATTCTGCTGCGACTGACCAGCAATACTGGGAGAGCCTTCAATAGCCAGGGTACCCAAGATATCACCAAGGAGATCTTCTGACTGAGGCTGAGGATCAACTTTATTTAAAGTTCCATTTTCCTCAGACAACCCTCGCTCGGTTGAATTGTGATCCTGTAGAAATAACCAAACATGCATCTATCTTCAATCAAAACAATAATCTTTATATTTGCAACTAAATTTTGCAAACCTACTTACCACATTACTGCTCTGGCCAGGCATCTTCACAAGACCGAGCTGGTTGACAGGTGGAGCTCCACTAGCAGGGCGTTGGTCGGAGAGAACCAAAGCACTAGATGTCTGCTGCTGCGCCCGCAACTTGATAGCACTTTGTTCTGCTGTATCGACCTCTGTATCTTCGGCCTTCTTGATCAGTGAAGACTACATATTAAACAAAACAAAAATTAAAGTTAATTTCAATAATTTCCAAGAAATCCTGTTTTGAATAGCTTATCTTCTGAATGAAAGTGGAAAACAAACGTACCTGGCGCTCAGGAAATTTAGGCATTTCAGCTAATATGTCCACAAGAGATGCACCTCTCCTACTTAAGGCAAGGTATTCAGCAGCTCGTTGTTGTATCTCAACATCAATACAACTTTCATATCTAGAAGAAAGAAATCATGAGCTACAGCATAGAATTTCAGAAAGAAAAAAAAGAAAAAAAAATGATTCGCAAAAGCAAAAGTGAAAAGGGCAATCTTACTTGTTGAATATTGCCCAAATCTGATTCTGTAGGTCTTGGTCTGGAGGTTGAGTGTGCATAAAGATTTTAGCATAGGTTGAAAGAAGAATGGGAATAGTAGAGGTCCTACAAATATATCATATAATCCATAAAATGTATGCTGGAATGGTAACTAAATTTAAGAGAAAGAAACAGAGCAAAGTTTAAAAGCCCTTACGATACAGCCGGAAGCTTTTCATGTATGACATTAAATAATTCCTTTGGACTACACCCAGGCCGTCTAGCTAAAAGGTGGCCAAATTCTCCAATGATATATGCACTGACCTGTCAGAGGTGTATTGATTCCAAACAAATTAAGACATTAATTTTATTTAGATGGTAATTCTTGATAGAAAAATAGAGACTAAGGTGAGTTGAAATTGAAATGATACCAAATACATGATCCCAAGACACCGCAATCTTGAACTAAACATAATGAGAATCAGCATTAAGCATTCCGATCTTACAGTTCTCAGCCTCCTTATCTTTATATTTTTTTTTATAAGACACCATAATTTTATTTAGTCAAAGAAGTCAAAAGTACAATAACAAGTGGATACGTAGTCACCATACTTTAATCAAGGCCATGTCTAGCTGATATGACAGATACCAAAGGGATCTCGATAGAAATTTCTTAGCAAAGCCATTTCAAACCTCCATATGTAAGCTAATAAACAAGCACACTATATATGGGCAATGGGATCTCATGAAAATAATTACTCATGTCAGGAAATATTCTCTCTCCTAACTCTGAACTTGGGTCATTGTGATTATGGCCAGAACGAGTGGTCTAGATTCATAGTCTGACAAACATAAGTCTTGCTGGTATTACCCTATTTATAAAAAAATTCTCTCGCTAATTTCGCATACAATATTCTCTTTTAGATTTAGATAAAGCTTGCATGGTAAAAGAAATCAAAGTTAATACATACCTTAACCATCGTCTCATGTATAGCAGGTTTACCAAGATAATCTCTGGCTTTTGCTGCTGCATAAGGCTGATCAAGTGCATAAAATTTCAGCCAAATGATAACTAAAAAATGAACATATCCATTAAGAAAAAGCACCAGAGCTCTCTGACCTGTAAGTCTTCATTATTTGTAACAAATTGCACAACACGAAACCATATATCATCACTAACAAAATCTCCCGCCTTGTCAATTAATTGAAGAATCACATCTACGTACCTGTACAGTAAAATTATCATAAAAGATTAGACAGAAAATGCGCACAATTAATGATAGATTACCAACTTCTAATTACAGTTTACAAGAAGATGGCACCGATATCAAAACAATTTCCTAGAAAGATCCTAAAGATAAGTAATAGAACTAACCACCAAATCAATTCACTCAAATAAAACCCACGAGTCAAAAAAAGCTAAAACTAACTTTCACATATATTATGAAAAAATATCAAGTAAATCAAGAAGGCATTCACCTTACTAAACCAAAAAAAAAAAGTCGGATAAACTAATATGTTTCTGTTTTCCCATTTAATTGCATCTTAGATAAACCTACTAGACCTTGATGGAAATAGAAAATGTAAATTTAAAGCACATGAATCAAAGATTTTTCAATGCAGAAACTGAAATAAAAGAATATCTCCAGAAAATATAAGCAAGACTAAACATTTCCAAAATTTCCTAAAAATCACTCTTGTATTTTCCAACGAACATATACCTTAGACCAAAAAAGAAAGAAAAATACTACGTATATTGTACAACTTTAAAAGCAAATGTATTAAAACAGGAGGCCACCCAGGGAAAGGACCATTTTAATTTATAAGGGACCCATCAAATTGAGTAAAGTAAAACAAAATCGATGGATATAAACAAGTATAGCATTGCAGAAGAAAAAAGGTAGAGTGTGAAAATCACTTTAAAAAATGAGAAGAATAAAGAACAGAACAGATCAATTCTTACCATGAAAGATCAGGCGCAAACTTTTCCGCAAGAATGGCAGCCTTGAGTGACAATTCCTCGCGCATTGCAAAGTCTGCTGTGCTAAGATACTGAAAAGCAGATGAAATTCAGAGAAAAATAAATGTGTTATAACAATAGACTATCTACCAAAATCACATACGACCAATTAGTACACTGATGTACCTGCAATAGTTCTTCGACTATGTCCTTCGCATTTGAAACATCACACATACCATAAAGCAAGTCAAGAGCACGCCTACGAATACTGAGGATATAATTTGATGTCAGTAAGCCAAAATGGTTTTAGGTATAAAAAAGAAGCACAGAAGAGTGAGTACCAAAAGAAATTTCTTCATTAGGAAAATTAGCTCCAGAAAACACTTGCCAAGAAATTTTTATAAAAATATAAAATTGCTATAAAAAGAAAGTTGCATGGTGATTAATATGGGTCACAGAAATGTGCAATGCATGAATAAATAATGAAAGTGAATATAATACTACAGAGTAAGCATAATGCAATAATCAAAGAACAGATTGAATGCAAGAAGAGATGAAAAAACAAAAATCTTGTCGATAAGGTATCGTACACAACCAAAATTAGGCACGGAGAAACTTGGAATAAGACCAAATAGACCTAAGTAGCAGTATTGCTAAAAGATAAAATTGCTATGAATGAGAAACTAAACAAAGGTGCTTCTCATCTCGATTTCTTAAGATATTGTTTCTTATAGGAAAAAAAATCCAGATATCTAACATGTTCAGCACGTAACCTAGTAGATAACAATTGCTAACCTGATGTCTGGATCCTTCAATGAGGTGATGATCTGCGCCTGATGTCTCTTGATGATATCTTGAACATCAGTGACCATCAACATACGGGACATATTTTCCTACACAAGAAATGTGACATCAAATCATGCATATATAAGCAGCAGCAAATTTACCCTTCCATGCTTGGACATAGTTTTATTTGTTTGTTTCACTCACAAGTTTTGTTAAAATGAATTTACTGAACTCCATGGTTTATTTATCTATGGATCCTTTTTTAATAAGTATCAAGCAGACAGAAGTGTTTCACCACTTACCAAACCAAGATATCGAATATTTGGTTCTCGGACAGCAATAAATTTTCCAAGAAGTGCAACACACTGAGACATCATCTCCTTTTCAGCATCAAGATGCATAACCTAACATTGGGTAATGATAACAGAAAATACATCAAGAATAGCCTTTAAAAAGTAATAGATGAGACATTTATGTGTGTAGCGCACTGAAAAAAAAAAAGAAGTTTCAAAGATTCTCTAGTAATGAAACTTTTCCATATTGGTTTAATTAGAAGTTTCATAACCTCAGATGACTGCACAAACCAAGATTACTACAATTAGAAAGTAGGAATTAACCTTTAAAGAAGGGGGGCGGATGGATAATCCAGAGCATACCACTAAAAACTTATACATTTTTTAAACTAATATGATCCAAGCATATACATGCATGGAATGTTCGCAAACATGCAGAAAGACAAAAAATTTGCTGCTCGAACTTGCAGGCAAATTATACATGAATCAATGAAAGCCACTGCAGACAGAAATTCCAAAAGAATTAAAAGTTGTCAAAGTAGGGAATCCTATATGCATCTATAACAGTCTGCAAGCAAAAATTAAAAGAAAATTATAAGTTCCATAAATGGCGTTTAAATACCATGATCATTCATAAAAGCTACTAGAGAAAGCTTACAAGAGCAAGGGCTTCAAAGAGAACAGCATGCGATGCATTGTTCTTATTAACATTTTTCACAACATCAGTACCCATCAAAATCCGCTGTAAGACCTGAAATCACCAGTATAAGGCTAAACAAAAGCGGAAAACATAACAGCCAACTGGTACTAGGTTTTGATAGAAGATGAACCTCAAACAATGATCTTCTGGTATTTGGATCTTCAACGGTTGGAAAATACTGAAGAGCCCTCATTGTCTTGACCTGCCCCAACAAAAAATTAATAAGCATAACACAAACTTGTCTATATACACCAAAAACTACAAGTTACTACATTTGTTACATCCCAGCGGAAAAGAAAACAAATTAGAATAGTATATATAACAAACCTGAAGCCAGGGAGATGGGATACCATAGTAGGTGTATTCTTGTGGAATATCCTGGTTCCTAGCGAGCCGTTCTAATGTTTTAACGCATTTTGGAAGACAACTCCAGTAAGAATCATGGTGGTTTGATACGAGGGCAACAAGGAGGCTCATGGATGATGTCAAAACACCAAGATCACGTTCATCTAAAAGTTGAGCCATCCGGTCAGCCCTAAAATAAATGGAAAATGAGAGACCCATCAATAAGCACAGAAGGCATTAGTATTTAAAAACAGAATGCATCCTCTAGTGAAGAAAATAACACATACATACCAGCCATCTACATTGACAACATCAGGATTTTTCCTATACAAGCGCAATAAACACAGTGCAGCTTTTTTTCTCACTAGTGGTCTGTAGCTGCTGGAAATCTAAACAACAGAAATATAAAAATTAAAAAATAGAACTTTGTCAACAACATCATTTTCTATCAACTTCAGCCAAACATCAAAGATGCATTGCCCTTACAAGTAACTTTTGAACATCAGGTGCTAATGATTCTGCAAATTCTCTCCCACCAATATTCCCAACCTACAGAGTGAAAAAAATATATATATGATTGGTAAATTAGGCTTAGTATATAGAGCACTAAATTTTTTCTAAAAAGAAATAAACACAAAAGAATATTCAAGCAAAACACAATGCAGCATGGAAGCAACAACAAAAAGAAGAAACAAATTAACCGAAGAAAACATTCAAGATATCCCCGTTAGATCAAGCCACAATATTATTAAGGTAACCTATTTAACATTGACGTAACGGATAATCATATCATCATTACTACATACAATTTCAAAATAAAATTGAAGAGTAGGTTATGAAAACGGAACAGAATTTTCAGTGGCCATACCATAGTCAAAGCCAAACATTGGAAAGTCTCATTACGACCAATAATGTCATTCCGCACGGTATTTATCGCTAATCTCAGAAAATCATGGTTCTCATTGAGTAAACATGATGTCACAATGTAGCCAACCTGCAATCATTTTTAGCAAAATTGAAAAGTCAATTGAAATGGGAGATCAACTTCTCTTTTTTCTGAATACTGAATATAAAGAAATGAAATGGAATTATAAGTATAGTTTACAACCATTCAGAATAAATCACAAATGAGAAGAAAAATGTGCATTTTTTTTCCTTTCCAATATATTATAGAATGGACATGGAAAAGTACCATATAAAAACTTTACTTTAGAAGTACAAAAAAGAAAATAACAAAACGATGATTGAGCGCTGCCGTGTTTAAAAAATCCAATGCGATCTCAATTCATACACTAAGTCTACTTGGAATCTGAATGAAGAATGACAACCATAAGATGTAGAAGTCTCTCAATGTTTCCATCAGTAAATACATAGGAGAAAAAATGATAGAGGCCAGATTTACTTCCTAGAGTATCAAGCTAATTGTCCATACAGGCAAGGGAAATGGAAGAAGAACAAAGTTACTAGTCATTCTAAGATTGATATGTAAAGAAGATATCACCTGCTTCTCGGGATACTTAGGCGCAGATATTAGAGAGACCGCTTCCATGTGCCCAAAATCAACATCATAACCCAGCATGTAAATGTAAAGCATTTTCCAAACATATTTCTTCTTTTCATAATGTGACAAACCCTGTTGATGAAAAACAAAAAAGAAAACAAAAAATTCATTAAACCAGTCAACCTTTTCTTTAGCTAAATAGCGAGCAAGCAATAACAACTAAGGTTAGTGTAAGCAAATAGGCCTCAACCAACTAAATAATATCAGCATTTGAGTCAGAAATGTTGTGTAAACCTAATTCCTCAACTCTGGAGATACTAAAGCCCATAATACCCAAAAGGCACTTACTCCCTAAAATATTCACCTCACACCCATTAAAGTATCAAATATCATCCTTCTTCCTCTAACCAAATTACCAAAAAAGAAAAAGGTCTCCAGACAAAATCTCCATTAAACTTCACCCATCTTCCTCCAGCCAAAAAATTGTGAATTTCACAAAAAGATAATGTACAGGAAGCTAGAAAACCGACACCAGCAGCAGCTAATAGAAAACATCATTGGTATTAGCTAACAAGACGCCATACACAATACTTGTACCCCCAACTCAAACTAATAATTTTAACATTCAAAGATGAAAAAATTGTGACAAAGTTTCCTGAGATCAAAATGAATCAATTAATATAAGTGCACATGTTTGCAGACCGAACCCGAAATTCACATGTGGCACAACATTCTCTGATATGATGCAAACACATAAGACCAACCGACCCCAAAATTCACATGTAGCACAACATTCTCTAATATGATGCAAAACACATAACACCAATACTAGTACAGCGATCAATTGTTTGACATCTGATGATTGAAGTTGCGAATTTTACAGTCCAAGAATATATCATTAAATCATATGAGAAACTAAACTGCTCGCTAAAGTTGCTCGCTGACGTAACAAAATACTAACCCTGCCAGGTTGGTTTGATCACTTGGGTGGTTATGACACATGAGTCATATATAATGTTTGTGAACAAATTTTAAACGGACAACAACAAATCACCACTCTCCAACTTTAGCTAATATCCAACAAGGATTTAACAGATAACCGAACAAGAAAGAAAAAAACCATAAATGCCCCCATTGTAATTTAACTCCTACAACAAACTAATGACAAAAAACACTGATACATTTTAGGTGAAGGAATTCCACATTCAAATTTGTAAAAAGTGTCAAACCTGTCCCCATCTGTTCCCCAATCTCTCTAGCCACAGACTAGGATTCACTTCCCACCTAAGTTCAATATTTTAAAAACTATCAGTAGCACACAGAGCTAATTAAGCCTTAACTCAAGTTTCATCAGATTCAATTATATTCATCTAAAGCAAAACAAGTGAAAGTGAACTCCTATGAACATTTCATACCTATCATTTGAAGTCCACGAACTGCCAACTGAACTAACATGCCCAATTCATTGAGCTAGTAATATTAAAACCTAGAGTATTTGATGTTTATAATAGCAAGGAATATGCATTACAAATTCCATCCCCTCAATAGTGAGTCCACAGAATAGCCATTTCAAAATAAGCTAGAAATCCAGAAAGACTAATGCTGATGCCACCATACTCTATGGAAATAATATAATTAGAAAGCCAGCTTAAGCTAACTTCAAATTTCGCTTACAAATACTGGGACAAACCCAAAATTGCAAAACTTACAAGTTTCCTTCTATTTCTCAGACTATCTCAGCAGCGAACCAAACACCCCGAAAACCCCAAATCCCCAATTTAAGCAATGAAGCAATTCCACCATGTTATAGATCAAAAAATTCACTTATCTCCCACACGCCCCAATCTAACAAAAATCAATTTGCGACATAACAAGAACGAAGGAAATTCGAAACCCTAACATTATGACAAACCTTTTCGTTTTTGAAGCGTGTACGGACATTCCCCAGCTCCTTATCGACCCGGAGCCTCTCCTGCTCTTTGTTTTGGCAATTCCGAATGTCGCTGATGAAAACAGAGAGACCTCGCATGCCTGACAAAGCCATGACCGCTCAGATCCAGACCTAGCGAGACAGAGAGAGAGAGAGAAAGAGAGAGGCCACTCCTCAGCTCCCCAAAATCCGCCAAGATCCTTGTGGGGTTGTATTGGATCTACAGTGTAGCAGAAATTGAACACCCAGTTCGCGAAGATCAGCAGCTCCAATTGCAAAACCGATCAAACAAACACGACCTTTGATCTAAATATGCTCTTTGTTAGGGAGAGTGCAGGAAGGTGGACTGAGAGGAAATTCGAGAACCAAATAAAAATAGCCGTCGGTCGGTCAGTCAGTGCTGGAGGAAAGACGACTTTTATTCACCATACCCCAATTCTTTTTTTCTTTTTTTCAACACCATCCCCCAATTCAGAATCATTTCATTTCTTCACAATTTTCCACCTATTTCTTTCTCCTTCAATTTTCCTTTTTAAAAATTTGTCTTCCTCAATCCTCAGACAGAGAGGCAAATTCTAATCATCCTGTTTATTAAAATACTTGGTTAATATTAATTTAATTTAATTTGAGCTTTGGGTCTTTGATTTTTTTATTTTTTTATTTATTTACTTTTTACCCAGTACCCAATAATGCATGTGATTCTTCTTGGGGCCATGCAATTGCAAGGAGTGATTTTAACTTTCGAATTCTTTTTATTGGGTATATTCTTCAAATCTGACTTTTCGACATGGGTTTTTCTAATTATGGATCGAAGAGGATTAAGGATCTACTAAACTTTGATATAGATCAATTTTCTATAGGATCTTAAATTTTAAATCCATCAATTTTCTAAAATTAATCTGATTCTACTGCTGTTTAACGTTACAGGTGTATTGCTGACAAGGCTGACCTGGCTTTCTTTATACTTGCTAGTTACCAATGACCACCGCCCACATGGAATAACTAGAGAACGGGTATAAAATTTAAATTAAATTGATTATATTTAGTAATTATATTAACGTGATAATTAATAAATAATTTAAGGTAAATATAAAATAATTTAATTTATTAAAATAACATTATTTATTCATTGGAATATCAATATACATCAATATAATTACTAAATATGCTCAATTTAATGTATCTAAATAATACTACTCAATTCAAAAACAATTATATTTTTTTGTTTTTTAAAAAAAAAAATACTTGCAATCTTTCCAAAAACGCTTTAAGAAAAAAAAAAGTCAAATTTTTTTAAATTCACGAAAAACTAAAGCAGCATCACATTCTCTCACCTAAATTTTGATCTAATTTAAAAGGCAGTTGAATACAGCACAAGTTTCATTAAAAGAATTCTCAAAAAATGTAGGATAGTTCCAATAGCAAGCTCAATAAACTATGCCACTTAGTGCTATGAACTATAATTCCCTTCCCTTGTATCTGTATCATTGTATAAAAAATGTCATCGTCCTAATAAAATTCACCTGGTTTTAGGTAGGATAGTTGCAGAATCAAACTCAATACAATAAATATCAAACTCGCAGACAAAATTTAAATTAAGAAAGGAAGAACCTATTGTTTTTGACATTGGAAAACTACAGCACTCCACTCAATCTAAATTAAAAAAGGAAGAACCTACTGTTTTTGACATTTGAAAACTACTGCACTCCACTCAATCTAGCCCAATCTACGAATTGCATACCACCATAGATGTTGTTGGCGAATCGTACACCTACGGTGAATGCCATTGCAACAGGTGGGACACGCTTTGCCAGAGGTGATGCTTCAACCAGCCCTTCCAGGCCATTGATAATCTGATAACGAGTGTTGGAGGAAACAGCTAGGAAAACACCTGATTAAGAGAACAAAGCAATTAGGCTACAGATCAATAAGATTCCATTTACTGAGGTGAAAAAAGAAAAGGAATTTGGCACAGATTGTCACAGGAAAACGAGGAACTAATTTTAGTAGCATTTATCAAATATTGTTTATGCATATCTAGTATTTTAAACACTATTCCGTAATTTCACAACTAAGAAAGGGAGCTGCTTGCGTTCCAGATAGACAATAGTAAAGAGTTAAATCACTATGATGTTTATAGTTATAAATGAATATGATGAGGAAACTAATTAAAATCCGAACAAGAGAGCAGGACCTACCCCAAAGAGCAGCACTTTTAATAAGAGGAGGTACGGGTACATCCTCGTCTGACTTCTTTATGCTCCTGATGACATAAGAATAAGAGAGTGAGATTTTATTAAATTGAAAAAGAGAACAGTTTATTTGTATTCCTTTGTTTTATGTAGGAGGGGGATGGGGAGAGAAGAAGACGATAGAAACTGCCTACCCTATGATATATTATTTGATATGGCTAAAAGCACTCAATTCAGATTGCCAGTAACAATTAAGAAAGCAAAAGAAATAGGAAAAATATTCAGAATTTCATGGCAGTGCACACGGAAAATTAAAAGTGGAGGATATTATGATGACTTATGCTTCAGAAACAAATTTTCTGTCCAACAGCTTGGTAGGCCACGTGGTGAGTGTTTGACTAATGAACGTCATGGTACAATGTGCATTCAGACATGATTCTAGTGGAAGGTTCATTCAATGCTTCTCAAGATATGAATCTGTGGACCTATATTTAACCACCCCACTTTAAAATGCCATACATATCTTTTCTTCCAATTGAAAAATAAACAATTTTTATTTTCTGGTCAACCTAGAAAGGTGGCAGATGAGCCTCCTCAATAGAATGTAAAAGAAAATGTAGTTCTCAGGGATCTCAAATGATTCAATATTCAAGGGAAGAATGAAAATCCCATTAAATCTCACATATAGTTTTTCCAGTTTCTTATGAGTATACTACCAAAACTTAAGAGACACATTTAGTCACTGATACCCAAGCAAAAACAATTGAGCTCTGACCAAAATATATATATATATATATATATATATGTATATATGGAAATAATAGAGGTAAAAGGCATACCTTTTAGCATTCATGATCAAATTTGCAATTCCTTGTCCAATAAGACCACATACAAACCCAACTGATCCATACAACACACCCTGGATCAACATGTTCAATAAATTATATAAGTAAACCACAACTATAACCTGAATTTGCATCTAAGAACTAAGAATGGTGCAGGAAAATGGTACAGCCACCTATGTTTCAGAGAGAAACATGAAAGACGATTAAATTTAAAAAATAAAAAATAAAAACTGTTAAAAACTCCATCCTGCCATCCATCCTTGATGAGGAATGTGTCTTCAATATTGAAGGCAATAAATAGTCATATGTTACTTACAAGAACGATTGAAACAGAATTAGTAATATAATGTACCTTATAGAAGTATGTGGCTATTCTCTGCTTCCCTGAGAATTTACATCCTGGTCTTTCAGCTTCAAAGACACTGCATAAGAGGAATAGTGTGCAGTGTGTTAATAATAGAAGATCATATAGCACATCACAGAAGAATTCTAGGACTGGTTGATTTGAAGTCAACTTTAAGAGATGAGAAGATCATAGGATAAAATATGAGGTCCCAAAAAGGTAACCCTGAGTCCCTCTCCCACAATTGGAAAAGAGGCTGCATGTCAGTCCTTGTGCTTCATCCTTTTCTGTTGCTCCACATGGGGACCAGAAAATTTTTGGAAGCCTACCACAAGAGTACATAAGGAAGAATGATGAGAGCTTTCGTCAATGACCAGATACACTAAGCCCTCTTTCATGTTATACCTAGCGCAAGTTCAAGACTGACGACAAACTCTTTCTTATTGAAGTCTAAGCATCCCAAAGAAAACAACTTCAGTATTAAAATTGCACTGAATCTTTATTGTAGTAAACTATGCAATGACGGAGCAGCCAAACAGGTCCTGTTTCCACATTTGCACAGTGGAAAACATGTAGCCCAAAACAAGATAAAACATCATGCTATTGGAGTGGAATCTGTATGATGCATATAATGATGATCATGACCAGCCAATCCATAAAACCCCATGCAAGGGAGAAACCATAAGGAAACCATATTATGTGGTCGACCAAATGGGATATGACAGCGAAACTAATATCAAGTAGAAAAAGAAATGAACACAGAGAACAGATGAATACAGGTAGTGAAAGAGAAATAAATTTAATGAGGAAGAAGGGTTCTTCTCCCCATGAAGTCAGCACAAAGTCTTCCTTACCACTTCAAGTAGAAATATACTCCGTAAAACAAGAGCAGATGCATACGATGGACTACAATCAGGGCAAAACAAAAAATTATGACTAGTGGGGCTCTTGCCACATGGAATTTACGCACATTAACCATAGACATAATCTCAGATAATGTTCAGAGGAATTAGTTCCTAAAATGCTTCCTTGCAAGGCTAACCTGCTAGGAAGAGCCGCGCAAGCCTGTTGCAACCGCCCAAATAAGCCTGCTGAATATACTGATGGCTTTCCAATTCGAGCAAATGGTGCCAACATGCCAACCAAAGCAATGTCCACAACTATTCCAACCAAAAGATCAGCAGCATACAACTCAAACTCGTTCCAGAAATCCTTTCCCCTTTTCTGAACTTCTGCAAATGTTGCACAACAAGAATCTATAACTATCTGCATTACAGTAAAAGACGAGCAAGAGGAGTTTCTTCAGTATTCAACAGCATCAACCACCGTAAAAATTATGGTTTCAATGCAAGGTATTATGAATACAGAGCTATAATAACAGCAATGTGCCACGAGACTTTTTCTTTAAATGAACCCACTCAAAACAACATTAACCAAAAAGGAAGAATTGTGAAAACTAACCTCTGTCCCAACTTTAAAGAGAAAGGAAGGATCAGCCAGCATGCGATTTCGTAGCATAGAGCAGTACTTCATTAAAAAGCCCAGTGGCCAAACTGATCCCTGAAATTCAAATAAGCCTCTTATAAAGATCATATTTTTCAATTGAAAGGAAGACCAAATGGAGCAAAAAATTTAACCTGCAAATCCAAGTAGCGGTGAAGAAACACTTCTCGAAGCCCAGTAGTCTTAGCAGCCTCAACCATGTCCAGAGGAAGGCTCACTCCCCGAGCTTCACTCTCCTTCATCACTTGACCAAACTTCAACAATTTCCCAAACTCCTCTCCCTCACCTTCCTCCTCTTTATCACCACCATCTCCTCCTCCTCCACCACCAAATGAATCTCCACCATCACCACCGTCATTGCCCCCACCGAAGCCTTCGATTACCGGCTCAGAAACTCTAGCTTCTGCCTCCTTGATAATGCCATTGCGATCCACAACGGGGGTCTTCTCTGATCCCGCACATTTGAGAGAGAAACGACGGTTGCGACCCGGGGAATGGCATGAAGTCACGAGCTTTAAGGACACCGTGAGTTCGAAAAAGGGCTTAGGGTTTTTGGGGCATTGCAGGGGAACTCTAACTTCGGGGGTGACGCTGGATACGACGGCGTTTGGGAGGTGGGAATGCCATGGTGGTGCACTAACCGACATTGTTTGTGACGACGCGAACGAAGAAGTCCCAAATATAGTTTTGAGTGAAATAATTGTAATTACATAGGGTCACTGTTCAGACCCGGGAAATAGAGTGCGTGGCAAAAAGTGTTTGGTGAGATGGTAGATTAAAATATTGAACGTCGCCTGAGAGATTCGAACTCTCGCGGGGAAACCCCATGTACTTAGCAGGCACACGCCTTAACCACTCGGCCAAAGCGACAATCGATGGTTGTTTAGTACTACTAATTGTATTTACTAAAGTGTATGATTGGGTTCTCTGAACAAACCAAGGGAGTAAGAATTTTTTTTTTTTTTTTTTGCCCTTTTCCTGATCAAAGGTGTAAGTTGGATTAGTCGAGGGGAGTTGGGTCGTGACAAGCAACGTCTAGGAAGTCACCCCAAGTTCAAACTGCTTCCACCTGGAAGATGTCATATCTCTAGGCTCACAACCTCAAGATTTGCAGAGCTAAACTCCGAACATTTAAACGCTAACCATATCCGAGTATGGTTGGCAGTGGAAAAACAATTCACAAAATCAAGAAAACTCATTTAACACAATCCTTGACTCAAAACTAGATCAAAACACTTTCAAAACTCGGTCTGAGCCCAAAGCACCATTTTCTACAAAATACCGTAAAATAACCATGTCCAGAGTTAATCATAAATCCAGAAAATCATCAAATAATCATTTAGAAATCATATTCAAATCATTGCAACATAAATCATGTAATAAAACAATTTAAATATTTAAATATGCATGCATCGTAATTTATAAAAACAAAGTTCACTCAAACACCATCCTCGCAGCTCAATCTTGAACTGAACGTCCCTCTGTAATACAAGGAGTTGTACCGCTTGTCATAAATCGGCATCAAGGGTCACTAATATCTCAAATAGTCTTACATTTAAATCCCTTAATTTTTGGGATTAAATACAAATTAAAAACATAAACATAACGCTTTGGACACATGAAACTACCCCAAAATGATTGATGATCGACTTGAAACTTGTACCAATGTGACAAGACCCATCCTGATTATCCTTCGATAGTCGTGAATGATTCTGCTCTCATCTGACAATAACTCTAAAGTACCAAAAGTAACCATACATATATACGTATACAAAACAACAAACGACAAACATTGTCAGATACGGGATAGTTAAGTTTTATAGGACCGTTGACATTACAAGTTTGACTAGTCAACAGGTTCACAGAGCATAGATAATATTACAAGTAGGGATCAAACTCCTACTCTGTACGGTGTCTGAGTGCGCAACGGCCTACTTATTCCTTTGCCTCGTTACTAGCCCCTATACATGTGCATTGGCCTGGAGGGTAAATAAAACATCAAAGGTGTGAGTGGACAAAAATAAACATCGATAAATACATTTGAGGAAAATCAATCATACCCTCCAGTTTTGTAAACATGCATGCATATCATAAAACATGAGTAATAATGAGAAATCAATCAAGTATGAACAGTGGACCGATAAAATCAAAGCATGTTTTTCTATGGTCCATAAAACTCATGTTCATCAAATCAGTTCATGATATAAAGTATCTGGACACAAATATCAATAAATCGCAAATATCACCAATCCTCAATATCCAAGTAACTGTCACGATATCAATGCAACGCGTGAAAACTCGGGAGTCTCACGTCCGAGTACATCCCCAGGATCTACGACGTCTAGGGTGATATCATCTCCAGGATCTACGACGTCTGGAGGATATCATCATAATCTCACACTCCTGAGATTGAGCCTCTGTAATGACTCATCCCTGAATTCGGGATTAGGTTAGAAACTAATCATGATTAATGAGGGTTAATCGGTGGTTAGTGGGGTGGAATCGGACGAACGATGCAACTGACCGTTTTGCCCCTAATCGTGGGCAAAACGTTGACTTTTTATTCAGACGGTCAAATGGACTTTGACCGGTGATCGTGACGTAGTTTGGGACGTCACGAGATCATAGACAGGTGGCACGTTCGATTCCGACGTTCGAGGTGTTAGTTATGACGTTCGGAAGCCCAAGGGCATTATCGTAATTTGGACGAAATTAGGGAAAATGTTGACTTTTTGATCGGGAGGTCCGATGGCCGAGGACCGAGGACCGTTAGGTTCGTCTCGAAGCCCTGAGTACAACGACAGGCGGCACGCGTCAAACGGACATCGGGTGACCAAGTTACGGGTCACGGATGGTGAGGAGCATTTTGGTAATTTCCCAAGTGAGGGTCTGAGTGCCCATGTCGTGAGTGACCTATTCCATTGATTTGTGTAAGCCTAATCTACAATTGTTTAATCAATTAGTGGTCTTGGGGATAGAAGTTTAATCTGCAAAGGCCAAGGGAGAGTGTGATGTTGGGGAAATGGGGGATTGAACGGTGCGGAAGTTGGTTTTTTTTAGGATGCACAGAGACCGTGCGGGTGAGTGTTCAGAGTGTGTGAGAGCTGGTGGGAAATTGAAGCCACGAGTGAGTTGTTTAGTGCCTTGAGAGGAGCAGTGCACGACGAGCAATGGTGAGGCTGGGGAGCAAGTGCTGCTGGTGCGTCTGAAAATGGGAAGAAAACAGAGGCTGCTTCCCACGCTAGTTCGATCTCCCAAGACCAATTTGAGGGGAGATGCGCACTGAAACGGAGGGATTGTGAGAGGACTGAGACAGTGGGAGAGCGCGGGGCTGTTTCAGTTTGTGAGCATGGGTCAATTGGAACTGGAACTGGGCTGCGGTCTGGGAATGGAAAACAGAGGACTGACCACCAGTCGAGAGTGATCGACCTCCCCAATGGTCTGTTGAGAGTTGGAAACATTTCTGAAAGGATGTGGGGAGGATGGAGAGACTAAATGAGAGAGGAGAACCGGGGGGCTGAGTGAATTCACACAGTGAAACCCGAAGCCTGTTTTCGTGTGAATTCAAATTCGAATTTGAATTTTAGACCAGCCCAAGCCAATTTGAGGCTCGAATGAACTTTATGAGGCCTTAGCTAGCCAACCCAGATCGATTGTTGCAAGCTCTGAAGCTCCTGGAGCCATGGACGGACGTCGTGGGTGGCCTGGAAATCGAGCTTTGTGTCCATGCATTTGGAGGTAAGTGTTGTGAAATTGATCCCCAAATAATCCTTTCCATGAGGCTACAATGCTATGCTATCCATTAATTGAAGAATTACTTGGTTATACGGTGAATTCAGACGAGAGTCTCGTTTGAGAAACTTAGTTTAAGTCGAGATAGTTGGAGGTAAGGACGACTGCTTTGGATGTTACAGATCCCTAATTGGACAGGCTGCGAAGCTAATGGTGTGCTCAAATCGTTCAGATAATGTCGAATTGAAGGACTGCTAATCGGATCCTCACGCGGGTGGAACGGCCCGTATGTCAGGGAGTCGGGTGAAGATGGTGACCGTTGGGTTACTGTAGCTGGCGCGTGAGTGTCACGCGCAGTCGCTTGCGACGGCGCGTGACGGTGCGTGGGGCCGATTTTCAAGGTGAGTTCAACACGACTTTTATCTTATACAACATAACGAACATTTTAACGTTGGTTTCGAACTTATCGAACACCGTTTCGATGTGGTTCCGAGGGTCCGAAGATTTCTATTACGTTTGTAATTAATGATTAATTCCCGGAAAATTATGGGAAATTAGTATGTTGTTATGTAAGCCCTTGGTGACACTAAAGTATGTTTTCGGACAGGATTTGGAATTTCTGGAAATATCGGAAATTACGGGCATGCGTGCGGCGCAAAACCGAGCCTTAAGGATGGTGTGTGAGTGGATGTTGCTTTCAAAATTTAATGCATGCATAAATTATTTCTATGATTTTATGATCATGATTATAAGTTGTGGTTGATTTTGATTTCCGTATTTATACGTATTCGATTCCCGTAGTTATACGCATTTTTACTATACATGTGAAATTCCACGTATTTCGAGACTATGGTCACTCATATGCTTAATGATGGTTTAATGGAAGAAGTTATATGAGATGGGTGTAAAATGATTTAAGTAGGTTGTTTATGATTTGCGAGTGTGATTAACGATTTTGACACGTTTTTCGAGAAAGTTCCGGATTTGCACGTTTTACGAGATTTTGAGTTATTGTGATTTGATCACTGTTGATGTTTGAATTGGGGAATTAAAATGAGACTTGTGATTTTGAGGATTTTAAATGTGGGTTTTGAGTATGTTTTGCTTGGACTGTGATTTTGGTATTTATGATTGTGGTCTTGATGTTTTGATAATGAGATTTGAGAAATGAAGTGATTTCAAGGAATTAAAATGGATTTTGAAAAAGGTGATTTCGGGCTTGATGCTCGGGGCATAAAAGAAATTTTAACGAACGAGGTTTCGGTTTTCGGAAATTTAAGGTGGATTCTTGGTTTGGGTTCGGGATGATGCTTCCGGATGCCGGCTTACGGGATCATCGTTGCGAATTCGAATTCGGGAATGAAAAAGGATTTAATAAAGTCATTTGGTCTGTTTTTGCATGCCCCGTGTTTCATGATGATTTGAACATGTTTGTGTAAAGTATGATTTGGGGAAAACGAACGTGGGAATTCGGACCATGGGTTCTGTTGTGGAAAAATGTGATTTTGGGATGGATCCCACGTTGTCGTGATTGTCAATCTGTTTTGGGGTTTAAAGACCCGCTGAAAACTGCTTTGGGTTTGAAGACCCGTTGTTGTGTTTGAAAACTGTTTGGGTTTAAAAACCCGGTGCTATTGCTGGAACACGTTTTGAGTTTAAAGACTCGGTTAATTGATGACGGGGGAGGGCCCTTAATGAGTTTAAAGACTCGTGAGTTTAAAGACTCGGTTACTGTAATACCCTCGAGGCCTATTGATTATGTTCTGAGTTTAAAGACTCGTTGATATCCCGGGAAGGCCTGTTTATGCGCATGGTTTTGAGTTTAAAGACTCGAGCGCACTTGTTATCCAGCAAAATGATTGACTTGTGTTTATTGATGATTTCTGATGTTTCGGTTGAGTTGGGCAGTGGCCCGGTATATCGTTGTTGGTTTTGGATCATGTTGTGCATTCGGTTTTGATTCGTGGTTTTGGGCTGAGGCCCGGTGTTTATGGTTGCGGGCTGAGACCCGATGGTTGAGAAAGGAAAAAGATTTTGAGGTTCATACGAGTTCTTCCTTATGTTGGAATTTGATACATAGTTTTTATTTTGTGGAAAATCTTAACCGATGACGAAATGTTTTTGTATGCATGCATTGGTTTTGCGCGGAGGGTAAAAACGTTTGTTGTAACTGTTTTGCTAAACTGATTTATTTTTGTCCACTCACACCTTTGGTTTTTATTGACCCTCCAGGTCGTGGCGCGTTGTTCGAGGCTGTACGTGGGGCGGAGGCATGAGTATATACGTGTGGCTATCCCTGGTTTGGCAAGCACTGAGGGTAACTTGGGTTTTTCAGTCATCTTGCCAGACGGGAGCAGGACCGGGCACGGTTATCGATGCCCCTTTCGGGGGCGGTCCTGTCAGCCTCGCTCGGAGCTACTCATCTCCAAGCAGTGGATCGTGACTACTCCAGGATCTACGACGTCTGGAGGAGACTATCAAATCACAGAGGATGGTATATGTGGAACAGTCACCAAATCCAGTAATCTCATTTTAAAATCATTTATGTCTCAAATCGAATCAAAAACATTTCAATAGGGCCTATGCCCGAAACATAGTTTTCACAAGGCAAGTTCCACAAATCCATCATAAAATAGTGTCCAGAATTTACTTTATAAATCAAAATCATCAATTTAATCATATTCACATGTGACTCCAAATCCGAGTCAAAATCACTATCCAATTGGGTCTCAAGCCCAAAATCTCAACTTCACGTAATTCCGTGCAACCGTAAACCCGAGTTGCCACTTTCACATAAATCCATGAAATCAATCCCTGACTCATAATCCGAGTCAAAACATCATTTTCAATCCCTGACTTATAATCTGAGTCAAAACATCATTTTCAATCCTGGCCCTACGCCCAAAACATCAATTTCATAATTTCTCGAAAATCGTGCCAAAAATAATATAATAATCCAGAAAATCGAGAAATCCCCAGATTGAAACATCAATCATGCCAAATCATATAATAAAGCATTTAAATCATATATGCATGCATTCTGGGTAGAAAACAAAAGTCCATTCACACACCGTCCAGATTGTTCAGTCTCAAGCTATTCGCTCTCTTCCGACGTCCTGGGAATATTCCGGCCTGTCAAACAAAGTAATTTAAGGTTACTAGACTATCGTATAGTCCAACATATGAATTCCCTAACCGTCAGAATTTAATAATATTATTTAAACATAAACTATACGCTTCGGGTACTCGAAACTACTCCGAATCCATATCTGATTGACCCGAAACCAACGCAAATAGGTTCGTATCATCGAGAACATTAAAAAGTATGTTGGACACGTCCTCAGAAATCCAGCCACGCACCGCCGTAAGCGGCTGCGTGTGAAAGCCACGTGTTTTGCACAGTACTACTACAGTGTTACCCTTTCTACCCGTTTCTCTGATAAACGGGCTGAGAACCCACGACAAGACCTGGATCGTTCTCCCTTAATTCGATCTTGTTTTCTTCAACTCTTTCACCTGATTCCTTTTATTCCATCTTAATTTAGGTTATGTGTTTTTAGTTTCATCAATCAACGTCTAAATCCATTAATTCTCCAATGGATCTTCAAACGGGTTTCAGATTCAATCTCACCCAAACCCTAACAATTTCTCCAATTAATTCATACAGGAAGTAACCTAAGATCATAATGAACATTAATACAAAATCAATTGCACCATTCCTTACCTCTAATCATTCGAATTCAAGCTCGATTTTCCGAAGACATTGGAGCTTCGGTTCTTGACCAAAACGATATCAAATTCCTTCGTTTTTGTTGTGGATTGGTTCGAAATGATCTCAGGAAGCTTAATCAAGCCTTAATTTTGATCCTCAAAGCTCACAACTTTGAATTCGAATTTTTACCATAATTTTCCAAATTTTCGATTCTAAGTTTGCAGTAACCTCTCTGTCCCTCGTGTTTTTCTTTCTAACTCAGACTCCTCATTCTCTCATTCTCTCAATTGATACAGAAATGGTGTTTGTCACGGTTGCTGAATGGATAAAAGGGATTATTATCCTTAATTAAGGGATCAATGTCCCTAATTGTCATCGTTTCTTCCATGAAATCTGGGGCAAAGGAGGGGACAAAGTGACTTGTGTCACTGGCTGGTAGCATGAGTCAGCATGATAATGATTCAACCGTTCGTTTGTTAAAAGACCATTTTGCCCTTCACTCGGTAAATTACCGTTTTACCCTTGGACTTCGTAGATCCATAACTTTCACATCCGAGCTCCGTTTTCGACATGCCACCTGTCTACGGACTCAGCGTCTCGAGATCTACACAACGATCATCACAAAATTATGCAAAAGTATCCCAAATAAAAAGTCAACTTTAGCCACTCCCTTTTCAGGGGTAAAAATGTCATTTTACAAATCATTTTACCAATTTACAATATGCAGATATCTGGGGGCGTTACACAATGTGTTCGTAATATTAAATACATAAAAAACCGTATTGATCGAAAATCAAGATGATGTGGCATGTGCCCTATGTGTCACCCACTCTCTCTGCACGTGAACCTCACGCACTGCAATAATGTCATCCCATACCTGACAGGACCGCCCCCGAAAGGGGCATCGATAACCGTGCCCGGTCCTGCTCCCGTCTGGAAAGATGACTGAAAATCCCAAGTTACCCTCAGTATTTGCCAAACCAGGGATAGCCACTCGTACTTACTCATGTGACAGGGCCCGTCCCAATCCCACTGGGACCACCCGGGGACGTGACCCGCTCCCGTCTGACAATGACTCTAAACATACCAAAAGTACCCTTAAATAAAAACCGAAGACTCACATAGATAGATAACGTACAAACACAATGTTTAAAGCGGTTCGGGTCGTTACATCATGCCTCCGCCCCTCGTACAGCCTCAAACAACGCGCCACGACCTGGAGGGTCAATAAAAACCAAAAGGTGTGAGAGGACAAAAATAAATCAGTTTAGCAAAACAGTTACAACAAACGTTTTTACCCTCCGCGTAAAAATGAATGCATGCATACAAAAATCATTTCGCAATCGGTTAAGATTTTCCACATAAGAAAAACCGTGTATCAAATTTCAACATAAGGAAAAAGTCGTATGAACCTCAAAATTATTTTCCTTTCTCAACCATCGGGTCTTAGCCCGCAATCATAAACACCGGGCCTCAGCCCAAAACCACGAATCAAGACAAATGCACAACACGATCCAAAACCAACACCCATATACCGGGCCACTGCCCAACTCAACCGAAACATCAGAAATCATCAATAAATCACAAGTCAACCATTTTGCTGGATATCAAGTGCGCCCGAGTCTTTAAACTCAAAACCATGCGCATAAACAGGCCTTCCCGGGATATCAACGAGTCTTTAAACTCAGAACATAATCAATAGGCCTCGGGGGTATCACAGTAACCGAGTCTTTAAACTCACGAGTCTTTAAACTCATTAAGAGCCCTCCCCCGTCATCAATTAACCGAGTCTTTAGACTCAAAACGTGCTCCAGCAATAGCACCCGGGTCTTTAAACCCAAAAACAGTTTCAACGGGTCTTTAAACCCCAAAACATTTAATAATCACGACAACGTGGGATCCAACCCAAAATCACATTTTTCACAATAGGACCCATGGTCCGAGTTTCCACATTCAAATTCTCAAACCTTACTTCACAAAACATGTTCAAATCATCCTTAAACACGGGGCATGCACAATCATAGTAAATCACTTTATTAAATCCTTTTTCATTCCCGAATTCGAATTCGCAATAATGATTCCGTAAGCCGGCATCCGGAAGCATCATCCCGAACCCAAACCAAGAATCCACTTTAAATTTCGGAAAACCGAAATCTCGTAAATCAAAGTTACTTTGTGCCCCGAGCATCAAGCCCGAAATCACCTTTCTCAAATCCATTTTAATTCTTAGAAATCGCTTCTTTCTCAAATCTCGTTTTCAACACATCAAACCCACAATCATAATCACCAAAATCACGATCCAATCAAAACATACTCAAAACCCATTTGAAAATCCTCAAAATCACAAGTCTCATTTTAATTCCCCGATTCAAACATCAACAGTGATCAAATCACAGTAACTCCGAAATCCCGTAAAACGTGTAAATTCGGAACGTTCTCGAAAAACGTGTCAAAATAGTAAGTCACACTCGCAAATCATAAACAACCTTCTTAAATCACTTTACACCCATTTTGACAGGACCCATCCCAATCCCCCCGGGATTAGTGCGGGATGACCCTGCTCCCATCTGACACGAAGTGTCAGACAAGGGATATTTCCGAGCTTTGCCCTCCCGGGCTATCAGAGTACGCCAGGATCCGGAGGAGGCATGTGATATCTCGGTCTCTGCTACAGTCCACATCCGATGTCAACCTGAAGGGCAGTCAAAACATTAAAAACTGTGAGTGGACAAAACAAGAGTTTATAAAAACATTTAATAAGAAGACATTTGTACCCTCCACTAAAAAAGCATGCATGCATTCGAAAACCATTTATCCAAAACAAACCATATGTGGGACTAAGCCCAAAGCAGATATAAACCAAGGTCGAAAGGACCACAATGAAAACGACCATACGGGCCACTGCCCAAATCCATACGGGACTCGGCCCCAAACCATAAAGAAACCAAGTACACGAGCCACTGCTCAAATCCTGTGCACACCTGTGCACACCACATATCATATATCATATATACATCACATACATATATATAAGTCACACAACCAATCCTGTCACGGTATCCAAAGCTACGCGCGTGCTACCCGGGTCTCAATCCGAGCCATCTCAAAGTCAAGGTCAATGTCCGCAGACCACTGACCCTACCCGAGGTAATAGTAACCATAGCCTTCCTGAGAGTAAAGAACCCAACTGGGGGGGTGACTCCACTCAGTCGGTGCTCCGTGACTACTCCGGGGTCCACCCAGGCCAACGACCCTCCCCGGAGGAGATAATAGAAGTAGAGGAAGGTAGATGAACATATATATACATAACATAATATCCATGCCCGGTTCCCCTGAACCGTCATGATCCATAATATTCAACAAGGGTTCATGCCGGTTCCCATAAACCGTCATGAACCATGATACCATAACAAGAGTTCATGCCGGTTCCCATAAACCGTCATGAACCTGGGAATCCATTTAAGGTTCCCTGACCTGAAATCAAAACCGTAAAGTGACTGGGTCTCGTACCCGAACATAGGACATCAACTGGGCACCGTGCCCGGAATCTGAGGTCATATGCCCGAGACAAAACCAAATGGGTTTCATACCCGAGTTTATCCTTTTAGAAATCCAAAACCATTTCATTAAAACCAATAAAGAAATACAGACCCGTATAAGCACCGTATAAGGCTTAAACCTCGAAATACGTGCTTATACGTAACCACACACAAATGCACCCATGGCATCATAAAACAAGTAATAAAACATACAATAAACATTTATGCATGCACCAATTTAGAAAAAAAAAGGTCCACTCACAGACCGTCCGAGCTGCCGCCTCGATTTGCGTGTCATATGGCTCTCCGAGCCGATCACCGTCACCGGGACTCTCAAACCTGTCCAAATCGTAATAGAAGGTTACTAACTACTTAATTAACCTCCCACTAAAGCCCCGTAATTTTCCCGTATTTTTAACTATTTTTAAAACCGAACCTAAACCTTCTGATGCCCCGAAACATATCGAGACGGTGTCCGATTGACACGAAACCAGTCCCAAAATGTTCGTTACATCGAATAGATGATTTCGTATGTTGGAACCTTCCCCAGATTCCCTGCCACGCGCCCTCACGCGCCGCCTGAAGTGGCTGCGCGTGGGCTTCACGCGCCGCTACAGTACCTGCTGACGTCATCGCTGACGTCAGCATGACGTCATGCTGACGTCATCTGACAGCTGTCAAGTCTGACATGTCAGACCCTGACAGGTGCCACGTGTCAAGCTCCCATTAGTCCATGTCACTGTGCTGTCAGTGCCACGCGGCAGTTTGACATGTGCCACGTGTCATCACGGCACTGGTCCACGTCAGTGCCACGTGTTAGCCCTGATTGGGCCACGTCACTGACATGTCAGTGCTGATTGTGCACTGACATGTCAGTGCTGACTGTGCACTGACATGTCAGTGCTGACTGTGCACTGACATGTCAGTGCTGACTGTGCACTGACATGTGACACGTGTCGGCTGATGAGTGGTCCACATCACCTGACAATCTGACAGGTGCCACGTCATCATGCCACGTCACCACCTTCAACCACTCGACGGGTCGACCCGAACCCTGCAACCGGGTCGCCGTGACCCGCGACTTGACCCGGCCGGTTCTCCGCCGTCTGGCCACCAAAATCGTTCCCGTTTGTCCCATTCTCTTCGTCTCTCCCTAACCTAGAGTTCTATGACCTTAGAATGGAAGGGAAACATAAAAAACTAACCCTTCAAGATTGGCTATGGCGGGTGAGTTTTCCCCCGCCGTTCACGGCCGTTCCAGGCCACCCCAAGCCCCAAAACCAATCCTACTGAGCTCCTAGGACTACCAGCAACCTAACCCAATCCTTGGAATCAGCTAAAAACCATTAAAACACAATTTCAAATTTTTGAAGTTTTCTTACCTCACGGGTTCGGCTCCGCCGTGTCCTCCGCCGCCTGCCACCGTCCAGCCTCTCAGCCCTCCGCCTCTCACACTCCTCACGATCATAGTATCTCCTAGGGAATTGTGGTATGTGTGTGTGCTGCTTGGAGAAAAATGAAGAAAATGGTAAAGAGGGGGGTTTCGGGTTTTAGGAAAAACAAAGAAGAATGAAGTGATGATGAAGATGGTGAAGGATGAAGGATGAAGGCTGATCGGATGTGAGGGAGATGGGATGGAGGGTGTGGATTTAAAAATGAATTTGGAATGGATGGTTAGGATTAATGGTTGTTAGGTTTAATTATAAAATAATTAAAATAATAATATTTTATTATATAGATCCACCAATTGGGGGAGTTAGCCAATAAGATGAGTGACACTTGTCACTCATCCATGGAACCCACTAAAATATCTGCCCAATCAGATTTCGCCAAATCATCCCCGTCTCGAAGTTCGTGCATAGTGAAATCGAACTTCCGTGACCCATAACTCTCTCGTTCGAAGTCCGATTTCAGTGTGCCTCCTGTCTATGGATTCGTATCGTCCTTATCTACGTAACGGTCTTCGGCCCTTGGCCATCGGACCTCCCGGTCAAAAAGTCAACATTTGACCCCATTTAACCAAAATTACCAAAATGCCCCTAAACTTCCGAACGTCATAACTTCCTCCTCGAACGTCGGAATTGAACGTGCCACCTGTCTATGAACTCGTGATGTCACGAACTACGTCACGGTCATCGGTCAAAGTCCATTTGATCGCCCCATTGAAAAGTCAACGTTTGCCACCACTAGGGGCAAAACGGTCATTTCGCATCGTTCGTCCGATTTCGCCCAACTAATCATGGATTAGCCTCACTAATCGTGATTAGTCACTAATCTAATCCTGGAATTTGGGACGGATCGTTACACATTTCGTATAACTTCTTTCATTAAACCATCATTAAGCACATGAGTGACCATAGTCTCGAAATACGTGTAATTTCACATGTATAGTAAAAAATACGTATAAATACGGGAATCGAATACATATAAATACGGAAATCAAATTCAATCACAACTTATAATCATAATCATAAAATCATAGAAATAATTTATGCATGCATTAAATTTGAAAGCGACGTCCACTCACACACCGTCCAATAGTGCTCGGTTTCGCGCCGCACGCGGTTTCGTAATTTCCGACATTTTCCAGAAATTCCAAATCCTGTTCGAAAACATACTTTAGTGTCACTAAGGGATTAGATAACAACATACTAATTTCCCATAATTTTCCGGGAATTAATCATTAATTACAAACGTAACGGAAATCTTCGGACCCTCGGAACCATATTGAAACGGTGTCTGATAACCTCGAAATCAACGCTAAAATGTTCGTCACATCGTATAGGACAGAAGTCGTTTTGAACTCACCTTGAGAAACCGTCCCACGCGCCCTCACGCGCCGCTGCAAGCGGCTGCGCGTGAAAGCCACGCGCCTGTTACAGTGCGGTGTACAGTCGTCGTTCCAACCCGGATTACTGGTAAACAGGCCATTTCACCCGCGACTCGACCCGATCAAATTCCTGCGAGAAACCATCCAATTTCTTCAATTGATCCCACATCTAGACTCGCAATACACTCAATTAGGGGTCTGTAATACTCATTCAAATCGACACCGTCTAAAACCAACTCAACTGAACTCAAATCGTACTTGAAGTTCATCATCCCAGTTCAACACGATGTCACTGATTCCTTCAATTGATTAGTGGGGAAGCATCGTAGACTCACCCTCACGATGGTTGTGAACTCAATTTCACAAGAGCTTACCTCCATGACCACGACTCCAAGCTCGGTTTTTCTGCGACTCAGTCGTGACTGTCCATGGCTCTCCAGGCTTCGAGCTTCGGTCCCCTTGATCTAGATCGACTAAATGATGTCCCAGAAGACTGAATTGAGCCTTGAATTGGCTTGGGCTGGCCAATGATTCGAAATTGGATTTTCCCTCCGTTTTCCCAGTTTTCCCGATTCTGTCCTCCCCTCCTGTTCTTCGGTTCTTTCCTCACCAAAATGATCCTCAGAGACTCGCCAATGTCCACTAATCTCTCAGTTTTCAAACCGGGCAGCGAACAAGTCGTGGGAATCATCCTGGCTCCTCTGAAATTTTTGTTTCCCGCAGAGGACCCAAACCTATTACCCGTGCTCTGTTCGTTCCATTCAACACCACCACCACTCAGTTCCAAGTCCCAATTCCTCCCAACTCTTGTCTGCCCGCTCAGGTCACGCCATACACTGCATAAACAATTCGACCCGTGCACACAACTATGGCCACACTCTGTTTTTCTCACCTCAAAATTCCAGCCCGTGTACAGCACCCCCCACACGCACAACTCCACAATGCGTAAACAATTCCCTAATGCATTAAACAACTCCTTAGCCCATCAATTTTTCTTCATAAACAAAGCCATACCCGTGCAAGGTCTCCACTCCCAATTGCATAAACAAATCCCTCACACAAAGCCCATGCATTATGTTCCATAAACAAATTCATGCACATGTTCTTTGCTCCCCACAAGGAACTCAAAACATTAATAATGATGTCCACTAACTCAAAACCATTAAACAATTCCTTTTTTTTAATTCAAAATTGTCCACTAGTTTCAAATTCCAATCCCATGTACACTTGCCTCCCATTTGTTTAGAACAATTCCACAACCCACTCACGGCTGTTACAAATTGCAGCAACTAAATTACCATTTTGCCCTTGCTTGACAGATTACCAAAATGCCCCTCACGCATCTAGACCCGTAACTTGGTCATCCGAACTCCGATTGATGCGTGCCTCCTGTCTACGGACTCAGGGCATCGAGACCATCCTAATGGTCCTTGGCCCTCGGCCATCGGACCTTCTGGTCAAAAAGTCAACATTTCCCCCCATTTCGTCCAATTTACGTAAATGTCCTCGGGCTTCCGAACGTCATAACTTTCACCCTGTTCGTCCGAATCGGACGTGCCACCTGTCTATGAACTCGTGACGTCCCAAACTACGTCACGGTCATCGGGCAAGGTCCATTTGACCGCCCGAATAAAAAGTCAACGTTTTGCCCACAACCAGGGGCAAAACGGTCATTTTGCATCGTTCGTCCGATTCCACCCAACTAACCACCGATTAACCCTCATTAATCATGATTAGTTACTAACCTAATCCCGAATTCCGGGATGGGTCGTTACAATACCTCTCCCTGGTATACACAATTCACTGCTACAATGTTATCCTCTACCTCTCGCTGGTCTAAAAAATTCAACTCAACCCAAATGAGTTAACCTGGCCATATCTTCAACATTTCTCGTCCATTTTTCATGTTCCAATAACCAAACTTCATTTAATCTACCCCAAGAAGAGTTCTATGATGTCAAATCATGAAATACTCACCTCGATTTTGCAGAAAATGCTTCGACAGATTTAGCCAAAGTTCAAGCTTGTTTTCCCAAGCTTTCCCACGTCTAAACCTTCAGTATTTATGATTCAAACCAATCTCAGGAACTCAACTATGAGTTTGGAAATCTTGGTTGCAAACTTAGAGGCTTCAAACAATTCACACGATCAATTTACAGTTTTTCAAATTTTTGAGTTTTCGGGTTTCTTCCTCTCCTTCTTTCTCTTCCTGGTTTTCTTTCTTCCTCTTCTCTCTCTCCCCCTGGTTCTCCCTTTCTTCTTTTCTCTTATTTCCTTTCCTTTTTCCTCCTGTTTTTGTTTTTCCTCTCGGGTTTTGGTTTTCCCAAAACATACACAAAAACACATAATACCTATATACATATAGTAAGTCAGTGAACACAAGGGATAAAGGGAGGGATAAGAGATAAGGACACTTGTCAACATCACAAAATATCTCTCATTGTAAAATTACTAAAATGCCCCTAGATCCGTAACAAATCGGTCCATTTTCCGATTTCGACATACCACATATCTATGAACTCGGGATTCCAAGGCTTACGTAATGGTCCTCGCTAAAAATCCAAAAAGTACCTAGAGCAAAAGGTCAACTTTTGACCCCTAAGGGCGAAATTGTCAATTTTTTTTAAATTTCCCGAAATTAACTTTTTCCGAATTTTCGAGTCTTTCTAGGAAGCACTCAAATGTTATGTGAAATAATTGGCCAATCATTTGGATATAGGGATGGCTTCTCAACCTAATTTTCATATTGGTTAAACTTATCTGCTAGTAGAAAAGAAACTCAAAAGTATGAGTGAATTTAATTAATAAATATAAAATATACACCTGATCATGGGGAGCTTAATGAGCCTTACCTTTCAAATGCATCTATATACTAAATAAATTTTGATAGAAAGAAGGAAAAAATCTACAACAAAACCCATAATTAAACGTACAATGCAAATATAAATTATCACTTACTAATATTAAATTGTACCATTCGATTATTAATAGTATCAAATTTCTTTATTATCTCTTCATTACTGATATTAAATTATGCTAGGTTGATTAAATTAAACTATGCTAAACCCAAACTCTTAAAGGATCTAACTTATGTAGGAAGGAGCTATAGCCCTTCCAGCCCGAGACAAGGATCCACCCATGTTTGGATACTCATGAATTTGAATTTGAACTCTCTAGATCCAATTTTTTATGCTTAATTGCTCAGGAGATTTCATAAGCTTAAATATAGGAATTTGAAATGACTTTTTAAAACTAGTCATTTGATTGGATTTGGTTTTTTAGCATGACAAAAAAAAAAAATCTTTATTTTCATTTTTTCCATCCTCTTTTTTTCATCCTTTTTTATCACTTTTTTCTTCAAGCATATTTTAACAAATAAAAAATATCTTTATTTTCATTTTGTTTTCATTCTCATGTTTTTTTTTTCATCAACTTTATATATATATATATATATATATTTTATCCTCTTGTTTTTTTTTTTCCATCCTCTTTCATCAATTTTTTAATCCTTTTATCCATTTGAGATGCCAAAATTTGTCTAAAAGCTTTTGTAACTTGCAGTGCCAAATTAGCAAGAGTCATTGAAAATTTCAACACTAAACTACTGATAATAAAATTAATGTAATGCACCTTAGAAAACTCAAACTACTAAGGTGATTAAGGGCTAGTTTGGGATTACTGTGTTTTTTCAAAAAATTGCTTCAACGATACTTTTTTGAAAAGTACTATATAGACAGTTTTAAAAAATTGTTATTAAAAATCCATTACTTGTCAAAAGGAAAGATTTTTTATTTTTACCAAAATTTTTTATACTGCTTCACTTTCAAATAAAATAGTTTTTCAAGGAAAAAAAAAAAGCAATGTCAAACAGAGCCTAAATGGTTATTTTACTGGCTTTTTTTTTTTTGAATTTTGGACCTTGAAATACACTTTCATAATTAGAAATTTTAACTTATAGCTAGATTTTCATTAGTCTTTTTCAAATTCATTTCCTCTTCTTTCTTTTTTTTAAATTCATTACCCTCTCATTAATATTTTCCAAATTCATTACTTCTTTAATAAAGGTTTTTTATTATTATTATTAATTCGCGACATTGACTTAATGAGGAATACCACCTAACAGTAATTTATATAAATCATTCATAATAGCAGGATTTTCATCATTTTCTTTTCATGAGTTCGCCCACTGGCTTGAGCGATTGACAGATACCACATGACACTGTTATGACAAGCACGTAAAAATCGCTCCTAGTAATTGAGCTTCCATCAGTTTAATTGAACAATGGTTTATGTGATAAACACGGAAAAATCGCCCAGAATGGTTGGGTTTACATCTTGGATGGGAATATTCATCCATTTCAAACATGTCAACATACATTTTTTTTTTTCAAATAATTTCCATGGTTCATCCATCAAACACCATAATAAAATCTCATTTCGTGACTTAACCTAACCTACATCTATCAAATCTCCCATCAAACACCATGCTTTGCCACCACAACTGATCTTAAGAAGTCACAAAGATTACTCCAAAGTATTCTCTTTTTGGAGCCATCATTACCAAGTTAGCACTAAAAGAAAAGAAAAGAAAACATAAATAAATGCTGCCAATTCAACTTTGCTGTCTAATTTGAACAAATGCACCTTTCAATTTAAAATCAAAGGACCACAAGGAAGCCAAGGCAATTTCAAACATAAAACTCTTTGGATGTTTTCCACTATTTCCCAAACTCATAAGCTACACCTTGGTTCTAAAAAAAATGTACATGTATAATAAACCGAAAACAAACTAACTTTAAATTCGAACAATTTCATTTCTCTAGGTGAAACAAGGTGTATTTACCAGTAACATTTGCCTTAAAACTATAGTAGTCATCCTTTGATAACTGCCAGTAACTCCCTATCCTCTCAATAGGTGAAAATAATTTCTCTGTACTCAAACTCAAAAGAACAATACTTCTTTGATTCTATGAGTATGGATAAGTTGCGTACCATCCTCCATTCAGAGACTTCTGAACAGTTTTCTGGTTGGTTGACAGAAACATGAAGGAAATGAAACCTGCTTGAAAACATTCAAAATTGCCCGAGGATGTTAGTAATGAATTTTCCATTCCTTTGTCACATATTTTCTGGAAACCAACCAGAGCCTCTATCTCTTATGTACCAGAGGCAGACTTCAAAACAATGAGAAACTTTTCTTGTGGCTAGAATGCAAGGTGGAAGGACGTGCCTGCTCAACTGATGTTCTCGGCGAAGGGCCAGTACTTTCAATGGTATCTAGTTTAGCATCAGAAGGCCGCGAAAGAAGATTGCACCCAATTCTCCTGGCAACCGCACGAGGAGAATTGATGGTGCTATGTGACTTGCTCACCTTTTTCATCTCTTTCTTTATTTTACCAAATTCTTGTTCCAGTTCACCAACTCTAGATCTCATTTTTTCCATATCCACCTTTAAAACCCGGTTCTCACGAACCATAGTCACCCAACCATCCCTCTGAATAATCTGGCCAGCCACGTCACCTGAGACCGTCACCTGACCAGCAGGGCCACTTTCAGTTTCCAAGCCATGGAGACAACCAGCTAGAGCAGTTCTTAAATGGATCTGCTCAAAGAACAGGACTTGAAGAACAACCCTCAGTGGCAACCTTTCATTTACAGATGCGTGGGCGCAGGCATCGATAGAGAGTTTCTGAAAGTCAATGATGCTACAAAGGTCTTCTTTCTCTTTATCTGAGAGCCAAGGATGTGCCTGAAAAATTACAGTCTGCTTAAGAACTTCAAAAAGATACGAATACATAAGATCAGAAAAAGGCGAGTTTTTTTTTTCTCAACATGTGCGGAAGCAAAATCAAACCTTGAAGTATATATCCAGTGACCTGTATAGCCCATCATACAATGTTCTTGACGATTCTGGGAGGGCCTCTGCAAGAGAGCGTATCTTTCCTGGTTTTAAACTCACATCGGAAGCAACCTCTGCAATATAGTTATCTACCAACTTTGCGACTTTCTGTAATGGCCTGGATGACGGTGATGTTTCCACGCCATTTGATAATGGAGAAAATGGGGTAATCTTTGATTCCGACGACATAAAGTGATGGATTATCCGCTCAATACAGTCAGTATCATACAATACGTCAGCATCTGAATATGTAGGAATCAGAAGACCATCTAGGGTTGCCAATTCCAGTTGCATCCCTATTCTCCTCTCCAAAGATTCCTTGCAGGTTTGATTGACACCCAATATTAATGCAACACGAAGAAGACCAAGTAGAAAACGGCAAAATGATTTCCCCTTCTTTCGGGGAAGAATTTTTTCAATTCTTTCTAAAACTTCCCTTTGATCAAGGGCAATGGGTGTCAAACTAAAACTTGTAACTGTTCTGAGTACCCCATGTTGTCCACACTGCCATCGACCAAGGGGTAGGTACTTTCTGGTATAGTGCATTACAGCACCCACTAGGTTCTCGGGTCTAATACCCCTTGTTTCCATTGTCTTTATAAGTCTCTCAAACAAACTCACACTCAGATATGAGATGTCTTCGAACCACCAGTCAGACTCAGAGCTTCGAATTCTCGCTCCAGTGTTAATTCCATTCCATAGGATGCTTCCACCAGGGCTTTGTAAGCTACCATACATCATCATCGGCCATCCAAATAAGCTAGGATCTGTACAAACCATCACCGATAGAGCATTTACACATTTGTTCACTATGTGAAGTTTTTCTGCTCTTTGGATAACGGACTCGCAACTTTGAAGAGCCAAGATGGAGTCTTTCCAGTTATGAAGTATATTCTTATGGAAGAAATTCTGTGACCTTGACAGCAAGTTGCCTTCTCCACACTCATCTGTCATTTCAAGGTAGTCCGCTGCACAATACACCAGTACAATATTTCTTGGAGTCAATTCCACCCGAATACCATAGCAAAATTTAGCTACAATCAGGAATGTGTCAGGTCCACCAGGGAATTCCTCCAGAACGACGGAGAAAATCTTCTCACATGTGCTTCTGGACTCCTCATACATATGTGCTAACTTCCCAGATTTTGATATGAGAGGAAACTGGAGAATGATGAATTGTCACAAGTGAAAAGTCCTCCTCAAATGAACTATTAAAACTATCAAATATTTTCCAAAATAAAAGTATCCTTGATGATGGAACCAAAAACATTTGAGATTATGCAGGACAAAGGGGATGATGAGATTGAAAAACAACAGACAAAAATATAGAAAAAGCCCTCGGAAACTCAACATAATAGCTTATTACTAATATTGAGATGAAATTACTAGCAACATGTCTAGCATATTTTCCTTCAATTTCCCAGTCATCCTTACATGCTTAAGACCCGAATTCCATTATACCAATCCCTAATACTTTTGAAACAGAAATATCTATCGAAAACTTAAAAATACATGAACCACAACTCCCAGGGAAACCAAAAACCTTATGAAAAAATCTATCATAAATTCTTACCAATCAAGTTAACCATATATTTCTGAGTTTGGAAAAAAACCGGAACTTAGTTATAGAATTCTATCCATTCTCAACCCCCAAATTCAACCCACCACAACAAATCATAGGTGCATACTGCAAACATACCTTGTGAACATGGAAGCTCACGCCGTCCACCGAAATACTAATATCACTTGGCAATCCAGCTTTGCAAAACCTGGCAGAGAGAAAAATAAGCACTACATCAATTACGTAGCATCCCCAACTCCATATATATAATTCATATAATTCAATGAAATAATCACTTGCTATATTAATAATAAAGGGTTCATTTAAGATTGAATTATGGAATCGAAGGTTATAGAAAAAAAATTAGAGCCTGGCCTCTGGCCTTAAAGGGCCATAAATTCAATACCCAATTAATTTAATTAAACTAGAATTCAATCCCAAAATTGAACAAGAATAGTAAGAATTAAAGGCTGGAAGAAAAAGGGGTTATCTTTAAAGGTACCAGTCGTTGCCTTCTCTGCGAAATTCAGAAACTTTCCCAGCTGGAGGCATGGCTGAAGTGGGTTTCTCTTAATCTCTGCCTCTCCGTTCGTCTCTCTAGCCAAAGAGGAGCTTCTTCATTTTGGTGGAAAACAGAGAACCAGAAATGATTTGTTCAACTAAAAGTGAAAAAAAAAAGAGTTTAAAAACGCCAAGCCAAGGAACGTAAGGATGAATCCAAGTCCAACATCGTCAAACAAAGGTCGTGTGTCCAAACACCAACCAGTGGGCCTTTACAGCTATGACTTCCCCCTAAAAATGCTCCATCTCTCCACTCTTCTCTCAAAGGACAAAACCCCAACCCCACACCACCATCTCCACCACCAAACACCATGGGTCCATAAATAAACAAAAACCCAGCACGAATTCAAATTGTATAATCAAAAACTACAAAAGGGCGCACAGATCACGACGCCAAAAACAGTCCCAGTTTGTGAGCAAAGCAAAGTTAAAAAAAAAAAAAAAAAATTGGGACATGGGGAAGAGGCCAGCATGTGCGGAAGCAAAGGCATGGAATCGAAGCAAAGGGAAATAGTCGTCGATGGGGGCTTTAGCCGGCAGAGAAATAATTGGGTTTGGAGAGACAAGGGCTAATTATTTGGTTAGTCTGAGGCTTTTTGTCAAACAGGTTGCCTGCCATCATTTTCCGAGACGCGTGTCTGAACGTGGAAGGTGTGGATACGGTCTTATTCTTTCTTACGAGGGACTAACTGAGTTATTTTCAAAGGAAATGAGAGAGGTTCTGAGCGCCGGGCGTGGGACCCATCAAGCGCACGTCATTCATCCCGTTTTATAGTGTTCATTTTGATAAGTCAAAAATATATATCTGTAACCACTTTTGTGGGTCCTACATATGACGTTGGCCTCGGTGAACTTTTATAATTCAAAATGAAACATGAAACTTCATGAACTCTAATCCAAAACTTTTGAATATTTTTGCCGGCCTTTGGTCCCTTGTTCATCGAAAAAAAAAGGGATGCATTTTTTAAGTAATTACGTGTTACTTAGGTTAAGATGATAAGTAAATAATGTATCTAATTTGCTGAATATCACAGCCACTACGATTTAGTAAAAAAAAATTATTTCTTTTTAAGGATAGTTGCTCTTTATAGTGATAAATTTATTGTGCAAATTAGTGTAATATATAATTAATAACCTAGGTTGGATAAGCAATGTAGTGGCTGTACTCATAATATATATAGATATACACACACTATTTATTCCCGAAAAAATTCTATATGGGCCTAAGTTTTGGTCAAAAACGCACGTATAAGTACACGTAAATACTTATGAACTAATTGACTGGTTCCATATATAATATGAAATCAGCCACACGTTTGGACTCACTCCACTAAATAATATCGCAATCGAACCGTTCATTTTATTGTTCATTCTTAAAAGATGGTTTCTACAAAAAAAAAATTATTCAATTTGGTAATTGTTTAACTATATAACTCAATAACTAAATACATAGATGAATAGAGTAAGCACAGTTCATCGAATATCACAATAAATATTCTTCATAATAATTGAATGACTAACGATTTTAGATTTTGCAATCTTCCACATTAAGCTTATTAAGAAGTTATAGGAATTTAGATATTTTCATCGATTTGGCTGCAATCTTCCTTATATTTTCATCGGTTTGGCTGCAATCTTCCTCATTAAACTTATTAAGAAGTTAGTCATTCAATACAAAAATAATAAGTTAGAAAGTTAGGAAATTATTTGATTGTAATATTTTTTTTATTATATAGCATGGATAGTTACTAGATACATAGACGAATACAATAAACACAGTTTGTTGATTATACAGTTTAAAATGAACAATGATTTTAAAATGAATGGTCAGAATATGATATATTATGCAATCTTTCTGTACTACTATATATATATATATATCATAGTAATCAGTTTTTCTGAAGCGTGGGTTAATTTGGCCTTTACTGTAAATACAAACCTTTTTTTTTAACCAAGGTCTTGCGGTGGATGAGCGGGTGTCCTCTCTTATCCATCATTTGGGAGGGGGGCATATGGAGCTTTGGAGACGTTTTTTTGTAAGGAGGACGTAGGTGATATTTGTAGTATTCCCCTCTTGTCTCAGGCCTCCTTCTTTGATGGTAATGATCAGCTCCCTGAATCGATACTCAAGTTACACAGTGCGATCAGTTCAAATTCCCGATTCCCTCAAATCTGGCTTCGTTAATGAATCTTTCGTAGAGGCATGTATCTCAAGATTTAAGTATATACGGATACTTGATCTCAAAAGTTTGGATCTTAAGGTGCTTCCAAGCTCCATTGGTAACTTGAGTCACTTGAGATACCTCAATCTGCTCTTCTGTAGGAAGATTAAAAGGCTTCCCCATTCTATTTGCAAGCTGCAAAACCTGCAAGTCTTAATACTCTATTATTGTGCTTCGCTCAAGGAGTTACCGAAAGACATAGGGAAGTTGATCAGCCTTGTTCACTTGGAGATAACTACACAAGAAGACCATTTGCCACAAGGAATTAGAAGTCTCACATCTCTTCAAGTTTTACTGGTGTATGATTGTGAAAATCTTAAATCCTTGGGAGAAGGGATTCAAGGCCTCACTAACCTTCGGGATCTAGGGATTATCAGATGTCCACAGTTGGAGTCCTTTCCGGTTAACATGAAGAAATTAAGTAAATTAAATCAATTGTTAATCAATTCTTGCTTCCAACTTGATGTTAAGTCTGGTGAAGGCATTCACAATCTTCGAGCATTTTTATCTTACATCAGGACGTTGGAGAATTTGCCCAATTGGCTCCAAGATTCTGCCAGCGCTTTACAGTTTTTACGGATTGGGGATACGAATTTAAGGGTACTTCCGGAATGGTTCCAAAGTATAATGTAACAATTAAATATATATATAATGTAACAATTTGAACCTAATATGCTATTTCTAAGTACAATGTAACAATTAAATATATATAATTTACGCGTTGATCTTCCTAACAAAACTTTATGAACCCGTCATTGCATAGTTGTGGCTAGTTGTGGCTTTTAGTAAAGAAAACATTGGAGCTTTGTTTTTGTTTACATCTGCTCATTTATTTGTTTGTAATTTCAATTCCTTCTGTTTGTTGGCGTTATTTCATAGAGACTAGGGTAGTAGTGGATATTGTAAATAAATTTATAGTGCTACTTCTTTCTTGTTAAGAGATAGACAAGGTTCATAATTCCATTTGTAAGCTGCAAAACTTGGGAATCTTATTACTTATAAGAAAAGAATAAGTAAGGCAGTACATTACATATAAGAAAAGAAAAAGTACATTACATATAAGAAAAGAATAATAGATATGATGAGTTTAGAAATCAGTTTATAACTTGTTCCTTTAAAAAGGAATTTTAATGATGATCACCTTCAAGCAAATAACAGAATCCTATTCCTTGCTTCTTCTTTTTTTCATTTGTTGAGTGAATTAATCATGAATATATTTAAGGCAACACACCACAACATGGAGTCATTTTAAATCCCACAATTCTATACTTATTGCTACTATTCAAAAGTTCCTCCCACTCTCTCTCAATCTTGAAAAGTAAACATCATTATATGGAGTCATTGGCCTTCAGCATTCCACAGAAAGTCTTGGATCGTCTTGTTTCTGAGACTTATCAAGATATTTGCTTGGCATGGGGTGTGAAAATTGAGCTGAAAAAGCTCAAGGGCACCTTGGAAACCATTACATTGGTGCTTATGGATGCTGAGGAAAAGCAAATCAAGGATCGCAGAATCAGCCATTGGTTGGGAAAGCTCAAAGACGTTTGCTATGATGCAGACAATGTCATCGATGATTATGACTACCAAAAGTTGCGGATGCAAGTGCTCAAACATGCCAGTGTCAAAGAAAAGGTACTTCACCTCTTTTCATCTCAGAATTCACTCATATTTCGTTTTAAGATGGGTCATAGAATCAAAGATATTAGAGAAAGGGTAGTTGAAATTGCAAATGAAAAAAATCAGTTTTCTCTTTTGGAGCGGCCTAAAGATTCGCATGATGGGCACATAGATAGAGAGACCCACTCTTTTGTCAAAGCGTCAGATGTGATTGGGAGAGTTGATGATCGAGAAAAGATTACCAAGCATCTCCTCAATGATTGTGAACAGAATAATGTTTGTGTTATTTCTATTGTCGGGTTTGGAGGACTTGGAAAGACTACCCTTGCCAAATTAGTGTATAATGATAATGGGGTAGTTGAGAAATTTAAGACAAAGATGTGGGTGTGCGTTTCAGACAACTTTGATAAAAAAAGATTGGTTCGGGATATTGTTAAAGCCCTAACTGGTGAAGAATGTGGCGGTGATAGTTTGGATCAAATGCAAATTAAGTTGGGAGATGTTTTGAGGGATAAGAAGTTTTTATTAGTGTTGGATGATGTTTGGGATAAGAAACCAATGGGATTTACAAGAGGCAAATGGAGTGAATTGAAAACACTCTTAAATGTTGGAGCCAAGGGGAGTAAAGTCATCGTAACAACACGCAGTGAAACAGTGGCATCACTTATGGGATCTATAATCAAGCATCCACTGGAAGGTCTTCCTCACAAGGATTGTATGTCTTTGTTCATGAAAGTGGCATTTCCAAATGGAGAAGAGGAACAATATCCACATTTAAAGAACATTGCAGAAGACATTGTGAAAAAGTGTGGAGGAGTTCCTCTTGCCCTTACTACTGTGGGGGGCCTACTTTGTTGGAAAAGGGAAGTACAAGATTGGTTGGCTGTGAGAAACAATGAGATATGGAAATTGGAGCAGGGAGATGATGGCATTCTACCTGCATTGCGTTTGAGTTACGATGCATTGCCTTCTTACTTGAAACCTTGTTTTGCATATTGCGCACTTTTCCCCAAAGATTATGAATTTGAAAGTACTGAGTTGGTCCCAATGTGGATGGCTGAAGGTTTCCTCCAATCCTCATCAAATGCGGGAAACCAATGGTTCGAGGAGATTGGCTTTGACTACATAAGGCAATTATGTTCAAGATATTTCTTTCAAAAAACAGGAGAAACGCCTATGATGAACATAAGTTTTAAAATGCATGATTTAGTTCATGATTTAGCTATCTCAGTGACACAAGCTGAGTGCTCATCAATGAATTTCCGTTCGTCCTCATCCGAAGCTTGTGAGAGGATCAGGTATGTGTCCTTAAGCTCCAATGACTTTGAAACTTGTTCTGGTAATGATCCGCTGCTCGAATCCATACTCAAGTTACACAAAGTGCGATCAGTACTTCTAAATCTCGATTTCCACAAATCTGGTTTGATTACTCAACCTTTCATAGAGGGATGCATCTCAAGATTTAAGTATATACAGATACTTAATCTCAATAGGTCGAATATTAAGGCGCTTCCAAGCTCCATTGGTAACTTGAGTCACTTAAGATACCTCAATCTGTCCTTTTGTATGAAAATAAAAAGGCTTCCCCATTCCATTTGCAAGCTGCAAAACCTGCAAGTCTTAATACTTGCGGATTGTGATTCGCTCGAGGAGTTACCGAAAGACATAGGGAAGTTGATCAGCCTTGTTCACTTGGAGATAACTACAAAAGAAGAGTATTTTCCACAAGGAATTAGAAGTCTCACATCTCTTCAAGTTTTACTGGTGATTGGATGTGAAAATCTTAAATCCTTGGGAGAAGGGATTCAATGCCTCACTAACCTTCGGAAGTTGCTTATTGGAGAATGTCCACAATTGGAGTCCTTTCCGGTTAACATGAAGAAATTAAGTAAATTAAACCAATTGTTCATCTGTGATTGCTCCAAACTTGATGTTAAGTCTGGTGAAGGCATTCGCAATCTTCGATCATTTTATATCAGTGATCAAGAGTCGGAGAATTTGCCCGATTGGCTCCAAGATTGTGCAAGTACTTTACAGTTTTTAAATATCTCAAATACGAATTTAAGTGTACTTCCGGAATGGTTCCAAAATCTGAGTATGCTGCAACGATTAATGATTTATAATTGCCACCGTTTGCTTGTTCTGCCGGAAGGGATGCATCACCTCACTGCTTTGAGAGATTTGGAGATTGTTGGCTGCTCTGATGCGTTGAATGAAAGGTGCAAAAAGGACGGTGAGGATTGGTTCAAAATCTCTCATGTCAAAAACATCAAAATCGATGGTGAATACGTGCAACAAGCCTGAATGATGAATTGTCGATTAATAAGGTACTTTTTTTATCTTTTTCATTTTCGTATATATTTTATGTAAGTGCGCGTTTTCATACTAGTTTTTCAAGGGATATTAAGTAATTCATTTACAGTGTGTTTTTTTTTTCTTCTATTGCAGCGAAAGCACGCATGCGGAAATTGATCAAGGTATAATTCATGTCTTAATGAATTACAATCGAATAATTAATGGTGTGTATGTGATTAAATTAAAGTGTGTTGTATTAATTAATTAGTTTGGATTGAAGGTGTGGTTAATTTATATATAGTTACAGCGCGAACTAATAATAAATTGGTGTATTATTTGTGATTTGTTGAATTAAACAAGTATTCGAAACTTGTGTATATAGAGACATATATGCATATATGTATTGTAATATTGTGATTGGATTTCACATGGGCCTATCATTCATATGTCTTCTCTCTTCTACTGATGTTTCTTGCTTCAAATATTACCTTACTAAACAAACGGCCGATATTGGACTTGCGTCTTTTTTGATTTCATAACTATTTGGTTTCAATTTCTTAAAAAAAAAAATAGAAAAGGAGAAGAGTGGATTGACAAAAACTGATAAGAGAAATATTGATGAAATCTACAAGAAAATGTGAAGGAATAAAAAATAGAAATCTAAATCATAACTTATTTTAAGTTAATTGTTCTAATTTTCTAGAATTTGTTTTCATACTATTAATTCTTCTCTTCCCTACCACCATTCATCTTTATCTCTCATTTTCCTTACATACTTCTCCATAAATCATGCACAAATAATTTGAAATTAAAATTAAAATAAAAAATAAAATGATTATCAATCATTTTAAATTTTAAGAGTAGTTATTAAATTTTCCTTAAACAATTATTTAAAATAAGTAAATCAATTTTAAATTTCTAATAAGGTTTTCAAACCGGTTATTACATACTAATGGCATGTGTTAACATTTTGCGGCTCAAGGTGGGTTAGTGTGGGATTTTCACCCTTTAATTGGGCCATGTCTAAATCCAATACGAAATCCACATGCTAAATAAGTTTTAGGTCTTTGTCTATTTGAGAGAAATCATCTCACGCATTAGGAAGTCTAACTTTTTACTCTCATTACTCTCTCTATCGCTCGAGGTGAATGTCTATATAATTTGATGCATGCGTTGTCAATAATGATATCCGTAAAGTTATTTTTGTGGTCGTAATCTGATTCAAATGAACTAGTATAAAATCTTATGTCTTAATTTGTGTACATAATTTTTACTCCTTTTTTTTTTTCATTTTTGGCACCAACAAGGTAAATCATCGAAATATTTTGGAGAGGGTCAACATGTGGAGTGCCACAAAAAAATTAAGAAAAAGAATACACTATAAAATTACAGGACACTAAATTAAAATTTATAATTCATTGAAAATTACAAGATACAATTATTCATATATAATGAAATCATTGTATTATATAATACAATTTTATTATCAATGCAAGTAAAAGTATCTTTTATATAAGGTAATACTATAGCAACTGAAAAATTAGCTTCTCATCGTTTCATGAAATATAACTTTCAAGAATTCATCATTTATTTTTAAAAAGTGATATGAAGACAGGACTCATCCCAAAATACCTCGTAAACTACTTCTGGATCCTACTTCCGTTTGACAAGCAATTCAGATTATCGTAAATACCATCAGACTTGTCAGATAAAGGATATTCATGCACTCTTATTAGTCATGCGTGCGCCTCTCGTTTAGTCCTGAACATCGTGCCACGACCCTAGAGGGTTAAAAAAAACACCAAAACTGTGTGAGTGTACAAAACAAATAGTTTAAAAATATAATTCGAAACATAACTTTTTACCTTCTGTTTTTCCAAAACGATGCATGAATATAAGAAAAACCGTTTAATTTAGAACTCAAAGCAAATAACCTCGAAAAACGCACAAATTAACCAAAAAACAACAAACATCCGTCATTAAGAAAACTGGCGCAGATCTCACCACAATAGTCAACACTAAACCATCACAAATGTAAGAGAAACCTTTGAAAGTCAATTGATATTGAATCGTTGTTTATTATAGAATTGAAGCTAAGTTTTTTTTTTTTTTCCAAGACTCACTTTTATCTTCTTTTACCCTTTTGGATTAGAGTACTAAATCATAATAAAGAGAAACTTTATTCTCGTCTTTAATTTCTCCCCTGTTATCATTATAAACAATTCCACCTGTATCCAATTTGTTGGCCAACACTGCAAGATATATAGTTTTCAAAATGTAATGATCACAAATCAATGCCTGGCACCCGTGGCCTAATGGATAAGGCGTCTGACTTCTAATCAGGCGATTGTGGGTTCGAGTCCCACCGGGTGTGCTTGAATTACTTTAAATCTTTTCCGGATACGCTCTTTATTCATTTAGTTTTTATCTGTGAGATAATATTATTGTTATTCATAAATCAATAAAAACATTTAATTAGCATGGTAATTATTGCTGTCTTATTAAAACTACACTCATGCATGATCCACCCATTAGTTGTATTTATTTCGGATTAAAATAAATAAAAAGATTGAGTTATGGACTACTCTTCAGTAATATTTATATTTTTATATTTCTTCTTCTTTTTCTTCCTCCTCGATACTTAAATGAAACAAACTTGCATGAAAAACATAAGAAAAACCAAATCTCGTTATTGCTTTTAATCTTCTAACCTATGAAGGCCAGATTAAAGAGTAGGAATGTAAAACATAAATATATCCATCTTAACATATTGCTACACAAATCTTAATAATTTGTTGACCATCTTTTCCTTACGAGAAATTAGGGGTTTTGGTAAACTAGCGATGATTAACCCTCGAACCGCGTAGGATCCGGATACGAAAGAGCTCTCCCTAATATTAGTTACTTCATTCACAAGGGTCGAATTAGAGACTTTACTTAAGGAAAAGAAGATCTTTTCCAATTGAACCACCAACCATTGGCATTCAGTTATTTTATTCAAATTAAACTTAAGCTCTAATATGGTACATAAAATCCGCAAAATAAATAAATAAATAACACTGCATTAGGTAAATTGGGAATTTTAATATACAATAAAATTCAACTATAATTTGATTGGCTTCGGAGACAATTGATTACATAAAAACGCAAAAACAAAATAACGTATAACTGCAAAAGGCTACAGCAACAAAATTAAAATCTCAACCTCAAAAAAGAAACTTTGATGGTGTGTAATGAGTTACTAAAATAACGTTAACTGCAGGTTAATAGTGTTAACGAATTATTTGGTAAAAAAAAAAAAAAAGGCGTGCAATAGTTATTAAAATGTTTAGGCTAAAGGTATGTTGACAGGTAAATTTAAGATTTTCTTAAAAATAACATTTCAGGCGTGTAAATAACAGAACTACACTCATTTAAATACTAATTATAAAACAAGAAAAAGAAAAGAAAAAACTAAATAAACACAAAACTTGCAAGCCATATTATACCTTGAAAAAGAATGGTAATTTTCAGAGATTTAGGGCATAATTTGAATTAGAAACAATTGTTTAAACATTGATTGATAAGATATTAAATTTTGTAATGTAAAAAAAAACTAGACATCATAACTTAACAATGAATTTGACGACTCGACGGTCCCGACTCTCAGGTCGTCATACGGAGTCTGTTGGTCCACTGGATCCTATCTCCAGTAACACGACAGTCCTAAACCGTTGGATTCACATGCACAATGATCCCACTCGAGATCTAACCTCTCGGAACATGCGGCATCCTAGGCCTATCGAACCATACACCATCACACCTCGTGCCAAACGTAATCTACCTAGGGTCGATTCTACCGAATCCTCATACTAATACCCTAACTATCAGGTTGATGACGGGCTGTTACGACTGCAAAGACATCACATCCTCGCCCTGCGCGTTACTGTAAGAGCAAAACCTCGCTCTGATACCACTTATCAGGACCCGTCCCAAATCCCCTGGGATTAACGTGGGACGTGCCTGCTCCCATCTGACACGAAGTGTCAGACAAGGGATAGTTTCGTCCTTTGCCCGGAGGAGGAGTGTGATGCCTCGGTCTCTCCTACAGCCTGCATCTCCGATCAACCTGAAGGGCATTAAAAACCATGAAAACTGTGAGTAGACAAAACAAAGAATTTGATAAAAAACAAGTTCACGCAAAGATATTTATGCCCTTCACTAAAAGTATGCATGCATTTGAAAACCATTTATTATTAAGGCCTAATTGCCCTCCAGTGGACATCATAAGATATTAATTACAACATGCGATTCCTAAATCCTAATTGCGCTTTCTATATTTATTTGGTTAAAAGTTAAGGCGTAGCTGCCAGTTGAGGTCTGTTTTCTTAGCATGGTAATTGATGAACTCATAAGCTGATAGTTGTTATAGGAGGAATATGTTGATACATAGTTTTTTAGTTAATGATGTCGTCAAAGTAGATAAGGTGTTTTTTTTTTTTTTTTGAATATGGGATTCAGTACGTAGTATGAATTGTAATGCAAAATGTTGCTTTAATTAGATTATTTTTATCTCTAATCATGTTGGTGATTTGAAACTTTAGATGAGAAATTAAAATAACTGTAATTTTTCTTGTTTACCTCATTCTAGCTCATTGATTTCTCTAATAGTCCGAATGAATATGTCCTTAATTATATCCAATTTGAATAGTCATCGAATCAAAATATTAATTATGCTCCGATGACAAAACAGTTCTCATGTAGGATATGTTATGTTTGTATATGACCAATTGACTGTTTCTTTTTCGGTCGGATCGAATTTACCTTTTTTCTTGATGTAATAGTGAAACTTAGCAATAAAGATAAGATAAGAAGGATCAGTACATCGGGTTGTCCTATTACTATAACCTCATCATCATCAACGCATAACTAGTGTTTGAAGGTTAAGATTGCACGTATATATCAATTTAATGTGTACAACAACAAAAAGAAAAATACTATATATTAGGTTAAGAGTGCACATACTGATTACTTATTTTTCTAAATTATGATTCCTCCACTCCTCTATCACTTCCATTTTGATGTGTAGTTTAAAGTCTTACATTTTAGATTTTTCTAGACATTAAGGCATTGCGGTCCACATAAATGTCAAAACTTGTTTAGCTTTTGAAATCTTGTTTTCACTTTTGATATTTGGGCTCCTTCTTCAAGTATATATATATATATATATAGATACACTTGAACAATTGAATCTAATTTTCACATTTGTGCTGCTTCTCGATTACTTATTTCCTCGATTACTTCGCAACTTTCTTGCCTAGTTTTGCACTGTGCAAAGTCCATCTTTTGCTTCTGCAATTGAGTAGGCCATAAAGAAAGGGATGACAACCATTATGGCTACTTGGTAAGTTGCTCCATAAATTGCCAGACCAAAATTTTCATATAACGATGTTCTCATGAGGATCAGCCCAAAGCCATGATCTTGAGAAAGCAGAAATCTAGGCTATCATAGTAGATAGCGCAACTACAGTCACCGTTTTCACAAAGCTCAAAATCACTAGCATGTCACAAGACATATCCCAAGTGATCACCATGTACATCGTAAATCCAAGGAACATAAAGATGACACACCTCATTATGTTCCTGAGCCTGAGAATACCCTATGGCATGAGTATGCGGGTCCAGCCAAGACTTAGTTGGTTATAGTACCATTCGAAGAGCAGTACAAAAAAGGGTGGAACTATCACATCTGAGAGATTTCTCATATATCATCCAAATTCTTTATAAAATTGTGCTTTAATCATAAAAGATATGGACCTAGTCATTAAATGATATGACAACTTTACCTTAGTTATTGGATCCATTATGCCTTCCACCAAAAGTATGCCGGATAGTAAAACTCTCGTCGATATAAATGTCTCATAGCTTAACCTCATTCCTAAGAGAGAGAAAAAAAATGCACATAACTGACAGATGACATAATTGAAGTTTTCATTTGAATTTTAGATAGCAAAGAAACTAAGAACTCAGATAAGTCATTATCTTGCCGCAGCAAGTAGAGTGGAGGTTCTATTCAACTTGCAATCCCGCGATTTTACAGTCATTATAACAATTGAAGTATTCAGAAGGATGAGTGAAATCCTCATTCAAATAAAGGCTCAATAACAATTGTGAACAAAGAAAAGAGAAATCTCAGAGCACATGGACCCAATCAATTTATAGGGGTCAAGTTTCTTTAAGAGTAAACCTAATTATAAGGGATAAGTTTCTTAGCTAACCCCTCCTAGACTTCACTAGATAAGTTTCTTAGTTAATGCTTACCCAACCATTTTATCATAATCACTTATACTGATGGTCTCTCCTTGACTTGTGCACTCATCACAGTCCGCAATGCATGTCTCTTAATTTGACTACCTTTGGATTGATATTAAATTTTAGTTTTGGAAAAATAAAGACTTATTTATCCCTAACAATTTACTCAATGTCACACACATCAAATATCCCCCTATAGCTCAATGAACATAAAAAAAGATAGGTGTGAAGAAGGATGAGTTATTTTATACCTCTAATACATCGGCTTGTCCTATTACTATAACCCCATCATCATCAACGCATAACTAGTGTTTGAAGGTTAAGAGTGCACATATACATTTAATGTGTACAACAACAGAAAGAAAAACACAACATGCATTAGGCCAAGAGTGCACGTACCGATTACTTATTTTTCTAAATTCTGATTCCTCTAGTCCTCCATCACCTTCATTTTGATGTGTAGGTAAAGTCTTACATTTTTAGATTTTGTTGGACACTAAGGCATTGTGGTCCTCATAAATGTCAAAACTTGTTTAGCTTTTGCAATTTTATTTTCACTTTTGATATTTGTGCTGCTTCTTCACGTATTTATATATAACAATTGAATCTATTTTTTACGTTTGTGCTGCTTCTCGATTACTTATTTTTCTAAATTTTGAATCCTCTAGTTCATTACCTCCATTTTGATGTGTAGGTTAAACTCTTACATTTTTAGATTTTGTTGCATACTAAGACATTTTGGTCCTCATAAATGTCAAAACTTGTTTAGCTTTTGCCCCCTTGTTTTCACTTTTGAGTTTCAAGCTGCTACTTCACATATGTATATATACTTGAACAATTGAATCTTATTTTCATGTTTTAATTTAATCGTGATCTCATTTAGTATTTCTGATGCTTAATATAATATGATTACTTATTTTCCCAATTACTTATTTTTCTAATTTATAAATTTCGACTCCTCGAGTACTTCATCTCTAATAATTAAACTTGTCATTTTAATTAGACAATTAAGATATAACTTTTAACTTTTAACATTAATAAGTTTTAACTAAATTAAAACTTATTTTCTTGCATTCACTCACTCACATATAACTTTTAACTTTTAACATTCGTAAGTTTTAACTAAATTAAAACTTATTTTCTTGCTTTCACTCACTCACACTTTCCTCTCACTATTAAGTTAGATGTGGCAAGCAACTTCTGAGTATGCTGGAGGTCAGGTGAACTTTCTACCATAAAAAGACTGCTTGCATGTCTGCACCCCATTTATGCTAATTGTACGATTTTCTAACTTGTATCTTGTTTGATCCATGTTTACACCAACCAATCGGTAATGCTAATATTATTCATGGGTTTTGATATTTGATCATGATATATACTAATATTTAATTCTTTATCTCTAGCTATTTTGTTTGGGGTATCGCATTGGTTTGGTGTTCTCCATGTTCTTCATTTGCGCTTAATTAATAATTTTTTTCTTTTCAAGAATTTTAATTCAATATGTTTGGACCTGGATGAATATTATACATGTTTGAATAGCCTTTGGGCTACGCTGAATTTTCAAATTTCTATTAATTAATGAAAAAATAGCTTATTAAGTCTATCGTATTGTTGAGCTAGGTGGAATATATATGTACTGCAAAACGAAAAAGAAATCAATAACTTTGGTTTTGTGAAGAAAATGAATCTGGTGAAAGTGGATCTGAGGATAATTGCAGTTGGAGGACGTAGATTTAGTTTTATTTTAATGATCTCATGTTTTTTCAGTCACAGATCGAAGACATTGAATTTTTGAGGGTTTTATCTTGGTCGTTTTGGTGTGGAAACACCGAGTGATCCCTTACATTTCTGTGCTGTTTGCATTAATTATCAGTTTCATCCACCTTTTTCTCAAACAACATGTTCAAGTTTAGGGGTGGTACAATCGCCGGAGTATGGAATTTTATCAACCGAAGTTGGAGTGAAGACCTTCCTCACAAGGTGAACTTTCTGGTTATTTCCAATCGGAAACAGCCTGAAGGTCGGGGGAAAGTAATTGTCAATCCGACAAATACTAAAGAGGCAGAGCGGTCTGCAGAGTCCAAGCCCACATCCTTCTTTGAACGTCTACCCCGGCCAGCCCTAGCACCGGTGGTACTGTGACAATTGGTTGATATCATGCTCAAGCAAAATTTTCTCAAGATCGGCATTTTGGTTACCATAGCAAATGAAATTAACCTTCTCCTCCTTCATTGGAGCATGTTTGCCTTTCACCACGAGAATGTCGACTAAAATCAACTTTATTATATTATAATCTCATATACTTAACAATATAATACAACTAATTATTTCTCATATTACTTATTATCCCGATTAATTATTTTTTCCAAATTCCCTGATTACCATAACTATAAGCAATCAACCACTTTAAGCTTTTTCTTCCCATTGTTTAGTTCTGATACTTTATTAATAACCTTGTATTTGAAAACGAACTCATCCAAGCGAGCATAATACTCATGCAACCAATGGTTACCACCTCAAAGTTCTTTTTGATAAAGGCTAAGAATATGAAATCCTCACGAATCACGTCCCAAGTAGCCACCACGTATGCAGTAAAACATAATCATTCTTCTCGGTACATTAAGATGTATGCACCTTCTATCTCACAAGGAGATCTAGTTGAATGGAATAGAATGGTACAAAATGTGACAACGGGTCCATCTATTGTAAGAGAGTATACCATTCATATGGTTTTCCAGGATACGCCAAAACTTTCTCCCCAAGTAGCCACCACACAACAGTAAAACATAGACAAAGAAGGACCACATCAGAAAGAAATATCATTCTAAATATCATTTTCAAATAATAAAACTAACAAGGAGTATGACAGAAATAAAAGACAGATGGTGATTTCTAATCAAGCGGTGGATTTCTTAGCCATTGCCTGATTGTGGGATGTGGATTCCAGCTATCCCAGGTATCCGCGGCCGGATTGGGGAATATGGGATGCCATTCAGGAATCATATCAAATCACACAATTCTTTGCAACAAAATAACAATAGTGGTAACGATAGCATATAGTGTGCACAATAATCGATAGCAACGATCATGAGGTCTCCGTAACAATAACATTGAGAAAAACACAACATATAAATGAACAGGAATGACATCATCTAAAGTTCAATCCATGAGACAAAACAAACACCGTAGCAATACTTATATATGCTGCCACAATCGAGCCCCAATAAAACATAAGGCACGATGTCAAAATCACTGCAAATGAGGTCTTCTATACTGCATAATGATGATGAAAGAGAAGGCAGAAAATATGTACAAATAAAGATGATGAAAGACGAGTAAAAAGTGGAGAAAGAAGATGTAAAAATTGTCCTTTTAAGGCAAGAAGAACAATGAATAATGATTTAGAATAAAAGCAACAGCCTAAGAGGGTTATAAAAAATAATAACAGTACCCCAAAGAAACAGAAACAACTTCACTTGTATAATAATAATGATGCCGCAGCAAAAGCGCTGGTGACAAATTACAGAAATATGATATTGTTCCCTAATGAAATCTAGATATATCTGAAGACATATATCCCAATCATAAATTGTTGACCTCTACCATGAACTATGGACTAACCAGTAACGACATCCGAAAGACGCTAAGAAAAAAATGTACTATATATTCAAATCAGACATTAAGATACCATCTGAAGACTTGTTTAGAAAGAATTTGAACGCCTGCCAAACATCAGCAGCACAAGAAAGAATCCTTGATTCGCACCAAATGCCCAATTGTTTAACTTGTTCCGGATGCTTGGGAAATTGCCTTCTTGACAGCCACTGCATATGTCCTATGCTGATAAGTGAGGGTTGATTCAAGCAAGTCCCAAAGCGAAGTCTTCGGATTCCAACCTGCCATGCATTAGCCAATAACATTGTCAGATTTCCGTTAACTCACAGCCCTTGATTAGATTAAAAATAAAGGAAAGGAAAGATGTATACCAAGCTGCTTATTGATAATAGTCATATCAGGAATTCTCTTGTCACTATCATCATATCCAACTCCATAGAATTCTTGTGAGCTTACATCAACGGTGGGTGTCTCCAGTTTTGGTTCACCACTTACCTTCACATAAACCTGCAATGTGCAAGAGCATCAATAATCATATCCAAATGAATTTAATTTCAGGCCACTAATACAAGTCAATAAACTAAAAATAAAGAAGTATCAAAGATAATTATTCACCTCAGTCATCATTTCACCAAGCTGCCTAACAGTAACTTCATTGTTAGGGTTGCCTACGTTGAAAATGTGACCATTGGCCCTAGCAGGATTTTCCTGAGGAGAACATCAATTACTGAGCAACTTCTCAAGTATGCAAACGACGAACTTGAGGAATGCGAGATTTTCCTTATAACTTACAATCATCAACATAACAGCGTCAATGGCATCCTTTATGTAGACAAAAGTTCTCTGGGATTGGCCACCATCTACAAGCTTGAGTGGCTCACGTCGAAGAAGATTCTGTAACAGAGGAAAGCATGATTGATGACAACAATGATATGAAATACCAAATAAATAGGCCATATTAGAACTACTTTCTCACATACATTACTAAAGCAGGCAAGCACTCTTGGGACACCCTCACTTGGGCCATCAATCCCAGGAATGAAATCCATCCTAGGTCCAATCCAGTTAAAGGGTCTCACAATGGTAAACTCGAGACCATTTTCCGCACCCTCAGCTGTATAGAAGAAGAAAGTAGATTAGAAACCTGCATCACAATTACCAATCCATATGAACATCCAGATAACATAAAACCAAAGAGATAACTAACCATATATCAGCCTCTCAATCAATTGCTTTGCACATGCATAGGACCATCTCTGCTTCTCAATAGAGCCAAAAATGCAAGGGGATTCGTCTTCTTTAAGCACATAATATGCAGGATCCTATGAAGGAATAACACACAAGAAACTAATTTTCCATTTTAACAAAACGCAATACAGCGTTAACAAACAGAAGAAATCACATAAAAAACTGAAAATTTAAAAAGCATCATATGAGAGGCAAAACTAGAAAGTCAATAGGAAGGAAGAAAATGTAAGACAATCTATAAGATACAATACTGTTGTTTCCTAGAGTTCATTATTTCCTTTCTCCCCTCTCCACAAGTGGCATTTCCAATTAGCAAATAAGAAATGAGCTTCAACCAACTAGATAGCTAAAACTTAAAACATGACATCAAAAAATTTATTTTTTAAACAAGTATAAACCTTAAAGTTAAAAAAAAAAGAAGATAGAGCTCCTTACTGCTATTATTTAACCGCTTTTGACAATGAACAACTTACTACCCCTTCTTTACTCCTCTTCACCACATGAATTTTGTTCCAGCCCTTTGTTCACTACTTTTTCATTTGCAATTTAACATATATAAAGCTGTTTGTACCAAAAATAAAAGACTTGAATAAAATAAGAAACTAGGAAATATAAAATAAGAGCTGTACCTATATTCTCATATTTATATCCTTAGAAAAAAGATATAGAACATCGACATTGGGCAAGGGACTTCACCATGAAGTCCAACTGTCCAAGCTCGATACTAAATGGCATAGGGATCTATTCCGTGACAAGGAATCCTAATTGTTGTTCTTTTTATCTTTAGGCAGATTTCAAACACGAAAAAACATGCCAATGTTCATTGTTAACAATGCTCCGGGCCTAAAATTACATGCTAGTATTAGTATAAAATCACAAATTCAAGCATATGTTTAACCATTACACTATAATGCCAAACCACCGAAAACTAATTGTACATCCCAAAAGGAGAATTATGGAATCAACCCATTCTAATTATGCAAATTAAGAACCTTATGAAAGGACAAACATCAAGAAAAGCATAGATCTGAATCGTATCCAAGAAAGCAACATTAAAAATTAGAAAGATAGAAGGAAAGGGGACAAAGAAAGGGAGAGGGATACCTGACGAAGGGGGCTATCTTTAGGAAGATAGCTTCCAATGGTTTTACCATACACTTCACAAGTAGAAAAGTGAATCAAACGCTTGTTGTTTTCCGAACAGTACTTCACCTAACAAAAAGTATGCATAAAAACCAAAATGTGAGGGAAAAAACCCCACATCAACCTCAATCAATTCCAAAACCACCAACACAAAACCAAATTTCGCAATCAAACCCCATGATTTCATTATCCGAAAAAATAACAAGAAATGAAATGTAACAGCCCAAACCCACCACAGGCAGAGCATCGATGAAGTTGCTGTAAATGGTGTCGAGTGGGCGAGTATTGTAGTCTGCTGGCGTACAGATCGCCGCAAGATTAATCGTCTACAAAACCCAAAAATCCAAAGAATCAGCACCAAACCCACAAAGAAAACATGCCAAAATAAGTTAAGAACGTTAAAAAAAAAAACTGATGAAAATGGTTTATACCAGATCTGCCATCTTAATGAGGCCTTCGAGGCGCGAGTCCTGCTTGATGTTGAGTCGGTGGAACTGGATTCGATCGGACCATGGGTGCCCATTCTCCGGCTCCAGAAGGTGTTTGATCTTGTCATTGTAGACATCCAAAGCCAGAACCTTGTGTGAGGTCTCATTCATCAGCTTCTCGCAGAGGTGGGATCCGATGAACCCTCCGGCTCCGATCATGCATATCGTTATCGGCTTAATTGGGTTGCCGTCCAGATCTGCTCTCGTCGCCGACGCCATTTGCTCTCTGGGTGTCTCTTAGACGTCGATTTTGAGTTGTGGGTAATGAGCAAAATGAGGAAAGGAGAGATCTTTTTGGGGATGAAGCCGAAGTGAAAACGAATATGGAAGCAGAAAATGTGAGGTCAGATTGTATTTAAAGGGGGTGAGCGAGGGACTAAGGGAGGGAAGGAGACAGAGTGGCCAACACTGTCCCTTTTCAACATTTTAGTGCCTACTCGCTTTTTGATTAAGCCACGTGTGCGGGTGCTCTGTTGCTTACCTGGGGTCGGTCACAGTGGATTGGTATGAATGGATTTGTATATTTCTCTTATTTATTTTATTGAAGTTGGATCTCATTTTCAGCTAATGGTCATTATCGTTGGATCAATAAAGCAATGGTTTTCAGAAGTTTTGGATTTTGCCAGAGGACTAGAGCTGGATCTTGCCTCATCCCAATCATACAAGGTTGTGTTTATTAAATTCCAATCAATAATGCTCAAGTCTCGTAAATGTTTTGCTTTTGTTTACCAACGAGAATTCAACCATATAATGAATAGTTTAAACTACTATATAAAAAAAATAATAAAGATAAAATAACTGCTCACTATTAATATTTGTATAGCGTCGTGATTCAACCCAACCTACTAGCCAATCCAACCCACAATTAACAAACGTCCAAGAATCACATCTCCATGCCCAATTTTAATTTTCCGAATCGAGAACTTGATGGACGAAACCAACTTAGTTAGTACAAAATTTTCTACAATGAAACTTTTGAACCCAATTGTACCACTAATTTAATTAGAAAAAGGGTGACAAACAAATTAATATAAGGAAATATATGTGAGCCAAGATTATCCGAGATCAATATGAGATTAATCAGTAAGATGAAAACAATTTCAACCAGTAATGACGAAGACAAGGAAAAAAAAATCTTTTTAACAAGCTTTCAAATATAATCTATGAAGATATCGATGATATTTCCCAAATATTACATATATACTATTTATACATTATATATGTTCCATCTTTTACCAACTATATTTTTGGAGAGTTAATTCCAATCCGTTCCTATAAAAACGTTTCTCAGTATGCAACTATGAGAACCAGATTAATGATTTTTTTTACCTAAAATTTAGGTATAAAAGTGTTTTTGGTTAATTGAGGTTTTCCTTCTCATATTAAAAGACCACATTGTCAACTTATTTCTCTAAACTTAATTGAATTAGTTAAGCTGATTATGTCAAGGTAAAAGTCCTAAAACGCCCTCATCGATTGTGAGTAGTGTTCACAGACATGACAATTAGCTGTCACCCTTCCACACTCACGTGGTTCATATTTGGGTTTTTAGAAATACAACAACTTGCCCACGCTCTCTAACGCACGCGCTTTGATGCGATCCAATCCTTCCAATCAAGTAATATTTGGATCCAAAAAATTATCGAATGTTGCTAAGAATTTTTTTTTTAGAGCTATTACCGTCAATTTCATTATTTCGATTATTTTTGTTGATATAAAAAATAAACCAACTTAAAATTTTCTCCTAAGTTTGCTTAGCTCGATCTTCTAAGAGTGACATAAATTGTATGGAGAAAGTAAGAGTAAAAAAGTAGGATATAGTGTCAACTTAACAGTATCAGATGTTTTAAATAAGTTTAAGTAAATATGATAGACTCTAATCATTTAAGTAGCGTGATGACAAGGTATTCATTGTGGGATAAAATGTCCATATTCTTGGAGCTGACATATGTCTTGGTGGTTCTGTATCGCTTGGATGTGTTGACTCAGCCGACCGATGAGTAGGTAGACCGACTAGATACAATCAAGATCAACCTATTAGTTTTAGGGTCTTTGTCCATAGTTGGGCTAGCTCATGGGATGTACATTGTGTTGTGGATGTGTGTTATTATGTTTTTTTTTTCTGTAATCGGTAGCTCAATGTGATTTTGACGGATTAGTTGGTCTTTGTCATATTGGAGATACGAGTAATTTCTATTAGTTAATATCTCGCTAAATTAATCAAATTTTTTTATTCAAATAATATTGATTTATGGAGATTTAATTATAGTTACCATTTTCTTATAATGTAACCTATATTTATTCATACAAATGTCGAGTAATAAATTTTTTTTTTTTTTAAGTATGCAGCTCAAGCAGTATTGACGTGCAATGGGCTAGGTTTTAATGAAATGGAATGAGCTAAATTTCAAAGAGCGTATGCTTTGTTTAAATTAACACTATAAAATTTGACGAGAATCACCCTAGCTTAACACTCATATTATAGCTCAAAAAACAAGGTTAACAGTTACCTTTTTGGGAATCTTTCTTATTCTACTTTTAAAGTTAAAAAATGTTTCATACCATAATTGAAATGGTTCATTATCAATCACATTTTAATAATATATTTACCAAAAAACTCAATAAAATTAAAAAAATTTAGTTATGTATTAGCTTAATTAGTAGTAGTAAGATGAAAATATCGGCAGTTTCGCCGATATTTCCATTGACATATAGCTAGATTGGGAGGTCGACAGCTAAACAGGGGGAAATAAATTTTTGCCCCCAATATCTATGGTATCGTCCAAAATCGATGAAATTTACCTAAATTTGTCGATACCCACCGATATTAAGCTTCAAACTCGTTACAACAAGAGATAAACACCAGAAGAACAATACTAGTCATCAGCTCATTAGACTTCAGCTGGTGGATCAAATATCCGAAATCAAGAGGAAGTCAGGATAAGTTTACTAGTGAAAATCCCCAAACTCATTACTTGCAATTCAAGTGCAATTCCAAGTCAAAAAAACATTAATGTTTATAAAGTGGATACCCCAAATTTCACCCAAATTATAATTAAAAACACATATTAGAAATCCAATTGAGAATTGAGACACAACTCACCCAACCCCCAAGTTGCACTTCCACTCGCAAATTACAATCTCTTATCACTTACCAGCATCATCTTCTTCCTCTCTTTGTCGGATCGGTGCAAAGAAGACACAAGCCTAGCTTGTTGTCATCGCAGTGATTGTATAGCTCGCGCAGCCCAACTTTAAGATTCGTCTCTCTGCTTCTCTGCTTCTCTGCTTCTCACTCTCTCGGTATTCCATACTGAAATCGAATTTTTATTTTTGGGGTTAGTGGAGTAGTGCGTGGAGTTTTGGATGAGTGAGACTCTAAGACTCTAAGAGTACTCTCAGAATAAAGCATGTGGGCGGAGAGGAGTCTCCTGGAACATCCTCTCACCATCTCTCAAATGGGTGAACAAAAGTGTGGATAAGAGTAAAATAAATTGAAATTTTATTTGGAGTTAGTGGACTACTATTTGCTTTTTTTAGTTGTAAAGAAAAACAAAGTGTGTGAACAAATAAGAGTAAAGTAAATCGGATGGGATTAGTGAATTACTGTTTGCTTTTTAATTGTAAAGAAAATTTCTAGAAGATTTCAAGATCAATGGCAGGGGCAGAAAAATAAATAAATATTATTATTGTTGTTATTTTTTAGTATTAATTTTTTTTTATGTTTATTATCAAATATCTAACAAATATAATTTTATTTATTTTAAATATACATTTAATATATTATCAATTAATATGTGCTCAAATCCATGGATGAAAATATCGGACTTCATTGGCGAAATTTCGCTGAAATTTCGTGTTTTTCGGTTGGCGACACATGAGAGAGAGAGAGAGAGAGAGAGAGAGAGAGAGAGAGAGAGAGAGAGAGGGGGGAATATTGAGCAAAATTCCGAATTTTTTTTTCTTATTTTAAGCTCATAGATCTCATTATTTGATTAAAACGATCGAGATATGGCTAAATTTTATGAAAACGAATGTAAAACCATCGATTTCTCGTCGAGTTGAAAAACCCGAATTGTAGACCCGCGAGAGGAAGAATATGATTGTTAAAAGTGTTAGTTTGTATACTTTATATATTATACATTGATTATGTTTTCTATTAGGCTGGCTAGCCGAGTTGGTTGTGTCATTTGCCTCAAAACTGAGGGTCTTAGGTTCGACCCCTAGGATGCACCCTTGTTGAATTTTTTTTTATTCGTTTTTTTCCAAATTTTCAACAATGCTTGTCTTTTTTTTTTTCCAATTTTTGAACAAAGATTGGCTATATTTTTTCATCCTTTTTTTTCCCAATTTTAATTATATTTACTCAGTTTATAATTTTTCTTCCATTGAATGTTTTTTATGCTTATTATTATGTTTTTAATTATATTAACATTCAATTATAGTAAATCACTTCAATTTATGTTTATGTTTAAAATTTTATATTATTAGTCATCGGTAGAACCCTATTGTATCATATTATTCATCATATATTTATTATATCAAATTTATTTTATCACTTTTATTAGTCATATATAACTATTATTATGGACTTCAGTTTTTCCCGAAGTTTCATTCCAAATTTCCAACTTTTAGACCAAATTTTTGTCATTTTTGTTGACCGTAAACGATATCGATGTCGATATTTGGGGCGAGATATTCGTAAATTTGACTAGCAATATATCTGTCGATATCGATATTTCAATCCTTGGTAGTAACAATTAAAATCCTGACAATAAACTGTCTATTAGTTGATATATATATATATATGTATATATATAAATAGATGCATTTGATTGATTATTTTTTGAGGAGTTGATTGATTATTTTTAAATATAATGGAAAGAGAAGGTCTAGCCGCAATTGTGGTGTTTCATTTCTTATGAACATTAGATTTAGAAAGTATTGTTGAAGACGACGACGATAATGATGATGTTGATGATAGTCAGCTGAAGCGAGAAATTTGAGAGGAGGTTGTGGTGGATTCTGGTTGCGAAGGAAGAAGAAGAAAACCACGAGAAAAAAATATGAGAACGAACCACATGTGGAAGATGTGTAACTTGTAAAGAGTATAATCAGTGAGAAAAAAAAATTTCACAAAAATAAAGGCATAATTGTCAGTGCAATATTAAAAACAAAGGAAACGAAAAAAAAAAAAAAGTAAAATGAGAAACACACTGTCCATAAACAGTTTGCCTTTTAGTATATTGAGAATATTCATATTAATACAAGTCTTGGAGATTAAAGCGGTCAACAAGTACCTACTCTTAATGTAAGCTCATTAAACCCTAAGCCATCAAATAACGAATTAATTTGATTTGTCCAACTAATTATAGCTAAAAACTGTAGTAAACAATACTAGTGGAGAGTTCCCATGAAGAATTTTGAGTTTTCAATAATAAAGATCATGGGCGGAGTCAGGGCCCCATTCAATTTGTTTTTTTTTTCCTTTTTTATGCATAATATATTATATTTTAAATATTTATTATAGAATAATAAAAATATTTAGATTTTTTTAATAGTCATGCATAATTTGTTTATTTTATCTTGTAAATTTGTATTATTTTTTTGTATGTATTTTAAAATATTATGTTATATATGATGCTATATTAATTCACTATATATATGTGTATTTAAAGTTTCTAAATTTTTAACTGTTCTTTACTTTATTTGCATATTTTATTAATTTTCTTATTTTATTTCTTAACTACTAATATTCCTAAAATGTATATATTTACTCCATATTTCCAAAGCAATCAATTTTTAATTTCTATTTTTCTACTTATTTTTTTCATTATAAATGTTTATAATAATAGTGACTAACTTATGATTTTTTTTAAGTTATTGTTTTATTAGATTTAAAAGTATAAATATATGACTTATTGTGTTTATATAAATGAATGGTACAAAAATAAAGTCATGAAACCATTTTTTTTTTGTGAGACCAACAAAAAAACCTTTGAAAATTTATTAAAATGTAAAATTTTGTATAATGATATTTGCAAATTTGTGATAATCAATAAATAAAAATATTATCAATTAAAAATATTTACAAAAATAAAAAATGACTAAGTCCCCTCTAATATTAAATCATAACTACGCCACTGATAAATATGATAAAAAAAATTTAAATAAAATTAAAAATAGGAAAATATATTCAAAAAAATTTATTTAACCTGTTACAATATAAATGAACAAATCTAAAATCTAAAGCGATGAATGATTTCAAACGTTCCTCTTCGTACTTTTAAGTTTTAAACATTTTCTTAATAAAAACAAGTTTTTTTGTCCTAACCTCCGAATGGGTCAAAATTAGAAGAAATGAGATGATAGAATAAATAAAAATTCCTCCGAAGGTAAAAAAAAAATGGTAATTATCTGAATAAAGAAAAGTAAAAACATCATTAGCCGCACCGACATTCCCAAAGGAGGTAAATTCTACACGCGTTTGTGGAGCGCGTAGGAGAAACACGATTCTCTCTTCGCGGTGGCGCGCGTAGTATGAGCACGTGCATGGGTGTTGGGGATTTGGCACCCTTCATCATTTACGCGGAGTACTGGGACCCAAATCCTCTACGGTCTCGTGCACTGGGTCTTTCGGTAGTCTTGCTTGTCCAACAATTTTGATGGACCGTGGATTGCTTTCCTAGCAAGTTTCAAATATTTTTGTGCTTTGCTTTTGGTGTGGGCTCATTTTCCAATCCTTCTTTTGATTATATTAGGCTTTTCGAAATCTTTATTTTGAAAGGGAGTGAATCAACTTTTCTTTTCCTTCTGTTTTTACATAATATAAGTTCATGAATTTGAACACATTAATGTTGGATGGAATTTAAGGATTGTTATAAGGGATCATTTTTTCGTATTAGTGAGATTTTGTCAATTTATTTTCCTCAATTTATATTTTATTTCTGATTCTTGAGAAATCCTCAAAACGTGATGTTGATTAATTTTTTATATAATTAAATTAGATCTATTATTACTATGGGAAAGTCAGTTGATCACATTTTCGATTTATCGAATTAATTCTTGCATATATATATCATATTATCACAATAATTCATTATCTAAATCATCATTTCATGATTATTTCTATGAGAAATGAACAAAATTGGAGGTTGTATAGTCATTTGTATGTATTCAATATATCAACGATTTTGATAATAATTAAAATCTTCGTAACAAGGTGTTCAATTTGGTTTATTTTTTGTGTAAAAGATCTTGAAATGAATATTTAAAAATTGAATGATTTCGATTATTTATAACAACAATTCAAGAAACTGAAAGAGTGTTACGAAAATATACCACTATAATAGGATGCAAATATATTGTCCTTAAAAATATACATTTATTCGTTCAATATTATTAATTGGTTTTTATTAAAATATACCCAAAATAAGATACCATGTTTCACTTTGTACATAGAATAAGATTTCGTCTAACTTTACATTTAGAATAGAGATAACATCAATTTCATTGCACCAATTCAATAACAATGTTACAAATGACATTATGATGCTTATGTGGTACCCATATATATGGTAGCAAAAAGCAGGATATTTTGAGTCATTTTATCACGTTGCTTAAGCCCCTCCTATTCCCACCCAAAACAAGAGGCTGCGTATTTAAGTCTAGCATTACAAAATACTTAATTCCCACCCAAAAGCCTAAGCCTCTCCTAACCCCGCCAATTCCCACCCAACTCCCTCGAGTACTAAATCATCTATCGATCCAACTCCTAGACTTAAATAAGTAGCCTCTTGTTGCCACATGGGTGCCCCGTAATTATTTTAATGGTGTTTGCAACGCTGTTATTGAATTGGTACATTAGAGTTGACGTTACCCTAATATGAGTGTAAAGTGAGATGAAATCATGTTCTATGTGCAAAGTGAGGCGTCGTTTTAATCTGAGTGCATTTTAAGTATTAAGCCTTATGATTTCTTAAGTTTTTTCCTCGTACTACCATTTTAATTTTAAGAAATAATATTTGAACACATTAATTGAATCATTCAATGTGTCAATAAATGAGGGATATTATTATTTCATTAAATTTTAAATGGCTTTTATAGATATTGTTCTTATGTATTTAATTTTTATGGTAAACAGAATGTCACGTTAATTGCCACACCAAGCGTGTCAAGTAATGTACATAGTCAATTAAGTGTATTCAAATAGCAATGGACTTTCAATTTATCTATTTATCTTTATATATATATCATAATCTGAACCATTTAACTCTTAAATCGTCATTTTAAGACCATTTATTCCAAAAATGCAACCAAATTGACGATATTTTAGTTATTTATATGTATCAACCTAATTGGCAGTTCAACGTAAAGATATCAATTGTCAGTGACATTATTGACATGTTTGATACATACGGATAAACTAAACGATCTCTAAACTTCTTTTTGTTGTTAGCAGATTATCTTGAAACGATAATTTAATGAATAAACGGTTTAAATTATAATATAGGTATAAAGGAATTCAATAAATGAAAATGGCCTTACAAAGAGGTAACATTGGGTGAGATACAAATTGTATCCTATTAGATATGTGTTAATAATTTTCTTCAAATGTGATACTTTTGTCACTAATACTGTTTAGACTTTAGTGGTATGTTTTTTCTTTATTATGTAATAGGATGTCTTGATTTCAATTCTTATAAATAGCGAGGCATACCCTACCTACTAATATCCATTATACATGTGAGATATTGATCTCCCCAATAGGCCAATATACAATAGATCAAAATACTACTAAATTAAAAGTACTAGCCAATAATTTCCCTAATATATATTATGTTACAATTAGAAAACATAAAGTCAAAATATGAACAATTTTAAGATTTAGCTAGCCCCTTATTTCTTATGCTGGTATTGGCAATATGATGCCATTTTTGGTTAGTTTTCACAAATGAAGTTAAGGCTTAAGAGTACGTATGTATGACTATGAAGTATGAAGGCCCCCTTTTCCTTTTTGAGCTTTTCATTTTTCACTTTTTTTTTTCCCTTAATTGATAGGAGTGTAAGATTATGAGTATAATATTTTTTCATTCAATACAAAATTATAATTTTTTTAATAATTACATAGCATAGCATTAGTGGGACATTAAATGATCCCATCTAGTTATTACATGGTAACCAAATAAGTATATATACCATCCTTATTCTTCCTCACATTATTATAGTTTGCAACATTATTTTTTCTTAAGATTGTTCAAACATGCAAAACCCTGGACTCACAATAGTGAAACCTCCATGATCTACCACAATATTATGACCATTAACATACTTTGAGTCATCACTGCCCAAGTAAAGAGCAGCTTCAGCAATATCCTCTGGCATAAGAACCCTGCCTTGTAGGCAAGAATAATCTTCCAGGACTTCATCATCACCGAGACCAAAGTATTTCCTCGCTAACGGTGTGTGCACTAAATGCGGTGACACACAGTTTACCCGAATACCATATTTTCCAAGCTCCATATATAGCAGTATTTTTCATTAGCCCAACTATACCGTGCCTAGAACTTGTGTACGCATGTGGTGCACACCACCCTGCGATCGAACAGCTACTGGCAGTTTTGATTATGCTCCCTTTGCCCGAGGGGATCATCACACGTGCCGCGTGTTTAGTCCCTGAGAACACACCAACTAGGTTTACCCTTACCACTCTCTCAAATTCGTCTTTGCCATTCTCAAGGATGCTGGGTTTGTCCATGTCAACTATGTCTGCATTGTTGAACATGATGTCTAGCCTTCCATACTTTCTTGTGGCTGTTTTGATGGCATTTTCCATGTCTTCTTCTTTCGCTACCTTGCAGTGGACGAAGGAAGTGGATGAAGAATTTAAGTTTCTGCAAATAGTTTCACCCAGGTAGTCCTGCACATCTGCAATGACAACTTTAGCTCCATGTTTAGAGAAGAGCCTTGATGTGGACTCCCCTATGCCACTTGCTCCGCCAGTGATTAGTGCCACTTTACCTTCAAGCCTGCAATAATATAGAGGCACAATGTGTATTACTGCCATGGTTAGTTTTTAATTAATTTCAACAAAAAAATAACCAAAATTGTTTACTTCGTCTTTTCCGATACATATTCTTCAAGACTCATGAGTTTGACGGTGGTGCTGCTTCATGTAGGGTTTTGGGCTGTTTTAAAATTGTGGTTGTTTTGAAAATTAAATAAAAGATCGATGAATCAAACTAAATTAATTTACACTGAATAATGCTGGAACATTGGAAAATTGTGAATGTGAATTTAACTTGAAGTCATGCGAATATAACTTGGAGTCAAATTCTTGGAGTCACATTCAATTTCAATTTCATATGCCTCAATATGTTTTATCATTCCATGCGAATTTCTCGTACAAGCACTTGTTATGGTAAAAACAGGTTAATTTGGCCATTTTCTGTTGGTGAAGAATATAACCAAGGACACCAGCAAAAGCTGAGAGAACCCAACTGATTTGTATCAGCAACAAGACAATTTTCCGAGGGAATAATTTGGTCCAAACAATTTTCTGCGTGTAACGAGAGAGAGAGAGAGAGAGAGAGAGAGAGAGAGAGAGAGAGAGAGAGAGAGAGAGAGAGAGAGAGAGAGAGACCCAAAAGGCTTGAGGGATGATAAACAGGCCAGAGAGGCCGATGGAATCGACTGAGATCAGAGGTTTAGCGGTGGAGGGATTCAAGGATGAGTTGGATTCAAATAGGCGAGGACGTTGGGCGGCGATGACGGTCGTCGACGATATCCACGCCAAGGGAGATTAGCCGGGTCAAATAGGAGGGGAATAGGGTCCACCTGGGATGAGGGTCCGGCACAGCCTCATCACCATGAGCGCCTAGGAGTGGGGCCCTTCTTGACTGCTGCTCATCACTTTCTCATCTTGAATTCATCAGCGACATGGGAACGAGATGAGAATGAAACCCACATGGTGTTCATCATCATCTTCTTCATCTTTTGTTTTTTTTTTCTTTCTAATATTTAGTTTTAAAATTTTACTACAAAATGAATAAAATATCCTATCTCTTATTCCCATGTAAGCATACTAATAAACAAGATTACTAATGAAGTATAACTCTTGGTGCAATCAGTAGCCGACTCAGGAATTTTACTCGAGGAGGTCAATATGTAAAATGTCAAAAATTTGGGAAGCAAAAATATCCTTTAAAATTAAAGAATACTATTAAAATTCATAATTTATAAAATATTAAAAATTACAGTTGTCCACGACGACTTTTCATGTTCTGAAAGCGTTGCATTATAGTTTCTTTTTATATGGAAATAGTTATTACTTACCATCTATTTGTCGAGCTATTTTCTGTTTTTAAACGATGCTCACCCCCACCAGAATCAGATACAAGAAATTCTGCAGAGAAAAGTAAAAAAAGATAAGAAGTACATACAACATAATCATCAAGAAATATAGATCTTAAACTACTAGTCCTCACTTGATTAGAGGCATACTCTATAATTTTAAGTCAGCAAAATGTTTTGTTTAAGTCCATTTTCTTTCTTTTGTTTGCTTGAATAATAAGCGTTTGAAGCCAGATAAATTGTTTCCATCAGCATGTACTCATATTTTACTCGTAGCTCATCATCAACCTATTTAAACTCCAAATGCCAAACATGCCGAACCAAAACTCATTTACAATTAATTTCTAAAAGGTGCAATGTGGTCAACATAAAAAAAATTCAGCCCTGGCGGCAAATAGATTTTCACAAATAATAACCCAATCTGGCGGTAAATAGATTTTCACAAAAAAAAATTATTACAGACTTGTTAATATTGTCAGCAAATAGATTTTCACAAATAATAACCCAATCTATTTGCCTTCAGGTAAGGAACATCATAACAAAAAAAATCTACATAAATGAGGAGTGAGGAGAAGGAGACGAACTGGGGACGATATGGACTGCCTGCTTGCTGCCTTGTTGCTGGGAGATGTCGCTGCAATTTGATTTTCGCCGAAGGAGATTCAAGTTGGGAGGCGAGGAGAGCTGGAGAGGGAGACGCACAACACAGAGGGCGTGCGGGCTGCAGACCTCTCTTCAGATTTTTTTTTTAATTAAACGGCGTCGTTGATCAAGTGAAAAAAGCCACTTACACACATAAAACGATGTCGTTTAAAGCAAAAAAATAAACACAGAAGTCATCTTCCCTTGCCTGGCTGCCTCTCTTCTCAGAGGCATTTTCTCAAACACCTGGGGGGCAATCTGGCGCAGAGAGGAAGGTCAAAATCTTCCTTACCTGAAGGTTTCTCCGACGAGGGAAGGGTCAAGTGACCCTCCTTGCCCCTTGGTCGGTCCGCCCCTGGGTGCAATGAAGTTGACAAAAATGAGCTCTAGCTACACATTGTTAAGATTTCGCATTTGGGAAGTACATTGAAACTTTCGAGGAGGATTTTGAGTAATAATCTATTTTTAATGTTTTGGGTTGTTTAGTTAGTTATTTATGCTGTTCTTGTTAGTATTAGTGTTGACTTGTTAGCTTGTTAGTTTTTTGTTGTTGATGATATTATATATATAATGGGGAAAACTGTTGCTATATTTTCCGAACTTTACACTAATGTTAGATGTAGCGCATGGACTTCATTATTAATAGCAGATATCTCTTAATTACATCCAAAAGTGCAGTGATTGTCCATTCCTTGAAATTGTTAGAGCAGGTCTAGCTGGACCAATTTTGTCTGGTCTAGGCATGAACTAGCCCACACCCTAGGGCGGTTGATTTCTAATGGAAGGGGATGTCTTTGTTTTGACTGGGCTAAGGGCTGGGGCTATTCTAGCCGCTTCCATTGCCTTTGCTGGGCTAAATGGTACCCAATAAAAAGCTACTACATGTCAAAATCTTTAATTTTTTTGATATTTCATATATTTTTTTAGTATGGTTTAAAATTTCTTCATTATAATAGTATTTAATTATTAATTTTATATCTATATAAATTAAGTAAGATAAAATAAATTAAGTTGTATTCTATATACATTATTATCTTTAAGAAAATAATTTTTAAAAATATGAATTCTTACCCCTAGCCCATCCCCATTGGAAACACGACAAATATTATGGGACAAAATATCATGAACAATATTATTTAAGGGGCTAAACCTTGCTTCTTGCCCCTTGTCCTTACCTCTATCACTAGACATGTTAGAACTCGTTCCAAATGGACTTTGATAATGGTGTCCGGTCCTGCTCCCGTCTGACAAATCAACTGAAATTCCAAAAACACCCTCAACACTTGCTAGACAAGGGATAGTCGCACTGAATCCCACTCCTGTCTCCGCCTCTCGATCAACCCCGATTTTTGTGTCACGGCCTGTAGGGTCATCAAAAACATAAAATGTGTGAGTGAAAAAAAATAATATCGTTTGAAAACATATTTAAAAAACGAATCATTTTCCCCTCCAGTTATAAAGGATGCATGCATAGAGTAAACATGAAACAGTGGACCAATAAAATCATATCAGTTTTCAAAATTCTCATAGCCCACATTTTCCAAAATCCTTTTCCTTAAATCACGAAAACATGTTTGGACACAATCATCCACCAAGTCAATCACAAGGACCATTACCAACAGTACCAGTCATCGGTACTCACATATCAATCATTATCGTCAAACAACACTATTCATAAGTGCACATATATCAATCACATTATCATCACATCTGTAACAACCCGTACCTTCGGGAAGGGTAAAAATGTAATTTTGTAAAGTTTTGTATATAACAGACGATTTTGCCCTTGTGAATAGTAGACGAAAAGTTGACTTTTTGACTTACTTATTGGATGAGTGTTCACTTTTGACGGTGACGTAGTTTCGGACGTCACGAGTCTGTAGACAGGTGGCAGGTTCGATTCGGACAACCGGGGGAAAAGTTATGACGTTCGGAAGATTGGGGGCATTACTGTAATTTTGAGTAAATGAGGAAAAGGTTGACTTTTTGGAGGACTTGGGATTTTCACGTAGACCGAGGACCGTTAGATAGGTCTCGACGTCCTGAGTTCAACGACAGGCGGCACGCTGTCATCGGACGTCAGATGATATAGATACGGGTCTAGAACGTTCGAGGGAAAAACGGTAATTATTTTTACAAGGGGTATTTTGGTCTTTGTCTTTCAGCCAATTGGATGAGGACAAGTGGCTGAGTGGGGTAGATATTTGTGCTATTGTCCATAGGATTGTGGACACGTGGGGGCACTGGATTGTTCTAAAAGGTTCTAATGTGTGCACGGCCACACTTTGCTTCTTTTGAACCGTGCTTTGCCTTCAAACACAGGAAACAGAGGGTGAGAGTTTGAGGAGAGCTTGATCGATTTTGTGTCGGGGTGAGTGAGGAGCGATTGGTGAGGGTGACAGAGAGACGAGGGAGAGGTGTTGATCGTGTTTTGGGACTGGAATCGTGCACGGCGGCACGGTGGTGGTGCGGCGAAGGTTTGAGGAAACTGACTACGCTCAAACTACGCATTAAATTAAACACGTAATTTGAGTGTTATGCAATTTAAACCCTTTTTGTGTAGATGTAGTATTGGTAAATAGGGATCGTTCTTAACCGGGGAAATTAGGGAACATTAATAATGTGTTAGTAGGAGATGAATAAAAGAATAATGAATTAAATAATTAAATAATAAAAGAATTAAAGAATTAAAGAATAAAGAATAAAAAGGAATCAAAGAATAAAAGAATTAAAAGAATAAAAGAATGAAAGAATAAAAGAATAAAGAGGAATCAAAGAATAAAATAATTAAAAGAATAAAAGAAGGGGGTTTTGAAAAGATTTATAACTAAATTAAAGAAAACACTAATTAAGAATTAAAATGCAAATGCTCATGTTAATTAGAACTTACAAACCATAGAGTAGTTTCATAGACAAAACCCACACTTTTACGTAAGTAATTTCAAATTAACAATCACATTATTTAAACTACTCCTAAAAATAGACTTCTTTCTAATATTTTGCTCATAATAAACCAATCACGAAATCCTACCTTCATCATCTCAAATACTTACATATATCTTTCAATATTATAAATGCATCAACCATTAATGTGCGTCAAACATCAATATGCTTCAAACATTTACAACATGATTTACCTTAAGTTTATAATTAAATGCGCCGACAGCGATCAACATTTAATCTCTTCAATTTTACTCTAAGTGCACCGACAACGGATAAAACACTTAACATCGAATTGAAGTTTAAGCACTAAAACATATGAAGTAAAAGAAATTCAAAAAGTAAAACACATGGAGATTGCATTCTTACTTACAAATGTTAGAAAGAAAATACCAAGAATAATAGTAAAGAAGAAATGAAAATAACATAAAAATAACATAAAATTAAGAATAAGAATTAAAAGGAAACTAATTAATAAGAAAATCTACAAGAAGTAAAAATGATCCCCAAAAATGTATCTCAAAAGAGAGAAACAAAAGAACTAACTAAGAACTAAGAACTAAAAACTAAGAACTAAGAACTAAGAAAGAAATGGAAGAATGAAACTAATGGGGGACTCCCCAAATACAAGAATTGAACCCCTATTTATAGGGGGAAAAGCTAATTACACTAAAAAAATAAATAAAAACAAATAAAAATTACAATAAAAATATTAAAAAGTGAAATGATGAGATTGGGTGGTGTTTGTGGGGAAAAAAATGTAAAAAAAACAAAAGAAATGCTGCTGGAGAGAAACTGTCAGAAACAACTGAAAAGGGAAGGAATATTCGGCATGGGCGTGCTGAAAGGGGGATGGTGGGCCGGCAGGCATGCGCTGGAAAGTGGGAGGCTGGTCGGCAGGCGTGAGCTGGGGAGCAGATCCTGTCGTCGGTAGGCGCGCGCTGAGGCTGGAGATGGGAAATCGGGACACGCGCGCCGAATGACATCTGGGGGCGTTGGTGAGTACCTGTCGACGGGCCAGAGATGCTGGAGGAAGGAATTGAGGCGGGCTGGTGTCAGGACCCGACCCTCTTCTGTCAGGTCCCGATTCATCTAGCACGATATTGTCCGCTTTGGGCCTCGCCCTCACGGTTTTGTTTTCGGGAGCTCACGGTGCAACTTCCCAGGGGGTCACCCATTTGGAATTGCACCAGCCTCAACTCGCTTAACTTTGGGGTTCCAATCCCCCCCAAAGCCACTGAGCTCCCAAAAGGCCTCATCTAAACCAGAGACGTGCACCTGCACGCTCTATCTAGCATGATATTGTCCTCTTTAGGCGCACCTGCGCCCGCAAGGTTTTGACCCCAAGACCTCACGCCTGGAAGGTAACCACCTTAACCAGCGCAGCCAAGGGAGGCCTCATGCTAGATAGGTGTGTGCCTACACCTTTAAGGCACACCACCATTCCCTTCCCAGGCCATTCCCCCCTCGCAGGAATGTGGGATTGTTCACCGTTCCCTCCAGGACACGGGTCTTACAATCCACCCCCCTTAGGGCCCAGCGTCCTCGCTGGCACACTTCCCGGTCGGGGTCTGGCTCTGATACCAAGCTGACAGGACCCGTCCCAATCCCACTGGGACCACCCGGGGACGTGACCCGCTCCCGTCTGACAATGACTCTAAACATACCAAAAGTACCCTTAAATAAAAACCGAAGACTCACATAGATATATAACGTACAAACACAGTGTTTAAAGTGATACTGTCAGACAAGGGAAAGTAAAATACAACATGTGAGCACACTAGTCAGAGTACATTTATTCGGTGCTCAACCTACCCACAAGTGGGTGTACAGGTGCACAGCTGGGCAAACTAAACCTCTGCCTCCTCCTCCGGGTCCTCCTCCTCTATTTCCGTGTCAGGGTCTGGAGGGGTCAGTAAAACAAGGGTGAGTGGGCCAAAAATAACAGTTTAGAAATCAATTTAATAATAAAATAATCATAAGGTTTTACCCCTCCGTTTTCCAAATCTTGCATGCAGTGAAAACATAATATTATAATGAAAGCATAACAAATGAACCACAATAATAATCGTAAGGTGAAACTAACATATCAGTGCACTGTAAAACCCAACCCAAATGATGTCACGGTTCTAAGGCTACGCGTTGCCACTCAGGGTCTCACACCCGAGACTCTCTAGGTACATCAGCTCCCGGTATCCCGGTCACTGCCCGAGGTATATGAACATGCCTTCCTGAGAGTAAGCAGCCCAACGGGGGTCAACTCCACTCAGTCAGAGCCCCGTGACTACTCCAGGGTCCACCCAGGCCAACGACCCTCCCTGGAGGAGACAATATACACAGGTAGGAAAGTACAGTACAATAACAGTATAGTTTACCTTATGTCCCCCGGACATCCCAAACAAAATCCACATATAATCCAGACGGGTCTCATGCCCAAAACATTGTAATAACATATATAAGCAGTTTATAAGACTCATCAGTGGAAATAGTAAAACAGTTTATGCATGCAAGCCTTATATAAATCAAACAGCCCACTTACACTCGGTCCTTGCTGCTCAACGATCTCTATAAACCTGTATTATTATTCCTGAGGGTTACTTAAGGACCCTATAATATCAATACCAAGACCCTAGAACAGATCCGCCTCAAAAACGCATCCCGGGCACTATTCCCGGTGCTTCAAACCCCATTTTGACTAACATAACGATCTCCGATCGACACGAAACCACCTCCATTGGATCCGTATCGTTGAAACCTTGAAAATGGTACCGGCCCCACCAAAATCACTGTTCACACGCGCGCCCCACGCGCCTGGTCAACGCGTGGGTCAACGCTGCTACAGTACTGCTGACGTCAGCAGTGACGTCATGCTGACGTCAGCATGACGTCATCACTGACACTTGTCAGGTGACACGTGGCACGTTCTGATTGGTCCCTGGTCTGACAACATCTGACAGGATGACGTCATCATGACGTCAGAAGTGACGTCAGCATGATGACGTCATCAGTGCTATAGTACCGGGTCGACCCGTTTGACTGGAACCGGGTCGCCGTCGACCCACAGTTTGACCCGATTCCACCGCACGATTCTGGCCACCATTTTCGACGGGGTTGATCCCTATGGGTTCGTCTAGGTCTGTCCTATGGTTCTGTGACCTCAAAATAAGAAGAAAGTGGGAAGAAACTCACCAGAATGTCTCTGAAACTCACGGTCACGGTCCGGTCGTCGTCCCCGGTGATCCACGGCGTCTCCGTCGTCCAACCCGGTCCCAAACGACTCGTCTCCCACCCTAGGACATGTCTATCACCTAACAATCAATTTCTAATCATTAAAAACGGTCGGGTCGAACAGGGAATGAAAACAGGCTTGTCGGGTTTTGGGTCTTACCGCCGCCGTCACGCCGCCGTAGCCCTCGCCGTCGTCCAGTTAAGCTCCTAGGATCCCCACGGTGCAGACTGGAGCTCCTCCCGCGTCGAGGTGAGGTGGTTATCGAGGTTTGCTTCTTGGACCCGTTTCCTTGAGGTTTTCGGGTCTGAGTTTGCACGGCGGTTTCGGGGCTGGGAAGTGGGGTGGTGGCTGCCGGTGATGCTCGGTGATGGTTATTGGATGTTGGTGATGCAGCTGGTGATCGGGTGGTGGTGTGAGAGGCGTGGGTTTGTGTGTTTGGATGGAGAGAAAATGGGAAGAGACGCACGGGTTAGGGGGGGATGGATGTGTGTTTGTGAGAAAAGCAGGGGTGATCGTGCATGAAGAAGAAAATCAGACAAAATGAAGGGCTGGGATTCACTTGGGCAGGGGATCTGACGGCTGGGGTTAAATGGAGGAAAATATATGATTATAAAATGAGAGAATAGTGAAATGTTGCTTTATTGGAATAGTGTGGCCTTGGATGGGTGACACGTGTCACTCATCCACTGGTTTGATTTAAATATTAATTTGGCACGGATTCCCATAATTAATTAATATTTTATTCCGTCGTTCTCGGTTCGTAAGTTCCGCTAAAACGCTTCCTTGACCATAACTTCTTCATACGAACTCCGATTTCGGCGTGCCGCCTGTCTACGGATTCGTGACGTCCCGATCTACGTCATAGTCATGGGTCAAAGTCCAAATTATTTCCCGAGAAAAAGTCAAAGTTTTCCCCCCAAGGGTAAAACAGTCTTTTTACATTAAAATATTATTATTTTGGTTCGGGTCGTTACAATCTACCCACCTTACAGAAATTTCGTCCTCGAAATTTATTCAAACAGACGAGGGTACTGCCCCCTCATCAACTCCTCAGGCTCCCACGTCGCTTCCTTCACCTCGTGGTTCCGCCAGAGCACCTTAACCAATGGAATCGTCTTGTTCCTTAAGACCTTTTCCTTCCGATCCAGAATCTGCACTGGCCGTTCCTCGAAACTCAAATCGGTCATCAGTTCCAGTGGTTGCTCTGGCAGTGCATGAGAGTCATCCCGAAGATACTTCCGTAGCATCGACACATGAAATACGTCATGTACTCGGGAAAGCTCCGAAGGTAGTGCTAAACGGTAAGCCACTGGACCAATCCTCTCGACAATCTCATATGGTCCGATATAACGGGGACTCAATCTCCCACGCCGTCCAAATCGAAGAATCCCTTTCCACGGCGATAACTTTAAAAAGACGAAGTCACCAACCTCGAACTCTAAATCTCGGATCCGTCGGTCTGCATAGCTTTTCTGACGATCCTGGGCCGCCTTCAATCTCTCCCGAATAACCCAAACTGTCTCCTGGGTCATATCCATCAGATCCGGCCCCACTGCGGTTCTTTCTCCGATCTCCATCCAGCATACCGGTGTTCTGCACTGTCGACCATACAGTGCCTCATATGGTGCCATCCCTATACTCGCCTGGTAGCTGTTATTGTAGGCAAACTCCATCAATGGCAATCGATCAGCCCACGAATCCTGGAATTGCAATACACAAGCTCTCATCATGTCTTCGAGAGTCTGTATCGTCCTTTCAGACTGCCCGTCGGTCTGAGGATGGAATGCCGTACTGAAATGCAATTTCGTACCTAAGGCAGTTTGCAGACTCCTCCAAAATCTGGAAGTGAAACGCGGATCCCGATCCGACACGATCGACTCTGGGGTACCGTGTAGTCGGATGATCTCATTAATGAATAGCTGGGCCAACCGGTTTAGCTTGTACGTCTCACGCACAGGCAGAAAATGCGCTGATTTAGTCAACCGGTCCACTATTACCCAGACTCCATCAACTCCACTCCTTGTCTTCGGTAACTAGAAGACAAAGTCCATTGTAATATGGTCCCACTTCCATTGTGGAATTGGAAGTGGCTGCATAGCCCCATATGGACGCTGCCGTTCTGCCTTGACCTGCTGACAGATCAAACATTTGCTGACAAACTCAGCTATCTCCCTCTTCATCCCTGGCCACCAATAATAGTCCCGGAGGGTACGATACATCTTTGTCCCTCCTGGATCCATAACATAGGCCGAACTGTGGGCCTCGTCTAAAATCTCTCTCCTCAACTCTGGTACCGCAGGTACACACAATCTCCCAAGCTTTACTAATGCTCCATCGCCCCTGACGGAGAAATCTTGTCTCTGTCCGGATTCAACCTCGTTCCTGTAATCACAAAGTATCTGGTCCTGTAGTTGAGCCTCGATGATCCTGTCGACCAACACGGGTCGCACATGAAAGCTAGCCAACAAGGCTCCCTGATCGTCCATCCTTAACATAACTCTGCTCTTCCGGAGTTCCACTAGCAAAGGAAGATACACCAATCTCAAATGCGCAACTGATCCCGCCGACTTCATGCTAAGTGCATCAGCTACAACATTTGCCTTGCCAGGATGGTACTCGATGGTACAATCATAATCCTTCAACAACTCCAACCATCTCCGCTGTCTCATGTTGAGTTCCTTCTGTGTGAACAAATGTTTAAGACTCTGGTGATCGGTGAATATTCGGCATGTCACACCGAACAAATGATGTCTCCAGATCTTTAGAGCATGAACCACCGCCGCCAATTCCAAATCATGAGTAGGGTAGTTCAACTCGTGCGTCTTCAGCTGCCGGGATGCGTAAGCAATCACTTTTCCATTCTGCATCAATACACAACCCAAACCCTGCAGCGATGCATCACTATATACCACGAACTCTCCACTGCTGTCTGGTAATGCAAGGACAGGTGCAGTGGTTAATCGGAACTTTAATTCCTGAAAACTCTGTTCACACTGGTCGTCCCATACAAACTTCACCCCTTTCCGGGTTAATCTGGTCAATGGTGCGGAAATCTGGGAGAAACCCTCTACGAATCTCCGATAGTAGCCTGCTAACCCAACAAAACTTCGCACTTCCGTCACCGTGGTCGGTCTTGGCCAATTTGTCACAGCCTCCGTTTTCTGAGGATCCACACTTATCCCCTCGGGTGATATAATGTGACCTAAGAATCCAATACTATTTAGCCAAAACTGACACTTGCTTAACTTAGCATACAGCTGCTCCTGTCGTAGTTTACCCAATACCCTTCGTAAGTGCTCCTCATGAGCCCTGACACTCTTGGAATACACCAAGATGTCGTCGATAAACACTATCACAAATTTATCCAGGTATGCTCGAAAAACTCGATTCATCAAGTCCATGAATGCCGCTGGTGCATTCGTCAATCCAAAGGGCATCACCAAGAACTCATAATGCCCATACCTCGTTCGAAAAGCTGTTTTCTGAACATCCCCCTCGGCTATTCTCAGTTGATGGTATCCTGACCTCAGATCTATCTTGGAGAAATATCGCGCTCCTCGTAACTGATCGAACAAATCATCGATCCTGGGTAAGGGATACTGATTCCTTACCGTAGCCTTGTTCAACTGCCGATAATCCACACACAACCGTAAACTACCCTCCTTCTTTTTCACAAATAAGACCGGCGCTCCCCATGGTGATGTACTGGGTCGGATAAACCCTAGATCCACCAATTCCTGTAATTGGATTTTCAATTCCCGTAGCTCCGCCGGTGCCATACGATACGGTGCTTGTGAAATCGGTCGAGTCCCGGGGAGTAACTCGATCGTAAAGTCGATCTCCCTGGGTGGTGGTAATCCAGGTAAATCTCCTAGAAAGACATCAGGAAATTCCCGCACAATCGGAATATCCTCAATACGCAAAGATTCATCCGTAGACTCTACCACATAAGCAAGATAACCCTGACACCCCTTCTGTAAGAGTTTAGTAGCTGTGAGTGCAGATATTACCTTGGGTGATGCGTCTCCACACTCTCCCTGAAATATCACTTCCGGTAATCCTGGACCTCTCAAAGTCAACCGCATGTTACTACAGTCGATGAGTGAATTGTACTCCGACAACCAATCAACTCCAAGTATCACATCGAAATCGTGAACATTCATCAGAATTAAGTCTGCCGGAAATTCGACTCCCTCAATCTCCACAGGACAAGCTCGTATCTCCTGGTTCACCTGGTAGGTCACACCCATCGGTGTCCCCACTCCCATCTCGTGCTCAAGTGCGGTCACCTCACGGCCCAACAGACTCGCACAACGCGGTGAAATAAAAGAATGAGTTGCCCCCGAATCCATCAATGCACGAACAACCATACCATAAATATGTACAGTACCTGTCAACACTCCCGGAATGGATCTGGCCTGCTGCTGGGTAACAGCATAAACACGAGCCATAGACTCTGCAGGTCGTCCCCGTCCTCTAGCCCCTCGATCACGGCCACGCACAACACCACGTGTCCGGCTGCTGTCAGTCTGGGATGCTGTGCTCTGCGCTGGCGCAGTACTGCCGCGAATCAGTGGACACTCAGAAGCATAGTGCCCCAGCTCACCGCAAGCGAAGCATGTGACCTCCCTAGGTCGACCCGAGTATCCTCCCGGTGAGATGCTCATCGGTGAGTACGACCGCTGCCAAGCTCCAGAACGCTGTCCAGACCGCTGAGGACTCCTGAACTGACCAGAATGTCCTCGGCTGCCAGAAGACGAAGATCCACCAGAATGTCCTCCCTTCGAGCCACGACGGCCCGAGAATCCCAAGTGTGGGCGATCACGTCACCGAGTCTCCCCCTCAGCTCGCTGACGAGCCAGGATACTGTTCTCAACCCTGGTCGCCGCATCAGTCAGATCCCTCATGGAAGCAAAGGGTGTTGCAGTCACCATCGCCTGAATCTCAGGTCGCAAGCCCCACTCAAATCTGCGACATCGGTCTGCCTCGGTGATCATGAAGTTCTCAGCAAAGCGAGACAACATCAGGAAGGTCTCCTCGTACTCTGCTACAGTCTGATCCCCCTGCCGGAGTTGCAGAAACTCCGCCTCACGGGCGTTGCGAAACGACCGTGGATAGAACTGGTTGAGAAACCGCTCTCGGAAGGTCTCCCATGGAATGGTGTGAGCAGTCCAGCCGGCCAAAACAAGGTTGTGCCACCATCGATAGGCGCTCCCATCCAGTAGGAAAGTCACCAGTACGACACGCTCCTCCGGTGGACAGTGCATGACCTCGAAAATCCTCTCCCATCGGTCAATCCACTGGTGTGCTTCCTCGGGGTCGGTTCCCCCACTAAAGTGCGTAGCACCCAGGCGCTGGGCCCGCTCAATGCTCGCAGTGTCTCCATTCCCTCCATTGCCCTCGTCAACACGTGCACGGGGTTCACGTCGGGGAGGCATATCCAACTGTGAAGAGGCAAACAGGTTAAAAGACATCGAAAGCGACCATGTACAAAGTACAAACCGCTAACCTAGTACTCTGACTACTAATCCTAATGCTCTGATACCAAATTGTCAGGACCCGACCCTCTTCTGTCAGGTCCCGATTCATCTAGCACGATATTGTCCGCTTTGGGCCTCGCCCTCACGGTTTTGTTTTCGGGAGTTCACGGTGCAACTTCCCAGGGGGTCACCCATTTGGAATTGCACCAGCCTCAACTCGCTTAACTTTGGGGTTCCAATCCCCCCCAAAGCCACTGAGCTCCCAAAAGGCCTCATCTAAACCAGAGACGTGCACCTGCACGCTCTATCTAGCATGATATTGTCCTCTTTAGGCGCACCTGCGCCCGCAAGGTTTTGACCCCAAGACCTCACGCCTGGAAAGTAACCACCTTAACCAGCGCAGCCAAGGGAGGCCTCATGCTAGATAGGTGTGTGCCTACACCTTTAAGGCACACCACCATTCCCTTCCCAGGCCATTCCCCCCTCGCAGGAATGTGGGATTGTTCACCGTTCCCTCCAGGACACGGGTCTTACAGCTGGGCTGGTCCTGAGCGTACTGGGCTTCAGCTTAGGCCGCGCATGTAGGGCTGCTGGGCTGGGTTTGTAACTTGGGTTTGGGCTGCCAAAACAAATAATAATCAATTAATTTAACTAATTTAGTAACATTTCACCGAAAGTCGTCCATAATATTTTCGTTAAAATTCCGATCGAAACGATTCTTTCGCCAAAATACTTCAAATTACAAACTTTATTTATTTAAACAAAAATAACACAAAATAAATTAATTTATCTAATTATTTATTATTTTAATATTAAAAGCTAAGTATAAAGGGTATAAAATAATATAAAATAATGCTTATTTGATGACCTATCAAATACCCCCACACTTAAACTTTGCTAGTCCCTAGCAAATACTAAAATTAAACTACGAATTCAAAACAAGTAACCTTTAACCATTTGTCTCAATATTTCATTATTACAATCATGGCATAAAAGATTTTCACTTAAAGCGTTTAAGCATATGGAATTCAAGAGTTAATACATTGTAACAAAATGCTTCAACAAGTATGATAATGAGTAAATATGGTGAAATGGATCTCAACATGAATAAAACAAGTATGAATCAACTCACAAGGATATGCACTCATAAATTCACTCAATTTTGTAAGGGTTTGTGTTTGCACTCAAAGTATGTGAGAAATACTCACATAATCGAAATGAAGTACTTTTGCAAAATCTCAAACAAACACCTCAAGATAAAAACAACACATACTTGCGCAAATGAACCAAAACCATAAGCTTACTCAAGTGATTAACTCAACTAATCAAAATTTACCATCTTAAGGATCATAAGGTCTTTACGAAGGTTGTAATGGGGCTAAGTTTAGAGGTAAGGAATATATAGGACAAGTGGTGCTCAATTCGTTCCAAGACTCAATAGACTCCCAAAACGTATCATAGCTTCCCAACCTTAGTGCAATGATGTCAGTAATCCATCCCTTCGAACATAGGCCTACTTTCATCTTGTTGGGCCTCGAATTCATTCTTTGTGCCGGATTTACCAATGTAAGGGACTTAACTCAAACATTACATAACCAAACCTTATTACCTTGATCGAGACTCAACTTTTTTTTTTTTATTTATTTATTTTTTTTTACCAAGGTAATAACATGTGTCAACAATACAACAAAGCTTGAGTCGATAAATCCAAATAATTCACATAAAAGTCTTTCCAACATCATTATTTTCTCTTTACACAATCTTTATATCTTCAACCGAGTTCTTGGAACAAGGGTAACAGATGTCTATACTAAGCTCAAGTGTTTAGATAATCATGGTGATGAAAGAAAGGCTTGATGTGGGCTCGAAAGGGTTAAAACTAAGGGGGTCGCAACTTGTGCGCACAAAATAGGGAACATGGATGTTTGAATTTGTGGTGTTAACCCTAATGCCTTAATCATATCCAAAATCAGAGAGTTTATTGACTCAAAAGCTTTGGAAATCACATAGAATAAGTTCTAGTACTCTAGAGTTCATTAAAAGCTATGGCAAGCAGTTATGAGGCATATGTATATCAATTTAAACAAAGAACTTATGAATCACTCATCAAAGATGTATATAAAGGTCTAAAGCTCACATAAGGTTCATATGATTCATACTTATCTTATCATGCTCGTTTTATATGCCAATTTACATGCATTATCTTCAAGTTATAACACTTAATCACAAAATATTAACAAACAAATTCAAGTTGTAGTGATTATCTTTATGGTCATAACATATTCATTTCCGTTCATTTATATCATTGACAAGTTAAATGGCAGCTTAAAACTCATAAAAATACTAAGTTAAAACAAAAAGATTAAAAAAAAAACAATAATATTTTTTTTAATTTTTTTTTTAAAACGAATTTCTCTTTTAAATTTTTTTTTTCACAATTTTTTTTTTGAATTTTTTTTTAAAACAAATTTTTTTCGACAATTAAAATTGTAAACCATTCCCCCACACTTAAATTCTACATTGTCCTCAATGTAGGAAAATACGAAGTAATTAAACATAGAATCAAAGTAAGGAAGATGATTTACGAAAATAATAGGAAAACACTAAATAAACAAAATAAAAGAGAGTGAAGGGTAAAAGGATAGCAAATCTGTATTGATGACTCCTTCACATCCCGGGAACACATTGGGTTGCCTCCCAACAAGCGCTTTGAAGTTTAACGTTCATCCAGCCTAGACAGAGATGCAAGTTAGTTAGTCATAGATGTACGTTAATTAAGAATGCAAGTTAGATATGCAAATTAAAGTTAAGGATGCAATGTGAGTTAAAGATGTAAGTTAGAGGAAGAGTGCAATGCAAGTTAAACTAAATATGCAAGTGAAGTTAAAAATGCAAGTTAAATGAAATATGAAATGCAAGTTAGAATGAAAGATGCAAGTTAAGTGAAAATGCAAGTTAAATGAAAATGCAAGTTAAATGAAAGATGAAATGCAAGTTAAGAATTAAATAAATGAAGAAAAAGAAAATAATTTATTTACGTATGAACAATTTTTTTTTTATAATTAATTTTTTTATATTGTTTTTTTTTCGGAATTTAAAAATTAAATAAATGAAGAAAAAGAATTTTTTTTTACGAATTTTATGTTTTTTTTTAATTACAAAAACAATATAAAAAATAAAAATAAGGAAAAGTGAATATTTACCATAAGCATTTATGAACAATTAAAAAGAATGAACATTATGTACAAGTATGAACAAGAATAATATGACAAGTAAGAGAATTATAAACAAACATAAATGAAAGTCTATTATGAACAAGTATGTATGTATACTATGAAATATAAAAGTTATGAACAATTTATGAACAAGTATAAAAGGTAACAAGTAATATATATAAAACATTTATTTACAAATATGAATTAACACTAACATAAAGCTAAAATAAGATTTTTTTTTTTTATAATTTTGAATTTTTTTTTTTATTTAAATTTAAATTTTATCAAGATATAACCAAATAAATAATTACATAAGCATAAAATAAGTGTAATAAAAAAGTTAATGGAATAAAAAGTTAATGGAATAAAATTAGTGGAATCAAAAGTTAATGGAATGAAATTAGTGGTCCATAATATTTTCGTTAAAATTTCGATCGAGACGATTCTTTCGCTAAAATACTCCAAATTACAAACTTTATTTATTTAAACAAAAATAACACAAAATAAATTAATTTATCTAATTATTTATTATTTTAATATTAAAAGCTAAGTATAAAGGGTATAAAATAATATAAAATAATGCTTATTTGATGACCTATCAGAAACAGGGAGGCTGTGAGTTTGTGGTGGTGGCTACGCCGTGAGGTGGCTCAAACCAAGGCAGAGGGAGGTCCAGGTGGTTGCAAGGAACCCAACGAACACCGTGGCACGCGGCGGTGCACACGACGGAGACCGAATCGAAAGGTATACCCAAGTCCCCTGTTTTTTCCGTGTTTCTTATTTTGCAAAGTCGTGGACCTAGAGCTAGAGTCGAGGGGATTGGTGAGTGAAGTGAGGTTTAGGGAGGTCCTAGGAGTCGTTTAAGACAGTTGCCGTGAAGGGGGAGTACACGGCGGAGTTCAGTCGACGGTGGGTACTCTAGTGCTCTGTTTTGGCCGTGGGTTCAAACGGAGAGTCGTGACGTTTGGGCACGAGTCGACGGTCAAGGTGAGTCGGGTTAGACGTAGCAGGGCCCTAGGAATCGTCTGGTGTTGCCACCGTGACGGGGGATGACCGGAATGGCTGGATCGTGAAACATGGGCCGTCTGTGTGTTTCTTTCGAGCTTCAGTTGTGAAGCTGAGTGGTGAATTGAACCAGGAGAGTGAGGGGAATGGATAGGTTGGAACTGGACGAAGCTTTAGGTGAAGAAAGGGAGAGAAATCGTGCAGGTACGGCGGAGAACCGCTGACGCCGGTTCAGTTTGCAGACCACTGTGCTGAACCGGGTCTACTCAAGGTTGAAGGGCACTGTAGCAGGCGCGTGAGGCCCACGCGCAGCCACTTTGGGCGGCGCGTGGAGGCGCGTGGAGAAGAATCCAGCCAAGCTTCCAACATGGTTTTGATTCGAAATGTCCTAAGGGATTCATTGGTATAGTTTTCGGGTGAATCGGACGATGTTACAGAGTTGTTCGGGAATCCGGACAGTTTAGGGTTTAAGTTTAAAATAGTATTAAATTCCCAAAAAATTGGGGAAATTAGGATTAGTATCATTGATGTGTTTATGACCTTATTTGGTGCACATTGACAGGACGGGAGGCACCCGAGACGGTCGAGGAGCGCACGGAGCGCGACTGACTTGTTCTGATTTGTGAGTGGACTCTTTCTTTCTTTCGAGCATGCCTAACTGTTTTATCGATGTTTATTGATATTAAATGTGTTTTATTGCTTTTAAATGATGATTATAAATGGTTGATGTGTTTGCACGTTTTTCGAGACACAGTTCCGAGATTTTGCACGTTTTTCGAGAAAAAAATGGATTTTCGGATTTTGATGCCATATTTGCGATTTCAACCTATAAATGTTTTCTGATGACGATAAATGGGTTATGAAACATGAATTGTGATTTCCTATGGGTTTTGGCATTAAAATGGATTTTCCAGATTTGGGTTCGGGATGACGGTTCTGAACACCGGAAGGGCTTCGAACCGGGGATTTCGAATTCGAGTTTGGTTATGGATTTAGAAATGGTTTTACATTGAATCTGGATTGGATTTGCTGGATCTGGTTATTGGGTTTAAAGACCCGGATTGTGATTGACGGGGGGACGGGCCCGGATTGAGTTTAAAGACTCGGGAGTTTAAAGACTCGGATATCTTGATATTTCCCCCGTAGGCCTTGAGTTTAAAGACTCAGGAGTTTAAAGACTCGGATTTCAGTTAAGGCCTGGTTGAGTTTAAAGACTCGGATAGGTCCAGCAGGTTTAATCGGAAATGATGATTGATGCTCATGCTATGATTCCTATATCAGTTTTACAGTGTTTCTGTTTCTTATGGTATTTTATAGTGTATCTGTTTCTTATGATGTTTCTTGGTTTATAATTATTTTAATCACTGAAAGAGGCATGTGATTTCCAAAACGGAGGGAACAAAATGTTCTAGTTTCTTAGCGTTGATTTGAGAATAAACGGTTTTCAAACTTTCATTCTTTTAGTCCACTCACATCTTTTGGTTTTAAATTTTCCCTCCAGGTCGTGGGGATAGCACTGGGGTGAACGTTGAGGCAGATATCGAGGCATAAAGCTTCCGACGTTCTTCCGTTGCGAGACTAGCATTGTAGGACTTTTGTGCCCATTTTGTAGAACTATGCTCTGACTAACTGTTGTGTATATGTTACTCCTTCGTCTGATAGTTATGCTTATCGTTGTGCAAAGGTTGTTTGTTTGTGTTTGTTACTGTAAGTGTGATTGTCAGACGGGAGCAGGGTTCGTCCCGGGTATCGAGGTCATATTTGGGACGGGTCCTGACAACATCACTACTCACAAGTGTACATATATCAATCACAATATCATCACAACACTACTCACAAGTGCACAATCAATCATACCATCACAACAGCACTACTCGTAAGCTAACTCGGGAACTTCACTCACGCAACATCCGATTCATGTCCGAGAACTGCACACGCATACCTGGATGTACAAGTACTCGAGAACTGCACCACCGCAACATCCGAGGCACGTCCAGGGACTGTACTCGTATCATCCAAACACGTACTAGTGTCCACAATCACAGTACAACACATACCATCACATCATCAAAGACAACACATGTCATCATGCCATTAAGTACAATGCATATCATCACATCATCAACTACAACACACGTTTGACTCCAATCTCAAGTCAAAACATTTCCAGCAGGGTCTCAAGCCCAAAATGTTATTTTCATGCAAATAGTAAAATCACATCTGAAAATCATTAAGTAAATTCATTAAATCATTCTTGACTCACAATTCAAGTCAAAACACCACTTTCAAACTCGGGCCTAGCCCAAAAAATCGTTTTCACCATTCTCGTAAAATGTACCCACAATATCGACTAAAGAATCCATTAAATAACTAATTCATCATATCAAATCGTCATGCAATCATTACAACTCAAATCATGCAATCAATCATGGAAAACATTTACTATGCATTCATAACATTTTATAAAACAAAAGTCCACTGTCAGTACCCGACTCTCCTCGTTCAGGACCCGACTCATCTAGCACGATATTGTCCGCTTTGGGCCTCCTTGTCCTTGCCTTCACGGTTTTGTTTTCGGGAGCTCACGGTGCAACTTCCCAGGGGATCACCCATCATGAAATTGCACCAGCCTCAACTTGCTTAACTTTCGAGTTCCAACCAAACCCAAAGTCAATGAGCTCCCAAAAGGCCTCGTGCTAGATAGGTGTGTGCCTACACTTTTAAGGCACACCACCATTCCTCTCCCAGACCATTCCCCCTCGCAGGAATGTGGGATCGTTCACTGTTCCCTTCAGGACACGGGTCTTACATCCACTCACACACCGTCCAAGCTGCTAGATTCCTAGCTGCGCGTTTTTCGGTAATTTCCAAGAATCACGAATCTTGTCAAAAACCACAATCAAGGGTCACTAACACCTCAAATAATGTCATATTAAAATCTCCTAATTTTCTAGGATTAAAATACCTATTAAAAATGTATACATATGTTTCGGATACACAAAACTATAACGAAACGGTATTTGATCGATTCGAAACATGTGTCAAAATGTTCGTTACATCGAAAGCATAAAATTACATGTTGATCGTACCTCGAGAAATGTGCCCATGCGCCACTGCAAGAGGCTGGGCGTGAAGCCCACGTGCATGGTTCTGTTCATCGTCTTTTTCACCATGTTCCTCTGCAAACGGGTCGTTCGACCCGGTTCGTGACCCGATTCAATTCTAGCTATTTTCAACCATTTTCTTCATTCTAATCAATCAATAACCTTCACAGGACCTTCGTAAACACGAATTCAAATTCAATTTCATGATATTTTACCTCTAATTACTCGAACTCTGAATCAAAATTCCGAAACAAAAGCAGGGTCGGTCTGGGCCTGTTCTTCGACAATTCCTTTTGATTTCTTGATGATTCGTCTCGTTTAGGTTCTAGGAAACTGATTTCAATCCTAATTTGGTCAGTAGAAGTTCAAAACTCAACTTCCAAATTCAAGGTTCATTTTCAAAATTTATGGGTTTCGGGTTTAGGTTCTCTGACCCCCTCTTCTTTTCCTTTCTCGTTTTTCTCTTTCAATTTCCTCTATATCTCTCTCGTTCCCTTGAGTGCTGGTATGATGATCGATAAAGCTATATATTCCTTTTTGTTTGAACTAAACACATACACATACGGGCAGTGAAGATGTAAGACCCGTGTCCTATAGTGAACGGTGAACGATCCCACATTCCTGCGAGGGGGGAATGGTCTGGGAAGGGAATGGTGGTGTGCCTTAAAGGTGTAGGCACACACCTATCTAGCATGAGGCCTTTTGGGAGCTCAGTGGCTTTGGGGGGATTGGAACCCCAAAGTTAAGCGAGTTGAGGCTGGTGCAATTCCAGATGGGTGACCCCCTGGGAAGTTGCACCGTGAGCTCCCGAAAACAAAACCGTGAGAGCGAGGCCCAAAGCGGACAATATCGTGCTAGATGAATCGGGACCTGATAGAAGAGGGTCGGGTCCTGACAATTTGGTATCAGAGCCAGACCCCAACTGGGAAGTATGCCAGCGAGGACGCTGGGCCCTAAGGGGGGTGGATTGTAAGACCCGTGTCCTGTAGTGAACGGTGAACGATCCCACATTCCTGCGAGGGGGGAATGGTCTGGGAAGGGAATGGTGGTGTGCCTTAAAGGTGTAGGCACACACCTATCTAGCATGAGGCCTTTTGGGAGCTCAGTGGCTTTGGGGAGGATTGGAACCCCAAAGTTAAGCGAGTTGAGGCTGGTGCAATTCCAGATGGGTGACCCCCTGGGAAGTTGCACCGTGAGCTCCCGAAAACAAAACCGTGAGGGCGAGGCCCAAAGCGGACAATATCGTGCTAGTTGAATCGGGACCTGACAGAAGAGGGTCGGGTCCTGACAATTTGGTATCAGAGTCAGACCCCGACTGGGAAGTGTGCCAGCGAGGACGCTGGGCCCTAAGGGGGGTGGATTGTAAGACCCGTGTCCTGTAGTGAACGGTGAACGATCCCACATTCCTGCGAGGGGGGAATGGTCTGGGAAGGGAATGGTGGTGTGCCTTAAAGGTGTAGGCACACACCTATCTAGCATGAGGCCTTTTGGGAGCTCAGTGGCTTTGGGGGGGATTGGAACCCCAAAGTTAAGCGAGTTGAGGCTGGTGCAATTCCAGATGGGTGACCCCCTGGGAAGTTGCACCGTGAGCTCCCGAAAACAAAACCGTGAGGGCGAGGCCCAAAGCGGACAATATCGTGCTAGATGAATTGGGACCTGACAGAAGAGGGTCGGGTCCTGACAGAAGACACTAAGCTCCACAGGAACTCTTGTCACCATTCAATTTAAACACCACAAACACTGTTGATTCATTAATTGGACAAAAACACCAAATTGCCCCTCTTAGGCACAAATTACCAAAATGCCCTAACCTTCTCAGACCAGTAATAATTTCATCCGAACTCCAATTTCGACATGCCACCTGTTTACAGACTCACCGTCTCGCGACCTACATAATAGTCTTCATGGAAAGTCCAAAAAGTGTCCCCGACCAAAAATTCAACTTTTGATCCCATTAACCAGGGGTAAAATCGTCATTTCCTTTCTAAACCTTTCAAAATTCTCATTTTCGAATTTCCGAGTCGTCACAAGACATACTCTTAACTTTTCTATTAAAAATAAGAGTAAGATGATATTTTCAAGTATATTTATAAAACTCCATCCATTCAACCTAAATGAAACCCAAAAAGCCTATTTTCCCACAAACATCAACCCATGGATATTTCGAATTTATGAGGCTGCTAACTAATATAATAATTGATTAAATTAAAAGAAAAAATTGAAAAATATGGAAAAAGTTTGAATATGTATGCATCTTTCATCACTAAAGATTAAGAACACCATTAATTAGGTTCAATTTTTGTGATGAATAGTATCACGAAAACATCTTTTTTGACGATATTCATTAAAAAAATCATAAGTGCATACATATTTAAACTTTTTTCAGATTTTTTTCTTCAAAAATTTCAGATTTGTTTTTTTTATTTCTTATAATTTTAATCATTTATTATATTAGTTAGTGGCTTTAGACATTCTAAATATTTATAGATTGATGTTTGTGGGAAAATAGATGTTTTGGGCTTAATTTAGATTGAATAAAGTGAAATGTATAAATACACTTGAAAAAAAAATCTTATCCTTATTTTTAATAGAGCATGTTAACAATTTTAACAGAGGGATAATTATTGGACATTTAGGCATAGTTCGGGGACATCTACTACTAATAATGAAATTTAGGTGTTATAACTAATATTAGTGTAAAATTCAAGAACTGTATCAATAATTTCCCTATATAAATGTGTTTGGTGGTGATGTGAAAAATACACTCAATCACCCAATATATATATAAGCAAAGGTTACGGGTGGATTGAGTGTGTAGAAGGTTAAGAGTTTTACCCCATAAAGGTGGCCGAAAATTGGAGGCTAATGTGGGTGTTTTTTGGATTGAAATTAAGGCCAAGGGTGGCCAAAGATGGCCGAAAATTAGAGGCCAATATGGATATTTTTTGGATTAAAATTAAGGCCGAGGGTGGCCAAGAAGACCCAACCAATGTGAAAAAGGTGGTTAAGGTGAGAAAGGTGGTCATGGTGAGAAAGACGACCTAGAAGACCCAACTAAAGTGAGTGGTCATGGTGAGAAAAACGACCTAGAAGACCCAGCTAAAGTGAGAAAGGTGGTCAAGGTGACCCAGCTAAGTTGAGAAAAGTAGTCAAGGAGACCCGACCAAGATGAGAAAGGTGGCTAAAAAAGCCGGCCAATAAATGAGGGTGTGGTTGGAATTGTGGGGTAATGAGGGTGGTTTTATACTCTCTCTTTTTAGTAGGGTGTGGCCGGATTTTGTTGAGTGAAGAGGATGAGTTTTGGCTCTCCTTTGTTAGTTGGGTTGGCCAAAACATTGAATTGAGAGGGATGAGAAATGTCTCCTTGGGTTGGCCGAAATATTGAAGTAAGAAGGGAGGTTTGCTTTGTTTTCTTTCTAAACTAGTTTATACTCAAAAGCTAAAAGTATGTATGTAACAACCCGTCCCGAGATTCAGGATTAGTGAAGTGATTAGTGGTGGATTAGCTGAGTCTAATCGGTGTTTAGTTGGTTACGTTTGACCCGTTAGCGTAGAATGACGATTTTGCCCCTAGTTTGGGCAAAAAGTTGACTTTTAGTTCGGGCAGTCAATTGGGCATTGACCGATGACTGTGACGTAGTTCGGGACGTCACGAGTCCGTAGACAGGTGGCACGCCCGATTCCGACATCCGAGGAAGAAGTTATGATGTTCGGAAGGTTGAGGGCATTACCGTAATTTGGGTAAATGAAATGGGGAAATGTTGACTTTTCGAACGACAAGGTTTTTACGCATAGACCTAGGACCGTTATGTAGATCTCGTCATAATGAGTTCAACGACAGGCGGCATGTCTTCATCGGATATTGGACTGGCGAGATACGGGTCTAGAACGGTAAGGGCAAAATGGTAATTTTGACTCGTACGGGCATTTTGGTCTTTTTGCACATTGGGAATTGTGCAATCTGATGAGGACAAGTGTGCAGTAGGGATTGGATATTTTGAGTTTAGGGTCATGGGATGGTGACACGTGCCCTTTGTCTAGTGGGTTCTAGGCTTGTGCACGGTGTGTTTTAAAATTGTGCAGAGTGTGTGTGTGTATCGTGTTTGTTCAAAAAAGAGAGAAACATAGACAAAGTTGGGAGGAAAATCGATCAAGTGAAGGGAGGTGTGAGACGTTGTGATCTGGTGAGTTAGATTAGAGATTAAGTGAGAATTGATGAGTGAGTTTGAGTGAGAGTTTTGTGAGGAAAACCTGAAAGTGTGAGGGGTGAGTTCTCAGGGAAAACAGAGAGGGAGTTTGGTGGTGGTGCTGCCGTGTTTAATCAATCGAGGCTGGTGGCGGTGTCCAGAGGACGGAGGAGGACGAGAGGAGTCGCGTAGGCACAGCGGAGCTCACGGCGGCGGCCTGAGCACAGGTAATTTATGGATTCCCTTTTGCTTGCTCTGTTTTCCCGTTAATTTCAAACTGGAAGTAGTGGCTTTTGAGAACAATTCGAGGTGTCTGGTGAGTTCTAGTGAGGTCAGTAGGTCCCTAGGAGTCATTTAAGGTCGAAGGCGTGATGGGGGATTGCGTGATTGGCCGGGAACCGAAATAGAGGTTTCAGGCAGTTTTGATTCGAGCTAGGGACGACGGGTTAGAGGTTGTGTTGTTGTGTTTGGATGAGGGGAATGGATTGCTGGGTTGAGGACGAAGAGAATGGTGGAAAGAGGGACAAAAATGGTGGACGGACGGCGGAGAACCGGTCACGCAGGTCTGGAACAGTGCACGGGCTCGAGGTTGAAGATGAACAGTGATCACTTTGGGCGGCGCGTGGAGGCGCGTGCGGCTTTTTCTGGGGAAACGTTCAACTAGGTTTTTGGTCTAGATGTTATAACGAATCTTTTGGGATAGGTTTCGGGTTAATCGGATGTCGATTCGAGTTAGTTCTGCGGGATCGAAGGTTTAGGGTTTCGGTTAGTTACATTTAACATTCGGGGAAATTTGTGGGGAATTAGAAGAGCCTTAGTGAACGTGTTAGTGACGTGTTTTGGTGACTGTTGACATGATCGGAAATCCCCGAGGAGGACGAGGAACGTACGGGACGTACGGGACGCGAGTGACGTGCCCGGTAACTGTGAGTGGACCCCTTCTCTATAATTAAGCATGCATAACTGTTTTTCTGTAATTGTTTTATGGTTTTAGATGTGATTTCATGATTATTGAATATGCTATAACTGTTTTACGTAATTGCACGTTTTTCGAGAAAGTACGATTTTCAGCACGTTTTACGAGAAAAATTTAAATTCTGATTTCGATGCCATGATTTTGGGATTTCAAACGACAAGTGATTTTCAATGGTTATAAATGGATTTAAGACATGATTTGCTAAGCGAGGTTTTCGATTTTAGAATCGGATTTCGGAAAGCGGAATTTGGTTTTAAAGTTGAATAGTGTTTTTCTGGATTTTGGTTCGGAATGACGGTTTTGGATGCCGGAAGGGCATCAGACCAGTGATTTCGGATTCGAGTTTGGATGCGGATTTAGAAATGGTTTTCAAATGGTTTTGGATTGGATTTGCTGGATCTGGTTATTGGGTTTAAAGACCCGGATATTGTGATTGACGGGGGACGGGCCTGGATTGGGTTTAAAGATCCGAATTGAGTTTAAAGACTCGGGAGTTTAAAGAATCGGATATATTGATATTTCTCCCTTAGGCCTGTTGAGTTTAAAGACTCGGGAGTTTAAAGACACGGATAGGTCCATCAGGTTTGATCAGATAATAATATTGGTATCTATGGTTTTGTATGATGTGATGTTTTATGATACGGTTTTATGATGCTTACGACGTGATTTATATAACTGTTTTTATGATGATTCTGCAACTGTTTCTATGATGCTTTACTATGTGATTTATAACTGTGTTTAGCTAATGGGTTATGCATGCATGTTTTCAAAACGGAGGGCCAAAACCCTGGTTTGCTTATGAAATGGTTTTTGGAAATATTTATGGTCCACTCACACTTTTCTGTTTTTAAATGCCCTCCAGGTCATGGAGTTAGCGCGGGGGTTTTGACGTTGAGGCAGCGTCAGAGGTAAGGGTGGCAATTTTTGACACGACCCGATACACGACTCGAAACCCGCACGAAATTTATGCGGGTCAACCCGCACGATTAAAATTTCGGGTCATTTTCAGGTCAACCTGTTATGACCCATTTATTAAACGGGTGGGTTTCGGGTCAACCTGTTAACCCGTATAATAACCTGTTAACCCGTTTAATAAATGGGTAGATTTCGGGTTAACAGGTTAATCCGTATATTGGCTTATATATTGACCCATTTAATAAACGTGTCATTACTAACCCATATATCTACCCATTTACTACCTAAATATCTATTAAATTTTATAATTTAAATAGGTTAAACATGTTAAACGGGTTAAACGGGTCAAACGGGTTATAGGTTAATTGGGTTTTGAATATGACCTGTTTATTAAATGGGTTAAACGGGTTACACGGGTTACACGGGTCATTAACAGGTCGGGTTCGGGTTGGACATTCCTGACACGATTATTAAACGGGTCGGATTCGGATTGGGCATAAATGGGTAAAATAGAATTCATGACACGACACGAACCCGACACGACACGACCCATTGCCACCCCTAGTCAGAGGCATAGAGTACTCGAGAGTGACCCCGGAGTGGTTTAAATTTTCCGTTGTGTGTGTACTCTGCGTGTAGATTTGTTTTACTTTGTTTTTGGTACTATGCTCTGTATAACTGCTTACTCTGAGATGTTTTAAATTCTCCTGCGTCTGACAAGGTAAATTGTGGTTTTTCGTGAGGGTATTTTGGTCTTTCGTTTTGGGTTGTCAGACGGGAGCAGGATTTACCTAGGTTTTCGGGGTGGAACCGGGGTGAGTCCTGACAATGTATAATATATATATATATGTAATATATATATATATGGGTATTTAGCTTTAAGTTGGGTAGGACGGATGTGGATGGGAGAGTGAGAGATAAAATCTTGTTTTGGTGGTTGAAGTGACAATAGTGTGTGCGGGTGTATCTCTTATGACAAACATCAAAGACACTTGTGTTAGTTTCACATTGGGATGACTTGGGTTTTTCTACTCTATGTAAAGCATGTTGGGAAAAACATGTGTATATGGACTTGTTATTGGAGAAATAATGATTCTCATATATGGATGTTATGTAAAACGTAAGGACATGTGCGATTGGGGAATGTATACATATAGAAGAAGAATTTTGGTTGGTTTGCCAATAAGGAAGAGTAACTTTGGGCTTATTCTAGCCGCCTAAATTAACCAAGTTTCGACCAAGGCATGACCACATTGTCAATTAAATTATATTGGCCTTGGTGATCAAATTCTCAGCCAGGTCACATGACATTTATAATTCCAGAAATATTTGACCAATCATAGTTGTTCCTCATACACGTGTTATATTGCCGATATAGTTGGGTTATGGATGAATGAGGTGTGGGTTGTGATAATAAATTATACGGACATGGTTCATCTTAATGGTATTTAGACCAAAAAATAAAGTAGTGGCCACTAATTAATGGCTTTTAGGCACCCAATCAACTTGATGTTAGGTCTCTATTTTACTATGTCTAATTTTCAACCCAACCCAAGCCTAAGAGATTAATACCGGCCGGGTTCTTATCAACCTATACCCGACCTTAATTTTCAAATGGTCAAAATTGGAATAAATCAAATCAAGATAATATCAACCTAGAATCTCCTCCAGAGAGAAGGTTTTGATTGAATCTCAATCAAATCATTTCAGTGTCAATCCGAACTTAAATCAAGTCAGCTTAATAAGGCAAGATTTTTCCAATCGGACTTGGAGAGATTGGATGACTCAATAAGTGAGGGTTTGAATAGCTCAACAAGGAAAAATTTTAAGTCAAAAGAGTGGAGGTCAAACATGACCAATTTGTGGGTTGGCTAAACTGACATGACCCGTCCCGATCCCACGAGGACCACGAGGGGGCGTGCCCTGCTCCCGTCTGACACCCAATAATTCATACCAATTTTAACCTCAAAATATCCAATGCATAAATAGTCAAATTAAAGTCATACATCAAATCCGAATTAAACGAATGTCAGACAAGGGATGAAAACCAAAAATTACAAGATGCGAGCACGACTCTAAGGTAAAACCTGCGGGTACACCGCCCAACAGGGGATCAGGTACGCAGAAGTAGATCTATGCCTCAGCCTCAGGTTCCTCCTCTACCTCAGTTTCCCGACCTGGAGGGGTTATCAAAACATTAAGGGTGAGTGGACCGAAACTCAAGTTTATGAAATCGTTTGATAAGTAAAACATATAATTTACCCCTCCGTTTTCCAAACATGCGTGCATCATAATTCAAAATCATAAACCATATAATATGAACCATAAGGCATATAATAAAACCATAAGTATAATTTTAGTTGCTGCACTATACACTCCAATCCCGACATCCCTGATGTCTGACGTCCCTGACGTCCAATAAGGTCACAATCACAAGGCTACGCGTGCCACTCGGGTCTCAATTCCGAGTTCAATCCCCGAACCCTGTTCGGTTACAGCATCCCCGATGCTTAGCGTCATAGACGCTGGACGTCCTAGACGTCCGTGACCTCTCCGGGGTACCTCATCCGGAGGAGACAGTATAATATGGGAGGATCTATACAGTGCAGTACCAAATACATTTTATTGATATCCACATGCAACATATATGTATACATAGGTAAAATCTGAACCGATCGTTACGTTTCATCAAACGGGTCTCATGCCCAAATACCGTGAAACGTGCCATAACCGAAATCTCAATATCATCAAAACCATTTATAGATTCCAGCATGTGAACATATAAGTAAATCGGAAAACATTTAAGCATGCAAGGGTTTAATGAAAACGGGCCCACTCACAGTACAGTCCTGCCGAAAACCGAACGTATACCCTCGTTCTGGTACGAGTATACAACCCCTGTCATATCCAAAGTATATGCAAAGGTCAATTTAAACCCCTAACATTCAACTATGAAGCCCTAGACCGAAACCGGTCCGGAAAAGCCGCCCGAACGCGCTTTCCAAGGCAATAAACCTTATTTTGACCAACCTAATGATCTCCGATCAACCCGAAACCACCGCCATTGGATCCGGATCGTCGAAACCTAAAGAATGGTGGTGGTCCCACCAGAAACACTGTTCACACGCGCCCCCACGCGGCGGTCAACGCTGGAACAGTCATGCTGACGTCATCGCTGACGTCACTGCTGACGTCATCTGACAGCTGTCAGGTCTGACATGTCAGACTCTGACAGGTGCCACGTGTCAACATCCGATTGGTCCACCTCGCTGATCTGTCAGACCACGTGTCAGATCTGACATGTGCCACGTGTCAGCACGGCACTGGTCCATGTCACTGACATGTCAGTGACACGTGGCAGTCCCTGACTGATCCACGTCACTGACATGTCAGTGCTGACTGTGCACTGACATGTGACACGTGTCGGCTCACGGTTGGTCCACGTCACCTGACAGACTGACAGGGTGCCACGTCATCACCGCTGTCCTCAGACGGGTTGACCCGAATACCTGCAACTCGGGTCGATCAGACCTACGATCATGACCCGGTTGCCATTTCTTCATTTCTGGATCATTTTCGTTCCTTTCAAATCCTAACTACTCGTCTGAGTCCCTAGATTGGTTCTGTGTAAATAGAATGGAGAAAAACCGATAGGATCGAGGGCCTACCTCGAAGAACAGCACCGGCCTCCCGTCGCAGTTGTGTCACCGCCCTGAGCTCCTCCGGCCACGAGTTCAATTCCAGTAAGTCCCTGGTAGTTCCTAGAGTCTATTAGGATTCAATAAGGACAAAACAAAACGCGGGAAATGGGTTTACCAAAAACTGGGTTTGAAACCGTCACGGTTTCCCCTGCTTCCTTCCTCGCCGCCGTCCTCCGCCGTGATCACTGCCGCCGTTCAGCCTCACCAGGGAGTCCCCCAACACGCAGACACAGTGAGTGGGTGATTAGCTGGGATGCTTGATCGAAATGGACAGAGTGTGCGATTCGGGTAGGAAATATAAAGAAATGGAGGGAAGGAAACGGACGGCCCAGATTTGATCTCAGAATGGGATCAAGGGCTGAGATCAGATCTGGTGGTTTTCAGATCAAGGGCTGGAATTTAAAGCTGATTTAAATGTTAATTAATCCAATAGTGGATCTGATCCAATTTAGCTAATGGGTGAGTGACACTTGTCACTCACCAGGTGTCCTCCAATCAGATTTCCTGAATATAATATTCGACACGAAAACCGAGACCCGAACCTCCCGATTTCACGTTTCTGACCATAACTTCCCCGTACGAAGTCCGATTTCGGCGTGCCGCCTGTCTACGGACTCAGGACGTCGAGACCTACCTAATGGTCCTTGAGTCAACTAAAAATTAGTTGCCAAAAGAAAAGTCAACATTTTCACCCCCAAAAGTCCAAATTACGGTAATACCCCTGAACTTCCGATAGTCATAACTTTTTCCCTGATCGTCCGAATTGGACGTGCCACCTGTCTATGAACTCGTGACGTCCCGAACTACGTCACGGTCATAGGTCAAAGTCCATTTAGTTCATAAATCAAAAAGTCAACATTTGACCATACCCAAAACAAGGGTAAAAGCGTCAAATCACACATTAGATTACAATATTGGGATCCTCGAATTTCCGGGGTGTTACATAAACCCTATAAATAACCAAAGTAAAGAAGATAAATAGACATCCATATCAACACACAACCTTATTGTTTATCTTGACTTTTCAATCCTTAGACTAGTTTTTACATTCAAGCTCTAGTATAGTCAAATTCTTCATTTTTTAGAGTAAGTTTATTATTTTTCAAAGCGCATATATAATTTTCTTTAAAAATTCAAGTTCATTTTATTCGATCATTATTTCGATTCATGTTTATTTTATTAGCGTTTATTTAACCTTTTTATTTAATCGCTTCTTATTTTATTATCCTTGTCTCTAAATTTCATTATTGCTTTTATTACTTTTATTCTAAGTTTTAATTTATTGTGCTTACATTCTGGTTTAATTTTCTTAAGCATATTTATTTTTCTAGTTCAATTTAATTTTTGTACTCACATTCATCACATCCCAAAAATCTAAAAATATATAAAATAAAATAAAAATAAGTTCAAAGTCTAAACACCCTTGACCTTGAGGAAGTGAAAAGATCCACACCAAGAAGAGATTTCTTGCTTGGTTGTACAATCTTGAAGTTAGTAGTCAGCATTAGGGAAGCATCTGACATTCATCATTCCATCCAGACCATTTGGTAATTGGGTGGTGATACGCCTACGCATTCATTCAAAGAAAGACCAAAATCTCTTATATTGGAGTTGATTAGTCCAATCAAGGGAAACAAAATGATAATGTTATTTGTTATTATATAATGAAATTTTTATTTTGATTAAAATAAATAAATTGCTAACTTTCCTAAGGAGTAAAAAAGAACGATGATGATCGATGATCTAGAGAACGAATGATTCCAAATTATGCATACGATCGTTAAAATAGTTATCTTCTTGCAACAGTAGTCATCGATGAGAAGCTTCCCATAGTCAGAAAGGAGGAGGGGGAAGAGCTTCAGCACCGACCACAAAGTCTTGAGATTTTTCAAGTGTTCATATTTAGGTTGTAATTGTTCTATATAAGGCCATTTCAAAGTAGTGGAGTGCATTCAATACGACGATAATCACTAATCATGCAGACAATTATTAAAAAAGAAAAAAAATACAATAATTGTTGAATTAAAATTCCATAAGATGATAATAATATGTGTAAATTATTGTTACACTCTGAACAACTTTTACTTTTATTTAAAACCTGTAATGTTTGTATATTAAACAAAATAAGACATTCTCTCAAACTTTTTTATTCAAAAGTACCTAAACAAAATTTGTAAGCAATAAATTCCACGTTTATCCTTTTATATCTCAATAAAGATGATAAATGTGTTCTTAAAAATTTCTTTAAAAAATTAAAAATAACATTATCTTTTTTTGTCCTCTTTACTCCATGTGTCCCTTAGTATTTGATTTCTTTGTCCACTTGGCCCTTTTATTATATTATGCATATAATAAATATTATATAAGTATGCTATATATATTGTATGTAGTTACAATTGAATTTTTTTCTATAAAATAAAAAATAAAGTCCGTGTTGTCTGGGGTTCAACGGTAGGGTATATATATATATATATATATATATATATTTTGGGAGGGGGGGGGGGTGGAAAATTGTACGACATAGGGTTTAATTCTTGAATTTTGACACTTTTCACCTTCCCTGAACTCTTCAAATTGTTACACTTTGACCCATTTATTAAATTTTTTGTCAAATCTGAAAGGAAATTCACAATTTTAAATAATAAAATATTAATTTAAATTTATAAAAATGATTTACTTTCAAAAAATCCAATAAAATTACTTTCAAATACTAAAAATTTAAAAAATTTACAAATGTACAAAAAATTTAAAAACTAAAAAACTTATTTATATATGAAAGTAATTTGTCTCTCTTTTCATTATCTTTATTTTCTTTTACTAAGGCCTTATTTCACAAAAATAAAATTAAAAAAATTATTTATGGAGAGGCAAATTAGTTTCATACATAAATATTTTATTTTTTATTTTTTAAATTATTGTAAATTTTTTAATTTTTTTTTAATTTGTCTTATTTTTATTAGATGAAGGTAAATTTTTTGGATTTTTTTCAAAAATAAATCATTGTTATAAATTTAAATCAATATTTTATTATTTAAAATTGTAGATCCCATTTTAAATTTGACAAAAAATTTAACGAATCGATCAAAGTGTAACGATTTGAAGAGTTTATGGTGAAAATTGTAACATTTGAAAATTTAGATATGAATATGTTATAAAATGTAAACTATAAGGTAATAAAATATAATTTGTCCAAATATTATTAAAAAAAATTCATTTTTTTATATAATAATATCCTGCAAGAGCATTTCATGCAATATTTGTGCAACCATCACCATTAAATAGATTTGAGGTGTTGGACAAATATGTAAATAATAGGAAACAATTGCGACCGTCACCAATAGTATCGAACCTCCTACTCTGCAAAAACTGGGTTGTCTGGTACAAACTGCAGATCAGTACAAACAAGAATATACACTATCCTCATCATCTCATACAATTCAGACCTCAATTATATCCTTAAATACTGTGCCCTCCCCACTGGATATTTTTAAAATAGGAATTCATGTTTTAGACGCTGCATTAATCTTATGATCTATGGTTTAAGCACAAGAAAAATGTCTACTCAAAGTCAAAAGCAAGACACCGTACATGAAATGCCGGCTTAAAATTAAACAATTTGAATAATTACAAATCTGATTAATTGTGCCAACTTCTACAATGCTATGCTCTCACGGTTATTACAAAGACATATCCCACTCACATACAGTTTTGATTTTATGTTTTTCTTATAATGTGTTAGAATTTATCCACGTGATTCCTGATATGTGATCTACGGACCCAATCCAACAGCAACCCAGCCCAACCCATATTTGTTTGGATTTTTTGGGTCTTTTTTTGTTTTGGATCTGTATACGTTTCTTTTCTCACTCTCAGTTTGAGGTTCCAATTCTTGTCGAACAAAACGACATTCCCTGCCCACCTGGGGACTTGACATACCAGACCAAGTCCATAGAAAATGTTTCTCCTTCCTTTCCTCCATTTTCCAGACCAGCCCCTATTTTCGGGAGGCTCAGGCCTCAGTACTTCTCAGAGGCATAGTACTAAATTACCAAAGAGCCCATCCGCGAGAAGCATAGAGAAAAGGGAAACCTCTAGGCTCTTCCCTCTAGCAGCACCAAAAATGGTGACAGCTGATAAAGCTCTGCATGCAACTGCGAGGACAAGTGTCGGGTGGAAATCCAAACAGACGACTTAGCTGCGCACCTTTCGATGTATCACATACCCTTCTGCTCCAAAATCATGACCCCTTTTGACCCCAATCACTACGCTTGGTTAAAGAAGAAAAAATATACCCAAATTTTCTTTTCGGTTTGTTGGTTTCTGGTGCCTGCAATCAGGACAAACCAAGCCCATCATTTTGTTTTGCTCAATTTGCCAATTTTCGTTCATGGGTTGCTCTTGTTCTTGCTCATTGTGGTAAAAGCTTCAGCCTTTGAGGCCATCTTGGTCAGCCATGGTTTCCCTCCTTCGACTTCGCAAGCTCTGCTCTGCTGAGCCTGTAAAGTTTCAACCTTTGGCTAATCAAACCCCAAAATTTGGAAACAAAGATAAGGGTTTGTTGCACAATAAGCAAAGAAATCAGAGGGAATGGAGGTGCATAGATAGGTGCTGTTGGGGAATTGGGTATATCTGCGCAACTTGGTGGATTCTTTTGTTTTTGTACTACAGCTTGCCAACCAGATTGACTGGCTTTCATGTCCCAGAGTCACCTGGAACAAGGCTTAAAGTTGAAGGCTTGACTGCCCTTCACCCTGTTGTTCTGGTCCCCGGCATCGTCACCGGAGGCCTTGAGCTCTGGGAGGGCAGGCCTTGTTCTGAGGGTCTTTTCAGGAAACGGCTTTGGGGCGGTGGTAGTTTCACAGAGATGTTCAAAAGGTTTTTTTTGCTTGCTTTCTTTATTTTGAATATGAGTTGCTGATGAATTTAAGGTGGTTTGATTTTATGAGCTGAATCTGCGATTTGTGTTTGTGAGTTAGGCCACTATGTTGGTTGGAGCACCTGTCTCTACACAATCAAACTGGGCTTGATCCTCCGGGAATTCGAGTCAGGGCAGTTCCAGGACTTGTTGCTGCTGACTACTTTGCTCCTGGCTACTTTGTTTGGGCTGTTCTCATTGAAAATTTAGCAAAAATTGGTTATGAAGGGAAGAATATGTACATGGCTGCGTATGATTGGAGGCTATCTTTCCAAAATACAGAGGTAAATTTGTTTTACAGTTGCTGTTCACTTATTGCTGCATATAGAGTTATGGTAAAACTAATGGTCATATGATTTCTTATACGAGGATGAATAGTTAGAGAGTATTTATAATTTAAATTGTTATACGTACAAGGCTTGTTTTGAATCATTACTAGCTTACTTTGTTTATGATTGTTATTACAGAATGATTTTTCTGTTGTGATATAAATGTCTTGCTTTCTTTTAGAACTCCAAATTGATGTGTTTAATGAATACCTTGTTGATTGTTGCTTTATTCTTCAATATTGTTAAAAAATTTGTTGCCAAACAATATGAAGCAGGTTTGATCATGCATTCTCTTGTGTCTAAATATGTCTTTCTTGGCATTTATTGCTTTAGCAAAAATTAGAGAGAAAGAAGAAGTAAATCTAATCTGAGTCCAGTAATATATTTTCTAATTTGGAAAAATCAGATTCGGGACCAAGCTCTTAGTAGATTGAAGAGTAAAATTGAGCTTATGTATGCAACCAATGGAAATAAGAAAGTGGTTGTGGTGCCTCATTCTATGGGTGTTATTTATTTTCTCCACTTCATGAAATGGGTTGAATCACCTCCTCCCATGGGTGGTGGTGGTGGTTCAAGTTGGTGTGCCAAGCACATCAAAGCAATCATGAATATCGGTCCAGCGTTTCTTGGTGTTCCAAAAGCTGTTAGTAACATATTTTCTGCCGAGGGTAAAGATGTCGCATATATCAGGTTTGTCTATGGATTAATCTAAGATAATAGCATTTATTATATTGAAAAATGGTTAGTAATCTATTATGTGGTTTAAGATACAATGTGTTCAAGTTCTTACAATTTTCAAACACCCTGTGACAAATTTGACAATATGACTATTGGCCCTTTTAGAGCTATGGCTCCTGGTATTTTAGATTCTGATTTTCTCAGCCTCCAAACCCTTGAGCATGTCTTGCGAGCATCCCGAACATGGGATTCCATTGTCTCCTTATTGCCAAAAGGGGGAGATGCAATCTGGGGAAATTTGGATTGGTCTCCTGAAGATGGGCATAGCTGTGACGTGGCAAATAAAGCTTATCCAAAGTCCGCTTCCAGTGACAACATATTATACCAGAGTGATGAAAATAGAGCTTTCCAAGTAAAAAAACCAGTGAAGTATGGAAGAGTAATCTCTTTCGGCAAGGAAACATTACAGTTATCTTCCTCAGAGTTTCTGAAGCATGATTTAAAGGTATACAGTTCTCGTAAGGTATACAAGTGTGACATACACTTCGAGTCCAGTGGCCATTTGATTACCAAACTTCAACTAGAAAAATATCTTGAGTAGATCCATGTCTACGTAAAAGAACTTGGTACTCTGAAGTTCAAAAAGTCACTGAAAGGCAATCTATTTTCATGCATAGCAAATGCTAATATATGCTAGTATCATTTTGTTTAATAGGAAATTCTACAAAAAGATTCTGCCACAGGCTTCAAATCATCGTGCGGAGAGGTGTGGACTGAATACGATGAGCTAAGCAGAGAAAACATCAGAAAAATCACAGAAAATAAGGCTTACACAGCTCAAACTCTTTTTGATTTACTACGCTTTGTGGCTCCAAAAATGATGCAACGGGCAGAGGCTCATTTCTCTCATGGAGTCGCTGTTGATCTTGATGATCCTAAGTATGCCCATTACAAGTACTGGTCTAATCCACTTGAGACCAAGTAAGCAAAAATATCCTTCAGCATTATTTTGACAAAACATGATCATAAAAATATTTTGAGCAATGCATGTTCTGTTTTTTTTGTAGAGCGCATATAACATATCTTATCATTTATAATTGATATATTTTGGACCATAGAGTTGAAACATGGTTTCGGCATTACACTACTTTTTGCCTCTTTGTGTTTTATTTTCTTATTTCGGGAACTATAAAACCTAATGGAATTAATCTGAATTCCTATTCTAGGCTACCATTTGCTCCAGATATGGAAATATATTGTTTATATGGTGTTGGGGTCCCCACTGAAAGATCATATGTGTACAAGTTGTCTACTTCTAACAAGTGCAAGAGCATTCCATTTCAAATTGATGGCTCAGCCAATGGAGAGCCAGGCAGCTGTCTGAAAAATGGCATACATTTTGTAGATGGTGATGAGAGTGTGCCTGTATTGAGTGCCGGATTCATGTGTGCCAAAGGCTGGAGAGGAAGAACCAGATTCAACCCGTCCGGTATTGCTACCTACATAAAGGAGTACCTTCACAAGCCACCGGCCAGTCTGCTCGAGGGAAGGGGTATGGAGAGTGGTGCACATGTTGACATCATGGGAAATGTTCGATTAATCGAAGAAGTTCTACGCGTTGCTGCCGGAGACAGTGGTGCACAGATTGGAGGTGACAGGATTTACTCAGATATTTTGAGAATGTCTGAGAGAGTAAACCTACAGCTTTAACATGTAAGTAGACTTCAAGAAATATGATCAATTTTACAATTAGGCAGTGAAAGGCACATAAGGCGATGGGGCCGAGTACTGAAAGTGGAGAAGAATATGATGAATTGAGACCCAAAAATAACTATCTCAAATTGCCATAACTGTGACACTTAGCACTTTAGATCAAGGTTTTGGCTTTTTTGATAGGCAAACAAAAACTGCTCTTAGTAAGATGGTACAATACATATATGCTTGTCAACTAAGAGCTAATTAACATTGAAGTAGTTTGATACTTATTTAGGCAACCCAATTTTCAAATTTGTATTGTCCCCAGGCCGTGTAATGGCTGTCATCAAATGAATTAAGAGCTCATTAGTTATAATCAATTTTGTGTGCCTTTTTCTTTCTGGATTGGAGAGTCGGGTTAAAACTGAATTCAAACTGAGCTTCCAGGTTGCCCAACCCGCCCAAGTTGCTACTTAGGGTTTAATTTTGCCTATATATTACAGTTCACTTTTCAATTTGATGTATATCCCTTGAGGACTGATGACATGGCACTTGTTGACTAGACAATCGAGCGGCATCTAGGTGGAGTCCAGGTGGCTGATTTCATGTGGTGTCCACTGTCGGATTTTTTCCCTAACCAAAAACGTTGAATTAGGATTTCACCGTTTTTGCATCTTACTTGCAGAAACACCAAATCTTCATTATGGGCTGTACTTCACCTCTAGCATCACTTTTAATTACTTGAGCTCCAAGTAACCCTCTTGAATCGTTCTAAATGTAACTTCACCACAATCATTCTTTTGTATAGAAAACGTGACTGGGGTCTTGGCCTGATGCCAGGTATGCATGAAGTGAACACATTTTCTGTTATAATTAAAGCCACAGCTGGAATATTTTATTCATAAATGAGTGTAGAGAGTGTGTGTATATATATATATATATATATACATTATATATATAATTCCTCAGTTGTAACATGGTAGCACTTCAAAGTAGACTTTCCTTCTTCTTTAGGCTTGATTAGTGATTACATATCTTTGAGCTTCAGCAATGACCAGTTGATACAGTCGAGGGTGACGATTACTCAATTATTGATCGAAATTTGGAACGTTTTACCTCTTCGTATGCAAAATATGTCGTCACTTGTAACTTGCCGATGCACAAACCTGACAAAACTAATAACACATTGTGCATGAAATTAACAATCGAATCCATGGTCGAAAATGATGTGGGATTTTAATTATTTCATGCACACCTAGTCTTCAGCCTACCCATGTGCAAATGATTGTTGAAGCTGAAGTCATTGGCACGATGAGTAATTGAATTCGAATATGAATATGAATACTTACCGTCCGCTGTTACGTTCCGAAATGCATCGCATTGGAGACGAATATATGAGCTTCTCGATCGTCATACATTGAATTACGTGTAAGTATCCAACTTCGCACAGATATTTCAAAAGGAAAGTTGTTCAAGGGATTTGGCTTCTTTGGCTCAAGATCTTGTCTTGGTATACAAGTACTTGCTGGGTGTGACACTGGTGTGATTTTTCTTTATTCTTGTGCTTTACTTTTGTGATTCTTTGTCTCAAGTCTAAATAGTAAAAGATTACAATCTACAGTTATATATCATCAAGGGCTTTCTTTTGAATTTTAGGTTTGGAGAATCGTTATAATAACCAGAGATTTTCGAAGGTTAAATAATTTTTAATTTTATTTATTTATTTTTTGAAAATTAATTGTAAATAATTTTAAAAAATATACAAACAATTTCGATTATCAACCAGCATTTGAAAATCATAAAAACCGAACATCCATGTTGATTGAACCATCTCCTGCGGAAGAAAAGGAAAAAGCCACATACACACAATATGTATAATATATATATATATTAGTGAAGTATTTGTCCAAATAATTACAGCACACTTTATATATTATTACAGGACTTAGATTGTATCGGCTGAAGGTTAAAGGGACTGACAATGTTCGGTTTTCAAAATTACAAGTGACTAATAACTAGGGACTGATAATGTTATGTTATTTAGGCGATCTAAAGATTCAAATGTTGTGTATATAAATATGTTATTTTTAATATATCATAACTAGGGACGGGCCACATCATAGAGTTATAGTGTACTCCAATTCACCCAAAATTGGATATTCTAAAAAATATGTAATATTAGTTTGTATATACAACTTATTAATTTGTTCTACGTGTAAATAAGAGAATTGTGAATTTTTTGGAGATAATATGATATATTGTCCACATAAAAGATGAGCTTAATTGTTGCAATTTAAGTGTTTTATATTGTATTTGTTACGTACATGATTATTTATTGTTTCTTGCATAAGATATGTATTTTTGCTAGATATGGTATATTTTCTAAATTAATGAAATTCACTTAATATAATCAAAATTTGATAAAAAAAAAATTACATTAATATTTAGTCCGCCTTATTTCTAATAAGTTCGTGCCCGATCATAACCTAGAGCAAGCTAGTTTATGACACAAGTGAAGTATAGAGTTCAAAAGAGTTTTATATATAATCCGTACATTTTTTGTTCATCGGAAAATTAAAAATTAAAATTCGTTCGTTAATTTTTTACGTAGACAACAGAGTTAATGGATGATAAGTTACTCGAAAGTAGAAAGCAGAAAGCAGAAATTTTGAATTGCATGGGACTTTCACTGATGGTGACAAGTGATTCCGAGGGAATATATTAAAGGAAAGCTGATATACATATACCAATCTTCAATGTGTTTGGTACTGAGTGACTAAAGTTGCGTGGGTACCTAAATAGTTTCGCCCACACTGTAACGGCTTCCTTTGCGCTCTCTCTTTTTTCTCTTTTATTGATGATGTTCTTCAGATTCTCAATGCACCAGCTATTGTCAGGACAACGCACAACAATCTTAACCTGCACTTCTTTCTCATTCTTTGGCAGCATTTGTTTTTATAATCATGAAATGATAGGTGAATGGATAAGTGATTAATTTACACACGGGTTCATATTGATAAGGATTCCAACTTAGATATATATAGTAAGCTGCTAGGAAGTGTATTTAGTAAGCTGTTTAGTTAATTTATTTCATAAATTCTTATTTCAGTCAATTTTTTTGTTTGTTTTATTATTAATGTTTAATCTCTCTCTTCATATGTACTGGATAATATTAATTAATAAATAAAAATAGTCATAACGAATCATATTTGATAATTTTTTTATTTATATGTACCAAATGATATTAATAAATAAATAAAAATATTCATAACGAATCATATTTAATGAATTATATATATGTAAATTTTTTTTGGATAAAAAAAATGCATGAAATGGCATTAGATATGATAACATGTGGTGAAGTGGCTGAAATAAATTTTTTGGGAGGAAATTGGCAAGGGACAAGTTCATAGAGAAAATTAAAAAAATTACTTGATTTAATATAATAATTTATATTTTAATTATTCTATGGATATCGACTACTTTTATAAATAAAGATAATGACAGTGGCCGGACAAATTTGATATGAAATGGTTCTGAAGTCAGAAATGGTGTTAACTTGTGATGCAAAACCACAATTATTAAATATAAATTTGACGATAAAAAGGGAAAAAATATGTATGCATTTGTGAGATGATAATGTTCGGCATGGACTTTTTACCTGCCCATAAAATAATATGAAGCAAACACCGAAGTGATCAATCAAGCAAACAAGGCTTAACAATATTTAACTGATGTAATACAAAGACTAATGGTAATTAATTTGGAAATATGTTCAATGCTCAGCTTTAATTAGTTGATTTATATCATGGTTAGGTTCCACGTACAGCAGATAACCAAACACGCATGTAGTCATGTATGACTATCGCACCATACAATTGCAGTAAATTTAAATTTTACTTTCAATTATATTCCTAGAAACATAAGCGATTAAGGAAAAGATTTTTCTTTTTCGTCTGTTTATATGTAGGGATAAGATGGATAAACCATAGAATATATAGGTAATTAAACCATATAATGACACCATCATAATTAAATATCAAATGAATAAATTTTAAATAAGTTTATCATTCATTTGAGTTGAATTTAAAACTTTACTTATAAAATGATGAAAAATATCACTAGACAGAATATTGATAACTCAACGTACAACATGAAATTAATTAGTTAATTGGTCAAAGGGGCTCTCTCGTTAACAAAACAAAGTTACTCAAAACGGCATAACCATAAGCAAGTGGTTTAGCAAAAACTCGGGTTCTAAGTAAGGTTTGGTCCTTGATCTTGGATTTGAGATACAAAACTGACATTTAACTTGTATGTAGTTGAAAGAAGGCTGAAACGTCTCTGTGAATTCTCTCTGTTCCCATTGTTGATTAGTTCTTAGTGCGAAAGTTTTTAAATATTGTGTCTGTTGACACCATATCTGACCAGACCCACTGGGCCGTATACTTAAAGCCCTGACAACACTCAAGGCCCAAGAACACCATACTTGCGACAGCCCTAACACCGGGCCCAATGCGGGATGCCACGTGGAAGCATATCCACCCTCGATTTACGTAACACGTGTCCGCACGTAAATCGAGAAGTATTCGTCCCACATCGGAACTTTGGGAATTGAACATCCCACCTACCTATACATAAAGGATACACATTTCCCAATAAAGGTAACTAAGTTTTACTATTACAATTACTCTACCGAACTTACCATTTACTGTTTCCTCTTACGAACAAAGGAACTGACTTGATCGTCGGAGAGCCTTAGGCCGGCACCACACCGGTGCCCGTACTAACGGAGACCCGCGATCCACTTGAGTTGACAGGTCACAAGAGGGACACGCGTCATTTGGTGATTGGGCAACGAGTACTCGACAGTTGGAACATTTAACGCTTTAACAGTTTGGCGCCGTCTGTGGGAAATCTGACTAAGGTTGCCCACGCTCAACCAGACCGAGTTACGACTCATCCACAAGTTATACCGAGAGTCAGCTCTTCGTCACCAAACATGCAGGGCGAACACGACCTCGGTGAAATCACACCCGGGCAAGGCCCCAGAACGAGGGGAGAACCCTCTCTCAACTTCTTGCAGATAATCGAGAAACTCCAGAGCGACATGGCCGAGGTGAAAGCTAAGGGCTCCCAGGCCGAGTCGAGGTGTCAGGTGCTCGACGATCGGTACACTGAGGTGGCCGAACAGCTACGGGTCGCACAGGCAGAACTCGCTGCCCACCGAGCACGCGTCGGTAGCGCTGAGGCCGATAAGGTGGTGGCCGAATGCGCGGAGCCTGCCGAGAAGAATCGCCGACTGGCGGAAAAAGGAAAGGAACATGCAGTCGCCGAGCCACGGAAGGGAAGGTATGGGGACACCGAGCCGAGCAAGAAACCGGCTCGGATGTTAGTCATCCCCGGCAGTCAACCCGGTGACACCAGGATCTACCGGGACGCCCGAGACGCCCTCAGCGAGGGAGGGCGGAACCGATCGGTCAACGAACAACCTTCACGCCGACCTGAATCTCGGTCGGAGGTGGGAAAAGGAGACCACCACCGAGGAAACATAACCGCTCGGTGGTCCCGCCCCAATATCAGCCATGGGACCTTCGTGACCGGAGATCCTGTCCCCATCACCGACTCGTCCATGGAGGCCGAGAGCACGGCCAAATCCGCTCGGTATCTCGGCACCAGAACCAACCGCTCGGGCAGGGGGAGGCAAACATCGAGGTCCCCTCGCGGCGACACCAAGCGGTTAACCCACCTCGGCCAACCGCTCCCTCCTCCCCCTGAACCAACCCGCCGAAGGAGCGCCGAGCGGTCAGGGCAGGCTGGACGGCAGAATGACAAGCCTCAGGAACGATCCCGCCGGCGGGACACCGAGCGGTCTAGGCCGCTCGGTCAAGATGCAAGTATATGCCGGAGCATACCCAAACAGGGGTACACCGAGCGGTCACGGCAGGTCGGTCACGGAAGGAATGAATCACAGAGCCCGCCAAGCGGAGGTGGCACCGACCGACCTTATAGGGTCGACCGTGACCGAGCATCCAGGGATAAACATCAATCCAAGACCGACTCGCTCGTCCAGCACCTCATGGACCGAGTCTGGACGCTTGAGGCCGGGACGGCCCGGGAAGCGAGGCCAGCCTGGTCGAAAACCAGCCCGGGCCCCTTCACAGAAAGAATCAACCAGTTCAGGATCAACCACGAGATTAAACCCCTGAAAATTCCCCTTTACAACTGGAAGGACGACCCGTGGAATCATCTGAACAACTTCTACTCGGCCATCGCCCTCAAGAACCTCGCCGATGAGGAACAGTGCCTCATTTTCAGTTCCACACTGACCGAGGTAGCGATCAATTGGTTCTACAAGTTGGAATCTAGGTTCATCGACTCTTTCGAGCAGCTCACCTCCACCTTCATGAACCAGTTCATGATACAAACCGACCGCCTGTCCTCGGCCGAGGACCTCTTCCAGCTCAAGCAAGGTGAAAACGAGTCACTGCAGCGATATGCAGCGAGATTCAGTCATGAATACTCTCGGTGCGCGGAAACGGACGATCGAGCAGCCTTTACGGCCTTCAAGGGCAGCCTCCGAGACTCCCCATTCAGGTACGCAGCTCACACCCAAGGTTGGAAAACTTATAATGAAATAATGAAACAGGCGGCGATCCACGCCAAGGCTGAGGCACTAACCCAAAGGTCCAACGCTGCCAATACCTACCAACCCCCCCCGGGCCGACTCGGTGAAAACATACCCACCGAGCGTCCCGGAACAGCAGGGCCCGGCACAACGTCCGCAGGAGCAGGGGCAACACTATGGGGGGAAACGGAAAGACTACCCCCACAGCAATAATCTGTACAGCCCTGGGAAGAAGGGTAAGAACCCGAATCACCAAGAGAGACAACAGGGGGAGCGGTCAAACACCGGGGAAAAACGGGTTCCTCGTTCCAAGTACGAGACATACACCATCCTCAACACCCCCTACGAGAATGTCCTCCTCAATGTGGAACACATGATCCCGAAGTCTACTTGGGCACCAGCGAAGGGCAAGCTTGGCAAAGACACGGGAATTTATTGCCAATACCACAAATACAATGGCCATAGCATTGACCAATGCGTTGCATTCCAGGATTTGGTGGAGGCTTTGGCCCGAGATGGGAAGATCAACCAATTTCTTCAACACGCTCCACCTCCACCTCGCAACCCACAGATCAACACGATCTCTGGAGGACCGTCAATCTCTTGCCCGCTCACTTCCAACCGGGCAAAGAAGAACTTTCTACGGGCCACCAAACAGAATCAGCAGCTCTTCAGCATAGAGGAGGGAAGAGCCAAGAAAACAAATCGACTCGGTTGGGAGCCGATCACATTCTCCGAGGAGGAGGAGCGCGGGATCATCTACCCCCACGACGACCCCATTGTCGTGATGGCGGAGATATCTAACTTCGATGTACAACGGGTAATGGTCGACACTGGGAGCTCGGTGAACGTCCTTTTCATGCGAGCTTTCAGGCAGTTGGGCATCCCAGAAGCAAGTCTGGACCGCTCACCCACGCCACTCTTTGGCTTCACGGGGGACTCCATTGTCCCACATGGAACGGTCACTCTCCCCCTCTCCCTCAGAACACACCCACGGAGGGCAACCGTGGTATACTCGGGCGGGGAATACTCAACCAGATGAGGGCAGTCGTCTCCACCCACCTACTACTGGTAAAGTTCCCAACCCTTATGGGGATTGGTCAAGTCAAAGGAGACCAAATGGCTGCAAGGGCCTGCAATTCTGCCACCCTCATCCAACCTCCGAAAGAAACCATGGCAGTATCAGAATCCGCGTTCGAGGCCGACCCGGTAAGCCCTCAGGACGCACAGAAAATCCGGGCCGAACCAATCGAAGATCCTCGGGACCATTCCGCAACACCCCATCCACAGCCCATTGAGGATGTCGAAGAGATAATACTCTCCCACGACTTTGCGGACCGGAAGGTAAAGATTGGGACAACTCTTTCGCCCAACCTGCGCTCACAACTGATCCGGTTTTTAAGGGACAACTCTGAAGTCTTTGCCTGGTCGTACGCCGACATGCCAGGCATCTCCATCGACGTGATCTGCCACCAGCTCAATATCGACCCTACCTACAAACCTGTCGAACAGAAACGCCGCCTCTACGATGCTGAGAGGACCGAGGCTATGAAGGCAGAGATCATCAAGCTCAACACCATCCACTTTGTCCGGAAGGCCGTCTATGCTGCCTGGGTTGCCAATGTCGTACTCGTCAAGAAACCCTCGGGGGCGTGGCGAATGTGCATTGATTTCACTGACCTTAACAAGGCCTGCCCCAAGGACAATTTTCCTTTGCCCAAGATTGACCAACTGGTCGACGCCACGGCAGGACATGGGCTCCTGAGTTTTATGGATGCATACTCGGGCTACAACCAAATCTTTATGCATCCGGCAGATCAGATCCACACAACCTTCCGGACAGATCAGGGGTTATACTGTTACAATGTCATGCCTTTCGGACTCAAAAACGCCGGGGCCACTTACCAGCGCCTAGTGAACTTCATGTTCGCCGACCAGATTGGGAAAACCATGGAGGTTTACGTCGACGACATGCTCGTTAAGAGTAAATCGGCTGACCTCCACATCCCCAATCTCTCGCGAATGTTCGACGTCCTCAAACGGTATCGAATGAGGTTAAATCCGGTGAAGTGCGTGTTCAGAGTCAGCTCTGGGAAATTTCTGGGTTTCATGATTAGCCAGAGGGGCATCGAGGCCAACCCGGAAAAAATCAAGGCCCTGGTCGATATGGAGCCGCCACGAACCCAGAAAGAAGTGCAAAGCTTAACGGGCCGAGTCGCAGCCCTTACACGCTTCATCTCCAAGGCCACGGACAGGTGCGTGCCTTTCTTCAAAGCCCTAAAGGGCAGGTCCAAACACATCACCTGGACCGAGGAATGCACCAAGGCCTTCACTGAACTTAAGGAATACATGGGAAAAGCGCCGCTGCTGGCAAGACCAGACACCGGAGAGACCCTTTACATGTATCTATCTGTCTCCGCTTCCGCCACAAGTTCAGTTTTGGTCAAGCGTAGGGACGGCGCCGAACATCCGGTGTATTACGTCAGCAAGGCTCTGCAGGACGCCGAGACAAGATACTCTGACTTAGAGAAGCTCGCTTTCGCCCTCATCATGTCCGCCCGGAAGCTCAAGCCATACTTCCAGGCTCATTCCATCGTCGTCTTAACCGACAGACCACTCCGGGAAGTGCTTCAGAAGCCCGAAACTTCGGGCCGCCTACTGAAATGGGCAATCGAACTCAGCGAGTTGGACATCACGTTCATTCACCGCACTGCCGAGAAAGGACAGGCCATGGCGGACTTTATCTCTGAGTTCTCCTACGTCCCGGCAGCGACTACAGCTGAGGTGCCACCATCTCCCCCTCTGTCTATAACACATACTTTGGACGGAGAGAACCCCCAACTCGACCCCACTCGGCCAACCTGGCTCCTTTATGTCGACGGGTCGGCTTGCCACAACGGGTCCGGAGCCGGACTTGTCCTTACCACACCGGACAAGGTCCGGATGGAGTATGCCCTTCGTTTCCAATTCAAGGCCTCCAACAATGCCGCCGAGTATGAGGCCCTCCTTGCAGGGCTCCGCCTCGCTAAAACCATGGAGGCGGAACAGGTCAAGATCTTCAGCGATTCACAACTCATCGTCAACTAGATCAACAACGCCTATGAGGCGAAAGACTCTTCCATGGCAGCATACAGGGCACTGGCGAAGACCCTTCTATGTAGTTTCCGCAGCTACGCTATCACTCGGATTCCACGCTCCGAAAACAGCCATGCCGACGCCCTGGCCCGGCTTCCATCCTCCCTCGATGAGAAGCAGAGTCGAACTGTACTGATCGAAATTCTGGATCAACCCAGTACACAATGCTCGGCGGTCTACGCCATCAACACTAATGACACGTGGATGGCCCCACTGATTAGATTCCTCGCAAATGGAACTCTTCCTTCTGACAAAATCGAGGCCAAAAAGGTCCGAAGACGGGCAGCCCGCTATACACTCATCAACGACCAACTTTACAAACGGGGTTTCACTTTGCCCCTCTTGAAGTGTCTCGTCCTGGAGGCAGGCAGAGCCGTTCTCGGGGAAATCCACGCCGGTATTTGCGGAAATCATTCTGGACCACGGTCGTTGGCCCACAAGGCTTTCCGGCAAGGTTTCTATTGGCCAACCATGCACGGAGACGCGGCCGAGCTGACCAAGCGGTGCGATAAGTGTCAACGGTTCGCCCCTCTCTTCCACCTACCTCCAGAAAACCTTACACCAATGGTCAGCCCCTGGCCCTTCTCGCAGTGGGGACTTGATTTGATCGGGAAAATGCCGGCAGGAAAGGGCAAGACAGAGTATGCGGTGGTAGCGGTGGATTACTTCACAAAGTGGGTTGAGGCGAAAGCTTTGGCTTCTATCACCACGGCCCAGATCGAAACGTTCGTCTTCCAGAACATTATCTGCCGTTTCAGTCTCCCTCACACAATCGTCACGGACAATGGGAAGCAATTCGACAACGCACGCTTCCGTGCCTTTTGTGACGGACACAACATCCGCCTTTGCTTCGCCTCACCAGCTCACCCTCAGTCCAACGGCCAAGTTGAGGCCATAAACAAGATCATCAAGCATACACTGAAAACGCAGCTGGACGAGGCCAAGTGGTCTGAAATTCTCCCCAACGCACTCTGGTCATATCGGACATCCTACCGCACATCTACGAATGAAACCCCCTTCTCGCTCACTTTCGGAACGGAAGCAGTCATTCCCGCCGAACTCAGCGAAACTTCTTACTGAGTGTCGTCTTATGAGCCTGAACAAAACAACCGTCAGATCGCACTCAGTCTAGACCTCATCGAGGAACACAGGGAGCAGGCCAACCTCAGAAACATCGCCTGCAAGCAGCGGCTTTGCAACTACCATAACGCTAGAGTCAAACATCGGAGTTTTCAGGAAGGCGAATGGGTCCTCCGAAAGGTCAGCCTTGCCACCAAGGATAGCTCAGCAGGGACTCTCGGCCCCAACTGGGAGGGTCCATATTGGGTTACCAGAATTTGCCGGCCCGGAACTTACGAACTGGAAGACCCAGATGGGCGAAGATTGGGCCACCCATGGAATGCCGATCATTTGAAGAAGTACTACATTTAAGACTGTATTTTTTCCTTCTTATGACTTGCTGTACTTTACCCGTTTTTGCACCGGTTATTTATAAACTCTTCCATTTATCTAGCCTTTGTAACATAACATTTTGACTCAAACATACGAGTCGGGGTTCGGTCTTACTCGGCCTACACCCCAACACTTGCTATTTTGACTCGAACATTAGAGTCGGTGTACAGCCCTACTCGGCTTGCACCACCACTACGACTCAAACATACGAGTTGGGGTTCGGTCTTACTCGGCCTACACCCCAACACTTGCTATTTTGACTCGAACATTTGAGTCGGTGTACAGCCCTACTCGGCTTGCACCACCACTACGACTCAAATATACGAGTCGGGGTTCGGTCTTACTCGGCCTACACCCCAACACTTGCTATTTTTGACTCGAACATTAGAGTCGGTGTACAGCCCTACTCGGCTTGCACCACCACTACGACTCAAACATACGAGTCGGGGTTCGGTCTTACTCGGCCTACACCCCAACACTTGCTATTTTGACTCGAACATTTGAGTCGGTGTACAGATCTACTCGGCTTGCACCACCACTACGACTCAAACGTACGAGTTGGGGTTCGGTCTTACTCGGCCTACACCCCAACACTTGCTATTTTTGACTCGAACATTAGAGTCGGTGTACAGCCCTACTCGGCTTGCACCACCACTACGACTCAAACATACGAGTCGGGGTTCGGTCTTACTCGGCCTAAACCCCAACACTTGCTATTTTGACTCGAACATTAGAGTCGGTGTACAGCCCTACTCGGCCTACACCAACACTCAGACAAACAGAAATCGAAGGATAACTCGGTCTACAATTTTGATCCAGAAGAGTCTATTTTCATTCAAAACGTGCAGACCTATTATGCTCGGCCTGCAAGAGCTTTACAAAATTCGACCTCTCGGTCGTCCCTACTATTCTTAACAAAAAAAACACAAACAAAAACAAACGGGGAGAAACACAAGCATCCTACACTAGCTCTTCCACCGGCTGCTCGGCTTGCTGAGCTCCCTCCACCTCTGGCTCAGGCTCCTTTTGCGGCTCCACCTGGTCGGCTTCCGGCTGGTCACTCGGCTGGGCACCCTCCTCATCCTCCTCCCCCGACTCGTCCTCAAACATGTCGGCAGTAATGTCCTGACCGAGCCAGGGGGTCTTCACGGTCAGTCCAGGATTATGCAGGAAGAGGTTGCGGAAGAACTCCTGCTCGCACTCGGCGGCATACTCGTTCTTCAGCTGGTCAAACTCCTCTGAAGCCTTGAACTCCGCCACCGCCTTTTTCCCCGCCTCTTCCAGGTCGGCCTCTCTCGCTGTCTTCACCCGACAGAGCTCCTTCCAGTGCTTCAGCCTGTCCTTCTCCTTGGCCTCCACCTCGATCTTCAACTGATCTCTAGAAGCCAGGGCCTCCTGAGTCTTCCACCTGTCGGTTTCCAACTTTCGAGTGAGGTCGGCCGCCTCTTTCATCGCCCTCTCGGCTTCCTGAAGCTTGGGGGTGAGCTCTTCCTGTTTCTGCTTCAGCCGCTCCTTCTCCCGCCGAGCAGACGCCACCCTCCTCTGGCTGTTCCCAAACTGGAGGTACACCTCACCGAGAGCCTGCACATGACAACCGTTAGCAACTCACTCGGCCTAACATACCACACTTGCAACATACGAAAAACTTACATTGCTCAGTAGCAGCAGGGCCTTCTCCATCCTCTGATCAGCCGACCGGTATTGCACCTCGGCCAGCTCTTCCAAGGGCGTCGAAGCCCCCTGACAGACCCCATTCAGCAACGGCACCATTTGCCTCGGGCAGCAGTGGGTTGTCTCGGCACTGGATCCCTCGCCGATCGCCTCCCCGTCGGTAAACACGCCGAGATTCACATCTCCTCTCCTCTGGAGCATCTCCAGGATCCTCGCGTCCAGCCGAGGGGGGGACAGTGGAGGATTGAATTCTGGGGCCGCCATGGTCCTCTTGCCCCCAATGGCCTCCTGGGACGACATGATCATCTCGGCCTCCATCCTCGCCTTCATCCGCCTTGGTTCGGGAGAGCGTACTCGGTCTCCGTCCATTGCGCTCTGTTTCCTCTTGGGAGACCTAGGTCGCGGACTTGGTGGCCTCGGTTTGGAAGTTTGGCCCTGCTTTGACCGGTCGGACCGCTCCGACTGACCTCTCTCGGATCTCTCCTTTTTCTTCTTGAGAATGAGCTCCAGGCGCTCGGCAGCCTTCGTCAGGGATGCAGATTCTCTGGAGCCTTTGTCTGCCTTCATTCTCAGTTGCTCACAATCCTTGTAAATCCGGCTGCCGAGGTGGTAGGGGACTACAACACCGAGACACAGGTCAGATATAAGAAAACAAATAGCAAACCAACAACAAAAACAGACTTACCCTCGTCGGTGTCGATGAGGCCGGCCTTGTACTGAAACCCAGGTAGCCGAAGTATTCGTCGGTTCCGCTCCAACTCGTCCAAGATCTCCCTTACTCGGTGGACGACCACTTTCTCCTCTGGCGTTATTTCTTCTTCTGGAAACAAACCTGCACACCGAGCAATGATCAGCTACAACACTAATACTTAGCATATAAACCTATCAACATTTACATTAAGGGGCGCCCTCTGCTACAACTATCAACCTTGGGTCTGGAATTTGGACGGTATCGGGGGTCCCTCGGTGTTCCCCTCCCAGTCCCCACAGACCAGGCAGAACTTCGTCTTGTACGATTTTTGGGAGGTCGGTATGTCCAGAATGAACTCTCCCCGTTTGCTCTTCTTGCGGTGGCGGACGAAGACCCACCCGGTACTCTGCTGTTGGAAGCCGAACTCGTACAGGTACATCAGTTGAGCATAGGTCGGCTCCGGTTGCTCGGCCCACCTGAAGGCCGTGTAGAGCGAGCAAAGCACAATCCATACATTCGGATTGAGCTGACCGAGTGCCACCCCCATCTTCTTCACCATCCTACGCAGCCAAGGGTGAAGGGGCAGCCTTACCCCGTGGTGCATCAGCTCGGTATAGAACAGTGCCATACCGGGCGGGGGGTTGCGCGGTCTTTCCTCTCTTGTGGGTAACCTTGTTGTCACCGAGTTGGGAACGCCAAACTCAATCCTCATCTTCATCAGGCCCTTCTCGGTCTCCTTGTTCACCATTTCATCCACGGTGAAGGCCGCCCGCTCAATCGGCACGGCTACCGGGACCGACTCGTCCCCGTTTGTTTTCACTTTGTTCAGCCGCACTATGCCCTTGTCACGGCCATGGGTCAGCTTCAACGCTCGGTGCACCCCCACCTTCACTATTGTCTCGGCGTCTCCCAGCAGATTCCCACTACCCGACCTGCCCGTCGGCCCAGCCATCGAACCGATGTCCGTGGTCCTACCGGACGACTCGGTCGTGCTGTGCACCGCCTCTACTCTCTTTTGTGCATCGAACGAGTGGACCTCGCCCTCACTACTACCCGACGACTCACCGCCCTGTGAGTCGTAGCATTTACCCTCCGATACCGAGTCACTCTCGACCGACATCTACAAAAGAAAACAGAAAAACCAAACTCAGCCGACCGACTCGTTCCTATGAAGATCTGACCACGACCTTCACCACGTTCATGACCAGTTCTTCACACCCTCCTACTTTAATCGAAAAATTAAACTTGGACAGGTGCTTACCTTGTTTTTTCACGGGGGACCGTAGGTCGGAAATCGCAAACACCGTACGCACCGCCGTCAAATGCTGGTCAGAAATCGCCTCTTTGTTTGGCCAGAGTTTCTCAACTTTTCTCAAAAAACACAAGTGAGGAAATCGGTGAAGAGCTCCCCATATTTATAGAAATTGATGCACAGACTACGAAGCGTCACTCCCCTCAGTGACAGACACGTGTTGCAACCAAACATTCTGACCGGACACGTGTCAACCATCTGTCCGAGGAAACCCAACCTTCTTCCTACAGGTCGACACCGACTTCCGTACACCGCTCGGTGTCTAGGACTGCTTAACAGACGCTGGTCCTCCCACCGACCCATGTACACCGCTCGGTGCTCTCATCCGTGGGCGGGTATTGGCTCTATTCACCGACTCGTATACACCGCTCGGTGTTCTCACCCCCCGTACGGACGCTGGTCCTCCCCCACCGACCCGTGTACACCGCTCGGTCTCCGCATCTCCAACGCGTCATTTGGCTCCTATCACCGACCATGACGTCGCCACCGACCGGCTGCGCACAACCGCGACCGACTGAGCCACTTTTCCGCCGAGTGCTCTTTATCACCGACCGCCTACTAGCTCCTTCCTCTCCATGACCGAGACTGTCTCGGCGGACTATCCCACCAGGGGACTTGGGGGACTACAGGTATACTTCCCACCAGGGTCTGGGAGAATGAAACAAATCCCCGACCGAGAAATTCCACCTCAGTCAACGACTTGGGGGACTTCTGTTGACACCATATCTGACCAGACCCACTGGGCCGTATACTTAAAGCCCTGACAACGCTCAAGGCCCAAGAACACCATACTTGCGACAGCCCTAACACCGGGCCCAATGCGGGATGCCACGTGGAAGCATATCCACCCTCGATTTACGTAACATGTGTCCGCACGTAAATCGAGAAGCATTCGTCCCACATCGGAACTTTGGGAATTGAACATCCCACCTACCTATACATAAAGGGTACACATTTCCCAATAAAGGTAACTAAGTTTTACTATTACAATTACTCTACCGAACTTACCATTTACTGTTTCCTCTTACGAACAAAGGAACTGACTTGATCGTCGGAGAGCCTTAGGCCGGCACCACACCGGTGCCCGTACTAACGGAGACCCGCGATCCACTTGAGTTGACAGATCACAAGAGGGACACGCGTCATTTGGTGATTGGGCAACGAGTACTCGACAGTTGGAACATTTAACGCTTCAACAGTGTCAGTGACAAAAAAAAAAATGAAGTATCCTAGTGATTAAGACGAGCACATGCGTTTGTGCTGTAATAAAGAGTTGTTGTGTGCTAATTTTCTAGAAAATATAATTACGTAAATAAATGAGTCCAATTTGACTATATATGCTTCAAATAAATTTCATGCATAATAAAACAAAATTGTAAGTAGTGACTTCCTAACCCACAAGACTAGAGTCAAAACCCAGCATTTTCAAAGAAACTGTAGAAAAATCTGTCTCTTTCGTATATCACCAGCAAAGCAAGTCAAAATATCACATTGGTTGTATTACCATTTAAATTTAAGAAGTGCAAGTGACTCAATCTGCATCTTTCAGTGCAATTTACTGGAAATTGAGCATGAATAAGTTAGCACTTGGCAGTTAGCATGAGAGCTGACCACCATTTTCATTGGTTGACCAACCTAGCTAGCTATCAAGAACTAATTTAATTCTCTATCATTCTCAATTCACAAAATTTGCTAGTTTCATGAGAGCTGACCACCATTTTAATATCATCATCACTTTCCATACATCATCCTTTTTGTAATCACTCACATAGTCAATATGTTCTCTTTTTTTTTTTTATTTCCCCTCTCCTTTTTTAAGCAGCCAAACTCCACAAGAAATCATCTATTATTAGTGTTAAAATTTGCTTTCTCGATCTCAACAAGATATTTGGAGGATAAAGTTGAATTTAGATAAGCTCAATTCTAGTAACCACTCATTCTTTTCTACTCCCAGCTGAATATGTCAATTCCTATTTAAAAAAAGGTGAAGTAATAGACGATATTTTTTTAATTTAATATTCGTCAATTCATATAATACAATGATATCCTTTTATTCTGAAAAATCACACAAAAAAAAAAAGATTATGATTCTTTTGTGTAACATTTTTCTTTAATCAGATCAAAAGTTCCGATAATTTTTTTTTAAAATGTTCTGACTCAATCTTTATCGTTCATGAAATTGGTTCTAGATTGCGTGTTCATAATATACAAACATAGAATATACTAGAGGCTGTGCCCAAAGATTACACTGGCTAAAACCCAACAAATTAATAAGCAAAAAATGAGGAGAAAATATGAAAATTATATTACCACAAGCCTAGCCACATATATATTAAAAATAATTTTCTTATTAAGACATATAATAAAATTTTAGCAGTGTAATTAAGTTGTTTAGTTGGTTGCATATTTTTTTTGTCTTCGTTAGTATTGTCTTGTTGTTTTATTGATTTTATTTTATTTTTTAACTGAATATTGTTAATTTAGTTATATTAATATACGTTGTATAATGAAATTATTCATTTTAATTTTACAAAAAAATCTCGTAAATCATCTATCTCTTTGAAAGTGACAAGCTATGTAATGAGTAAGCACACTGATATTATAGATTTTAGTAATATTCATTGTAGGCCACATGATATGGAGAATCATATATATTGGTCGAATTGATTGAATTTTTTTTTTTTATCAGTTTGATTGATGGTAATTAAATACTTAAGATAACACGTACTGGAAACTATGAAATCAAACTATGGTAATTGTTGAATTTCCCCTTTACGTTACTATAAAAATCATGAAATTAATTACATCTTAGATTATAAATTCAGTCTTATCTTCTATGGACATTATCGCTATATCTGTTGTCAGGCTGTAGTGCACAAATCTCATCCTCACATTGACCACCATTTTTATTATTGTTTGGATATAGCGAGCATCAAACAATTTTTACTCTATTATGTCTACATGAATCTCAAACTTCACTTGATTTCGAGGACAATAGATATGACAATTTGAAAAGAAAAAAAAGACAACGAATGGTAAAAAGAAAACGTTAATGATAAGGTTAAGAGTTATCCTAATTTATGTATAATTATCTAGCATATTTTATAAAGTCACTAAAATTCTAATTTTAAATCTTGTGATAATTTTTTCTCGTTTTCTTCAAAATATAATATTACCATATTTTCTATGTATGTTCTATAAATTTGTTAATGTACGGCTAGAAATGATTGAAATATCGATATCGACGAATATATTACTAGTCAAATTTACGGATATCTCGCTTCAAATATCGATATCATATGACTAATAATATTTTAAGTTTGTAATTTCTGCGAAGCCTAAGTCTCAATCGCCGTTCTCGAGCTGCTTACTAATTTTTAAATTCCACCCTCCTTGGGATCATGGCACCAGCAATAAAAGTCACCAAACCCTCACTTTACTTCCCAAAACGACTCCCAATTCTACCCTAAATTACAAGACAGCCACTATTTCAAATCACCTAACCGCGACTTGGAATTAAGTTTGGAGAACCTTTGACAGCTTTCAATTTGTGTATCAAATTGAAAATCCATAAAGCTTCCAAGGCCATATCCTCCTAGGTCACAAAGTTGCATGGCACAACTTTAAATAATACAAAAGTCAAGGGGTAAATTGGTGATCACATTCCTTTATAAAACCCTTTCAATAAGGGCCCTTGAGAGCCACTTAGGCAATAGGCACACCCATTAATTTTGCACATACGAAAATGGTTGGACCTTCCAATCTTAAAACCCTCCACCCTCTTCAAGCTTTCTCTACAAACCTACCGACACCACCATCTTCTTTTTCTTCTTCTTCCTTTTCATCTAACTCCACCTTCAACTCGATCATGAAAATCAAAACACTAATTCACACTCTCGTTTTTTCGCACGTGTGCCGTGTAATTCGGTGCCTCGCAAAATCCAAGGCCATAACTATCCTCATTCAAGTCGTCAAAGAAGGCCAACCCATGCAACTCATCTACCCATCGAAAAAGTTCAAGAACAAGAAAAATACCAAGAAGATCTTCTTCGGGTCATTTCGGCTGCACTACAACTGGTGCTCCTCGACGCACGTGTTGCCCGTGCCAGCGCACGTGTACGATGGATTAACCTCCTCAACAAACTTGTACTACGATTCCACCTGGAATTCCATGATTCCAACAGGTGCCGGTAATCAGCAATGTAATCAGGAAATGGGTGCGGAGTCTCAGCTCTCGGGATACCTCCAATGGCTTGAGGAGAAGAAGGTTAATGATAGCAATAGTAAAAATTCTTCCATGGTTGATGAGATTGATGTGAATGAGATTGATAAGCTGGCTGATATGTTCATTGCTAAGAGCCACGAGAAGTTCATATTGGAGAAGCAAGAGTCTTACAGGAGATTCCAAGAAGAAATGCTTGGCAGAAGCATGTGATGAGGAGACAGTTAATTAGTGTGTGTGAATTACTCTCTTTTTCCTTTACCTTTCTCATTCTTCTATATTGATGGAGTGAGGAAAGTGTAGTGATTGGGCTGGATTGAGTTTTTTGCTTCTTCTTTTTCTCTTTTTAATTTAGTTACTTGATTAGCCTAGTTCTTTTCAAAATGGCGGGGTTGAATAGGAGAATTGAACATGATGGGATTGTGGGTAGTTGTGCATCTTCCAATGGTGTGATCATGGAAATGGATGGTGGTTCTTAATTAATACTAGTTCATTTTGAAGTTTAAATCTTTTAGTACAAATTGCATGATCTGCTTAATGCTCAAGAAACCCATTTGACAATTTCACCAACTATCGATAAATAAATATTATAAATTCAATATAGTATTACCATAACAAGTGTATCATCTAATTAATTTTGAATTTAAATATTAAGTCTTCACAATTTAAATTATTATTAAAACAAAATATGACAAAACAAAAACCTTTTCTATCAAGCTACCTAGCTAGGTAGGCAGATTAATTAATTAATTAATTAATTAGTTAAAGAGGATCAATTGAAAGGGTAGCAATATCTCCGATATGTAAATTTTTATGTGAAAAGGTTGAGAAGATTGCAAAGTGATTTCACATACTTCCAACCCCCTAAGCCCTACGATTTAGTTTATTTTTCTTCTTAAAAACCTTATCTTGTTTATAATTTGGGGACAGCTTATCCTAAATATCGGGAAGAATGGAAATTAGATGGTTCTCTTTTTGTCAAAAGCCAAGAAAAATCCAAAACATAAATCTAATCTACTTACCTGCCAATATCTTTATTGTTTTATGTTCATTTAAATAGGGAATTACCCATTTAATAAAATAAAAAATAAAAAAGTGAAATAATTACTGTATTTTTCCCCAGACATATCCGATTTTGTTTTGGTGTGGTACGGCTGGTTTGTTTGTTTAAAGCTCATCATTTGGTGATTTTTGTAATTATTTTGTTGAATTTTTGTACTGAAATTTAGACCATCACTGGGCTCGGTCAATAGCTTCTGTGCCCATCTTACCTGCGTACTCTTTTTCTTTTATTTTGTATATTTTACTCTCTCTCTTTTTTTTTTATCTCTCTCTCCTTCTGCTTACCTGTCAGCAGACATAACCGCGTACTCTTTTTCATCTTTGATTTCAGTGCTGTGTCTTATGTAGGAACACTCTTAATTAAGAGCTTATTAAAAACTTAATATTCAACTTCCATATGTATACATAAATTGATTTGATGAATAACCTAAACACTATATGACTAAGTTAAAGATTATATATATCAAATTTTGATTTTGATTGTTTTAAATTTATAAAAATGAAATTAAAATGATAATTTAAAAAATTAATGGTTTTAATTATAATATTTGTATAATGATATTTCGTTAAATGAGGAAAATGGAATGAGTAGATTGCCTCAAAGTGGGATCTAAATCAACATTCGTACGACATGCAACATTCATCGCGCAACCCCCATCAGACTCGATGTTAATCGACGAAAACAATTCATTTGTCGGGTAACATATATACTACTCCATCGTCTAATATTCATCGAGCAATGCCAACAAGTCAACAAATTTTACCCGACGAAGACCATTCACCATACAAATTGATAAAAATTCTAGACCTAAATATCCTGATTAGTATCTGCTCGACGAATGAACTTGTTTTAATATTAAAAAAAGTTTTAATAATTTATTTATTTAATTGATAAAAATTCTAGACCTATATATATGAATTCATCATTATATTTATTTGGTAAACCAGTAGCTACCAATTTCAGTGTGGATTATTATTCTCACTAGCTTTTGGTGATATCATTACTATAATACTAAGAAAGTAATTAAGAATCGATTCTTATTCTTATGATTGATTTAAAGTTGAAACTGTGTACAAAGTTACAGCAACGCAGTTTCATTGTCAGATTATCTGCAAGGGTTCGGGTATCTTATCCCAACCTCATGCAATCATCTACCACATGCACATGACGACAAGAGTCCTAAAGAGTCAATGAGGTCACAATCACATGCCAATTCATTCTCACTAATTCAATCAACTTGAACACAAAATGAGTGAATAATCCAGCTGCCACCCTACTAATTAATATTATAGCCGTCTCTTGCATCCGATCATGAATATATAGTTTAATATATAGTGAACGCAAAATTGTGTCTGTGATCGTATTGTACGTAGTCGTTTTTGGTAGGATTGGAAGAAACCGTAGCATCCATGCACTGCAGAAGCATGTGAATGTGATCCGGCTCTGCGGGAGCCTGAAACCACGGTTTTCGAACATCCAAACGCACATGAAATTTGGGTTCCAAAGGTTAAGGACGTCATACCTTATAACTGTAACTGACATGTATGTATGCATTGGTAAAAGTGACAAATGGTAATTATTTTATACAAAAAAAAAATTACTTAAGAAAGCTTCCTTTGTGCGCTTGATATAAAAATTAACAACTCGATCGCCTTCGTTACTGCAGCTAATTAACCCCCAATTTTGATTATTGTTTTAATCCCTTGTCTAGCAATAGTCTCATCTTTAGGTTAAATAAGGTAACTCTAAATTGAACCCTAAATGTGAAACTGTCAATATCTTGATCTATTTTACGTGTGATTTTAATTAATTTAAGGTTAACTTTCAAAAAAGCAAAAATTAACATCAACATGATCGAAGTCCCTATTTTCTTTGAAGGTGAAAGACGGCTGGTTATAATTCACTAATTTGATTAACTAAATATGAGCAAAATTATAATCTTGGTCCGTGGCATCCAACTAATTATTAAAGTGGCCGGCAACTGATCGAAAACAAAACAGTTGCTGTCAAACTCAACTTTGGTATATATAGTTTCATCAAACACTTATCGAACCTGGTATAATAAAATGAAATATCCGGTGGGCGCACACATAGTTTCATTAAAATCCGATGACCCAATCTGAATCTGGTTAGGTACGTCATATATATGTCAGGTATGTTTCTATGTTCTTCGGCACATGGATTATGAGTATGACAATGATACTGGCTTGATTCGTAGCTACATCTTTCAGAAACCACACTTACTTTGTAACCAAGCCAATGATATATGTATATACTAAGTTAATTAGCGGTGAGATGTTCCCATCAGATTAGATCTCTTATTGTTAATGAAATTTCGTAAATAATCAGTTAATGCATTATAATTACAAAACCTGCGGGTCACGAAATAATATCGACAAGTTCACATGCATTACTGTGTAGTGCGTAGTGAGGAGAGAAATGAGGCAAGGAAAATGAAAGGGAGTGAAGGCTGGGTGCTTTCGTTAGGTATGTATGGACACATGCATTTGATCTTTAAAGGATGTCTAGTATTTAGTAATTAATTAAGCAGTGTGTTGGAGCATCAATTTTGATGCTTCCAAGTTCCATCTTTAGTCCATTTGTTCGATTTATATATGTTTCTTTATTCCAATACCCTACCTCTTTAATTAGTTGCCACCGCTTTTATTTGAAAAAATGAAGAGTAAAAAATGAAAAACGAGAGAGAGAGAGAGAGAGAGAGAGAGAATAAACTTTGGCAGGGCCATTGTGGTTCTGTTGGTCTCCTCTTCGGCTCTTCAATCTTATAAAACCTTTACATAAAAGTGAAAGCCTGGAAGTTGCCGGGGTTTACATATTCTCTCTTTCCATATGTTTGGATAATGGATATATAGGAATAAAATTGAACATTTAGAATTTACGTACGTTACATGATATATATGATTTTGAAAATAAAATTGCATATTTAAAATTTATGTTTAAGAGATGATGATGAAGATTGGTTTTGTTCTGAAATTGCTGGATTTCCATGCATGTTATTAGGTGTATATGATCGATATTTGACAAAATTATTAAGAAAGAATCCAATTGCACGATCATTAATTATAAATTTTAAAAATCCTACACATTATTTAAGTCCAAGAACAACTTGTACTACGTACAATGTAAACAAATTAAGATCTAAGATTAAAGCCAAGTTTTGATTGAGACAATAATAAGGATCAAGTTTTCCGATTACTGAAATTTAGAAGTAATTAAATAAACCTTTTATTATGTTAGAATATTGATTCCTTTGATCTTATAATTAATAAAAATAAAAATAAAAATAAAACTTTTAATTTATGTTAATGAAAGAAAAAACAGAAACAAATTAAAGCTTAGAATATGACTCTACGAGTAGTGGTGAGATTGAAAACTTTAAATTAATGACCTGGAAGATGAGTAGGTCTTGGGTTGTCTGCTTTCAAGTTTCAATCCTTACATATTTTTGTCGGATATTCAATATAAAAATATTTCGAAGTCTCCTTCCGCCAGTTTTCATGGATATCGATCTATTTGTTTTCTAGTATTATTAGTATTTATTTTTTGATGTGGTCCAATAATCAAATTGATCAACTCATAGATTAAGGGTGAAATTTAAGTTCGATGTGATTTTTGTGTGGCTTTGTCGCAAATTGTAACAAAAAAAAAAACTACAAAGACCTTGGATGTAGATTGTAAACAAAAAAATTATGTATTAATTAGAAATTGAATAATAGTACAAAATATAGTTATATGATTTATTATATTTAGTACGCATACTATAAATATTATGGACATTTTCATTGAATCGTTGATAGTTTACACACAGACAAATAAAAAAAATTAATTAGCTGATGTCTTGTGTAACTTAGAGGAGTGTATAGAATTGAGACTTTCATAAAATTTTAAAATGTCTCTAAAAGTTTAGAGATATTTAATTAGGATTTTTAGAGAGTTGGTAAACGTTGAAGGGTATTCAATTTATACTTTTGTGGAGAATTAAGAGGTTATTAAAAATTAAGGTGTATTCAATAATGACATTTCATAACTTCATAAAAGTTTAGGTATATTCAAAATGTTAATGGATGTTGTAGATTTCATTAAATGTTAGATTTTTTATGAAGTTTGATAAACATTTTATGTAAGTTATGTTTTAGAAAAAAATTATGATTTGTCTTATCTCCCTCCCTCAGGTTTCTATGGACAAAGTGTTGGAAAAGATGCACAAATCAAATAGATATAGGATCAAACTTTTCTTTCTCACCCTCAAAATAAATTGACAGAAATAAAGTGGAAGTAAAGAAAGGTAAAAGAGAACATTGAAATTTAACGAGGTTCGACAGTGTGTCTATGTCCTTAGATAGCAACTCCAAAACTCTTTCACTACAAATAATGGGATTACAAGTACAATCTCACTCAATGGTGGATACACAACTCTCTTTTAGATTCACTTAAAATGATCTCACTTTCTAGCTTTTTCTCACAAAAGAGGTTATCTCTATATTTTTCACACAAGGAGAAACTCTCTTCTCACTCTCAATTTGGTAGATTACTTGTTACTTGAAGGATGATTGAGAATACTCAATACCTCTCCTTTATATAAGGATATATGGAAGGAAGTTATCAATGCATAGTCATGCGTAAGAGTTGACTCCAATTAATCTCATGGTAATTCCTAGGAGTATAGTATTTTCCACCAATAAGTGTTATTCCTTGTATTCACGCATGTGAATGAACTTACTCAAAATCACATCCATGCACAATTCATCACATGTGCATTGGGATATCAAAAGTCTCCATTTGGGAAACTCCAAAGATTATATTAATTCTCCTCCACTTAATGGAGGGATTAACCCATCAATTTCCCTTTTTCCCGACTTAAGTGAAGGGCTCCATCATACCAGATGTGCTTCTGCAAGACTCATACTTGTCTTTTGTAAAGACTTTGTCATCATATCTGAACCATTGTCATCAATATGGATCGTCTCAATTTGAGGTTGCTTGGATTTCAACACTTCACGAATCTAATGATATCTCACATCAATGTACTTTGACCTTGAGTGGAAACTGGACTTTTTACTCAAATGAATAGCACTCTAGCCATCACAATGCAGAACATTTTTGTTGCTCTTGTCCTAACTTCTGTAGGACTCTCTTCATCCACAGTAACTCCTTGCAAACTTTTGTAGCAGTAATAAACTCTACTTCTGTAGTTGACAGAGCAACACATTTCTGTAATTTAGACTACCAGGAAATAGCTCCCCCAGAAAAAGTAACCAAATAATATGAAGTGGAATTTTTGGAGTCAAGTTCTCCAGTATGGTCTGTATCTTTGTACCCAACCAATTCGGGCATACCACTTCCAAAATACAAACTCATTTTGGAGGTACCTCTGAGATATCTTATAATCTATTTCACTGATACCTAGTGTTCTTTACTCGATGCGGATAAGAATCTGCTAACAACACCAAATGCGTGTGTTAAATCTGGCCTAGTGCACACCTTCATATACATAAGACTTCCAACTGCTGAGACATATGACACCGAGTTCATCTCTTTCTTCTTTTTGTCACGTGTAGGACACTGCTTGGATCGAGCTGAGCTTGTAATGATTAGCAAGAGGAGTCACAACAGATTTTGCCTTGTCCATGTTGAATTTCTTCAACACATTCTCGATATAACGTTTTTGTGATAACCACAACTTTCCATTCTTTCGATCACGAGATATATACATATCGAGAATCTGCTTTGCTGGTCCTAAGTCTTTCATTGCAAAAGACTTGCTGAGTTATTTTTTCAACTTGCTAATCTTGTCACTATCACAACCTCGATCAACATGTCATCAACATATAAAATAAGTATAATAAATTTTTCATCAGAGTACCTCTTGACAAAAACACAATGATCAGAAGTGATCCTCTAGTATCCATGATTGATCATGAAGGAATCGAACTTCTTGTACCATTGTCGTGGTGCTTGCTTCAGTTCATACAAACTTTTCTTTAGTCCGCAGACTAGGTCTTCTTTTCCCTTAACTTTGAAACCTTCTCACTGCTCCATGTAAATTTCTTCTTCAAGGTTTCCATGAAGGAATGTAGTCTTGACATCTAGTTGCTCGACTTCTAGATTTAGTCTAGCAGCCAAGCCAAACACTACTCGGATAAACCTCACCTTCGCTACATGTGAGAATATCTCTTCAAAGTTAACTCCATGTTTCTGATTGAAGCCTTTCACACTAGCTTTGCTTTGTATCTTGGTTGTGAGTTGTTTTCTTCTTATACATCCACTTATTCTTTAGTGCTCTTCTTCTCTTCGACAATTTTACCAAATCATAAGTGTTGCTTTGTTTTCAACTTATGTTTTGATTATAAAAAAAAATACAAATCAAATTATATATAACTCAATAGTATTTTATGTAAAAATTCAAATGCAATATATAAAACTCAATATAACTCTGTAAACTTTTGTCATGTAACTCTATATAATTACATTATTAACTTTGCAAAAATTTATAAAAATTAAAAAAATTTATAAAAACGATCACTTCAAAAAATTCTACAATTATTTATATAAAATTGAATTCAATATACAAGACTACTATGATATATTAATTTAGACATATCACGTGTTCAGTAGTATGATATAATCGATAACAGTACTCAACAACATACTATTGAATTCAGGAAAAGAAAAACATACTATTGAAAAAAAAAATTGTGAATAAGATTAAGACCCGTGCATGCATGCATAAGATCAAATTATAAGTGTGAACGTGTAACAACGAAAAAGTACAGGTGTGAATGTGATAAAAAGTCCGAGAAAATAATCGAATTATAATTCGACCAGAGAAAAGAAGAAGTAATATTTGAAAGGATCGAAGATCTTTGAGTAGCAAGCGTCACATCTGAAATCTAAATCTGGCAAAAACTCACCTATATTTAATTATATACTCCATCCTATCTAGTTGCAAATAAAATATATATCCCAACATGAATATAAAATACATCGTGTAATGTTCTACAAATCTGTGTCCGTTTTAAATCTTAAATAATTTGCATAGAAAAATATATAGCTGAGTCTGCGGAGAGGCTTCCATGGACCGGACCATCCAGTGGACTGGATCATTTAAAAAAAAATACCTTTTAATTAAAAAACAAAAGAAAATATGAAATCGAGGAGGGATTAAAGACGAAAGTTACACGGGTAGAAATGGTATTTGAAGTGAATAGAAATCAGAGAAAATTAGGGTTTCTTGATTTCAGGGATTTGTAATCGTGAACAGGCGAAGAGGCCGTGTAGTGAGGATGACCGGGCTTCCATTTCGAAGAGAGAAGTCGTTTTGATTTCCCGATTCAGGGTTAGCGACTTGCATTCTCGAATCTGGTTTTGAGTTTAAATTTCTTTGTTGTGTTCTGATTCTGGGTTTGCTAAAATATGAATGCATTTGGATTTCAAGGATATGGATTCTAAAAACTCATTTGGCGAAAATTCCAGTGTAAATTCAAAGGGCATGTTAGCTGTGCAGTGTACCAGTTCTAGTGGAGCTGCAATACAGCAGAAGATTACCTCATACACGTGTTAGTAAACACATCAAGTTGTGATGAATAGCTCGATCATTCTGTGGGCTGTGGCACCAGTGTCAGCAATCCAGTAGTCGGGTTGTTGTGAAAAAGAGGGTCCAATAACATTCAGAGCAGTTAGATTTTGTGGTGGTGCAGAACCTTGGAAGGAGTAGTTTCCCCTGTGGTAACAGGTAAATGCTGAATGACCAAACTTCCAACAGATTTGGCATTGTTCTCCTTCTCCATTTTGAGAGGTATCAGTTTGATGTCAATGATAACAATCTGGTTTCATGCTTCAGCTACAGCCGCTTATCTCATTAACAGAATGCCTTGTCCTATCCTTGATATGAAATCACCCTTTGAAACCTTGTTCACAACATTGCCTCTCATAGATCACTTCAAAGTCTTTGGCTGCTCATGTTTCCCTTTGCTTCGTCCATATAATAACACTAAATTGCAACCTAAAACTAAGAAGTGCATATTCCTTGGCTATGCTGAAAAATATAAAGGCTACATTTGTCATGATCCTGTATCTCAGAAAACTTTTGTTTCTAGGCATGTATTATTTGATGAGTATCATTTTCCCTACTCAAGCATTGTGTCATCATCTCAATCCACTCCTTCCTCTCAGCCTATTGTCTCCCAGAAGTCTATTCCCTTTCCTGTCTCCATCCCTTGTTCTATATTTCCCTCCTTGTTCCAAGTCCACTGCACTCCTACTCAGTCTACTCAGGCTCCTGTGAACCCTGGCCCTGGTGGAGACAGTGTGATACACTCCTCTCCAACATCAATTTCAAGCTCACCTATGCAAACTCCCAGTTTGACAGTAACTCATTCGGGTGACTCAGATCCTCAACCTTCCACAGGATCAGCTCAACCAGATCTCCCAGATCATCTATCTATGGTCTCATCTATGCATCCCAGCAACAACACAGACAATGACTTTCAGCCCCAACTTCTTGAAGTCGTGCTACCAATTACAGGTGTCAACATGCATTCAATGTAGACAAGATCCAAAAATGGAATTTTCAAGCCTAAGGCCCTTCTGTCTACTTATACTCATTCTCTTGAAGTTGATCTCACTCTGGTAGAACCTTCCTCCTTTAAAACTGCTTCCGCTAGTCCAGTTTGGCAACAAGCAATGCAGGAGGAAATGAATGCTCTTTACAGTCAGGATACTTGGACCCTGGTCCCTCTTCCTTCGTCCAGAAACTTGGTAGGTTGTAAGTGGGTATACAGAATTAAGAAGCACTCTAATGGTACAGTTGCCAGACACAAAGCCAGGTTAGTTGCCAAGGGTTTTAGTCAAGAAGAAGGGCTGGATTATGGTGAAACATTTAGTCCTGTAGTCAAAACTACCACTGTCAGACTGGTTCTTTCCTTGGCTGCTCATTTTCAGTGGCACCTGAGACAGTTGGATGTTAAAAACGCCTTTCTTCATGGAGAACTCAAGGAGGAGGTTTATATGTCTCAACCCCCAGGTTTTGAGGACCCCAAGCACCCAGACTATGTATGCAGACTTCAAAAATCCCTCTATGGCCTGAAGCAGGCTCCTCGAGCATGGAATGAAAAATTCACTACCTTCCTACCTGAACTAGGATTTCAGACCACCTGGGCAGATTCCTCACTGTTTGTCAAACAAACCTCTTCTGCTCTGATTGTTCTCCTACTGTATGTCGATGATATTATCATTACAGGGAGCAGTGATGTTGCGATCACAGAGGTTGTTTCAGCCCTCACTGCTGTTTTTTATATGAAGGACCTAGGAAAATTGCATTACTTTCTAGGTCTTCAGATAGACTACACTCCCACTGGTCTCTTCATCTCTCAGTCCAAGTATGTCCCAGATCTTCTCACCAAAACGTCAATGCTTGACAGTTCTACGGTTGAGACACCAAGTGTGCCTGGTTCCAGATTGAAAAAATCTGATGGTCCCTTGTACAGCAATCCAACAAACTATAGGAGCATTGTGGGTGCTCTGCAGACCTTTACAAGACCTGATATTGTTTTCTCTGTGAATCAAGTCTGTCAGTATATGCACACTCCCTCTGAATCTCACTTTATGGCTGTTAAATGGATCCTTCGTTTCCTAAAGGGTACATCTCATCATGGGATCTCCTACAAAGCTGGTTCCTTGGACCTCATTGCATACACTAATGCAGATTGGGCAGGTGATCCGAATGACAGACGGTCTACCACAGGTGTGGTTGTTTATCTTGGTGAAAATCCCATTTCTTGGATGTCCAAGAAGCAGACTACTGTCTCTCGATCCAGCATCGAATCTGAGTATCGTGCTCTAGCTATTACAGCAGCTGAAGTCTCATGGATTCGACAACTTTTGTGTGCCTTGCACATTCCACTTCTTAAGCCTCCATTGATCTATTGTGACAGCACGTCGGCTACCAGTTTATGTGCCAATCCTATCTTCCACTCTCGAGCAAAGCACATCGAAATCGACTATCACTTTGTGCGAGAGAGGGTGGTTCGAGGTGATCTCAATGTTCAACATATCTCATTCGGTGATCAAGTTGCGGATATTTTCACAAAAGCCTTGACTGAGGACTTGTTCTACTTACATTCCTCCAATCTGATGCTCGAAGTCAATCCTCCATCAGCTTGCGGGGGGATGTTAGCTGTGCAGCGTACCAGTTCTAGTGGAGCTGCAATACAGCAGAAGATTACCTCATACACGTGTTAGTAAACACATCAAGTTGTGATGAATAGCTCGATCATTCTGTTACAAGCTCTGTTAGGAAAGTTTGCAATTAGTTAGTTACAGTTAGGCTAATCTTGGGAGATTTCTTACTCTCTAAGATGGTATAAAGCCTGCACGATTGAGATTGTAAAATGGATCTATTGATAGCACACTGAATACATTCAATTGAATCTTTTTCTTCTTCTTCTTCCTGTTTCTCGTCTGTTCTCCACTAAATCCCACTCTTTTCCTTTCTTCTAATCAAGTCTGAATATCAAACAGGGCACACACAAAAGCGAAAATTCTGATACTTTTTTCACTTTGTGCAAGCCAGCTATATATTAGGGAGTTGACACACATTTTGTGAAGGTATTATGTTATATTATATGAAGCGTCCTGCCATTATATACCACATTAAAAGATATTTCCTAAAAATGAATGCTTGGTTTGTGGCATTTGATCAGTTTGATTCCGAGTTGCAGTGTGTTCTAGTTGCTCTTTATTTTGTAACACATCCAAAAAATCCATTAAGAGATGTCACTATGCCGAAAGCTACTGGAGAGTTGAGAAAAATGATGGGGGCCCATTGTGTCATTCCAATTTCTTTGACAAAAATAATAATAATTAACCCTATAAATTTTTTTCAATGACTTCTAAAGAAATATAATAATTAATCCTAAACCCTAATCGTCGTCTACGTGACTCCAGCCGAATACCAATTTTTGAAACTTGGAAATTGAGGTAGTGTGATGGTAATATAGACTCTAGTTGTATGTGCTGTTGTATTATTTGCAACTTAATATCCAAGTCGGCCCGAAGGCTTCTTAATTTGTCAAAGTACGCGTTGAGGAAGATCAATAGAGCCCAACTCAAAATGTGGTCCAAGGCTACAACGTACTAAGCATAATACTAAGCCACTTTGGGTTCTAATTCGGCTTTCTGCTGTTCGAGTTCGAGTTTGATTCGTTTTTAACTTGTTCAAGCTCAGTTTAAAAAAGAAAAGAAAAAAAAAACTGTTTATAAAAGATAGACCAAAAAAAAATCGGAGCTAATTAGAAAAAGAAAAAAATGAAAACGAAATCAGGGTTATATTCTACATATTAATACATACAGATTATGTTTGTGTTAATGAATCATATCTGTATTTAGTATATAATTTACGAATATGTTCTATAAATCAATGTGATATCGTAACCTTGCCTGGAAAAATCAGCCTGAGCTTGGGATTTTATATACTTGGTTCATAAAACTGTTAAGCGATCGATTTGTATCCTATATTTGGGATAGGTACGTAGAGTTTTGGAGCCACTGACTACGCTAATTGGGACCTTTCAATTACCATTGGAAAAAAGTTCCTCATTATTGTTAATATATGTATGAAGATTTAATTGGAGCAATAGTCTTTAAATTTTACTATAATTTTATAAATTATTCATGAAATTTAATATTAGTGTCTCATGTCAATATATTTCATTATATAGTTGATTTAGTTTCTTAATTAAAATATCAAATAGAATCCATTAAAATTAAGGCAAAATCGTCCGTCCATGGGGGTTTCACGTGCATTTTTTCTCACGAATTCCGTACAAATTTTTTATAGAAGGAAGAAATCAATTAGGATGGTAAAGTTCAAGGATAAGTGACATTAATATTGAAGTCTAGAGATAATTTCGAAGATTATGATAAAATTTACGGATTATTGCTTCAATTTAGTCTATGTACGTATAAACTATTAGAATTACTTAGTAATTATAATATTATAATGATGTTGAACTATGAATATATTAGTAACTTAATAATGGACGTGATATAAAAATGGAACGTTTTACTACTCATAAAAATCTAATGCTTGTGATTTATAGTTAAGAAACAATTTGTTTGATGATTTAGTGTTTGTTTCCTTTTGATACAATATTGACCCTTTTTTTTCCTGGAGATACAATATTGACATTGGGGTGGGGAGAGACTAATACTATACTATTCATATTAATTAACGATTTTATTCTTTACAACTCGATAAATTTTTACATATAAAGAAGAGTAACTCCCATATTTATTTCCTTCTAGAATACAACTTTCTGCCGGGTACTTATAGTACTGACAAGAATTGTTGCAAAGTAATGAGATAATCACTGATAATATGTGAAGCTTGGGCTGTGAAATGAGGAGAGCACAGCCTACATCACTATCCGACAGCGTACTAATTGACAATGCAACGTGCACTTCTCCTTACTTTCCATCTGCTCTTGTCCTTCTCCCAAAAAAAAAAGAAAAATCAACTGATTAAGAACATGCATGATTGAGCTCCCTTCCCTCCTCAAACCACGAGACAGTGCCACATGTATATATGCCACGAAAGTCCTACGGTTGAACCCTTAAGCATCAAGCAAATAATGGTTCATGTGTGGTTCCTTGTTCATTCCTCTAATCTTGAGATCTCTCTCAGCTCATTGGAAAAAAAGGGGAAAAAAAGAAGAAGCAAGAAACTGAGATCTCACTCAGCTCATTGGAAAAAAAAGGGGGAAAAAAAAGAAGAAGCAAGAAACTGTAAGAAGTTGAGGTTCCACCCCAAAATCAATAAGGCACAAATTGTAGTTGTGCTTTTCCGATGTGGGATATTTTCCTCACATTCCAGCCTATCACGTGATGTTTTGATTGGGTACGTGTGACACGTGTGACGGTTAAGACAATCACGTGAGATAACCCCGCTCTGATACCATGTAAGAAGTTGAGATTCCACCCCAAAACCAATTGGCAATAGGGGGAGTAACCCAAGATCTTATAAGGCACAAATTGTAGTTGTGCTTTTCCGATGTGAGACATTTTCCTCACATCTCAAGAGAAACATCAACAACATTACATTACAAGAGATCAGTTGCGTCGTTTGGATTTGCTTTAGGGAAGGAGAGGAAACTTGTTATTAATGAATATAAATAATTCATCAAGTAATGTAAACACGTACAAATCGTTAACCAATAATATTGTCCAACTTAACCCAAAATGTGTTTAATTATGTACAAATACAATATCAGTCGTTACACAATAACCCAAATTAATTTCAAAAAACAGCTAGAGAGTGCCATGAAACTAACAAAAAAAATAACACGTGCATGATGACAATATATATATATAATAGCTACGTAGGAACATAGCTAGCTACTAGTTCTGGATGGGATTTGAGCCACTGGGTGGCCTCCTCCTCATGCTAGACTCCACAGCTTTCTTGGTCTGATCTTTCATGGCTCCGGTGACACGACGGCTCGACTTCTTTAGACTGCTAGTACTTATAGTTGTAGAAGAAGCAGAAGCCATTGGAACTAAAAGCAGCAACCTTCTTGATAGATTAGCATTCCTTTTTTCTCTTCTTGTGGTTAAGACCTTCACTTCTTGGCAGAGGCAATAAGAAGAGCACAAAAGGGTTTGAATAATGAGTAACAAAGCTAAGAGATAGCTGATGGTCTTCATAATTGAGGTACTGGGTTTAATCAAGTGAAGTAGAGATATTGAGAGAATCTATCAATATATATATATACATATATATACTGTACAGATGCATGTTTGTTTATAAATTTGGTGAAAACAAGGGCATGCAACATGCCTACTTCACGTGGTTTGCCAATACTTTTAGCTTAAAATATATTTATGTTGAAAGAAAAAGAACTTTACAATCCATGCCCCGCCTATGACCGAAAGCTTAAATTGACTAATGCCACATAAACAATAGGAAAATTGATTTTCACGTTCAATTTTTTTTGTATTTGCTCATCCGCTTTGTTTTTTTTGTTGGTTAAAATTTAGAAGATAGAAAAAAATAAATGTATATATACGTAAAAATTGAAAATACAAAAATGATTTATTTTCATTAATTGATATATGTGATTTTTTTTTTTAGAAGAAGGCAGGAAATTAGGATTTCAAAATGGGATAAGCTAAATTTTAATTTCAAATTCTCAAAACCAAGGGATATTAGTGAATTTCACTGACATAAGAAAAAAAAATATGTAATGCAATGCAGCACAAGATAAAACTATTTAAACTATACCGTACGAGTCATTCATGCACTATATTTATCAATTAATTAATATTTATATGTCGATATTATCAACGATCTCTCATTATTTTACATGAATAATATATTATATGTACAGTCTCTAATAAATTCATATTCCTTCTTATATAAGTGTAAAAAAAAATAAATAAATAAGATGAGTTATGTAAACTAACATTATATAGATTTCCTTTTAGTTAGGATTGTAAATTCTGAATGGACTGAAAGCAAACCTAACCCTAACTATAAACTCGTGCTTGATAAGAAGAGGCGTTTTATTCAAAACATTTTAAGGGAATACTAAGACAATAACAAAGTCACTTACGTAGCCTAACCATGTACAAGGCAATGTAAATCAAATTAATAAGAATCGGGGATATATCTTCAACAATATATATATATATATATATATATATATATCAAATCAAGGCATGATGGTCAAGTCATTTTGATTTTAAGAAGTGATTTTCTTAATATATTTTTTTTTTTCTTCTTATGCACTTTTTTTATTTTATTTCCTAGCTAGGCTTAGTATGAAGTAGGTCAAAGATTAAAGATTGGCAAATCCCACTACACATCGCATGCAAATTGCCAAATTTGAAGGAAGATAAACACACTGATAAACATACATATGGCTGGATATTTTAGACCTTGAATTTGTAGTCAAGATTCCTAAATATTTTAGGCCCTCTAACTCTAAAAGAGAGGTTGCAAAGTTGCAGGTGTAATATTGCTACTCACGTATTGGGAACGACAGTGTTCTTACTAAAGCATAAGGTGTATCTGTTTCATTTGATTCATTTTTTAATTAAATAAAACATGTTAATATTAATTACATTTAGTTATAATTTACAAGCTCATACAATTTTTCCTTTTTAACAAACAGTCCAATCACTGTTATGATCTACAGGAAATGGAGGATTTTAACACATATTATGTCATTAAAGTTAGAACTTGGCGCCTATTAATTTGCAAGTCAAAATTAGAACTATATGAGTTAGACGCACTTAACACAAGCTCGTAGTATTAGATTTGTCAAAAAATTTTAGTTGGAAGTACACATCTCTATATAATTCATACAAAAAAAGTTTTACAATATGTTTATGAGCTCGTAGATTATTCAATTAAGTTACGGTAAAATAAAATTGTAGTTACTTTGATTATTTATAAGCAATGTCAAGTAAAATTTGTGAATGAAAATTAAAATGGAGAGACACGATCTACATCGTTGAAAAATAGCACAATTCAATAATTTTATACAAATGATAATAAAAGATATATAACAACAAAAAATATATACAAATGATAAAAGCTTTAATTAAAAAGTTATTAATTCTCTAATAATTTTTGTTTGTTACTACTTACTGTGTGTAGGGTTGGAACTTGGAAGCCGCTAAAAGCATGTGGTAATGAATTGACTATTACTTGGTTGCAGTTGTCGCAGAGAAAGAGAGATTAAACTGTCAGAAGAAGACCATCATGTGACTCAACACACTGATTCAAACCAATCCTTATCTCTAACATGTTCATGCTTCCTTTGAGCATCCTTTTGTTCAGATGCTAACTTTAATATTATAATAATTATCTGGGTAAGACTAATATGATTAGCTGTACAATCAATACAAGTATAAATTATTTATGTGATACAATTTGAGAGTTTTTAACTTGTAAAAAAACAAGAGAGAATTAGTATATTGATTTCCTAGATTGGGTAAGAAGAAGATCATCAACCTAGCTAGCTAGGTTGCTACTTGCTAGGTTAATTACAAAACTACTTATAACATTGCATGTGGACTGTGGACTAATTTGTTTAATTTTGTGAGTGAAGTACCTAACTTTAGCTGGATTGTCAGCAAGCATTTGAAATCACCTTTGATTCCATTATTCTTTAACAGGGCATTCTCCAAGGATTAATCAACTCATTCTTCGAATAATAGAAATTAGCAGGTAGAAAATTATGGGGAAGAGTACGAAACACATCAAATTCAACAAAATACATATTGACATAAATACTTGCCACATGAGCCAACCATGAAACTTGCAAGCAGGGCTGTTAATTAGTTTTTTAATACAATTTTTCTGCTAGAATTGAATTGATTGGAGGATCAATTATAATTCGGCTCAATTCTTGCTCCTAATCCCGATTTGAACTTAAAACTGTTTGGTTGGGTTCAGTTCGACTCTTGACTGGTTTTATCGGTTTTTTTCCTGCTTCGATGAATCGTGAGACCGGTGATGTAACGATCCGTCCCGAATTTCAGGATTAAATTAGTGACTAATCAAGATTAGTGAGGTTAATCTGTGATTAGTTGAGCGAAATCGGACGAATGATACAAAATGACCGTTTTGCCCCTGAAATGGGTAAAACGTTGACTTTTCGTTCAGGCGGTCAAATGCACTTTGATCGATGACCGTGGCGTAGTTCGTGACGTCACGAGTTCATAGACAGGTGACACGTTCAATTCCGACATTCGAGGAAGAAGTTATGACGTTCGAAAATTTAAGGGCAATTTGGTAATTTTGGTTAAAAGGGGCAAATTGTTGACTTTTTGACCGGCAGGTCCGATGGCCGAGGACCGTTACGTAGATCGGGACGATACGAATCCGTAGACAGGTGGCACGCTGAAAAGGGGATCTCACTATGCACGTACGTCGAGACGATGATGACTTGGCTTCATCTGATTGTTCAGATATTTTGAGTGAGACCCATGGATGAGTGACAAGTGTCACTCATCCCATTGGTCAATATCCCTAAAAAGGGGATCTCACTAATTAAATAATATTAATTTATTAATTTATATTTTAATCCCTAACAACACTAAATCCTAACCCTCCATCTCATCTCATCACTTGATCCTCACCTTCCATTTCTTCACTCATCTGATCAAACAACCTCATCTTCTCTGTTTTTCCCACAACCCTCGACACCATTCCATTTCTTCTTCTTCTTTCAAAAACCCGAAACCACACACACATCACCATCATCTGTGCTTGTGTGTGACCGTGAGAGAGTGAGGAAGGACTAAGGCAAGAATGACCGCCAGAGCCACGGCGGCTCACGGCGAAGGGGGGGGGGGGAACTCGAAAGCTTGGGTAAGTGTTTGAAAATTCAAGGTTGAGATTTAGAGGTTTTTAGCTAATCCTATTGATTGGGTTGTGCTTCTGGGGACTCTAGGAGACTAATAGGATTGTTTTCGAGGCTTTGGAAGGCCAGGAACGACGGTGAACGGCGGAGGAACCCGCCACCGCCATGGCCGAGCATGAAGGTACGGGTTTTGTGGTTGTTTTTTGGTTTTTAATAGCTAAAAAGATAAGAAATAGGATTAGGATGAGATTAGGATTAAAATGGGAAAGAATGGATTAGAAATGGACCAGTTATGGCCTTGAACCGGTCCAAACCGGTACGGCCGGTTCAGTTTCAGGAAAACCGGTTCGACCAAGGTAGGAGACGCGTGAAAAGTGCTCGCGCGTGGACTCACGCGCAGCACCTTCCCTGGGTGCGTAGGGGCACGTGAGTGACTGTTTGGGAATGTTTTCAACACGTGAAATCTTCTATTCGATGTAATGAACATTTTGGGACTTGTTTCGTGTCGATCGGACACCGTCTTGATAATGTTCGGGGCATCGGAAGGTTTAGGATCAGGATTAAAAATAGTTAAAAATTTCAAAAAATTACGGAGATTTAGTGGGAGGTTAATTAAGTAGTTAGTAACCTTATATTACGATTTGAACAAGTTCGGGAGTTCTGGTGACGGTGATAGGCTAGGGAGAGCCGTATGACACGCATATCGAGGCGGTACCTCGGACGGTCTGTGAGTGGACCTTGTTTTCTAAATTGGTGCATGCATAAATGTTTAATATATGTTTTAATACATGTTTTGTGATGCCATGAGTGCATTTGGTTGTGGTTACGTATAGACACATATTTCGAGGTTCCGGTCTTATACGGTGCCTATACGGGTCTGTATTTCTTTGATGGTCTAAATGAAATGGATTTGGATTTCCAAAAGGATAAACTCGGGTATGAAACCCATTTGGTTTTGTCTCGGGCATATGATGTTATTGATGACCTACGTGTAACACCCCGGAAATTTGAGGATTTTAATATTGTAATTTAATATGTGAATTGACGTTTTTACCCTTATGAATGGTATGGCCAAATTGTTGACTTTTTGATTGGTGGGTCAAATGGACTTTGACCAATGACCGTGACGTAGTTCGGGACGTCACGAGTTCATAGACAGGTGGCACGTCCATTTCGGACAATCAGGGAAAAAGTTATGACTATCGGAAGTTCAGGGGCATTACCGTAAGTTGGACTTCACGGGCGGAAATGTTGACTTTTAGTTTGACAATTAATTTTCACGTGACTCAAGGACCGATAGGTAGGTCTCTACGTCCTGAGTCCGTAGACAGGCGGCACGCCGAAATCGGACTTCGTATGGCTGAGTTACGGGTCTAGGAAGTGAGGGGCAGTTTGGTAATTTTTGAACCAGGGGCATTTTGGTCTTTTTGCCTTGGTTACTGTAGCAGACCGCGGGGGACATGGGCGGCACCACCATGTGCGGTGGTTCTATTTTAGCAATTGATTATGCTAACATGTGCTGGAAAGTCTGGGCTGTCTTTTGCTTTTGAACGTGGCCTGAGCCGTCCAGCCTGCACGATCAATTGATTAATTCAAGTTCGAAGCTTTTCGGGGAGCATTTTTCAGTGGACAATTGGACACCCACGAGCCTCTGGGACGGCTTGAAATTGTTTATAACTAATTAGAACGTGTGTGAGCATCACTCTGATGCTGTTATAACTGAGAACGGGTGAGGAAAACCAAAGAAGCCATTTCTGGAAAATTGGAGGGAAAAATCAGAGTTTAATTTCTACGGTGTGTTGGACTAATCTAATTGCAGATTAAGCTTTCTGGGAGTGTTTAGAACACAACCATATCAAAATCGAAGGCAACCAGCCACGGGTGAGCTGGGACGGTGACTGCCGTGTTCAGAAGAATTTCAGAGGTTTGGACGACTACTTCCAGGTGAGTGTTGGTTCAATTGAGTGTGTTTTCCAGTTCGTTGTGATACTGTGATGCTTCATGTAAAGTTAATTTGATTTTGGTTTAGAAACCAGTGAGTTGGGGTGATCAACCCGTTTGGATGATCACGGGTCGAAGGGCCATTTAAGGATTCGATTTGGCTAATTAATAACTCAGAACTTAAATTAGATGTTTAAATAACATGTTAGGATCAAATTGGATTGAAATCGAGTGGGAATTGATGGGTAATTAACCGGGTCAAGCCGCGGGTGGCAGGCCCGAATTACAGACAAACGGGTGAAGGTGCTGACACTGTAGCTACAGTGTCAGGCGCGTGACTTTCACGCGCAGCCACTTTGGGCGGCGCGTGAGGGCGCGTTGGGGCTTATCTCCGATCACGATCAACATGACTTTTATTCCTCTCATCATTCTGAACATTTTTGGTGAATTAACCATGTTGATCTGAGATAGTTTTGATGGGTCAGTTTAGGGCCGGTTGCCTCGGGAAACGTGTTGGACGGCTTCCCCGAGCCGGTTTCTATTTCGAAGTTTGTGGTTAAACGTTTAAGACTTGTAGTGACACTTACATGTGATTTGGACTGACAGGAATTGTACGATAATCCCGGTACAAGTTCGTACGCGCAGGTTCACCGCGAGATCGTACAGTGAGTGGGCCATTTTCTTAAACCCTTGCGTGCATAAATGTTTTCTGGTTTATTATACTTATTCACATGATAAAAACAATAATGGTTTTGATGATATGGAAAATATGGTTATGGCACGTTTCACGGTATTTGGGCTTGAGACCAATCTAATGAAACTTAATGATTGGTTCGGATTTTATATATATGCTTGCATGTGGATATCAATAAAATGTATTTGGTACTGCACTGTATAGATCCATTCGTATGATACTGTCTCCTCCGGATGAGGTACCCCGGAGAGGTCACGGACGTCTAGAACGTCCAGCGTCTATGACGCTAAGCATCGGGGATGCTGTAACCGAACAGGGTTCGGGGATTAAACTCGGAATTGAGACCCGAGTGGCACGCGTAGCCTTGTGATAGTGACCTTATTGGACGTCAGGGACGTCAGACATCAGGGATGTCGGGATTGGAGTGTATAGTGCAACAACTAAAATTATACTTATGGTTTTATTACATGCCTTATGGTTCATAGTATATGACTTATGATTTTAAATATGGTTGCATGCATGTTTGGAAAACGGAGGGGTAAATTATATGTTTTACTTATCAAATGATTTTATAAACTTGAGTTTCGGTCCACTCACCCTTAATGTTTTTGGTAACCCCTCCAGGTCATGATACTGAGGTAGAGGAGGAACCTGATGCTGAGGCATAGATCTACTTCTGCGTACCTGAACCCCTGTTGGGTGGTGTACCCGCAGGTTTATGTTAGAGTCGTGCTCGCAACTTGTAATTTTGGAATTCATCCCTTGTCTGACATCTGTTTAATTCGGATTTGATGTATGACTTTAATTTGTTTATTTATGCATTTGATGTTTTGAGGTTAAAATTGGTATGAATTTTTGGGTGTCAGACGGGAGCAGGGCACGCCCCCTTGTGGTCCCTGTGGGATCGAGGTGGGTCCTGTCATACGGGTCTGAATCGTGGTCGCGGCTAGTGCTATGTGCACAGCGACAGACGATACGACGCTCACCTCCGGATTGGGATGTGTTCCTTCCGGAGAGGTCACGATGCACGATCTGTGGTCGAGTAGTCGATGGAGGCTCGACTTTGGAGTGCTGACGGTTTAGGATATCGATCGGTGATGAATGCACTATGATCTTGTGGTGGTCGCGTCGGTTGATTCGTTCACGGCGACATATTAGGATTGAGGGCGGTCCTGGATGGATGGTTGCACGCATCACTATGATCGGAGTCGTGACTGACCCTTAGATATCGGCCACGGTGCCCAGTTGAGTCATATGTTCGGGCACGAGACCCAGTTACTTTACATTGATGATTTAGGGTAGGGTACCCTAATGGATTTCCAGGTTCATGACGGTCTATGGGAACCGGGCATGAACCCTGTAAAGGTCTTTATGATTCTTGACGGTTTATGGGAACCGGCATGAACCCTAGAAAAGTCTTTATGATTCATGACGGTTTATGGGAACCGGCATGAACCCTGGAAAGGTTATTGTGGTACATGACGGTTTATGGGAACCGGGCATGAACCCTTAAATGGATGTTATAGATCATGACGGTTTAGGGGGACCGGGCATGAATGTTTGTGTTATGTATATGTATGTATGTATATTCATATACCTTCCTTTACTTGTACTATCTCCTCCGGGGAGGGTCGTTGGCCTGGGTGGACCCCGGAGTAGTCACGGAGCACCGATTGAGTGGAGTCGCCCCCCAGTTGGGTTCCTTACTCTCAGGAAGGCATGGATCGTAACCTCAGGACGAGTCATTGGTCTACGAACATTGACTTTGCACTATGAAAGACTTGGGTTTGAGACCCCGGGTAGCATGCTCGTAGCTTTGGAAACCGTGACAGGATTAGTTGTATGAATTATATGTATATATGATATATGAAATGTGATCTATGATATATGATATGTGATGTATACAATTTTTGGGCTGAGTTCCGTATGGATTTGGGCAGTGGCCTGTGTGTTTGGTATCTTTATGGATTTGGGCAGTGACCCGTGTATTTGGTTTCATTTACGATTTTGGGCTAAGACCCTAATGAACGGTTTGATAAATGGTTTTTGAATGCATGCATGTTTTTTAGTGAAGGGTACAAATGTCTTCGTTAAACTGTTTTTACAAACTCCTAGTTTTGTCCACTCACAGCTTTTAATGTTTTGACTGCCCTTCAGGTTGACAGCGGATGTGGACTGTAGCAGAGACCGAGATATCACATACCTCCTTCGGATCCTGGCGTACTCTGATAGCCCGAGAGGGCAAAGGTTGGAAATATCCCTTGTCTGACACTTCGTGTCAGACGGAGCAGGATCGTCCCGCATTAATCCCAGGGGGATTAGGACGGGTCCTGTCAGGTGAGGGTTCGATGAGGCATGTGAGACTGCGATCAATGAGATCGATGAGGGTGAGAGACTAAGATGGATAAGAATGCGAGGCTGAGATTGATGAGATTAGAGAGATCGATAAGGTGTGTATATACCATTCCAACCTAATATCAGGGAGAAGAGCAGAACTACCTACTAAAGCCTACATGTCACTTCCGATTAAAGTCACAGTTAGTGGCCAAGAAGGCAGCCAGCCACTTCTGGTTGACGGCCGACCGGGGATGCCTACTTGCCGACCAACCAACAGCGGGTCACGTTCGATCATCTGATAGTTTCTAACCAAGATCCTTGGTCAACCTCCTATATGGGCTACCGATCTACATCCCCGACCATTAGGATCAACAGCAGTCGCTCAGCTACCTTTTCCCAGTAGTAACAGTACAAATGTACTCTCCAGCGAATTATCACCGTCCATCCAACACCTCAAGATACGTGGCAGCATCCAAGCAATTGATTGAGTCTTACTTCGCTAGGGTATCAACCACCACATTTACTGACAATATAAATATGAGGCACATTTCCCTATAAATACAGTCCACTAGGCTGGCATCCCACTGTCCAGCTTTGTTCTTGTCCTCTAGCAGGTCATCCAACGAAAAAGAATAAGGCTTCCAATGACTGTCAATACCATTCCTCATTAGCTTCATTTTCAGATCAAATATTTGGTATTGTTTGTGGGAACTATGAATACATATTCCTACCAGCTCACATACCATAACCACCTTCCTATCTATCACAGCGTCACTCAAACAAGGTACTGGCGAGCTGAACAACTCCTTTTTTTAGGGAACAGAAATAGGGCCAAGCCCACTCTGTCTCCCTCTCCAGATAACAAGACCCGTCTCAAAAGTACTTTGATAAGCGTTTCTGATCCTACTTCCATCTGACAAGTCAACTGAAGTTCCGAAAATACCCTCAGCACTTGTAGACAAGGGATAACCGTACTGATTTCTACTCATCCCTCCACCTCACAATCAGCCCCGATCTACGTGCCACAACCTGAAGGTTCATCAAAAACATCAAAATTGTGAGTGGACAAAAATAATATGGTTTGAAAATACATTTTAAAACAAACTCGTTTACCCTTCAGTTATAAAACACGCATGCATAGTGTAAAATATGATCAATCGGATTCCAAATCATATCATATCGGAGACTGCACTCACACACATATGAGTAACGTCCAGGGATTGCACTCGCATCGTCCGGACACGTACCAATATCCACAATCACAAACATAATCCATACCACAAACACATGTTTTATTCCAACAGGGTCTCAAGCACAAAATATTATTTCCAACAGAGTCTCACGCCCAAAACATCATTTCCATGAAATCATTGTAAAATAGTGTCCAAAAATAATTTCATAAACTTGAAAACCATAAATTCAATCATATATTCACATTTGACTCCAAATTCAAGTCAAAATCATCTTTAAAATAGGGTTCGAGTCCAAAATATCATTTTCACGCAAATCTGTAAAATCGTTCAGAAACCGACATTTAAGTCCACCAAATCATCAAGTAATGACCTCAAATCGTCATCCAAATCATTACAACTCAAATCATGCAATAAATCACATAAAACATTTAACTATGCAGACATAATAGTTTATAAAACAAATGTTCACTCACACCGTCCAAGACGCTCGATTCTGAGCTGTACACTTTTTTCATAAATTCCAAGAATCACCAATCCTATTAAAAACCACCACTAAGGGTCACTAACATTCCAAAATGACCTCACAATACAATCCTCTAATTTACGGTATTCAAATATATATTTAAAACGTACGCACACACTTCGAACACCTAAAAATATACCAAAACGGTATCTGATTGACTCGAAACCTGCTCGAAAATGTTTGTTACATCGATTACATTAAAAATCGTGTTGAATGTACCTCGAGAATCGTGCCCATGCGCCTGCTACTGTTCATCGTTCTTACCCGTTTTCTCTACAAAACAGGTGTCCCGACCCGCTGCCATGACCCGATCCAATATCCACCATTTCAGCATCAATTCTTACAATTAAAGTCTCAATTTGAACCTTAGTAATCCTAGAAAAGGATCTGTGACCGAAAACACCATAAACTCACATATAGATGATAACCCGAAACCATGGATTTCGTTCTAATTTTCATACTTTCAATCCAAGCCTTCTTGCGACCAATTTCTTACAGCGACCACTCATTCCTACTCGTTAGGGACCAAAGATCATAGTTCTAAGCTCAATTTTACAAATTCGACGTCGAAAATCAAAATTCGATTTTAAGGATTCATGGAAGTTTTTCGGGTTTGGGTGTTTCGGGTTTGTGTTTTCCCTCTCCTTTCTTCCTTATTTTTCTTTCTCGTTATTCTCTCTTAATTCCTCTCAATTTCCCAGTTTCTCTGGTCTCTCAATGGTACTACAAATTAATCCCAGAAATCAAAGGTGGGTTTGTTTTTAGTTTTTGTGAAGAACACGTTTGAACCTTAATTTGAATAAACACCTAGCAACCTGAATTGAAGACATGCGTTGTCTGCAACCCAGTTAGTAAAGTGACACATGTCATAATACTGAAAACATAGTGACTCAACAAAAATTCAACCAAATTACCATTTTCTCGCAAAATTACCAAAATACCCATGGTTGTTTTAGACCCGTAACAATCACGTCCGAACTCTGATTTAGACGTACCACCTGTCTACGGACTCAGCGTCTCAAGACCTACACAATGGTCCTCCAAAAATGTGCAAAATCATCCCAATTAAAAGGTCAACTTTGACCACTAACATGTATAGAGGTAAAATCGTCACTGAGACTAATGTGTGAGCTTTATCAGGAGGTCACTGAGCTTTGAAAGAGCAACATTGTTGTTGAGAGCATAAGCTATGACAGGACCCATCCCTAATCCCTCGGGATTAAGGGTTAAATCCTGCTCCCGTCTAACCTACGCATGACACGAAGGCCAAACTGACGTCCAACCTTCATATGACACGTAGGTCGGACAAGGGATTCTCGATCTAACCATCCCAAAAGTAACCGGACTTCCCAGAGTGCACCAAACTACTGTGGATCGCGGGTGTGATGTCTCTGACTCTCTCGACCAACAGCCGTTACCGCAACAACCTGGAGGGTATCGAAAACACGAAAAGACTGTGAGTGGACAAAAATAAAGTATAAGTGCAAAAGCAGTTCAATAAAACAAGTACATTTGTACCCTCCATTTAAAAACCAATGCATGCATATCAATCCAAGTCATGAAACCATTTCACATCAGAAACCATCAACAAAAACCCGAATCAAATTCATCATTCAAATCCAGGCCTCAGCCTAAAATCTCAAAACAATCTCAAATCTGGGAACTCAGTCCCAAAACTCATTCAAATTCACTTGCGTCCCACTGAACTGGACTATCTCCAAAGTCCAAATCCTTGTATACCTCGGGTCCCCACCCGAACCTCAGTCACTAAGGACACTCACCCAAAAGTCCAACAAACAACCAAGACCAAGCCACAATTTCCTAACTCAACAGTATCTGACCATATACCCGTCATGGGCATCCCAAGTGCTAAACGTTCCTAACCCATATCCGGACTCATTTTGAGTCCCGTACCCATATCACGACTCCTCTTGAGTCCAATCTCATACCCATCAATCATGTCATCACTGACATACCCAGTCACCGAGTAAACACTAATGCTCAACCATATCTTATACGTCCGATAAGGCCTAAGAGATATCTCATCACATTTTAGACTCTTAAAACACGCATTCCACTTAAGGATTTCACCGAAAATAATCCCATCACGAGTGCAACTAGCTACTGGGCTCATTCGTCTCTGCGGCCCACACAATTCTACGTCTAACAAACAGTAGTTCACAGTGTACTCCACATGACATCTGACCCTCAACCCAGGGTCAATCTCATCCGAGATCTATCATGAGGTCTCCTACACCCTCATCTACCCATCTCACTACCAGGTCGCGCACGAGGCTTACGCTTCGGAGGCACGATGTGGCAATAGGATCAGCAACCTAGTGCTCTGATACCAAATTGACAGGACCGCCCCCGAAGGGACATTGATAACCGTGCCCGGTCCTGCTCCCGTTTGGCAAGTCGACTGAAATTCCCAAATTACCCTCAGTACTTGCCAAACCAGGGATAGCCACACACGTACTCACTCATGCCTCCGCCTCTTGATCAGCCTCGATCAAAGCGCCACGACCTAGAGGGTCAATAAAACAAAAAAGGTGTGAATGGACAAAAATAAATCAGTTATAAAACAGTTACAGAAATACATTTCTACCCTCCACGTAAAACCAATGCATGCATTCGAAAATCATTTCACAATCCGTTACATTTTCATCATAAGAAAACCATGTGCGAAAATCAAAATCCTTTTCCTTTTCTTAACCTTCGGGTCTTAGCCCGCAATCACAAACACAGGGCCTCAGCCCAAAACCATGAATCAAATCCAAGCACACAACATAATCCAAATCCATCAATCATATAAACTGACATGACCCGTCCCAACTGGACCTCAATAACCGTGCCTGGTCCTACTCCCGTCTGACAAGTCAACTGAAATCCCGAAAGTACCCTTCAGCACCTGTCAGACCAAAGATAACTGCCGCTCATGCCTCCGCCTCGTGATCAGCCTCGAACGTTGCGCCACGGCCTGGAGGGTCATCAAAAACAGAAAGGTGTGAGTGGACAAAAATATATTCGTTAAAACACATTTATCAAAACACATTGTTTACCCTCCAGTTTATCAAACCTGCATGCATAGGGAAAAACATATGAAACACCAACACTGGCCTTCCAGCCAAACCACATAACAAGTTAAATCCCGGCTCTCAGGCCAAAACATACGAACACATAATCACCTGGCCATACAGACCAGAACTCGTACTCAATACCAGTACGTAATCACAATCAACATCAAACAGTACCAGGCACAAGGTCACAATCAAGTACTCAATCAATCAATCAATCCGCACTATTCACAAGCGCACAAACCATCACACTGTCACATCTGCACTACGCGTAGGCCATAACCCGTGCCTCAGTCGTCTGGGAAGTCACCCCGAGCTCCGACTGCCCTGGCACGCATCACCCCGAGCGTTAGCCGTCTGGGAACACCCCAAGTCTCGACTATCTGGGAATATATCTCACCCCGAGTACCAGCCGTCTGGGAACACCCCTAGCCTCGGCTGCCTCGGACCAATCACAATCATATCCCCGAGCTCCGGTCGTCTGGGAACACCCCTAGCTTCGACCTTCTGGGTATTCACAATCACAATCACAATGAAAATCATCCCGGGAGCATATCCCAAAACATCTCAATCAAATCCTTGACTTCAAACCAAGTCAAAATCGTTACCAACCGGGACTCAAGCCCAAATACCCTTTATACGTAAATCCGTAAAATCACAGAGAAAACATTATAATAATCCAGAAATCATTCTTGACTCACCAATTAAGTCACAATACTCTCTTGGAAACCTTTTTAACTCCGGGCCTAGCCCAAAATACCATTTGCACATTTCCTCAAAAAACGTGCCCGAAATACCGATTAAAATATTCATTAAATCACACATATTCATGCCACATCATCAGGACATCATTGCAAGTCAATTTATGCAATCAATCATGGAAAAACATTTAACTATGCATACATATCAATTTATAAAGCAAACGTCCACTCACACACCGTCCAAATCGCTCGCTTCCCGAGCTGCACGGGTTTCCGTGATTTTCGACACTTGCCAAGAATCCCGAATCCTGTCCAAAATCATTACTCAGGGTCACTAAGGACTCAATTTACATCCTACTAATTTCTCGTAATTTTTCGGGAATTTAATATTAATTTAAAATATAAAATAAACCGTCGGACCCTCGAAACATAATCGAGACGGCGTCCGATCGACTCGAAACCAAAACCAAAAATGTTCGTTACATTAAATAGGACAAGTTTCATGTTGAACTCACCTCGGGATTCGCCCTCACGCGCCCCCACGCGCTGCTACAGTACCCGTGAACAGTTCCCTTCCTCACCCGTTTACCTGGTAAACGAGTCCGGTTAGCCCGCGATGCAACCCGACTGGGATCCTGTCCATTCCCAGTTAATTCCTTCAATTGATTACTCTAATTGCATCGTTATAAACCCAATTACAGTTCTGTGATTCGACTTACAACAATTCTTACCTCAATCCCGTCGACTTTGAGTTTGAAATATCAAAGAACCCGCACTCACTGTTCATCATCGAATTGAACCAATTTCCATCAAATTCGTGAAATTGATTCACGCAGAAGCTTCGTAGGAATCATAGAAACATAATTCCAAGCCCAATTGCAACGTACAACGCCTCTAATTCCACGACCCAATCCTTGAATTTTTCCAGTTCTGGCCATGTCCGTTCTACATCAAAATGACGTCCGTTTCTTTCGTTTTTGGTTGGGTTCGACTCGAGACGATGTCAGAAGACTGAATTCATGGTCAATTGCATCAAAGCGGGTTCAATTAGAGAAGCCCGAATTCAAATTTTATGAAGGTTGATGTTCGGGTGTTCATAGTATTCTAGGTTTAGATATTCCCTCATTTCACCTTCATAACGTCTTCTCAATTTGTCTCTCATTCCTCTCACACATCAATTCGACAGAAGGCTTGAGGTCTGAGAATGGAGAGCATACTCATGCTCTGTTTTTTTGTTCTTCACACTACACACACCTGCACGACTTAGTAAATTATTCAGCCACAGCCACTAATCATGCTAGTCAAGGGACAAGTGTCATTTAATGGCACTCTCAAACCAAGATTAACCCTTAACCGTCCAACTCATTACCACTAATCATTCTCTTAAAGTGAAAAATGTCTCTTAACAAACTAAATGAGTCATTCAAATTAATGATTCATCAGTATAACCTAAAAATAACAAAGGGACAAAGACCAAAATACCCTTCATTGAGAAATTACCAAATTGCCCTTCACGTTCTCAGGTCCGTAACTTTTTCGTTCGGACTCCGATTGACGCATGCCGCCTGTCTGCGGATTCAGCATCCCGAAACCTACCCAACGGTACTTCCGGAAAGTCCAAACAATGTCCCGATAAAAAAGTCAACAAATGGCCCCTGTTGACCAATTTACCAAATTACCCTCAAACTTCCGCACGTCATAACTTTTTCCTCGAATGTCGAAATCGGGCGTGCCACCTGTCCATGAACTCGTGAAGTCCCGAACTACGTCACGGTCATCGATCAAAGTCCATTTGACCGCTCGAATCAAAAGTCAACTGTTCGCCCAATTCCAAGGGCAAAATCGTCATTTTCCTCAATTTTTTTCAAATTTTCCTTTTTCGAATTTCCGGGGCGTCACATAAACCGGGCCATTGCCCAACACATCCGAAAACATCGGAAATCAACAATAATTTAGAAGTCAAACAATCTGCTGGATCTCAAGTGCGTCCGGGTCTTTAAACTCAAAACCATGCGAATAATTAGGCCTTCCCGGGATATCAACGAGTCTTTAAACTCAGAACATAATCAATAGGCCTCGGGGGTATAATACCGAGTCTTTAAACTCAACACAGTAACCGAGTCTTTAAACTCATTAAGGGCCCTCCCTCGTCATCAATTAACCGAGTCTTTAAACTCAAAACATGATACAGCCTTAGCACCGGGTCTTTAAACCCAAAACATAATCCAGCAATAATACCGGGTCTTTGAACCCAAAACCATTTGTAAGTCACAACAATCCAGGATCCATCATGATCCAATTCCAAAATCAATCCGAAATCACATTTTGTCATAACAGGACTCATGTCCGAATTTCCACATTCAATCCTCAAAATCTTACTTCACAAAACATAATCAAATCATCATTAAAAACGGGACATGTATAATCATCTCAAACCACTTTATCAAACCATCATCCATTCCCGAATTCGAATTCGCAATAATGATTCCGTAAGCCGGCATCCGGAACCGTCATTCCGAACCCAAACCAGAAATTCACTTTCAAGTTTCCGAAAACCGAAATCTCGTTCTTCAAATTACTTTTATGCCTTGGGCATCGAGCCCGAAATCAATTTTTCTAAAATCCGTTGTAAATCTTTGAAATCACATCATTTTTCAAATCCCAAGGTCTAAACATCAAATCCCTGATCAAATCACAATATACTCGAAATCTCGTAAAATGTGCAAATCCATAACAATCTCGAAATCCGTGTCAACACCGTAAGTCATACTCACAGTCATAATCAAACATTCTTAAAACATCATACGCACAAATCATGTAAAATCGTTCATCACACCATCATCAAAACATAAGAGAAACCATAGTCTCGAAATACGTGCAGTTTCGTATGGCATATCAAAATACGTATAAATACGAAAATCGTAATTATCACAGGTCATAATCATAATCATCGAAATCATAGAAATATTTATGCATGCATTAATTTTTGAAAGCAAAGTCCACTTACACACCGTCCATAACGCTCGTTTTCGCGCCGCACGCGTTTCTGTAATTTTCGGCATTTTTCAGAAATCTCGAATCCTGTCCAAAATCATTCTTTAGTGTCACTAAGGACTCAAATAACAGCATACTAATTTCCCATAATTTTCCGGGAATTAAACGTTAGTTAAAAACGTAACATAAACCTTCGGACCCTCGAAACAACATCGAGACGGTGTCCGATTAACTCGAAATCAACGCTAAAATGTTCCTTACATTGTATATGACCAAAGTCGTGTTGAACTCACCTTGAGAATCGGGCCCACGCGCCCCCACAAGCGGCTGCGCGTGAAACTCACGCGCCTGCTACAGTGCCTGTACAGTCGCCTTCCTTACCCGAATGACTGGTAAACGGGTCCGGTTGCCCGCGACTTAACCCGACTAGCATTCCATCAATTCAACATCATTTTGAACAATGGAACACTCCATTAGCTTCGCAACCAATTGAATTAGGGATCTGTAACATCCATTGCAGTCGTCATTACCTTAAACCATCTCGACTTAATCCGAGTTTTAAAAACATGTTCTTTATCTGAGTTCGTCAAATAACCATTGAATTCTTCAATTAATTAGTCGTACAGCGTCGTAGACTCATGGTAAGGATGGTTTAGAATTCAATTTCACAAAAACTCACCTCCAATTACACGAACACAAGCTCGTGATTTCTGGACTTCTGTCGTGTCTGTTCATGGCTCCACAAGCTTCGAGCTTTGAACTTCTTGATCTGGATCTACTAAGTAAGGTTCCAGAAGACTGATTCGAGCCTCAATTTGGCTTGGGCTGGCCTAAAACTGAAAATTCGAATTTGAATTCATACAAAAGCAGGTTTCGGGTTTTCGAACACTCCTCTCCTATTTTCCTCCCTTTCTTTCCTCTCTCAATCTCAACACTCTGCTATCTCCCACTTTGATCCCTTTCCCCTTCAAAATTTCTCTCAATTCAGCCTTGGGAAGGTCGATCACGCCCTGCTCAAAGTCTCTGTTTTTTTCTCAGTTTCAATGGCCCAGCACATTATTTGTTTCCTGCACAAACCACCCGTGCTCTGCTCACCCCACTCAAGGCACAAAACAATTCATTAACACTCAGCCTAACCAATTTGTTTCATAAACAAATGCATACCTGTGGCTTCAGATTTCAATTCAACACTCACACACACTGATCACTAGCCAGCACTGTCTCTGTTTTTCACCTCAAAACACCAGCACCATCTTAAAAACACCCACACAGTTCCATTTCCAATTTTCCCAACATCACACACTCCCTTGTGCCACTAATCCATCCCTTTTTAGTGACAAATGTCACTTAACTAGTTAAACTATTCAGCCAAGCAGTCCACCACGGCTGTTTCAATTTTCAACAGTAAAAATTACCATTTTGCCCTTCCTTCACAAAATTACCAAAATGTCTTTCACGCTTCTAGACCAGTAATTCAACCGTCCGAGGTCCGTTTTCAGCGTGTCGCCTGTCGTTGTACTCAGGGCATCGAGACCTACCTAACAGTCCTCAAATTGCGTGAAAATTAGTGGTCAATCAAAAAGTCAACATTTTCCCCCTTTTCGACTGAATTACGAAAATGCCCTTGAACTTCCGAACGTCATAACTTTCTCCTCAGATGTCGGAATTCGACGTGCCACCTGTCTATGAACTCGTGACGTCCCGTACTACGTCACAATCATCGGTCAAAGTCTGTTTGACTGCCCAATCAAAAAGTCAACCGTTTGCACATTACCTAGGGCCAAAATCGTCATTTTCTTCAAATTTTCCAAATTTCCCTTTTCTGAACGTCCGGGTCGTTACATGCATGCATCAAGAGTTATAAAGCAAAGTCCACTCACAGACCATTCCGACGTCGCCTAGATACGCTCACACTTACGCCGTTCCCGGCCATTCCGCTATCCTCGACTTTCCCGAACCTGTCCAAATTCCATACTAAGGTCACTAACTACTTCACAATGATCATACTAAAGCCCCGTAATTTTTCTGAATTTTTAACTATTTTTAACCTAGGCCTAAAACCTTTATACCTCCCGAAACATATTGAGACGATGTCCGAACGTCTCGAAACCAGTGCCAAAATGTTCGTTACATCAAATACCTTAAAAGTCGTGTTGGAACCATCCTCGAAATTCGTGCCACGCGCCCACACGTGCGGCTACTGTTCATCTTCAACCTTGGAACAACCCGGTTTTAACCGGTTCAAGCCGGCCCGGTTCAACCGAACCAGCGCAGGCGGTTCAGCCTCCTAAACCATCTAATTCTGACCCGTTTTTAGTTCTAATTGATCCATTGAGTTTGTCTTTTCAATCCTAATCAACTAACATGATCAAAACATGAACTTTTAATCTAAATTGTACCTTCCAATATCGAAGAAATTCCTTCAAATTGCTTCTCTGTGTTCTTGCATCTTTGGCCTCCCCAAGCCGTTCTTTTAACTTCTATGAGGTCCCCTGAACTTCCAGATCATCTCCCAATTAATCAAACTGATCGTCAATTACTAATTCATGACTTGCCATTTTTTAATTTGAAACTTACCTCGTTGAGTTTCCCGGCCATGGCAGGCCTCCACTCCGGGTTTCTCAGTCTTCTGGCAGCCTTGAAAGCATCCTACAATGACTTAATTTGGTCAATAACCCCTCAAACGAGACTTCACCATTTCCCAAACTTACGGGAAGCTCACGGTTTTACAAAATCCTCACCTCACCTCACCACCGTGGCCGTCATCCCTCTCAGCTCAACCTCTTTTTTCCACTCTTGTTCATAAAGTAAAAGAAAAGATGAAGATTACGTGACAAATCGGGGTGAGAAATCATGGTTTGCTCTGTTCCTCTGTTTTCCTCACACTCGAACCCGCGCAACACCACAATTTGTAAACAAAAGTGAGGCGGTCACCAAAGTTCCACAGCCTTCCAGTGTGGGACACTTGTCCCCAATCTGATGGACATAAAACCCCAAAGCAGCCAAGTGTCCAGTACTAACTGGGTACAAATCCCAATGCAGCACAATGACCAAAATGCCCTTGCCGTGCAAAATTACCATTTTGCCCCTCAAAGTTCTAGACCCGTAACTTGGTCCTTTGACCTCCAACGAATGCATGCCGCCTGTCATGGTACTCAGGGCATCGAGACCTTCCTAACGATCCTCGAAGTTTATGAAAATGTCATGTCATTTGCAAAGTCAACAAAATGCCCCATTTTAACTAAATTACCAAATTACCCTTGAATTTCCGAACATCATAACTTTTCCCTCGGATGTCGAAATCGGACGTGCCACCTGTGACAGGACCCATCCCAATCCCCCCGGGATTAACACGGGATGACCCTGCTCCCGTCTGACACGAAGTGTCAGACAAGGGATATTTCCGACCTTTACCCTCCGGGGCTATCAGAGTACGCCAGGATTCGGAGGAGGCATGTGATATCTCGGTCTCTGCTACAGTCCACATCTAATGTCAACCTGAAGGGTATTAAAAACAGAAAGATTGTGAGTGGACAAAACAAAGAGTTTATAAAACATATTTCATAAAAGACCTTTATACCCTTCACTAAAAAGCATGCATGCATAGTTAAAACCATTTATCCAATCGCATATGTTAAAACAACCATCATTAGGGTCTTAGCCCCAAATTCCGTAAATACAAGTCATACAGGCTCCTGCTCAAAACCATTTACAGAAAACCATAACATCATAAACATATGTGGGATCTCAGCCCAAATCCATTTATCATCATAAAACACAATTCCCCAATCCACTTGAAATCATGTTTATCCATTATATTTCATATCCAAGAACCTGTCACGGGAAAATAAAGCTACGCGCGTGCTAACCGGGGTCTCAAACCCAAGTCTCCCCAGGGTCCACCCAGGTCAATGTCCGTAGATCAATGACCCTCCCTGGAGGTAACGAACCATGCCCATCCTGAGAGAAAGGAACCCAACTGGGGGGCAACTCCACTCAGTTAGTGCTCCGTGACTACTCCGGGGTCCATCCAGGCCAACGACCCTCCCCGGAGGAGACAATCATATATAAAGGATGGAATATGAAAAACCTTTTGAAATCAATCTTTAAACCTTTCCAGGATTCATGCCCGGCCCCTCATAAGCCGTCATAATCCATAAAATCCTTTCATGGGTTCATGCCGGTTCCCGTAAAAACCATTTCAAGGGTTCATGCCGGTTCCCATAAACCGTCATGAACTATAAAAACCATTTGTAACACAGCTGGGCGCTAGGCCCGAATCCCCATAGAAACTGGACCTCCGGTCCGAATCGTAAACCAACTGGGCCTCTGGCCCGATGCCTCGTTAAATCAAATGGACCTAAAGTCCGAGAGTTACCTTTTAAAATCCAAAACCATTTCATTAAACTATTTCCAAAACCATAAGAATGGAAAATCAGAGTAAAATCGGAAAACCTTGATTTACGTGCAAACACGTAAATCGCCTCGAAATGCGTGAAACATATAATTCACAAAAATCCAAATCAACACCATGAAATCACAATCATAATCCATAAAAAAACATTTATACATGCATCACAGTTTAGAAATCAAGGTCCACTCACAGACCGTCGGAGCTGCCGCCTCGATTTGTGTGCCATAGGCTCTCTCGAGCCGATCACTATCACCGGGACTCCCAAACCTGTCCAAATTTTAATAGAAGGTTACTAACTACTTAATTAACCTTCTACCAAAGCCCCGTAATTTTCCAAAATTTTTAACTATTTTTAAACCGATCCTAAACCTTCCGACACCCCGAAAACTATCGAAACGATGTCCGATTGACACGAGACCAGTCCCAAAATCTTCGTTACATCGAATAGAAGATTTCATGTGTTGAATACTTTCCCAAATTATGGCCCACGCGCCCTCACGCGCTCCTAGAAGAGCCAAGTTACTATTCATCATCATCAACCTTGGAAAACCGATTTTTCCTGGTTTTCTTGGACCGGTCACTGTGCTGAACCGGCGTGACCGGTTCAGTGCTCTCCCATCTTCATTTCTCGTCTGTTTGGTCCTATTTTAATCCCTAAATTCCTATTTCTTCATTTCATATCTAACCCAATCCCTAAAACTAAGAAAACCCACTCCAAACCCCTTGGTTCGAAATGGACCTCACGGTCCTATTTTCCCATTTCCTTCCCCACGTCTTCTCAGCCGTCAACCACCACCAAAACCGTCATAACAACCCCCCAGAAACCTAATGGACTCATTAAAACCATTAAAAATGAACAATAATAATAAAAATGGAAAAATGGATTAAAATGGCATAACCGGGTACCTTGCGGGTTTCCTCCCTTCCAGCCGCCTTCACGGCGGCCCTGGCCATCCAGGCCGGCCGCCTCAACTCCCTCAGCCTCTTGGTCCTCTGTCATGGTCTTGGGTGAAATTTGGATGGGTTTGGGTTGCACGGGAATGAGGGAAATGGTGAGATCGGGTGGGTGTTTGTGTTTGAAATGAAAATGGAATGGTTTGCACGGTGCATGAATCAATTTGTGTGTCCATTGGATGGGTGACACTTGTCACTCATCCATTGGGCATCAAGATAAATATTTGGGCCCACTAGAGTCCAAAAGTGAACTCGTCTCGTAATTCGTGCAATAGTGCACTTGAACTTCCGTGAACCGTAACTTCACCGTCGAACGTCTGAATTCGACGTGCCGCCTGTCTATGGATTCGTATCGTCCTTATCTACGTAACGGTCTTCGGCCCTCGGCCATCGGACCTCTTGGTCAAAAAGTCAACATTTGACCCCTTTTAACCAAAATTACCAAAATGCCCCTAAACTTCCGAACGTCATAACTTCTTCCACGAACGTCGGAATTGAACGTGTCACCTGTCTATGAACTCGTGACGTCACGAACTACGTCACAGTCATCGGTCAAAGTCCATTTGACCGCCCTAATGAAAAGTCAACATTTTGCCCACGCCTAGGGGCAAAACGGTCATTTCGCATCGTTCGTCCGATTTCGCCCAACTAATCACGAATTAGCCTCACTAATCGTGATTAGTCACTAATATAATCTAGGAATTTGGGACGGGTCGTTACAACTTGTCTATGAACTCGTGACATCCCGAACCACGTCACGGTCATCGGTCAAAGTCCATTTGACCGTCTGAAAGAAAAGTCAACATTTTTTACCCATTCCAAGGGTAAAATCGTCATTTCGCACCGTCCGTCCGAAATTATCCAACTAATCACCGATTATCTTCACTAGTCTGTTATTAACCACTAATCTAATCTCGGTTTACTGGACGGGGTGTTACAAGCTAGGTATTCAATGAGCAATACCATAATACATTCGTTCTACTTCATTCCACCCAGGCAAAATTGAATGGAGTAGCGAGTTGCGACCCATAGGGCCTGACTAGAAATTTTCGAAAGATTTCTTATCCTTCTAATTGATATTATCGATCCTTCTGGAACTCAAATCTTCAGGGATGCTCGTGAGCTTTGTGACCGAAAATCACTTCCTCTTGAGTGCACGTCTATTCCTAAGAACACTTCCTTTTGTGAGATGATGTTGCCTTCGGATGTCAGTTTGGAATCTCAGAGAGGCCACATTATGACATTTCCTCGACGTGAATAAATCCTATGGAGACTCAATCCCAGAGATGTCATGGTTTAGTATTGCTTGGACATCAACAATGCCCGAGAATACCAACTGGAGGTTGCTTCCGAGGTTGCTAGCACAGTCCAGATGTGAGCATGTACCTAGGTTACCCACCCATATATTGACTATGTTTGTGGACATGTCTCTGATGATGCGAGAGTAGAGTTTCCGGTTTGATCATCGTGACTGATGCCTAAGTATTTGCGGATTTGTTGTGTTTGATTATTGATATGTTATTTGTGTTTAATGTTTTCATATGATTTGATAAATAGGGATTTCAGGAAAATGTGGGCCAGAAACTTTTGATATATTTTATGATTTGTGGGTCCACGGCTTATGATTTAACTTGAATTGAAATCCGATTGTTTATATTTTATTTTATGCATACATGTTTTCCATTTTGAGGGTAAAAGTTTATTGTCTGAAAAATGTATTTTAAATTTTTTTTTTGTCCACTCATACTTTTAATGGTTTTGTTGACTCTCCAGACAATTACAGAGAGAGAGACCGGGGCTGATTTAGAGATGGAGACATAAGCGAGACATAAGTACCGTTGTCCTTGTCTGATAAGTGTTAATAGTATTTTCAGAACTTCGGTTTATCTGTCAAATGGGAGTAGAATTAGACTCTGTTATCAAAGTATTTTTGGGAAGGGTCTTGTCAACACATATCACTTCTAACCAGAGTCACCAGTCAGCCGACCAGAAAACAACCAACCACTTCTGGCCAATGACCGACTAGGGATACCCATATGTTGAGCGACTAGCAGCTGGGTAAGTCTGACCATCTGACAACTTCCGACCAAGATGACACGACCCATCCCAATCCCCCCGGGATTACCGTGGAATATGCCAAGCTCCTGTCTGACACGAAGTGTCAGACAAGGGATAACCTGATGCCACTGCCCAAACGGGGCTTCCAGAGTGCGCAAGGATCGATGGAGGAGGCGTGCGATGTCTCAGTCTCTGCTGCAGTCGCATCTGTGATCAACTTGAAGGGCATTAAAACCAATACAAGATGCGAGTGGACGAAAATGAACAAGTTCATAAACACATTCATAAAGAAATTTATGCCATTCATTAAAACGTATGCATGCATCAAAAACCAGTAACCAAAAAATTTGTTCAACCAAGCCATTAGGGCCTTAGCCCAAAACCATAACTCAAAACAAGTGTGGGAACTCAGCCCAAACTGTAGGATACCAAATCCGTAAATACAAAACCAAGTGGGCCACCACCCAAATCCATAAACATAAATCCAACCGAAAAACCATTTCATAGATCCAATAGTTCATATTTACCACATTACCATCTCCGGCATCCCAGATGCCTAGCGTCCCAGACGCTTGACGTCCCAGACGTCATATCTCACGGTATAATAAGCAACGCGTGCTTCCCGGGGTCTCTCTGGGTCCATATCTCTGACATCCCAGATGTCTGACGTCCCAGCCGTCTAATCATAGAAATCCTGCTCCTGAGTCACTATATGGTCTGGTAGCTCTGTACAATGACCCCTCGCAGACAATGCACTGTGACTTCCCCAGTGTCCCAGACACCTGGAGGAGACCATCACATAACCTAGTATCAAGATGGTATATGGAAAACAGTTTTATCAAATCATTTCACAACATTCAATGGGCCCTGCCCGAAATCTCCATAAAATATCACAATTCCATTTAGGGTCCCCGACCTGAAATCACGTTTATAAAACATAGGGTCCCAGACCCGAAATCACATTTATAACCCAATTGGGCATCATGCCCAATTCTATAAACCACTGGGCCCACGACCCGAATTTGAAAATCAACTGGGCCCCTGGCCCAGTTATATAACTCAAATGGGTCTCAGCCTGATTTCATAAACAACTGGGCCCCTAGCCCGATTTCATAAAGTAACTGGGTCCCCGGCCCGATTACGTAACTCAAATGGACTCCAAGTTCGAGGTTTCCAAAACAAATGGGGCCTCATGCTCGAGTTCATCTTTCCAATTTCAAAACCATTTCATCACATCATTCATGAAACCACCAGCACGTAAAACCACAATAAAACCGTTAGCCTCGGTATACGTGCAAAACCGAATACATCTCCAAAAACGTGCAACATACGCAAAATCAATAATCACAACCATCATCATAGAAATCACATATATAAAACATATAACACAGTTAAGCATGGATAGGATTTAGTTCTCTGTCCAATGCAAAGACGACCTGCGAGACGACCCGACCAGTTCTCTGTCAATTCAACCTCAATTCTTTCAATTGAACATTCAAACAGCTTCGTTTTAAGTCCAATTACAGTTCTGTAATCTTAATTTTACAAAACCTTACCTCAAAGCAAACGATTCAAAGATAAACATCGAAGAACACCTGGGTACTGTTCCTGCTTCGAATTTCATCAATGCCATCTGATTTCTTCCAATTGATCCACTCAGAAGCTTTATTGGACCATGAGAAACTCATTTTCGAGTTCAATTTCATCGTTTAATTCCTCTAGAATCACGACCCAATTTTGCTCATTGTCATCAGGTCCGTTCAGAGCCAAGTAGCCAACAATTTGCTTCGTTCTTGATGTGGATCGGCTCGTAATAACTTCAGGAAGCTACTTCAAGCTTCAATTTTGATCCTCAAGGCTCGCAATTTGAATATCGAATTTTCACCCTAAAACTCAAATTTTCGATTTTGTTTCCAGTTTCCCTCTCTCTGTCCCTCGTGTTTCCCCTGCTAACTTAGTCTCCTTAATCTCTCAGTTTTCCTCTCAAAATCAGTTGTGGGAGAAGGCACAAGTCTCTCATCTCTCATACTTTGTTTTTGTGTTGGTCACTGTTCAAAGAAAACATAAAGAAGATGGCTGATGAAGAATGATGAGAGACAATGATGATTAGGAATGATGATGGAGGATTAACGGGAAACATGGAGCATAATTTAGGCCTCAAAATAAGGGATGGGTGACACTTGTCACTCATCCAGGTGTCCACAATCATCGGCCACTGTTCAATATGTAATAATATTTTAATTGAAATCCCGGTTCGTTCGGTTAATCGATTTCGTTCCCATGACCACAACTTCGTCGTCGAACCTCCGATTTCGACGTGCCGCTTGTCTACGGATTCGTATCGACTCGATCTACGTAACAGTCATTGGCCCTTGTCCATTGGAGCTCCCGGGTCAAAAGTCAATATTTGACCCCTTTTCAACCAAATTACCAAAATACCCCTCGACTTCCGAACGTCATAACTTCTTCCTCGAATGTCGGAATCGGAAGTGCCACCTGTCTATGAACTCATGACGTCCTGAACTACATCACAGTCATCGGTCAAAGTCCGTTTAACTGCTCGATCAATAAGTCAAAATTTTGCCCATTCTAAGGGCAAAACGGCCATTTTGCACATTTCGTCCGATGTCACTCAACTAATCCCAGATTAGTCATTCTAAACCATAATTAATTAATATTTAATCCCGATACTTGGGACGGGTCGTTATAATCTTCCCCCCTTAAATAATTTCGTCCTCGAAATTCCAACTATCCATATTCCACATCCACCTCGTGGAAAACAATTTGACCTCACAACTCGTGTACACTTGTACACCTACTAACCAACACAAAAATCGTCTGCACTCAGACGTCCCATCACAGTCTCACGTCGTACCGACTACACTCGACCACCTCGAGTGAAATTGATCACACGATCCGCGTTAAAACTGCTTGTCAATTTCACCATTAAGCTGACTCCTTCAGCTTGACGGTTCCTTTCAATCGCTAATACATCCTATCATCTGCTCCCATTGGGAATCACCAAATCTCACTTGTCAGTCCACGCTGACACTACCAGCCAAACTATTACCACTAAGCTTTACCACTCTAGTAAAGCTCCAATCATTAACCAATCAGTGACATCACCCCGTACTACAACTCCCCCAATGTAGTGTAAGACCAACAACATGATCTCACCTCGCAGGGCAAGCTCAATCCTGCAACAAATACCAATCTCAACGTCCACAACTGTCAACTCCCTCAGTGATCCAAGACGCTGGTAAAGTCACAGCATGATAACATAACGCAAAGAAACTTGTAGTTACACTAACTACCAACTCACTCAATAAGGTGGTGTAACTGAAACACGTTGAACACTAGCCCAGCAGTGATCACACATCTCAACACTAGAGTTTCACTAGCCATCCATGGCTAAGAGCACCTGCTCAAACAATCACTGAACCCAATAAGATCACTCTGCTCAGTGCATAGTATTCAATGTCCAGTCCACGATCACAACCAATCCAATGATATCGGAACTACGCCGATTAGAAACACGTTCAACCACACACCACTGGTACATCCCACGTACTGTCACTAGGCACCACTCAGTCTATCTAGTATCGATCCTCGTACAACGTACAAAATACGTACATCCATCTTCCCACCAGTCCAATACATGGTTCACAGTCAATCACAATTTGATACTGGGGTTTCTCTTTCCAATCCCGTACTAGACAAATTGATCATTCCAACTCATCATCCATTATGAGTCCCATGGTCACCCGACCAGCAATCCAACATCTACTTCCAAATACGTCATCCAAAATGTACCGATTTAAGCACGCTCACCAAGGCATATCCAATCATGCCAAATGAGCATCTAATCTCCCTTACGTCTACCGAGACGCACCAACTCCGTACCTATCGGATACTCGCTCAAACGATTTTCGTACCACATTCGATGGACTTCAAAAAGAAGCCAATCCCATCATTCACATATCCAAGACCGAACAATTCGACCTTGTTGGATATTTACTCATTCACAAGTCAAATCCTAGAGTCAATTCATAAACATTCCAACTCGCTCGAGTACGTTCTCAAACCGGATTAACTTCGAAAAGAAGTTCAATCCAACCATTCCCATACCCAAATATTTAAGACAGGGCAATAAGCTTTTCACTTAACCTGATCAACAAGATCACAATTCAAATCCATCACCACGTCACCCAACCGGTAACATCACGATCCTAGATCGTCATAATGCCCTATGTCCACAGCATCACAATCCAGATCCACCTAGGATCCACACATGCTCACTTAGCTAACAATCCACCTGAAATCTGATCGTAGGGTCTTACACCCTCTTTGAATCCTTCGTCAAATTTCCCTTGGTGGAATGATAACCTCGATTTTCACCACCCAAATCTAGAATTAAACACAACTCCTTGTGTCCAATGACCCAAAGCCAATCGTGGGTCCACCAACCAATACACATTCAACGTACTGGTAACCACAATCAACGTCTGCCACGAGCAGGAAACAAGAAGTCACCCCCAATGACTTCAGAATACCAATCACCAATGCGGAAACGAGCATTCCTCTCGTCTCCTCAATCACAACCCTCCTCGAATCTGAAGTTCCAACCACGTTGGAAGTAGACATGCTCCCAACGAGATGTCAAGTCCAACCACTGGACTTCCCACATCCTCAACTCACTTGGACAACCACGTGTCCGCAATCAATCCATTACTCAGACCTCAAGTCCGTTCATAACCGTTTACGTACATCCGGAAGGATGTCATTCGTGACTATCTCATTCTCATATCTCAACCTTTACAGGTTCAACACTCGGTTCTCCAAGTTATCCACCATCACAAAATCCCACATCTATACCACCAATGATTTTCCTCGTCTTTTCCAATTTCAGTAATTCCCTTGTACTTTCTGGGGATATTAGAAACATACAATCACACCAAACTCGGAGTTGACAACAACTCCCCAAATCCATTAATTCTCATGATGTAGGGGACGTCATCCCAAGATTCCTCATGTCTCAATCATACCTTTTTATCCACTCATCACTTGTCATCTCATCATTGTTGGGACTTGTCCCAACACATCACAATCTCACCTGGATCCCATCCAGTTAATCACTCAGCCACTAGCACCAGTACTAGTACCAACACCAACGCACTATCATCAACACTAGTATCAGCACACAGGCATCCATACTAGCATCAGTATACAAACATCCACACTAGCACACCGTGTGTAACCCTGACAACCATGGATCTCCGCTCATACCGAGCCACAATCCCGTACCTCTGCTCGTACCCCACAACTATGGGTACCACCATTCTGACAATCCACATCAGGATAATGAACGTTCCCTGAACGTCCCCTGATTCTCAACTACTACAACCACACCAAATACCCTCGATGGCCAGTCCTCTCCACATGACTATCGACCAACAATCATCGTTACTGAGGTCCGTATCCACATATCACACTATTATTCGGTCCAACTTGGGATTCCATATCTTATCTCAATTCGTACTCGTGGATCGAATCCCATAGTTCTGACTAGACTCACTAGAGTCATCCACATGGTCATCCACGACCTTAGCTGCTCGACGCAGCACACGTTCTCATCCACTAGTCACAACTAAGGTTCACCTTCCACAATCACACCCTATGGTTCAGAGGAACCCAACTGTCATCTGCAGTGTAAAATCCACAACCTGACCTACCCCGCGGTTCAGACATCGTATAGACGTCAAACTCAATCCTACCATCAACTTAACGTGGTTTCCACCACTAACGTCATCGGCTAACTCCGATGTACCAACATCCCTTACACTAGCAATCACCACTAGGGTTCACATTTCCAAATCACTACTCAAATGGGGTTCCTCGAACCTAACTGCGCCCAGCAGCACAACAATCTAATATCACATGACCGAACCGACGGTCCCACATTATCAATCATCACATACAACCCTAATTGGGTCGAATCACAATAACGCACGGTTTATCGGGCCAATCACACTCTACCCACTATTCAAACCCAAAAACTATCTATCAGGTTGATAACGAGCTGCAGTTCAAAGAGACATCACACCCTCGACCTGTGCGCACAAAAAGAGCAAACCTGCTCTGATACCACTTGACACGACCCATCCCAATCCCCCGGGATTACCGTGGAATGTGCCATGCTCCCGTCTGACACGAAGTGTCAGACAAGGGATAATGTAACCACTTGTCCCAAATTCCTAGATTAGATTAGTGGCTAATCACGATTAATGAGGTTAATCCGTGATTAGTTAGGCGAAATCGGACGAACGATGTGAAATGACTGTTTTGCCCTTGGTCGTGGGCAAAACGTTGACTTTTCAATCGGGCGGTCAAATGGACTTTGATCGATGACCGTAACGTAGTTTAGGACGTCACGAGTTCATAGACAGGTGACACGTTCAATTCCGACGTTCGAGGAGGAAGTTATGACGTTTGGAAGTTTAGGTGCAATTTGGTAATTTTTGTTAAATGGGGTCAAATGTTGACTTTTTGACCGGGAGGTCCGATGGACGAGAGCTGAAGACCATTACGTAGATAAGGACGATACGAATCCATAGAGAGACGGCACGTTGAATTCGAACGTTCGACGGTGAAGTTACGGTTCAAGGAAGTTTAAGGGTACTATTGCACGAATTACGAAACGAGTTAACTTTTGGACTCTAGTGGGGCCCAGATATTTAATCCCTGCCCTATGGATGAGTGACAAGTGTCATCCATCCACAGGCCATCCCTTTTTCCTTCATGCACCGTGCATTTCCTTTTCTTCATTTCAAACACATACCCAAAACCACCCGATCTCACACACACCCACCATTCTCCCATCCGTGCAACCCAAAACCCATCCAACCTTCACTCAAGCGACCAGGACTGAGACCAAGGATGGAAGAGAGGACAAGAGGAGGTGGTTTTCGGCCAGAGCCTCCGTCCACGGTGGCTGGAAGGAGGAAGAAACCGTGAGATTCACGGTAAGCCTGTTTTGACCCATTTTCCATTTTTGATGTTTTGGGTTCGTTTTAATGGTTTTAATGAGTCCATTAGGTTGCTAGGGACATGTTAGGAAGGTTTTAGGAAGCTTGGGATGGCTGTGAAGCCATGGGTGCTGTTTTGGAAGTTTGAACCGTTGGGTTCAAAGATCAACCATGGGTTTATACGGTTTTTAGCTAGGTTTAAGGATTGGAATGGATAGAAAACACCAAAATAGGAAAAAAGTAACCAAAAAGGAAGAAGTAGGATGAAAAATGGGATATCTAGGGCCGTGAACCGGTTATGCCGGTCCAGTTGGACCGGCCAAACCAGGTGAACCGGCCACCTGAACCGGCTGTGTGTAGAAGACGATGAATAGTGTTCGGTGCACTCTTGGGACGCGTGCGGGCGCATACGGGCGCGTAGTCCATAATTTGGGGAAGTGTTCAACATATGAAATCTTCTATTCGATGTAACGAAGATTTTGGGACTGGTCTCGTATCAATCGGACATCGTTTCGATAGATTTCGGGCTGTCCGAAGGTTTACGGTAGGTTTAAAAATAGTTAAAAGTTCGGGAAAATTACGGGGCTTTAATGAGAGGTTAATTAAGTAGTTAGTAACCTTCTATTAAAATTTGGACAGGTTTGGGAGTCCCGGTGATAGTGATTGGCTCGGGAGAGCCTATGGCACGCAAATCGAGACGGCAACTCTGACGGTCTGTGAGTGGACCTTGTTTTCTAAATTGGTGCATGCATAAATGTTTATTATATGTTTTATTACATGTTTGATGATGCCATAGGTGCATTTGTATGTGGTTACGTATAAGCACGTATTTCGAGGTTTCAGCCTTATACGGTGCTTATACGGGTCTGTATGTCTTTAATGGTTTAATTGATTTGGATTTGGATTTCAAAAAGGATAAACTCGGGTATGAGACCCATTTGGTTTGTCTCGGGCATATGACTCAGATATCGGGAACAGTGCCCAGCTGATGTCCTATGTTCGGGCATGAGACCCAGTTACTTTACGGTTTATGATTTCGGGTCAGGGACCCTAGGTGGATTTCCAAGTTCATGACGGTTTATAGGAATGGACATGAACTCTGGAAAGGTCATTGTGGTTCATGACGGTTTATGGGAACCGGAATGAACCTTTGTCAGGTCATTCTGGTTCATGACGGTTTATGAGAACCGGCATGAACCCTGGTTAATGGATGTTGTGGATCATGACGGTTCAAGGGATCCGAGCATGAATGTTTATGTTATGTATATATATGTATTCATATACCTTCCTTTACTTCTATTATCTACTCCGGGGAGGGCAGTTGGCTTGGGTGGACCCCGGAGTAGTCACGGAGCACCGACTGAGTGGAGTCACCCCCCAGTTGGGTTCCTTACTCTCAGGAAGGCTATGATTACTATTACCTCGGGTAGGGTCAGTGGTCTGCGGACATTGATCTTGACTTTGAGAAGACTCGGATTGAGACCTGGGTAGCACGCGCGTAGCTTTGGAAACCGTGACAGGATTGGTTGTGTGAATTATATGTGTATATGATATAAATATGATATATGATATGTGATATGTGATGTGCACAGGTTTTGGGTAGTGGCCCGTGTGCTTGGTATCTTCATGGATTTGGACAGTGGCCCGTGTATTTGGTGTCTTATGATTTTGGGCTAAGGTCCTAATGAACTGTTTGATAAATGGTTTTCGAATGCATGCATGCTTTTTAGTGGAAGGTACAAATGTCTTCTATGAAATATGTTTTTATAAACTCTTTATTTTTGTCCACTCACAGTCTTTCTGTTTTTAATACCCTTTAGGTTGACATCGGATGTGGACTGTAGCAGAGATCAAGATATCATATGCCTCCTCTGGATCCTGGCATACTTTGATAGCCCGAGAGGGCAAAGGTCGGAAATATCCCTTGTCTGACACTTCGTGTCAGACGGGAGCAGGGTCATCCCGCGTTAATCACGGGGGGATTGGGATGGGTCTTGTCAGATAACCTGATGTCACTGCCCAAACGGGGCTTCTAAAGTGCGTAAAGATCGATGGAGGAGGCGTGTGATGTCCCAGTCTCTGCTGCAGTCGCATTCGTGATCAACCTGAAGGGCATTAAAACCAATACAAGCTGTGAGTGGGCGAAAATGAACAAGTTCATAAACATATTCATAAAGACATTTATGCCCTTCATTAAAACGTATGCATGCATCAAAAACCAGTAACCAAAACATTTGTTCAACCAAGCCATTAGGGCTTTAGCCCAAAACCGTAACTCAAAACAAGTGTGGGAACTCAGCCCAAAACTGTAGGATACCAAATCCGTAAATACAAAACCAAGTGGGCCACCACCCAAATCCATAAACATAAATCCAACCGAAAAACCATTTCATAGATCCAATAGTTCATATTTACCACATTACCATCTCCAGCATCCCAGATGCCTAGCGTCCCAGAAGCTTGACGTCCTAGATGTCATATCTCACGGTATAATAAGCAACACGTGCTGCCCGGGGTCTCTCCGGGTCCATATCTCTGACATCCCAGACGTCTAATCATAGCAATCCTGCTCCTGAGTCACTATACGGTCCTGTAGCTCCGTACAATGACCCCTCGCAGGCAATGCACCGTGACTTCCCCAGTGACCCAGACACCTGGAGGAGACCATCACATATCCTCGTATCAAGAAGGTATATGGAAAACAGTTTTATCAAATTATTTCAAAACATTCAATGGGCCCTGCCCGAAATCTCCATAAAATATCACAATTCCATTTAGGGTCCCCGACCCGAAATCACGTTTATAAAACATAGGGTGACAGGACCCATCCCAATCCCCCCGGGATTACCGTGGAATGTGCCCTGCTCCCGTCCAACAAGGGGTGTCAGACAAGGGATAACCAAAAGTCACTGCCCAAATGGGGCTTCCGGAAGTGCGCAAGGATCGATGGAGGAGGCGTGCAATGTCCCAGTCTCTGCTGCAGTAGCATCCGTAATCAACCTGAAGGACATTAAAACCAATAAAAGTTGTGAGTGGACGAAATTAATTAAATTCATTAAACACAGTTATAAGACATTTATGCCCTCCAATAAAAACGTATGCATGCCACGAAAACCAGTAACCAAAACGTTTGTTCAATCAAGCCATTAGGGCCTTAGCCCAAAAACCGTAACTCAAAACCAAGTGTGGGAACTCAGCCCAAAACTGTGGAATACCACATCCAGACATACAAAACCATGTGGGCCACCGCCCAAAGCCATAAACATAAATCCATAAATCCAAAACCATTTAGGGTCCCCGACCTGAAATACCATTTCAATAACCAATAATCCATTTTTACCACATAAACACAAATCCAACCGAAAAGCCATTTCATAGATTCATTAATCCATATTTACCATTACCATCTCTAGCATCCCAGACATCATATCTCACGGTATAATAAGCGACGCGTGCTGCCCGGGGTCTCTCCGGGTCAATATCTTTGACATCACAGATGTCTGACGTCCCAAACGTCAATCATAGCAATCCTGCTCCTGAGTCACTATACGGTCCGATAACTCCGTACAATGACCCCTCGCAGACAATGCACCGTGACTTCCCCAGTGTCCCAGACATCTGGAGGAGACCATCATATATCCTCGTATCCAGATGGTATATGGAAAACAGTTTTATTAAATCATTTCACAACATTACAATGGGCCCTTGCCCGAAATCTCCATAAACATTACAATTCCATTTAGGGTCTCTGACCCGAAATCACATTTATTAAACATAGGGTCCCAGACCCGAAATCACATTTATTAACATAGGGTCCCAGACCCGACATCACATTTATAACCAAACTGGGCCTCATGCCCAATTTTATAAACCGGTGGGCCAACGACCCGATTTTATAAACCACTGGACCCATGGCCCTAATTCGTAAATCAACTGGGCCCCTGGCCCGATAATATAACTCAAATGGGTCTCAGCCCGATTTCGTAACAATTGGGCCCCTGGCCCGATGTCATAAAGCAACTGGGCCGGCCCGATTACGTAACTCAAATGGACTCCAAGTCCGAGGTTTTCAAAACAATTGGGCCTCAAGCCCGAGTTCATCTCTCCAATTTCAAAACCATTTCATCATATTATATCCAAGTCATAAGTATGGAAAATCCGTGTAAAATCGAAAAAACCTCGATTTACGTGCAAGCACGTAAATTAACTCGAAATACGTGAAATCGTATAATTTACCAATATCCAAATCAACATCATACAATCACAATCATAATCCATATAAAACAGGTAAGCATGCATAGAATTTATAAAACCAAAGTCCACTCACAGACCGTTTAACGATACGCCTCGATACGCATGTCATAGGCCTTCCCGGGCCACACCACTATCACCGGGACTCCCAATCCTGTCCAAATCACATTAGAGGGTCACTAACCTCTTCATTAACATCCTCTTAAAATCCCGTAATTTTCCCGAATTTTTAACTATTTTTAAACTCGATTTAAAACCTTCGGACGTCCCGAACAATATCGAAACGGTGTCCGATCGACACGAAACCAATCCCAAAATGTTCGTTACATTAAATAGGACAGAATTCATGTTGACCTCACCTAGAGATTCGTGCCCACGCGCCGTCACGCGCCGCAGTGAGTGGCTGCGCGTGAAATCCACGCGCCTGCTACAGTGTCGTCGTCCCAACACGTTTATCTGGTAAACGGATCCTGTTGGCCCGCGAGATGACCCGTTCAGTTCCCTGTCAATTCAGCCATAATTACTTCAATTGATCATTCAACCAGCTTTTTTTTAAGTTCAATTAAAGGTCTGTAAACTCAATTACACGATTACTTACCTAAAATCCAACGATTCAACGATGAACATCGAAGAACACCCAGTACTGTTCATCCTTCGAAATTCCTCAATGTCAACTGATTTCTTTCAATTGATGCACCCAGAAGCATCAATGGACCATGAGAAACTGTTTCCCCACTTCAATTTCATCGTTTGATCACTCAATGATCCCAACCCAATCTTCAAATTTGCTCACGGTCGTCAAGTCTGTTCAGAGCCCATTGGTAGCCAATTTCCTTCGTTCTTTCGATGGTTCTGATCGTGGCACTCCCAGAAAGCTAGAGTTGAGCTCCATTTTGATCCTCAGAGCCCAACACTCAACCTTCGAATTTTCCCCCCAAAATTTCTAAATTTTCGATTTTGATTTCCCAGCATCCTCACTGTCCCTCGTGTTTCCCAGTTATCACAGTCTTCTTAATCTCTCAATTTTCTCCTCAAACCAGTTGTGGAAGGGAGTTCAATTCTCTCATCACTCAAGCTCAGTTGCTCACGGTTTGAAGGACACAGAGAAGGCATAATGGTGATTAATTAAGGTTAGAGTTGATTAATGGTGATGATGATGTAGGAATGATGATGTTGGGAGGGAAACATGGATCAGATTTTAGGACTTAAATTAAGGGATGGGTGACACTTGTCACTCATCCAGGTGTGCACAGTCAACAGTCACTATTTATTATTTTAATATTATTTTAATCGGAGCCTCGGTTCGTTCGGTTAATCGAATTTTTTCCCGTGACCATAACTTCGTCGTCGAATCTCCGATTTCGGCATGCCACCTGTCATTGGATTCGTATCGACTCGTTCTACGTAACGGCCCTTGGCCCTCGTCCATTGGACCTCCCGGGTCAAAAGTCAACATTTGGCCCCAATTAACCAAAATACCCCTAAACTTCTGAACGTCATAACTTCTTATTCGAACGTCGGAATCGAACGTGTCACCTGTCTATGAACTCGTGACGTCCTGAACTACGTCACGGTCATCGGTCAAAGTGCTTTTGATCGTCCGATCAAAAAGTCAACATTTTGCCCACGACTAGGGGCAAAATGGTCATTTTTCAGATTTTGTCCGATTTCGCCCAACTAATCACCGATCAACCCCACTATTCAAGATTAGTCTCTAATTTAATCCAGGAATTCGGGACGGGTCGTTACATAGGGTCCCAGACCCGAAATCACATTTATAACCCAATTGGGCCTCATGCCCAATTCTGTAAACCACTGGGCCCACGACCCCAATTTGTAAATCAACTGGGCCCCTGGCCCAATTATATAACTCAAATGGGTCTCAGCCCGATTTCATAAAGCAACTGGGCCCCCGACCCGATTACGTAACTCAAATGGACTCCAAGTCCGAGGTTTCCAGAATAAATGGGGCCTCATGCCCGAGTTCATCTTTCCAATTTCAAAACCATATCATCACATCATTCATGAAATCACCAGCACATAAAACCACAATAAAATCGTTAGCCTCGGTATACGTGCAATACCGAATACATCTCGAAATACGTGCAACATACACAAAATCTATAATCACAACCATCATCATAGAAATCACATACATAAAACATATAACACAGTTAAGCATGCATAGGATTTAGAAAACAAAAGTCCACTCACAGATCGTACAATGCTGCGCCTCGATACGCATGTCATAGGCCTTCCCAGGCCACACCACTATCACCGGGACTTCCAAACCTATCCAAATCACATTAGAGGGTTACCAACCTCTTCATTAACCTCCTATTAAAGTCCCGTAATTTTTTCGAATTTTTAACTATTTTTAAATTCGATTCAAAACCTTCGGACGTCCCGAACAATATTTAAACGGTGTCTGATCGACACGAAACCAATCCTAAAATGTTCGTTACATTAAATAGGACAAAAGTCATGTTAACCTCACCTCAAGATTCGTGCCTACGCGCCGTCACGCGCCGCCGTGAGTGGCTGCGCGTGAAACCCACGCGCCTGCTACAGTGTCATCGTCCCAACCCCGTTTTCTCTGTAATTCGGGTCCTGCAACCCACGAGACGACCCGACCAGTTCTCTGTCAATTCAACCTCAATTCTTTCAATTGAACATTCAAACAGCTTCGTTTTAAGTCCAATTACAGTTCTGTAATCTTAATTTTACAAAACCTTACCTCAAAGCAAACGATTCGAAGATGAACATCGAAGAACACCTGGGTACTGTTCCTTCTTCGAATTTCATCAATGTCATCTGATTTCTTCCAATTGATCCACTCAGAAGCTTTATTGAACCATGAGAAACTCATTTTCGAGTTCAATTTCATCGTTTAATTCCTCTAGAATCACGACCCAATTTTGCTCACTGTCGTCAGGTCCGTTCAGAGCCAATTAGCCAACAATTTGCTTCGTTCTTGATGTGGATCGACTCATAATAACTTCAGGAAGCTAACTCAAGCTTCAATTTCGATCCTCAAGGCTCGCAATTTGAATATCGAATTTTCACCCCAAAACTCAAATTTTCGATTTTGTTTCCAGTTTCCCTCTCTCTGTCCCTCGTGTTCCCCCTGCTAACTTAGTCTCCTTAATCTCTCAGTTTTCCTCTCAAAATCAGTTGTGGGAGAAGGCACAAGTCTCTCATCTCTCATACTCTGTTTTTGTGTTGGTCACGGTTCAAAGAAAACATAAAGAAGATGGCTGATGAAGAATGATGAAAGACAGTGATGATTAGGAATGATCGGGAAACATGTAGCATAATTTAGGCCTCAAAACAAGGGATGGGTGACACTTGTCACTCATCCAGGTGTCCACAATAATCGGTTCGTTCGGTTAATCGATTTCGTTCCCATGACCAGAACTTCGTCGTCGAACCTCCAATTTTGGCGTGCCGCTTGTCTACCGATTCGTATCGACTCGATCTACGTAATGGTCATTGACCCTTGTCCATTGGAGCTCCCGGGTCAAAAGTCAACATTTGGCCCTTTTTCAACCAAATTACCAAAATACCCCTCGACTTCCGAACGTCATAACTTCTTCCTCGAATGTCAGAATCGGACGTGCCACCTGTCTATGAACTCGTGACGTCCTGAACTACGTCACGGTCATCGATCAAAGTCCATTTGACCGCCCGATCAATAAGTCAACATTTTGCCCATTCCAGGGGTAAAGCGGTCATTTTGCACATTTCGTCCGATGTCACTCAACTAATCCCAGATTAGTCATTCTAAATCATAATTAATTAATATTTAATTCCGATACTCGGGACGGGTCGTTACAAAGATCCCTTGTCGGCCTCCAATATGGGTTACCAATTTGCGTCTCCAACCATTACGGTTGGCACCACTTGCTCAACCACCTCGTCCTGAGTAACAATATAGTTATACTCTCTAACTAATCACCACCGCCCATCCAGCACCTCAGGACACGTGGCAACATCCAAGCAATAGTTGGGGCCTTAGTTTTCTAAGGTTTAAACCACCACATTTACTGTCAGTATAAATACAGACACATTTCCCCATAAAAGGTTATTCACTATTTGTTAAGCCTTATGCTACCTATATTGTGTCTGATTTTCTTCTACTTACTAACTTAAGTATCGGAGTCCGCTAGATCGATACCTTACTAGTGTCAAGTGCTCTTCTTGTCCTCTTGCAAGTCATCCTTGTGAACAAAAGAAGGCTTCTACCATCTGTCAAGACCATTCCTTATTAGGTCCATTTTTGGACCAAACAAGATGGATGATTGGTTAAGGATTGATGACATCGATGAGGAAAAATGAGGATTGACGACGAGGTCGATAAGATGAGAACAAAATCAGAATTTATGAGGATGGATGTGGGTTAGACGGGGAAGCGGTGAGGCGTTAGATACTGTGACTGGAAGTAACGAGGGAGAGGTAGAGAGATTGAGGTTGAGGGAGAGATGAGGGAGAAGCGTTGTTATGAGTCTGTGAGGAAGTCGTAAGGGTGAGGAAGATGAAGATGAAGGTCAGATGGTTTGCTCTTAGTCTGAGTCCCAGCGTTGCATTGATAATATCGAAGTGAGTACAGGAAACAATGTAGTTGCATGTATATATATTATGTATATTTTCCAAACAGAGGTGTGAAATGAGCCGAATCATTAAATTTTAAACCAATACATCTGGTTTTCAAGTTAAGCCAAGAAAAATACAACTTTAAAAATTGGGCAAGGCTGAAAGCCTATAGCCACCGTGAGACCATTTGGTCAACATGCATAAAATTTTAAGATATATATGTTAGATCGATTTAGTCTAAGAGTATCTCCTGTAAAATCCTTAATTTTAGTTAAATTTTCGCTAAAATAGTTAAAAAATTATTTTAACAAATAGCTTTACAAAAGTTTGCCTAGTTGTGTACCCTATTTTAACAAATATCAATTTTTTTAAATTTATTTCAATTGTAAAGAGATAGTTCTTCCCTAGTTTCTCTCTCATTGTTGTTAAATTTAAGGATTCTAAATTTCAAAGTAGAAGAGTGACAGAACCCATCCCAATCCCCCCGGGATTACCGTGGAATGTGCCCTGCTCCCGTCCAACAAGAGGTGTCAGACAAGGGATAACCAAGATCCATTGCCCAATGGGGCATCCAGAGTGCGCAAGGATCGATGGAGGAGGTGTGCAATGTCCCAGTCTCTGCTGCAATAGCATTCGTAATCAACCTGAAGGACATTAAAACCAAAAGCTGTGAGTGGACAAAAACCAATAAGTTCATCAAATACATTTATAAGACATTTATGCCCTCCAATAAAAAACGTATGCATGCCACGAAAACCAGTAACCAAAACATTTGCTCAACCGAGCCATTAGGGCCTTAGCCCAAAAACCGTTAACCAAAACCCAAGTGTGGGAACTCAGCGCAAAACAGTGGAATACCACAACCATACATATTAAAACCATGTGGGCCACCGCCCAAAGCCATAAATATAAATCCATAAATCCAAAACCATTTAGGGTCCCCGACCCGACATACCATTTCATAACCAATAATCCATTTTTACCGCATAACACATATCCAACCGAAAAGCCATTTCATAGATCCATTAATCCATATTTTTTCATTACCATCACCAGCATCCCAGATGCTTAGCGTCCCAGACGCTAGACGTCCCTGACGTCATATCTCACGGTTTCATAAGCTACGCGTGCTGCCCGGGGTCTCTCCAGGTCCATATATCTGACATCCCTGATGTCTGACGTCCCTGACGTTAATCATAGAAATCCTGCTCCTGAGTCATCATACGGTCCGGCTGCTCCGTATAATGACCCCTCGCAGGCAATGCACCGTGACTTCCCCAGTGTCCCAGACATCTGGAGGAGACCATCATATATCCTTGTATCCAGATGGTATATGGAAAACAGTTTTATTAAATCCTTTTATCACATCATTACCATTGGGCCCTGCCCGAAATTTCCATAAAACCACGTAATTCCATTTAGGGTCCCTGACCCAAAATCACAATTATTAAACATAGGGTCCCTGACCCGAAATCACATTTATTAAACATAGGGTCCCTGACCCGAAATCACACTTATTATCCAACTGGGCCTCATGCCCGATTTTATGAACCACTGGGCCCACGGCCCGATTTGTAAACCAACTGGGCCCGCAGCCCGACTTATAAACCCACTGGGCCCACAGCCCGAATTCGTAAATCAACTGGGCCCCTGGCCCGATAACATAACTCAAATGGGTCTCAGCCCGATTTCATATCAACTGGGCCCCTGGTCCGATTTCATTAACCAACTGGGCCCCCAGCCCGATTCTCAAATGGACTCCAAGTCCGAAATTTCCAACATAATTGGGCCTCAAGCCCGAGTTCATATTTTCAATTTCAAAACCATTTCATCATATTATATCCAAGTCATAAATATGGAAAATCCATGTAAAACCGAAAAACCTCGATTTACGTGCAAGCACGTAAATCGCCTCGAAATACGTGAAATCGTACAATTTACCAACAATCAAATCAACATCATACAACCACAATCACAATCCATATAAAACAGTTAGGCATGCATAGAATTTATAAAACCAAAGTCCACTCACAGACCGTTTAACCGTGTGCCTCGATACGCGTGCCACCGGCCCTCCCGGGCCACACCACTATCACCGGGACTCCCAATCCTGTCCAAATCACATTAGAGGGTCACTAACCTCATCATTAACATCCTATCAAAGTCCCGTAATTTTCCCGAATTTTTACTTATTTTTAAACTTAATTTAAAACCTTCGGACATCCCGAACAATATCGAGACGGTGTCCGATCAACACGAAACCAATCCCAAAATGTCTGTTACATCGAATAGAACAGAAGTCATGTTGACCTCACCTCGAGATTCATGCCCACGCGCCGTCACGCGCCGCCGTGAGTGGCTGCGCGTGAAACTCACGCGCCGTGAACAGTGTCACTGTTTAACCCGTTTCTCTAATAAACGGGTCACCGTGACCCGCGGCCCAACCCGACTGGTTCTCCGCCATTCCTCGACCATGTTCAGTTCTGTTTGTTCCTACAAGATCGCCCAAGTTAAACTAGGGGTTCTGTGGAATTAAAAACTAGAAAACACGTCTAGATTGTACCTCCTCGATCGAGAAGCTCACGGCCAAAACTCCACCGTCGACTGCTCCCAGCTCCGACCACCATTCCCTTCGAAAACGATCCCTACAGACTCGTTTCAACCCCTAGATCATCATCCTGGTCACTAGATCGATTGAAGTACGTTAAAACCCAACCTGCCATTTTTACCCGAAAACAGACTCACGGGTTCGAGGCTTACCTCGCCGCCGTGGCTCCCGCCGTGGCCACCAGCACGCCTAGTTCGACTCCAGGAACATCATTCACCTCTCCAAAACGATCAAACACCATCCCACAACGATTTCCAATTTCTGAGTTTCGGACCTCCCCTGTTTTCCTCTCCGCCGCCAACCTCGCCGTCTCCCGTCATCTCTCAAGCCTCACCGTGCAGCTAAACTCTCACACACACCAACACAGAGGAGATTGGTGAGGTGGTTTGGACGTTTGGGTGTTTTGGGCCGATCGGGTTCCTCTCGGGTCTGGGGGTTTCCCGGCCGTGCAGGGCGGCCGTGAGGCGGTGGCCGTCGCCTGGAGGTGGCTGGTGGTTGTCTGGTGCCGTCTGGTGTGTAAGGCTGGGCTGTGAGGTGATGATGTGCATGATCAAGGAAGGAAACCGTGCTCACGGTTTTGAGGGAGAATGAAAATGTGAAGAATAGTCTGATGGCTTAAATCAGAGTGTGCAGATGAGATCAAGGGCTGGGATCAGTTTGAGTTTTAAAATCAATGGTGAGGATTTGAGGAGAGAAAATGATTAATTAACCCAAATGGCCAGCAAAGATCCCTGATTTAGGGAATGAAGGGGATGATGACATGTGTCACTCATCAAGGGTCCAGATTGGTTTGGATTAAAGTAATCAGATTTTATTATTATTTTATTCCGAGTCTCGGTTAATCGCGTTTCACGTCCTTGACCATAACTTCGTCGTCGAATCTCCGATTTCGGCATGCTGCCTGTCGTTGGATTCGTATCGACGAGACCTACGTAACGGTCCTTGGCCCTCGTCCATCGGACCTCCCGGTCAAAAAGTCAACATTTGGCCCCAAACATGCCAAATTACCAAAATACCCCTCAACTTCCGAACATCACAACTTTCTCTACGAATGTCGGAATCGAACGTGCCACCTGTCTATGAACTCGTGACGTCCCGAACTACGTCACGGTCAAATTTCATTTGACCGCCCGATCAAAAAGTCAACATTTTGCCCACGAGCAGGGGCAAAACAATCATTTTGCACATTTTGTCCGATTCCGCCCTACTAACCACCGTTCAACCTCACTAATCAAGATTAGTCACTAAACTAATCCCGGAATTCGGGACGGGTCGTTACAATCTTCCCTCCTTAATAAATTTCGTCCTCGAAATTCCAACCGATCTAATCTCAACGTACTTCCCTCCTTAATTAGTTTCGTTCTCGAAACTCGACTACCCTGATTCCACAAACACCCCGTGGAAAGTGGAATCGACCACGCAACACGTGTACACCCGTACACCAACTACTTAGACAAAACTTGTCTACACCCAAACGTACCACTAGTACTCAAAACGCAACGACTACATTCGACCCCGTCGAATGACTGAAACTACTTGTTTCGAATTTGACACCACTTGTCAAATCAACCCTCTCGTTGACGCAACAACTCGACGGTTCCTTTCCCACTCCCACTAGGAGTCAGCTGACCCCACTCAACAATCTATGTTGACACATTCTGACAATCTGTCACCACACAGTTGTTGTCAGTCGAAAACTGACACTAGAATCACTCGTGGCCACACAAGCCACCAACTACTTGACTTAAATATATCCTTACCGACATTTTCACACGAGCTGTGTGTAATTAGACTCATCGGAAATACCATGACCCATTGCATAGTATCCAATGTCCGATTCTCGACCTCGACTAATCCATTGGTATCGGAACCAATCCGGCTACCAACACGCTCACTGACACACCTCGGGTATATCCCGTATACCGTAACTAGACATCACAAGTCTACAAGGTATTGTACCTCGAACCATGTACGAAGTACACACATCTACCTAATAACCAGACTACAACCACCTAGGTCATAGCCGAACGCGTTCCAATAATGGAGTACATTTGCCCAATCCAGCATGAGACAAAATGAAACTCCACCCATCATCTAGTTCTAATTCCAAATCCAAATCTGCAATTTCGTAAGAAATCCCGGATCCAAACCCAGACATCACATTTTTAATTCATTTCCAAATCCGAATCCGAAATCATTACTCCGTAAGCTAGCATTTGGAATAACCATTCCGTACCAAAATCCGGAAATATACTTTCAAGTTCCAAAATCGAATCCTGAATCGTCACCCAGAAATTCGATTCCAAATCCCGAAATCTCGTTCACATTTACCAAGACACACCAAAACCGAACCTATCGGTTACCCGTTCAATACCTCCAATTGACTTCATAGGGAAGCCAATCCAACCTCCACACGTCTAAGGTTGACAAAATCCGACCAGTCGGAAACCTACTCACTCGAGTAAGATACCAGACGGGCCCCACTTCGAAAAGAAGTTCAACCCCGTCATTTACGACTCACATACCCAAGTTCGTATCGATCCTTGTCTTTCCACCTAGGAAAACCAAGGATGATCCAAGAATGATGACGTCAAAACTCATCCTACGTGGATGCAACAAAACTCATTGTACTCACCACGCCATGTGACACCACATCGTCTGCCACCAAGCAGAAAATGAGAAATCTCGTTTACCTAATAATGAATACGCAACTCCCCCTGATGTCCCCACAACACACATGGGCTCACCAACCAATACACGCTCAACGTACTGGTAACTACAGTCAATGTCTGCCAGGGCAGAAAACAAGAAGTCAACCCCAATGACTCCGGAATACCCATCACCAATGCGGAAACGAGCACTCCTCTCGTTCCATAATTACAACTCTCCTCGACACTAAGGTTCCAACCATGTTGGAAACAGACATGCTCCCAACGTGATGTCAAGTCTAACCACTAGACTTCCTACCTCCTCAACTCACTTGGATAACCACGTGTCCACAGTCGATCCGTTATTGTTCCGTTCGCACATCCCAACCTTTACAGGTTCAACACTTGATTTTCTAAGTTCTCAATTACAAATTTCCGCATCTATACCACTAATGGTTTTCCTTGTCTTTTCCAGTTTTAATCATTTCCATGTACATTTTAGGGATATTTAAAAACATAAAATCACACAAATTTTGGAGTTGCCAACAACTCCCCCAAATCCTCCAATTATCATGACGTAGGGGACGTCATCCCAAGATTACTCAAGTCTCAATTATACCTTTTAATCCACTCCTTACTGGTTATCTCACCACTATTGGGACTTATCCCAACACATTACAATCTTAACTGGATCCCATCCAGTCCATCACTCAACCACTACCGAATCTCAAAGACCGAACATATGTTCATCATGACGGAGTCACACCCCAACTTGTGGCTCATCGTCAACACCATCACCGACACTAGCACCAGCGCTAGTACCAGCACCAACACACTATCAACAACACTAGTATCAGCACACAGGCATCCATACTAGCATCAGCACAAAAGTACCAACCCGCAAACATCCATACTTGCACACCGTGTGCAAATACGACAACCCTGGATCTCCGTTCATACCGAACGACGATCCCGTACCTCACGACTATGGGTACCACTATTCTGACAATCCACATCAGGAAAATGAACGTTCCCTGAACGTCCCCTGATCCCCAAGTATTATAACCACACTAATTACCCTCGATAGCCAGTCATCTCCATATGACTACCGACTAACTGTCATTGCTATCGAGATCCGCATCCACACATCACATCAATACCCGATCCAACACGGGATTCCATAATTTATCTCAGAACCGTATCCGTAGATCGAATCCCATAGTTCTGCCTAGACTTACCAGAGCCATCCACATGGTCATCCATGACCTCAACCGCTCGTCGCAGCATAAGTTCTCATCCACCAGCCACAATTAAGGTTTACCTTTTTAATACTAGAGTTCCACAATCACACCCTATGGTTCCCCCGAACCCAACCACTTTCCGTAATATAAAATTCACAACCTGACCGACCCCGCGGTCTAGACATCGAATAGACGTCAAATCCAATCCTACCATCAACTCAATGTGGGTTCCACCACTAGGTCATCGGCCAACTCCGATGAACCAACATCCCTCACAGTAACAACCACCATTAGGGTTCACATTTTTAAACCATTACTCACATGAGGTTCCCCGAACCTGGCTGCACCTAGCAGCACAACAATTTAATATTACATGACCGAACTGTCGGTCCCACAATACCAGTTCATCACAATCAACCCCACTTGGGTCGAATCACATTAACGCACGGCGTATCGGGCCAATCACACTGTCAGGACCCACCCCGGTTTCACCCCGAAACGCGAGGTAAATCCCGCTCCCGTCTGACTCCCCGACACAAAACTCAAGTAAAACTCACTCGAACCCAGTCAGACGCAGGAGTAAATACAAAATATCCCAACCTTATCGTTTACAGAGCATAGCACTAATTTACAAGGAACTCAAAATAAAAACTGATAAGGTACACGCACACAGAAGCTTCTAAACTCTTCTAGGATCCCTCACGTCACTTCTATGCCTCGGACTCTGCCTCGACGTCAAGACCCCGCGCTAGCTCCACAACCTGGAGGGCAATTTAAAACAAAAGTGTGAGTGGACCAGAAAGTACAAAAGTTCAAAACCATTTTTTTACACGAAAACCGAGTTTAACCCTCCGTTTTGAAACCACATGCATAACCAACAGTTATGAACACAGTTATAAAATAATCATTATAAAACATCATAAGAAGCAGAAACACTATAAAATATCATAAGAAACCATAGCATGAATATCAGAAACCGTATCAAATCCACATTTCCCGATCGAACCTGCTGGACCTATCCGAGTCTTTAAACTCCCGAGTCTTTAAACTCAATCCAGGCCTTCATAATATCCGAGTCTTTAAACTCCCGAGTCTTTAAACTCAAGGCCTACGGGGGAAATCAATATATCCGAGTCTTTAAACTCCCGAGTCTTTAAACTCAATCCGGGTCTTTAAACCCAATCCGGCCGGTCCCCCGTCACATATATCCGGGTCTTTAAACCCAATAACCAGATCCAGCAAATCCAATCCCAAAACCATTTGAAAACGATGTGCCAGCCCATATCCAAACCCGAATCCGAAATCACTGGTCTGATGCCCTTCCGGCATCTAAAACAGTTATTCCGAACCCAAATCCGGAACATCACCTTTCAACTTTAAAACCCAATCTCGCTTTCCGAAATCCAATTCTAAAATCGAAAACCTTGATTATCAAAATCATGTCCCAAAAACCCCTTAAAATCATGGAAATCATTTATCTTTCCAAAATCACCCTTTCCTCGTAAAACATGCTAAAACCGTCTTTTTCTCGGAAAACGTGCAAACACATAAAATCATCATTTCATATTCAATCAACATAGATTCATAAGTAAAACCATAAAACAATTATAGAAAACAGTTATGCATGTTCGAGTTTAGAGAAAGGGTCCACTCACAGTACTGAGCCCTACTCGCGTCCCGAACGTCCAGCCCGTTCCTCGGCTTCCTCGGGAAATCCCGATCATGTCAAACACCGTCAAATTACGTCACTAATACGTCTACAAGCACTCACCTAAATTCCCTAAACAAAATCCCCGAATCGAAAACCGAAAACCCGGGACCCTAAACATTCTCCCTCGCGGTACCGAACTCATACGATGTCCGATTAACCCGAAACCAACTCCATTGAACTCAACACAACTCCTGGACCAAAAGTCATGTTGACCACTTTCCCAACCGCCGCCGCACGCGCCCCCACGCGCCGCCCAAAGTGGCTGCGCGTGGCCCCACGCGCCAGCTACAGTACCACCTTCAACCTGTGCTGAACCGGCCGTCGCAGGCTGAACCGGCGAGACTTAATCTCCGCCGTCCGGCCACCAATTCGATCCCTTCCTTCACCAGCAGCTTCGTCCAGGCACCACGAATCCAATCCCCAACTCCGTTCACCTCGACACTGTCCCTAGCCCGTCGACTAAGCTCAAAACCAGACGGCTAAATGTCCCCCTGTTTCACGACTCCTCAACTCCGGTCACCTCCCGTCACGGTGGCAACACCAGACGATCCCTAAGGCTTCACTGAACCTAGACCACACCTCCTCTACCTTCGACTCAGCCCCAAACTCGTCGACTTTGAGTTCGAAGCTCACGGCCGAAACAGAGCAACAGAGCACCCCTCTGCGACTGAGCTCCGCCGTGGACACCCCCGTCACGGCGACCACCACAAATCATTCCTAGGACCTCCCTGAACATAACCCTGACCTCCAATCACTTCGACTCTAAGCCTAGACTCACGACTTTCAGATTGAATTTCCACGGGAAAACAGAGCACAGGAATCTCACCTTCGAGTGCAGCTCCGCCGTGCACGATTGCTCCGCCAAATCACGACCACCAGCTCCGCCCTGCCTCACTGTCACTCTCACAACTCGCTAATCACTCACCCTTGCACCCAGATCGATCAATTCCCCTCAATTCTCACACTCTGTTTCTCTGTGTTTGTCGAAGAACACACGGGTATGCACGGTTCCACCCAAATAATTGGGCTGTGAACACACAGGATTCCACCAGAACCCTCTAGCCCTTTGCCATGTGTCACCATCCCTTCAAACTTTATCCCATCTGCTTAAACCCCAGCCGTCCATTCCTTTCTCTCTGTACGAATCCCCATAAACCCAAAAAGACTAAAATACCCTTCTGTTTAACACATTTTTACGGTTTTACCGAAACTTCCTAGACCCGTAACTCTCGCCTCGTAAGTCCGATGAACACGTGCCGCCTGTCATCGAACTCAGGACGACAAGAACTATCTAACCATCCTAGGTTAACCTACCAAAACTCGATTATACGAAAAGTCAACATTTCTGCCCAACCCAGGGGCAAAATCGTCATTCTCCACTAGTGACCCCATCGGGACCAACTAACCCCTGATTAACCTTACTAATCACACCTTAATCACTCTACTAATCCCAATTCTCGGGACGGGTTGTTACAATCTACCCACCTAAAAAGAATTTCGACCCCGAAATTCCACAGCTAGTTCCCAACACCTAGGGTCTCCTACCCGGTAAATAACAACCTCTCCTAGGTTCCCTGTCTATCATCTCCACCTTGGGTATTTCACTCCATCCGCTACTACTGTTACCACAGCCAACCCTAGCTATGTAACAACTGCATGGTGTACGCAAGGGAAACTCTATGAACAAAAAAAAAACAAAGGTATTATAAAATACCTCATTTCACAGTACCCGACAGAAGTCATAGAGTACATCCTCGTATACAACCACCCTACCTGCCCGAACCAACTCGACTACTAACCCAAACAATCGTCCACCCATTCCGGCCACGGTCGGACTAACTCCACAAAGTCCTAAAGGCAAACTCTAGCTTGTGGGTTCTCTTCTTCAATAGTCTCAGATCGATCAATTATAGTCACTCCTTTCCTCTACTTCCCGTCAACCTGCTACGGAACTTACTGTACACTCCAAGTCCTCTAGGAAAACTCATAGACTCTACCCCGAAATCCAACAACCAAACCAACAGAACAACCAAAAGTGAAACAAATACCTGTCCCCACATCTGGTATCGACTGATCCTCCTGCTGAGTCATCGAGAACACCCGGGCCTGAGATCCCGACGCTCTACCACGTCCCCTCGAACTACTCGTGGCTGTGCCACCACCTCCTCTAGTGCCCGCTGTCCCTGATGCTGTACTCTGTCCGGACTCCACTACTCCTCTACCTACACCACCTTCCTGTGGCAACAGTGGACACTCACGTCGGAAATGACCTCGCTCCCCGCAGTAGAAACACACATTCCAGCCTGGTCCACTGCTCGGTCTCCCCGTAGACGCTACCGACGTCGCACTCGCTTGCGGAGTCGGCGGTGCTCGATAACCCCAAAATCCTGAACTCTGGGCACTACCAGGCCTACCAAAACGATCATCGCCCGACGAGGACGATCCACCGAAGTTACCTCTTTTCGGTGTCCGCTGGCTCGAAGCTCCAGGAATACATGGTTCCCGGCGTCGTACCGGCAAACTAGCCTCAACTCGCACCGCAGCATCCGACAAGTCTCGAAGGGTAACAAAAGATCCAGCCGTCACTACGGCTCGAATCTCACCGCGCAAACCCAGCTCAAACCTTCGGCACTTCTCGGCTTCAGTGGCCACAAAAGCAGGAGCAAACCGAGACAACATCTGGAACTTCCGTTCATACTCTGCCACGGTCATATTCCCCTGCTGGAGCTGCAGAAACTCCGCCTCCTTGGCATCCCGGAAAGAACGAGGATAATACTGCTCCAGAAACCGTTCCCTGAACGTCTCCCAGGTCACACTATGGACATCCCAACCGGACAACTCGAGGGTATACCACCACTCGTACGCCGCACCATCCAGTAAAAATGCAGCCAACAATACTCGCTCCTCCGGCGGACAATGCATCACCGCAAAAATCCGCTCCAGTCTGGTAATCCACCTCTGGGCTTCCTCAGGATCAGCCCCACCACTAAACGTCGTAGCCCCGAGCCGCTGGGCTCGCTCAATCGTGGCACTCTCCGTCTCTCTTGCTACTTCTTCAGGTTGTGGAGAGGGTCTACGTCTCGGAGGCATCGTCAACCGCACACTGAAAGAGGCATAGAAGTAGTTAAGAAACTAAAACACAACCTCACAAACCAACAAACCCCACAAACCCGACAAACCTATGCTCTGATACCAATTGTCAGGACCCACCCCGGTTTCACCCCGAAACGCGAGGTAAATCCCGCTCCCGTCTGACTCCCCGACACAAAACTCAAGTAAAACTCACTCGAACCCAGTCAGACGCAGGAGTAAATACAAAATATCCCAACCTTATCGTTTACAGAGCATAGCACTAATTTACAAGGAACTCAAAATAAAAACTGATAAGGTACACGCACACAGAAGCTTCTAAACTCTTCTAGGATCCCTCACGTCACTTCTATGCCTCGGACTCTGCCTCGACGTCAAGACCCCGCGCTAGCTCCACAACCTGGAGGGCAATTTAAAACAAAAGTGTGAGTGGACCAGAAAGTACAAAAGTTCAAAACCATTTTTTTACACGAAAACCGAGTTTAACCCTCCGTTTTGAAACCACATGCATAACCAACAGTTATGAACACAGTTATAAAATAATCATTATAAAACATCATAAGAAGCAGAAACACTATAAAATATCATAAGAAACCATAGCATGAATATCAGAAACCGTATCAAATCCACATTTCCCGATCGAACCTGCTGGACCTATCCGAGTCTTTAAACTCCCGAGTCTTTAAACTCAATCCAGGCCTTCATAATATCCGAGTCTTTAAACTCCCGAGTCTTTAAACTCAAGGCCTACGGGGGAAATCAATATATCCGAGTCTTTAAACTCCCGAGTCTTTAAACTCAATCCGGGTCTTTAAACCCAATCCGGCCGGTCCCCCGTCACATATATCCGGGTCTTTAAACCCAATAACCAGATCCAGCAAATCCAATCCCAAAACCATTTGAAAACCATGTGCCAGCCCATATCCAAACCCGAATCCGAAATCACTGGTCTGATGCCCTTCCGGCATCTAAAACAGTTATTCCGAACCCAAATCCGGAACATCACCTTTCAACTTTAAAACCCAATCTCGCTTTCCGAAATCCAATTCTAAAATCGAAAACCTTGATTATCAAAATCATGTCCCAAAAACCCCTTAAAATCATGGAAATCATTTATCTTTCCAAAATCACCCTTTCCTCGTAAAACATGCTAAAACCGTCTTTTTCTCGGAAAACGTGCAAACACATAAAATCATCATTTCATATTCAATCAACATAGATTCATAAGTAAAACCATAAAACAATTATAGAAAACAGTTATGCATGTTCGAGTTTAGAGAAAGGGTCCACTCACAGTACTGAGCCCTACTCGCGTCCCGAACGTCCAGCCCGTTCCTCGGCTTCCTCGGGAAATCCCGATCATGTCAAACACCGTCAAATTACGTCACTAATACGTCTACAAGCACTCACCTAAATTCCCTAAACAAAATCCCCGAATCGAAAACCGAAAACCCGGGACCCTAAACATTCTCCCTCGCGGGTACCGAACTCATACGATGTCCGATTAACCCGAAACCAACTCCATTGAACTCAACACAACTCCTGGACCAAAAGTCATGTTGACCACTTTCCCAACCGCCGTCGCACGCGCCCCCACGCGCCGCCCAAAGTGGCTGCGCGTGGCCCCACGCGCCAGCTACAGTACCACCTTCAACCTGTGCTGAACCGGCCGTCGCAGGCTGAACCGGCGAGACTTAATCTCCGCCGTCCGGCCACCAATTCGATCCCTTCCTTCACCAGCAGCTTCGTCCAGGCACCACGAATCCAATCCCCAACTCCGTTCACCTCGACACTGTCCCTAGCCCGTCGACTAAGCTCAAAACCAGACGGCTAAATGTCCCCCTGTTTCACGACTCCTCAACTCCGGTCACCTCCCGTCACGGTGGCAACACCAGACGATCCCTAAGGCTTCACTGAACCTAGACCACACCTCCTCTACCTTCGACTCAGCCCAAACTCGTCGACTTTGAGTTCGAAGCTCACGGCCGAAACAGAGCAACAGAGCACCCCTCTGCGACTGAGCTCCGCCGTGGACACCCCCGTCACGGCGACCACCACAAATCATTCCTAGGACCTCCCTGAACATAACCCTGACCTCCAATCACTTCGACTCTAAGCCTAGACTCACGACTTTCAGATTGAATTTCCACGGGAAAACAGAGCACAGGAATCTCACCTTCGAGTGCAGCTCCGCCGTGCACGATTGCTCCGCCAAATCACGACCACCAGCTCCGCCCTGCCTCACTGTCACTCTCACAACTCGCTAATCACTCACCCTTGCACCCAGATCGATCAATTCCCCTCAATTCTCACACTCTGTTTCTCTGTGTTTGTCGAAGAACACACGGGTATGCACGGTTCCACCCAAATAATTGGGCTGTGAACACACAGGATTCCACCAGAACCCTCTAGCCCTTTGCCATGTGTCACCATCCCTTCAAACTTTATCCCATCTGCTTAAACCCCAGCCGTCCATTCCTTTCTCTCTGCACGAATCCCCATAAACCCAAAAAGACTAAAATACCCTTCTGTTTAACACATTTTTACGGTTTTACCGAAACTTCCTAGACCCGTAACTCTCGCCTCGTAAGTCCGATGAACACGTGCCGCCTGTCATCGAACTCAGGACGACAAGAACTATCTAACCATCCTAGGTTAACCTACCAAAACTCGATTATACGAAAAGTCAACATTTCTGCCCAACCCAGGGGCAAAATCGTCATTCTCCACTAGTGACCCCATCGGGACCAACTAACCCTGATTAACCTTACTAATCACACCTTAATCACTCTACTAATCCCAATTCTCGGGACGGGTTGTTACAATCTACCCACCTAAAAAGAATTTCGACCCCGAAATTCCACAGCTAGTTCCCAACACCTAGGGTCTCCTACCCGGTAAATAACAACCTCTCCTAGGTTCCCTGTCTATCATCTCCACCTTGGGTATTTCACTCCATCCGCTACTACTGTTACCACAGCCAACCCTAGCTATGTAACAACTGCATGGTGTACGCAAGGGAAACTCTATGAACAAAAAAAAAACAAAGGTATTATAAAATACCTCATTTCACAGTACCCGACAGAAGTCATAGAGTACATCCTCGTATACAACCACCCTACCTGCCCGAACCAACTCGACTACTAACCCAAACAATCGTCCACCCATTCCGGCCACGGTCGGACTAACTCCACAAAGTCCTAAAGGCAAACTCTAGCTTGTGGGTTCTCTTCTTCAATAGTCTCAGATCGATCAATTATAGTCACTCCTTTCCTCTACTTCCCGTCAACCTGCTACGGAACTTACTGTACACTCCAAGTCCTCTAGGAAAACTCATAGACTCTACCCCGAAATCCAACAACCAAACCAACAGAACAACCAAAAGTGAAACAAATACCTGTCCCCACATCTGGTATCGACTGATCCTCCTGCTGAGTCATCGAGAACACCCGGGCCTGAGATCCCGACGCTCTACCACGTCCCCTCGAACTACTCGTGGCTGTGCCACCACCTCCTCTAGTGCCCGCTGTCCCTGATGCTGTACTCTGTCCGGACTCCACTACTCCTCTACCTACACCACCTTCCTGTGGCAACAGTGGACACTCACGTCGGAAATGACCTCGCTCCCCGCAGTAGAAACACACATTCCAGCCTGGTCCACTGCTCGGTCTCCCCGTAGACGCTACCGACGTCGCACTCGCTTGCGGAGTCGGCGGTGCTCGATAACCCCAAAATCCTGAACTCTGGGCACTACCAGGCCTACCAAAACGATCATCGCCCGACGAGGACGATCCACCGAAGTTACCTCTTTTCGGTGTCCGCTGGCTCGAAGCTCCAGGAATACATGGTTCCCGGCGTCGTACCGGCAAACTAGCCTCAACTCGCACCGCAGCATCCGACAAGTCTCGAAGGGTAACAAAAGATCCAGCCGTCACTACGGCTCGAATCTCACCGCGCAAACCCAGCTCAAACCTTCGGCACTTCTCGGCTTCAGTGGCCACAAAAGCAGGAGCAAACCGAGACAACATCTGGAACTTCCGTTCATACTCTGCCACGGTCATATTCCCCTGCTGGAGCTGCAGAAACTCCGCCTCCTTGGCATCCCGGAAAGAACGAGGATAATACTGCTCCAGAAACCGTTCCCTGAACGTCTCCCAGGTCACACTATGGACATCCCAACCGGACAACTCGAGGGTATACCACCACTCGTACGCCGCACCATCCAGTAAAAATGCAGCCAACAATACTCGCTCCTCCGGCGGACAATGCATCACCGCAAAAATCCGCTCCAGTCTGGTAATCCACCTCTGGGCTTCCTCAGGATCAGCCCCACCACTAAACGTCGTAGCCCCGAGCCGCTGGGCTCGCTCAATCGTGGCACTCTCCGTCTCTCTTGCTACTTCTTCAGGTTGTGGAGAGGGTCTACGTCTCGGAGGCATCGTCAACCGCACACTGAAAGAGGCATAGAAGTAGTTAAGAAACTAAAACACAACCTCACAAACCAACAAACCCCACAAACCCGACAAACCTATGCTCTGATACCAATTGTCAGGACCCACCCCGGTTTCACCCCGAAACGCGAGGTAAATCCCGCTCCCGTCTGACTCCCCGACACAAAACTCAAGTAAAACTCACTCGAACCCAGTCAGACGCAGGAGTAAATACAAAATATCCCAACCTTATCGTTTACAGAGCATAGCACTAATTTACAAGGAACTCAAAATAAAAACTGATAAGGTACACGCACACAGAAGCTTCTAAACTCTTCTAGGATCCCTCACGTCACTTCTATGCCTCGGACTCTGCCTCGACGTCAAGACCCCGCGCTAGCTCCACAACCTGGAGGGCAATTTAAAACAAAAGTGTGAGTGGACCAGAAAGTACAAAAGTTCAAAACCATTTTTTTACACGAAAACCGAGTTTAACCCTCCGTTTTGAAACCACATGCATAACCAACAGTTATGAACACAGTTATAAAATAATCATTATAAAACATCATAAGAAGCAGAAACACTATAAAATATCATAAGAAACCATAGCATGAATATCAGAAACCGTATCAAATCCACATTTCCCGATCGAACCTGCTGGACCTATCCGAGTCTTTAAACTCCCGAGTCTTTAAACTCAATCCAGGCCTTCATAATATCCGAGTCTTTAAACTCCCGAGTCTTTAAACTCAAGGCCTACGGGGGAAATCAATATATCCGAGTCTTTAAACTCCCGAGTCTTTAAACTCAATCCGGGTCTTTAAACCCAATCCGGCCGGTCCCCCGTCACATATATCCGGGTCTTTAAACCCAATAACCAGATCCAGCAAATCCAATCCCAAAACCATTTGAAAACCATGTGCCAGCCCATATCCAAACCCGAATCCGAAATCACTGGTCTGATGCCCTTCCGGCATCTAAAACAGTTATTCCGAACCCAAATCCGGAACATCACCTTTCAACTTTAAAACCCAATCTCGCTTTCCGAAATCCAATTCTAAAATCGAAAACCTTGATTATCAAAATCATGTCCCAAAAACCCCTTAAAATCATGGAAATCATTTATCTTTCCAAAATCACCCTTTCCTCGTAAAACATGCTAAAACCGTCTTTTTCTCGGAAAACGTGCAAACACATAAAATCATCATTTCATATTCAATCAACATAGATTCATAAGTAAAACCATAAAACAATTATAGAAAACAGTTATGCATGTTCGAGTTTAGAGAAAGGGTCCACTCACAGTACTGAGCCCTACTCGCGTCCCGAACGTCCAGCCCGTTCCTCGGCTTCCTCGGGAAATCCCGATCATGTCAAACACCGTCAAATTACGTCACTAATACGTCTACAAGCACTCACCTAAATTCCCTAAACAAAATCCCCGAATCGAAAACCGAAAACCCGGGACCCTAAACATTCTCCCTCGCGGTACCGAACTCATACGATGTCCGATTAACCCGAAACCAACTCCATTGAACTCAACACAACTCCTGGACCAAAAGTCATGTTGACCACTTTCCCAACCGCCGCCGCACGCGCCCCCACGCGCCGCCCAAAGTGGCTGCGCGTGGCCCCACGCGCCAGCTACAGTACCACCTTCAACCTGTGCTGAACCGGCCGTCGCAGGCTGAACCGGCGAGACTTAATCTCCGCCGTCCGGCCACCAATTCGATCCCTTCCTTCACCAGCAGCTTCGTCCAGGCACCACGAATCCAATCCCCAACTCCGTTCACCTCGACACTGTCCCTAGCCCGTCGACTAAGCTCAAAACCAGACGGCTAAATGTCCCCCTGTTTCACGACTCCTCAACTCCGGTCACCTCCCGTCACGGTGGCAACACCAGACGATCCCTAAGGCTTCACTGAACCTAGACCACACCTCCTCTACCTTCGACTCAGCCCCAAACTCGTCGACTTTGAGTTCGAAGCTCACGGCCGAAACAGAGCAACAGAGCACCCCTCTGCGACTGAGCTCCGCCGTGGACACCCCCGTCACGGCGACCACCACAAATCATTCCTAGGACCTCCCTGAACATAACCCTGACCTCCAATCACTTCGACTCTAAGCCTAGACTCACGACTTTCAGATTGAATTTCCACGGGAAAACAGAGCACAGGAATCTCACCTTCGAGTGCAGCTCCGCCGTGCACGATTGCTCCGCCAAATCACGACCACCAGCTCCGCCCTGCCTCACTGTCACTCTCACAACTCGCTAATCACTCACCCTTGCACCCAGATCGATCAATTCCCCTCAATTCTCACACTCTGTTTCTCTGTGTTTGTCGAAGAACACACGGGTATGCACGGTTCCACCCAAATAATTGGGCTGTGAACACACAGGATTCCACCAGAACCCTCTAGCCCTTTGCCATGTGTCACCATCTCTTCAAAATTTATCCCATCTGCTTAAACCCCAGCCGTCCATTCCTTTCTCTCTGCACGAATCCCCATAAACCCAAAAAGACTAAAATACCCTTCTGTTTAACACATTTTTACGGTTTTACCGAAACTTCCTAGACCCGTAACTCTCGCCTCGTAAGTCCGATGAACACGTGCCGCCTGTCATCGAACTCAGGACGACAAGAACTATCTAACCATCCTAGGTTAACCTACCAAAACTCGATTATACGAAAAGTCAACATTTCTGCCCAACCCAGGGGCAAAATCGTCATTCTCCACTAGTGACCCCCATCGGGACCAACTAACCCCTGATTAACCTTACTAATCACACCTTAATCACTCTACTAATCCCAATTCTCGGGACGGGTTGTTACACACACTCCATCCACTATCCAAACCCAAAAACTATCTATCAGGTTGATAACGAATTGCAGCCCAAAGAGACATCACACCCTCGACCTGCGCGCACAAATAGAGCAACCGTGCTCTGATACCAAGTTGACAGGACCCATCCCAATCCCCCCGGGATTACCGTGGAATGTGCCCTGCTCCCGTCCAACAAGAGGTGTCAGACAAGGGATAACCAAGAGCCACTGCCCAACGGGGCATCCAGAGTGCGCAAGGATCGATGGAGGAGGTGTGCAATGTCCCAGTCTCTGCTGCAATCTCATCCGTAATCAACCTGAAGGGCATTAAAACCAAAATCTGTGAGTGGACAAAAACCAATAAGTTCAAAAAATACATTTATAAGACATTTATGCCCTCCAATAAAAAACGTATGCATGCCACGAAAACCAGTAACCAAAACGTTTGCTCAACCAAGCCATTAGGGCCTTAGCCCAAAAATCGTTAACCAAAAACCAAGTGTGGGAACTCAGCCCAAAACAGTGGAATACCACAACCATACATATTAAAACCATGTGGGCCACCGCCCAAAGCCATAAATATAAATCCATAAATCCAAAACCATTTAGGGTCCCCGACCCGACATACCATTTCATAACCAATAATCCATTTTTACCGCATAACACATATCCAACCGAAAAGTCATTTCATAGATCCATTAATCCATATTTTTCCATTACCATCACCAGCATCCCAAATGCTTAGCGTCCCAGACGCTAGACGTCCCTGACGTCATATCTCACGGTTTCATAAGCTACGCGTGCTGCCCGGGGTCTCTCCGGGTCCATATATCTGACATCCCTGATGTCTGACGTCCCTGACGTTAATCATAGCAATCCTGCTCCTGAGTCATCATACGGTCCGGCTGCTCCGTATAATGACCCCTCGCAGGCAATGCACCGTGACTTCCCCAGTGTCCCAGACATCTGGAGGAGACCATCATATATCCTTGTATCCAGATGGTATATGGAAAACAGTTTTATTAAATCCTTTTATCACATCATTACCATTGGGCCCTGCCCGAAATTTCCATAAAACCACGTAATTCCATTTAGGGTCTCTGACCCAAAATCACAATTATTAAACATAGGGTCCCTGACCCGAAATCACATTTATTAAACATAGGGTCCCTGACCCGAAATCACACTTATTATCCAACTGGGCCTCATGCCCGATTTTATGAACCACTGGGCCCATGACCCGATTTGTAAACCAACTGGGCCCGCAGCCCGACTTATAAACCCACTGGGCCCCGACCCGAATTCGTAAATCAACTGGGCCCCTGGCCCGATAACATAACTCAAATGGGTCTCAGCCCGATTTCATATCAACTGGGCCCCTGGCCCGATTTCATTAACCAACTGGGCCCCCAGCCCGATTCTCAAATGGACTCCAAGTCCGAAATTTCCAACATAATTGGGCCTCAAGCCCGAGTTCATATTTCCAATTTCAAAACCATTTCATCATATTATATCCAAGTCATAAATATGGAAAATCCATGTAAAACCGGAAAACCTCGATTTACGTGCAAGCACGTAAATCGCCTCGAAATACGTGAAACCGTACAATTTACCAACAATCAAATCAACATCATACAACCACAATCACAATCCATATAAAACAGTTAGGCATGCATAGAATTTATAAAACCAAAGTCCACTCACAGACCATTTAACTGTGTGCCTCGATACGCGTGCCACTGGCCCTCTCAGGCCACACCACTATCACCGGGACTCCCAATCCTGTCCAAATCAAATTAGAGGGTCACTAACCTCATCATTAACATCCTATCAAAGTCCCGTAATTTTCCCGAATTTTTACTTATTTTTAAAATTAATTTAAAACCTTCGGACATCCCGAACAATATCGAGACGGTGTCCGATCACACACGAAACCAATCCCAAAATGTCCGTTACATCGAATAGAATAGAAGTCATGTTGACCTCACCTCGTGATTCGTGCCCACGCGCCGTCACGCGCCGCCGTGAGTGGCTGCGCGTGAAACTCACGCGCCGTGAACAGTGTCACCGTTTAACCCGTTTCTCTAATAAACGGGTCACCGTGACCCGCAGCCCAACCCGACTGGTTCTCCGCCATTCCTCGACCATCTTCAGTTCTGTTTGTTCCTACAAGATCTTCCAAGTTAAACTAGGGGTTCTGTGGAATTAAAAACTAGAAAACACGTCTAGATTGTACCTCCTCGATCGAGAAGCTCACGGCCAAAACTCCACCGTCGACTGCTCCCAGCTCCGACCACCATTCCCTTCGAAAACGATCCCTACAGACTCGTTTCAACCCCTAGATCATCATCCTGGTCACTAGATCGATTGAAGTACGTTAAAACCCAACCTGCCATTTTTACCCGAAAACAGACTCACGGGTTCGAGGCTTACCTCGCCGCCGTGGCTCCCGCCGTGGCCACCAACACGCCTAGTTCGACTCCAGGAACATCATTCACCTCTCCAAAACGATCAAACACCATCCCACAACGATTTCCAATTTCTGAGTTTCGGACCTCCCCTGTTTTCCTCTCCGCCGCCAACCTCGCCGTCTCCCGTCATCTCTCAAGCCTCACCGTGCAGCTAAACTCTCACACACACCAACACAGAGGAGATTGGTGAGGTGGTTTGGACGTTTGGGTGTTTTGGGTCGATCGGGTTCCTCTCGGGTCTGGGGGTTTCCCGGCCGTGCAGGGCGGCCGTGAGGCGGTGGCCGTCGCCTGGAGGTGGCTGGTGGTTGTCTGGTGCCGTCTGGTGTGTGAGGCTGGGCTGTGAGGTGATGATGTTCATGATCAAGGAAGGAAACCGTGCTCACGGTTTTGAGGGAGAATGAAAATGTGAAGAATAGTCTGATGGCTTAAATCAGAGTGTGCATATGAGATCAAGGGTAGGGATCAGTTTGAGTTTTAAAATCAATGGTGAGGATTTGAGGAGAGAAAATGATTAATTAACCCAAATGGCCAGCAAAGATCCCTGATTTAGGGAATGAAGGGGATGATGACATGTGTCACTCATCAAGGGTCCAGATTGGTTTGGATTAAAGTAATCATATTTTATTATTATTTTATTCCGAGTCTCGGTTAATCGCGTTTCACGTCCTTGGCCATAACTTCGTCGTCGAATCTCCGATTTCGGCATGCCGCCTGTCGTTGTATTTGTATTGACGAGACCTACGTAACGGTCCTTGGCCCTCGTCCATCGGACCTCCCGGTCAAAAAGTCAACATTTGGCCCCAAACATGCCAAATTACCAAAATACCCCTCAACTTCCGAACATCACAACTTTCTCTACGAATGTCGGAATCGAACGTGCCACCTGTCTATGAACTCGTGACGTCCCGAACTACGTCACGGTCATCGGTCAAAGTCCATTTGACCGCCCTATCAAAAAGTCAACATTTTGCCCACGACCAGGGGCAAAACGGTCATTTTGCACATTTTGTCCGATTCCGCCCTACTAACCACCGTTCAACCTCACTAATCAAGATTAGTCACTAAACTAATCCCGGAATTCGGGACGGGTCGTTACAAATAGGGACTATGCTGGAGGATTATTTATTTATTTTTTTTCAAAAATTCCCTCAACTAACTAAAATAAGTATTTTAAGGGCTCTACTAAAAATGCACTAATTAAAATACCTGTTTTCTATATGTCTTGTCTGAAAAACTCAATACCAACCTTAACACAAAATAAAATTTAGTGATTAATGTGATAGGGCACAATTTGATAATATGGTATTGGACAAAGGGATTATATGTATGACTTATCAATGCACCTTTTGTAAGAGTCCAATTCGAGAATTTTTGCTATATTGTCAATAAGACTGGAAGAGAATGGGGAAAGGGAAAACAAAGACTTTTGACCTCAAATGCATAAGGAATGATAAAATTAGTTTCAAAATGCACGAAGAATAAAATTTTACCTCAAAGTACACCATGAATGGAACCAACATCAAAGACATTACACCAATTGACTAATGGAGTGATAAACTCTATAGTGTAGGCCTCACTTGTTTATTGCATCTATTTGACATTGAATGATTGAGTTTTGAGGAATTTTGTGCGGATGGAGATGGGTAGAAAGTAGGGCTCGATGAAGGTCCTAATTTGGCAAAAACAGGAGGTGCAGGGTTTGGAAATCTAGAAAATAGCAAGAATTCTCACAGTTTTAATTATGATATGGATAAGAGTGGAGGGTAGGAGTAGAATCGAAGATGCCTTTATGGGAATGTGGCAACAATGAAGACATCATGGACGTACGATAACCCCGTCATGAGGTTTCTTGTTTGCCCAAATGGTCGGGTGAGTATTAGTTGTAGACGAAATTGGATATGCGTTTATGGATTATGGTGGATTGCTACTTGAATTGTTTTCCGATGAGGTTTCATACGGTGGTTGACAAAATTTATATTCAACTTTTTTGAATTGGTGGTTAATGCGAAAGTTGAGAATTAAATTTTGATTTGTGGTTACAATGAAAGAATTAGTTTTGAAAAAATTTATGGGTTTGGAAGGAATTGGTGGTTACTGTGAAATGTTTTGAAGAATTGGCCTTCTCTTCCTCTTGCGAATTTTTGCTCCCCTTCTCGTTTGATTAAAACCCTCAAAGTCCCACGACTTATTGCTTCGGTCTTCAACCTTCCCCCAAATTCTGGGAAACCCTAATAAAAGGATTTTTCCTTAAATCGATTTTGCAAACTCACTTTACATGTCCACATTTTAGGAGTCCCACTTTTACCTATATTGTTTCCCCGTAGGCAATTTTAGACAAAACCACCCTTACTCTAAATGGCGTATGACACTCTGTCAGTCAATTAGTGCAATGTATTTAACGTTGTTACTGTTGCTTGTGTACTTTGAGACAAATTTTCGTTCATGGTGTATTTTCAGTAAAGTTTAAAACGCCTCTAGGCGCTCCTAGAGCGGTCGATAGGAGCTTAACACCTAGACGATTAGGCAAGGCCTAGGTGGTTAAAAAAAACAAAATTCAACAAACTAATACCATAATGAATACTATCAAATAATTTCATAACAAAAATTATTTATCTAGATAAATAAATTGAATTGAGAATTATAAATATTAAAAATGTAAGTTTTTTATTAATTTTATTATACAACATTCTTTTTCTTTAATTTATTTTATTTGTTTTAATTAATACTTATATTATTAACTAAGTATTTAATAAATAAAATAATTTGTATAACTAAATCTATACATATAAGAATTTATATAACTAAATATATATATAAGGATGTCTACGCAAATCTAATTAGGTGCTCAGCTATTATGCGGGACGGTTTCTTACTTTCGAGCGTCTAGATGCAGCCTAGGTAAACTAGACGGTCGCCGTTTTAAACCGTGATTTTGAGATAAATATTTTTTCCTTAGTGTATTTGAGGTGAAAAGCCAAAAATAATTAGGTAGCGGAAGACGCAGGTTTAGCACGCTTGTTTGGGCTACAAAACATGTGGTCGGCCAGTCTTAAGAGCGGAATAACCGTCGCCGAAACCCAGCCCATATCATAATTAGTCAAAGCCCAAAGAATGTTTGTTTTCTATATATGAGAATAAGATGCCTCCCAAGTTTCCAATGTGGAGCTACAAAAAACAAACCACGACAAAGCACAACGTTGTCAAACAACGAACTCTCATTTCTGCACGAAGTGTTGTGTTTGAATTGTAGCTTTTTTTTCTTCTGCTATCAAGTCTTGAAGCTCCCTTCCCTCCTCCAGCGCTTGACTTCAATTTCCTTCCAAGGGCTCTTCTAATAAGATCTGCGACTTGCGTTTTCTTGCCTCCGAGCTTCTGGCGTAGTGCAAAGCTCTCAACTTTCCGCGTCGCCATTTTCACAAAAGTTAGGCTCTGCACTTAGCCTTTCATTTCTAGGGCTCTTATAACATCTTTTTGGCGCTTCTTGCGCATGGAATATGGTATCTCCGATAGCAGTGGTGAGAAAAGTCCGAACATTTACCCTTTGACGTGTCTTAATGGATTAGGTTACTGGGTTAGGGTTTATTTTGAATAGTTATTTGATTTAATTACGTTAGGCTGCAGAATGCAGAAGGGCTTTTTTTTTTTTTTTTTTTGAAAATTAGGGTTTAGGTGGTTCATGGGTTTTGCGAGAATTGAGAGACTGAGTTTATGATTGTGGGATTTTGTTTGGTGTTGGTCTCTGGATTTTGTTTTTGGAATTTGGGTTATTGAGGTGGGGGTTTGGGCAATGCATGGAATTAGGGCTTGCTGTAGGTTACTGTTGGCTTTCTTGATAGGTGTCGCCATGCCTTGGAGTTCTTTATAGTTACTTAGTTATGGGTGCAATTGTAAATTGTGTATATTGTAATTTTGATTTTTGTGCTCATAATGAATGCAAAGACTAATTAGTTTGAAAGTTTATATCATGTTCTGTTTGAAATCTGCATAATTTGCCTTACAGTCTGTGAGAGAGTGAAAGTTTGTCTGCTATCTGTTCATAGCGAGGATATGAGACTTAGAAAATGGAAGTAAAACATGAATTTGTATTTTTATGCATAGGAAATGGAAGTAAAACATGAACTTTTATATTTATGCATAGGAAATGGAAGTAAAACAGATTTTTTTTTATTTGTGCCTATGTATATGTACGTAAGATAAGTGGATGTAAAGAAGAGAAGACTCATGGATGTAAGGAACTAAAATCCCCAGATATCCACTCTAGTTATGTTTGTCAGACAGTGAAAACGAATAGAACTTGATATATTCATCCATATGTAGATATAGATGTAAATGCTCATCTGTCTTCTACATTTATTTTGTTAGATATAGTTAAAAGGATTGTTTGTGGCCTTGTTGTATTAGTTAAGTTACCAAAAGAAAGTCTGCCTTCGTTTTGTCTTAATTCCATGGGATGAGACCATTTCTAGTCTAAGAAAGGGAATTCGGCAAACTTCATATAATTTATTTTGTTCAATGTCTTAATCCCAGATATTCTTGTTTATGAACTGTTCTTCATTGCAAATTGTGACCTTTCTCTTCAAGCTTGGTAATTTTCAATAAACAATATATTTTCCGACTCATGCTCAGGATACATGTACTTCAGAGAGTCCAGAATCAATAGCTTTAGAAGACCCTTAACTACATATGATGCAAAAATTCAACTAGATGCTGCATGTCATTAGTTGTGTCAATACAATAGTTATCCTTTCCTCCGAGGTAAAGTTATGAGTAACATATTTCTTGTTATATCATGCATACCGTTATATGGAATAAATGCAGGTACTGATGATGATCTTCCTCCATCTCATCAAAACAGAATTTTCCGAGGGGGTCAAATTGCAAGAACTGAAAGATCTGCAGTAGGTTCTGTCTCATTTTCGCAGATGTACGTAGACATGGAGGCCCAAATTCATCACCTGGAGCAGGAAGCATACTGTGCAGTCCTGCGTGCTTTTAAGGCACAGTCTGATGCGATTTCTTGGGTATTTACCCTTTCTTGGGTTGCATTTTTCTGTGACTTGATATCTTGATTGTTTGGGAATCAGTTTTTAATATTTCATCATGTGTGCTTATTTCAGGAGAAGGAAGGTTTGATTACCGAACTTAGGAAAGAGCTGAGAGTATCAGATGATGAACACAGAGAACTTCTGACCAAGGTTAACTCTGATGAAATTATCAGTAAGATAAGGTTTGTCTCTTGAAATTTGAAAAGTTTTAATACAGTGACCACTGCTAAATTGGCAGGGAGTTCCGTATTTTTACTTTTTAATTATCACATGTTGGGAAATGTACCAGAGAGTGGAGAAAGACAGGTGGGGTATCAAGCTGCTAGAGTTGGTCCATCTCAGCCTTTCTATGATCTTGTACCCAGTCCTACTGTTTCAGCATCCCGAAAGAAACAGAAGACGTCTCAATCGGTAACTTTTCTAGCATGGAATCTCTGATTTCGTTCTTTAAGCTTGTACCTCTGGTTGCAGCCTGTATTCAAAAAGTAATTCAAGGAACTCATTTGAGCCAGGAGAAAAATTTTAAATTGACTCTGATTTGTTCATTTTTCTTAGCATGGACAGCCATTTCCTGGATTATCGTCGATGAAGTCCATGCAGTTCTCTTCCGCAGGACCTACTTTAAGTAGACAATTCACTAACCACAGCATTTCCAGTGGGTTTGTTGCAAGTGAACCTGCTGATGCAGCAACAATGGATTCATTAATTGGAAGGAAAGTGTGGACGAGATGGCCCGAAGACAATAGCTTCTATGAGGCTGTTATAACTGCTTACAACCCCTCTGAGGTAGGTTTTTCCAAGTTTGTGCAACGTTCTTTAATTCAATCCTGTTCTTCTGGAATTACATTAGTTGTCTAGAACTTCTAGGTTGAATTTCTGGTAAGATGCACAATGTGCACAATTCAGAGTAAAAAAAACATAAACAGGTTTCAGCTTATTGGTATTATTGATGATGCACTTGAAGCTTGTAACAAGAGAAAAGGAAATAAGTTATCTTTGATGTTGGTTACCCTCTCTCAACTACTCTCGCTAGATTTATGTTGCGGAATGGTCAAGGGCAGTTTAGTCTTTTAGGGTTTTAAGGTTTTAGTATTTTTCTGTTTGATTAAGGAATAGACATGTTTCCATTAGGATTAGTTTATCTCTGTTTTCTGTTTTAATTAGGAGTAGGCATGTTCCCATGTTCTACTAGGACTACGATATTCTTTCTAATTGCAGTTTAATTAGGATTTCTAGTTTTTTTAATTTCCTATAAATATCCCATTGTATTTCAATGGAAGGGGAGATGAGTTTATGAATAAAGTTTGAGTATATTTTCCTGCGAAAGGATTATTTTGGGTGCGAAGCCCCTGGAGCGATTTCAGATCTTTTTGGTGTGAAACCAAGTTTTGGTGTGAAGCCAAATTCGGATGTGAAGCCCTGGAGCGATTCCAGACCTATCTTTTAAGTTTTATGTTTGTTTTCTTAAAGTTTGCTTCCGCTAGTTTGCTAAATCGTAGGCTTCAGATTTGTCCTACATCAATATAGGATGGAAGCTAGAAAGTGGTCTTTTGGATGTTTAATCTGCAGAAATATTGTATTTTCCGTAACTAATTACTCTATTTTGGGAGCTGTTTCACATGTTTTAGTTTCTGTTGAACTCCAAATACAAAATTAGAAGCATGACGATTTCTTTGATGATTTACTATATTCTGAACTGCTCAGTTGTGGGATGTCATTTCTTTTTTAGATAGAAATGGAGGCCTTTTTGTCTTCATATGAAAGTAGAAAAGTCTTAGAAGATGTTTGGAATCATTGAATCAAAGTTGTTTAAATTGGAATGCTTAGCTATTATTTTCAATGGTAAACTATGATGGTCTGAATTTAATGTAAAAGTTACAATCCCATAGGGATATAACAAATTTTGTCACTTGGGTTACAGTGCATCATATATATACTTTTTAATAAGAACACATAACATCAAATCTGACACCATCTGTTATTTGTTTTGGACAAGAAAGTCAAAAGAATATGGTGTCTGATTATTGTAATGCACATGTGCTGTCCTATTACCATTTATGACATTAGAGGCAGAAACTCAGCCTCTCAAATTCTTGTAGAGAAAGTATTCGAAGAAAAGCTGCATAAATCTTCGTTTGGAAATCCAATGCCTTGTATATTTTTACATAGCTGACGAGAGTAAATCACCGTGGCTAGAATGACTGTTTTTTCTCTCATGTGCCAGATTCTTCCGCCACTCAAGTCAACTTTTGTTTTTTGTTTTTTTTTTAATTTTTAAATTTTTTTTACAGGGTCGACATCATTTGGTGTATGATCAAGGTACAGTGAATGAAACATGGGAATGGGTTGATCTCAAAGAGGTTGGTCTACAATTTTTGTCTAAGTATAATTTTTGCATGTATTCATCCAGTATAGCATTAATCTACCATTTTTCTAGCTGATAGTATTAAGTGCAGAAGAAATTATTTACTGAACGAGAATCCACAGGGAGAAAGTGCAAGAGAAATGAGATTCAACCTTTGATTTCTTCTTCTAGCCCCTTATTGTGATAATAGGTAGATGTAGTTTAGCATGAACACATGTGAAATATATAGATTGTGCTAATCTTGGATGGAAATGGTATTTACGCAGGCTTTGGTGTAGTTGTTACCTTTTTATCTTTAATCAAAGAGCTTGAAAACTTTGCTGGTATATTAAAATGTCTCCTATTTCATTCATGTTTCTTAAAAGGCATTCTGACCTGCATGCATTGATCATTTACTTTCTGGTATATATATGTTTCCCACATTTCTGGTTTTCATTATACTCTGAACCATATCTAACTTGTCCTCGATAAACTGCCAAAACTGTCCCTCTTTAAATCAAAAGTTATTTTCATTTTATTTTATGACCCCTTTGAATTTTTACTGTTACAGATCTCTCCTGAGGATATCTGTTGGAATATTGAGGACCTGGCTGTATCTCATCGAGGCGGCCATGGTGGTGGGCAGGGAGGACGCAGGGTGAGGAAATCAGTGAACCATGGTGGTGTTAATTCGGGGGCTGGAAGAGGACGAGCACCCATGAGGGCTCAATCGAAAAAAGAAATCCGTCTGTCACAAAATGGTATAGGGAAGGTGCCGGTTGATCTAGAATTATTAAATACAGATACTCTGGTTAAAGAGGTATGCAAGTTGTAGTCGAGTCCCCATAAATAAATTTATGCTTGGTTATTCTCTTTTGACAGTTTTAATTTTTCTAGGTGGAGAGAGTTTTCAATGCAAATCAACCAGACCCTTTCGAGCTTGAAAAAGCAAGGAAAATGCTGAAAGTAAGATTAAGATGCTTCCTTCACCATTCGTCTTGTTATTTTCTCCGAGTCTAATATCACAATTTGATGACGTTTATATGAAACACACGCAGGATCACGAACAGGCTCTTGTTGATGCCATTTCAAGGCTTGCATATGCATCGGATGGTGAAAGTGGTAATAGATACATGTGTACATGATTATCATTCATCGTTATAATTTACATCGGTTTTTCTCCCCTTTATTTAAGCTCAAAATAAGTTAATTAGCCTATTGTACCGCGCAAGTTTATTATGTATACTGAAAAATCTTGCTATGCGATGCCTGTACTTCTGTTGCTGCATTTTCTTCTCGATTGATTAAATTAAATTCAGTTGTGACACGCCATACGAACATTTTCTTTTTCTCCCATTGTTAGGGGCCGAGATGACTTGCAGATGGTAAAAAATTATGCAACTAATTCTTTTGGTGCCGATCACTTGTATTTTTTAATTAGAGGCACTACATGAGAATCAAAATAAAACCAAAATGTTGTTTGTTTGGTCCCCTTTATCTCAGCATTTGAATTGGGGGATTTTCCTTTATTTGTATGCTATTTTATTTCTGCTTATTCTTGCTATTTTTGCCTCGAAGCAGATGGAGATCATATGTTTCTGCATGGCCAATCAATGGATGGATAACAATGGAAAACCAGGCAGCGTAGTTGAGGCTGCCATCGTCTCTAGATGGTAGCTTGGAAGTCGGAAAGGATGGCCACGGAGATGGTGGTGATGATCATGATATAGATTTTTCTTTTTGTCAAAATTCTTGAATATTTCATCTGGGTTCCTTTGAGAAATCTCAATTGCCTCTGAAGACCACATATGCCCGACTTCAGTGGACACATTCACTTGTAAAAAAATACCGTTTGTTTTATTGCTTTCTACATCCTTGTTTCTTGCATCGATCAAAGTTTCCGCCTGAGAGACTCGGACTCAAGTGTATGAAGATCATCTAGCAATGTAAAATTTTGAGCTCTTATTGATGCCGACTTTGCCTTGCCTCCTTCTTATCTATACTAATCCTGCCAAGAAAGAACTAAAATCACGTTTATAAAACATGGTTAAGTGAAACATACCTTATCCAGTTTTACCTGGAAGTACAAATCCCAGAAAACCAACCTATTCTGAGATTACAATGTGGGCCGATGCAAGCTTATTTTACAAGTCTTAAGGCAAATTTGAGAGCTTGCTCTGAAACTACTCTAATTGTCAGGTCCATCTTTGGTGCTTGTAGCAAAGAGCTTCCACTTTGTCTATAAGAAAAAATTGCTTCATCCCAGGAGGAACAAAGGCCATTATCCCAGACAGATGTATGCACAAAAGACTCTCTATCTCATAAACGCTAGAAGACTAACAGAGAACTTACATACACTGTTCAAAACGACGGCGCCTAAGCGCTTGAAAGTGAAAAATCGCTTCGTATAATGACTAGCCGCCTAGGTGAATTCGCATGCACATCCTTATATATATTATTAGTTATTTAAGTTTATATATATATAATTAGTTATATAATTTATTTTATTTGTTAAATACTTAGATAATAATATAATATAAGTATTAATTAAAACAAAGATAATAAATTAAAAAATATATAATGGTGTATACTAAAATTAAAAAGAAACTTACATTTATGATTCCCAACTCAATTTATTTATCTAGGTAATTAATTTTTGTTCTGAAATTATTTAGTAGTATTCAATATATTATTAATTTGTTGAATTTTATCTTATAAAAAAAAATCCGACTAGACCCCACCTAACCACCTGGGCGCTAGGCCCTTATCGACTGCTCTATGAGTACCAAGTGCCGTTTTGAACATTGCCTACATAGACAGTACTGAAGAATGAATGAATGAACATTTCGATAGAAAATAGACATGGTTCTTGATTGCATGCTCTGATAAACCATAGAGCAAAAGAATGCAGTCTATCCTATTCCATTTTGGAAACAACGATCTGAAATATTTTATATGCCACTTAAGACTAATCACAAAAGCAAGGAAATATCCAAAGGTATCTTGAGAATGAAAGCATAAGCTGAATATGTCCACGCTAGCCTAAAAACCCATACTCGAAACAAGTCGATTAATCTTTCTAGGAATAATACTCTTGAAAACCATCAGCAATGTATCACTGCTGGATCCAGAAAGTACAAAAGGTTAAAGCAGCAAGAAGAAGAGCAAAAAAAGTTTGCGTTGAAGAGCTACACTTATCCCCAAGCCTAATCTAATGAAATGAATAACTGTGAAAGGCCCTGAAGAACAACAGATATCATGTGCACACAATGTTCCACCAACAGATAAGGAGAAAGGGGGTGAATGGTTCCTCAATCCAATGCCCTTGGATTTTAGTTCCTACCAAAAGATTAAAAATGAGGCACAATGTGATCCATAAATTTGTTTATTACTATCTCACACCAACTTCCTATGAATCAAAATCCATTCTAGAAAAAAAAACCAATCCTCCCAGTACACTACCGACAGATATCATCTGCACAAAATGTGATTCTTTTAAAATAACTCAATTAGATACTACCTAATACTCGTTCCCTCGTGTATAAATGTCTGACAGATAAATTAGCATAATATCCTCTAAGATTGCCCCTAAGATTACCTTATATGAGATTTTATTGAAAATTGGAAAGATGTCTGACAACCATTCAATCCATTACCAGAACAGCTATATTTACCTCATTGACATGAAAAATATGGACTTTACAAGATTATGAACACCTCAGGAAAAATCAAGTGGCTTCAGCTAAAAATAAAAGATCATCCAAGATTATGCACAAAAAAAAAGGGAGAAAGATAAAAAGCAAAACAAAAATTAAAGATCTTCACCATGGATTATACAAATCAATTATCAAAAGCATCAAACGCAGTATCATTAATTACGAGAGTCCATCACGGAGGGATCATCAACCGACTTCAACTGGGGAGAGAAATTCAACAAAAACAGAACAATCCCAAATGCAGAGAAGCAACAATAAAAATTTGTCAAAGAAAAACCCACCTGCTGAATCTGAGTTTGCAGAGAAATTCTGAGAGACCCTTTTAGTCAGCTACTACATCGTGATGCCATTGGTGTGAATCTGCCGACGTTTCATATAAAGGCGACGGCTTTGAAGCCAATTTGGGCTGAAACCGACCCATTACAGATTGGGGATGGAGCTGGAAGCGTTAGCTATCTGATTTAGGGATTTTTTGGGTTGGTTTATTGATTGTTGAATTGGATTCCTCCTTGTGATGAAAAGAGCGTGCTTGTAACTGGCTAATAATGTTAGAGAGAGAAAGAGAGAGAGAGGATGGAATGACTTTGTTTTGAAGAAATGCTATCCACTACCATTTTTGAAGGATTTGTGTTGAATTTGCATTTGAATGCCATTTCGACAAGAATACCAGGAATAAAGGGGTACGATATAAGGAAATTACAAGGAAACAGGTCCCTTTTTATTATTATTTTTTTCTTCTGTCTCCAAAAAAGAGTAATTTATTTTCTTCTCCTTCTTAAAAAATTAAGAAGATTTGTTAACAAAAATATTAAATCAGCAAATGCGAATAATGTAAATTTGCTTAAATAATGCTACGTCACACTATGAAAGAATTATGATTATAATTAATTTTTTTTCTTCATATTATTAGTATCATATCTAGATCAGTTCACCTTAAATCGTTTAAACTTGAATTAAATTGTATTTTTTGAGAGTAATTTTGTTCTTTATATATAATATTAAAGGTTTTGGATTCATTTATCATAAAAACGAGATTGATGACAAATATTTTGTCTTTGTTCCCTTCTAATACTTGTTCTCTGAAAATAATAATTTACTAATTACATTATACCTTGTGATTCTCTAATAATATTTCTTTCTATTATAAAAGAAAGAAAAGAAAGATATCGATTTAATTCACGCAAGAATCATAAAAAAGGTGATGCAATCACCAATTCTTAGGCCATTTAGTTACATTTTTATGTAAGTTTTTAGTATAAAGAATAATACGGTAGAAGAAGGGTTCTAAAATTTTTCACGCTCACAAATGTTTTCTTAGTTCATTTTTCTTTATATCGTACGGCATTCACATTCATTTAGCTCAAATACAACTAAATTGTTTGAAGAAAGATCACTGCAAAAATAAAATTAAAAGACTTTTAGATGGGCAGTTCCAAATTTCCAAGTTTAATCAAGTTGAATTCTCATTAGGACCCTAAAATTCAATTAGCTATCGTGATCTGTATACATAACAAATAAAATAAACAACTCTTACCACAAAATAAACAAACACCCCTTCCTACCTTTGCTCTGCGCCTCTGCCCACCATTCACCTTTTGCGTTTCTTTGCTTGCCGTCTGGCACTTACTTCACTTTCATCTCTGTCTAGCTCACTTAGACGGACCCGCTGTCGTAGAAGCGGCTGCCGCCGCCCTCTTGGACGGCCGCCCTACGCTTCTCTTCTGGGGCTTTCTTGCTCTTTCGCCGCCAGTCTTCCACCAGAACTACCTGGATCCTTCTATGTATTTCCTCTGCCATTTCCATTTCTTCTCTGTTCTGCTCTTCCACCTTTGCTGTTATTTTCTACGGTTTTCACCGTCTCTTTCGAGGATCAATTGATTGATGAGGAGGTCCTTTTCAACCTACTCAAGAAATTTTATGCACTTTGGTTCTTCCCACCTGCATTATCTTAATTTGCTCTTCTTCGATCTCCGTCTCAGCTTTGGAGTTTGGACTCCGAATTCTCTCTGCTGGCGGCGTTGGCACTGACATTGGCATCTGAGTTCCTCTCATTATTGCTACGGCTCCTACCATTCTTGCTTTAATTGTTTCTTGACTGCTTCTCATTCTATCTTTTCTTCTCTTCTTTGTGACATGAAGCTCCTCGCCTTCATCCGAGGATTCTTCTTTTTTTCTGGTTTGGCGTCGCACAATGATGTGGTAGTTTGGTCTTTTTTCCTTTCTGCTCCCCCTGAAGAAGACGTGGATGCTCTAGCTGTGATTGAGCTGCGTTTGCTACCGGCCAGCATTCAGTGGAAGCGAAAGCTTTGATTTGCAAGCATCCGAGGTTTCAGGTTCTGGATTCGCGTGTAGAGCTGGCGGTGTTGGAGTTTTTTCCTTGGGCCCTAAAACCATCTCCTTTGAAACAAGTGCCTGAAGATCGCGCGCAGCCTTGTATTCGGGCGACTTTTTAGCAGAGAAGACAATGGCATTGTTGCAAATGATCAGCTATATCAGATCTCGAAAAAACTAAGCTTCTGCGGCAGCGTCAGTACCAAGTACCAATCTCCTTCAAGTCTGCTTTGCCCCATTTCAAAATTTACAACCTTCCGAATCATTTCCCCGTAAGTGCGATTTTCTGAAAACATTTGAGAACCAAAAATCACAATTTGACTGCATAAGGCTAAGCTATGTTAGTTTAATAACATACGTAGATGCCGCTATGCATCCAAATATCACAGTGATATTGAAATGTTTTTTTTTTTTCTTTTTCTTTTTTGTCTGGGTCAAGTGATTCATGATAAATCTTGCCAGCAACCAAATGTTGAAGAGAGAAGTTCACCAAAAAATAAAATAGAATAATTAAAATAGCGAAGTATTAGCAAATCTCATGCAACTTCTATGGAGGAAACACCAAAATATTAGATATCTGCCAACTTGTACGGTCAAGGATAGGATACAAAATCAAAAAGAAACACCAAGAATAAAAAACATGCCATAAACCAATGAAAATGTTGTTTTCCCTTGCATTTAATTACTTAGTATAATATTGAAATCGTGGACATAGTTAGTATATCACTTTTTAAGTTTTTGTTGTGAACATGAATTGAAATTAGGGATGTCAATGGGTCGTGTCGTGTCAAGTTCGTATCGTTTCATGAATTCTGTTTTATTCATTTATGACAAACTCGAACCCGACTCGTTTAATAATCGTGTCAAGAATATCCAACCCAAACTCGACCTGTTAATGACTCACGTAACCCGTATAACTCATTTAATAAACAAGTCGTACTCAAAACACAATTAACATATGACCCGTTTAACCTATTTAACATGTTTAACGTATTTAAATTATAAGATTTAATAGGTATTTAGGTATGTAAATGAGTAGATATATGAGTTAGTAATGACACGTTTATTAAATGGGTCAATATATAAATCAATATACGGGTTAACATGTCAACCGAAAATCTACTCATTTATTAAACGGATTAACAGGTTGACCCGAAACCCACTCATTTATTAAACGGGTCATAACGGGTTAACTCAAAAATGACTCGAAATTTTAATCATGCGAATTGACCCGAATAAATTTCATACGAATTTCGAGTCGTATATCGAATCGTATCAAACTTATTCTTATTATTAGAAATTAAATATATTTCTCGTCGCCTTATTGGAAGTAACATCACCCAACATACCATGACTTTGCGATTTTGCCTCTTGGGCTTGTTTTTTTTTATTTACTTATTTCAATTTAATTTGGGTTTTATTTTATTTTAGGCACTCATCTCGAGCATGCTCTACGCATTGTAGCACTGACTTGCTCTTGTCGGCGAAAATTACTATTTTGTCTTCTAATTTTTTAGTATATTTAATTTACGTTTTTACCCTGCGAATTGACAAAATATTGCCCTAAATATTGTACTGGCCAATAACCGACGTGTACTGTCCAGATATAGATTTATTCGTACGGTCAGAATTGTGGATCGCCAGAAAAAAAAAATCAAAATCATTGAACAAATATATCTGGGTGGGGACGACCACACCAGCATCCCAATTGAGTTCATGAATCAGAGTTGGGCTTGGGTATTTGGGCCAACAGAAATTTTCACAGGCCCAATTTAGACTTTTACCGCTAAAATGGCAAGAATCAGGAGGTAAAGCATGTTATACGAGCTACGTCATAACATAATTTAGGTGAATGGCCCTAAACTCAACTTAGGATGAGTCCAGTTACATGTTGTGGAACCCAAAAATGTGTAGGCAAATCCAAGCAAACCAAAGCTTCCAGATAAGAGATTTTATGAGAAACTCAAAACAACTGTATCAAATAATTAAGGTCACATCCTCAATTCCTCATTCCATATTACTCAAAAATTTAAACCGAACTTCGAAAATTCAAATCAAACCAAATCAAAATTCGAAAATTTTAAACCAAACCAAAACGACCATTTATCCATCTTCATTATTAAGCAATCTTTTTATACTCGCTAGAAAGAAGCCAATGCAGAAGTGAAATATCTAATCAAAAGATAAATTTTCAAATTTTCGGCCAATTCAGGATCAGTGATTGAGTGCTTTCTTCAGTTCCTCACTCACATCACCCTCCGACGGCTTCTTCTCCTTGTTTGCTCGCCAATCCACTTTCCCGCTCGAATTCCTGCTCACAAAATTACCAGAATTTGAAATTGACTTTGTGGCGCCAGCAATTTCGTGCCGCAGATCCTCCACGGCTTTTCTCAGCATTCCATTCTCGCTCTGTAAAGCCTCCAGCTGACGCTTCACTGTAAAACAAGCCTCCGCCACCTCAGCGTTTTCAGGAAATGCCAAGGCCTTATCGGCCGCCGCCGCCTTCTTTGTGCCGTTGGCTCTTGAATCCCCAGCTTCCACGTGCTCGATCCCGATCTTGTTCATAACCAGGAACGGAATTTTATGAAACGCAATCCCCGCCGTCGGATTCATTCCAGTACTCTTCATCTCAGCGGGAACCCTAACCCCCCACCTTAGGCTCACAACGGCCCGATTCGTTAACGGCATCGTCGTCCTCGCCGCCACTTCCATCCCGGACAACACACCGGCTAGCACTCCGGCGGCTGGATTTTCAGAGGGCAAAACCGATATTTTCTTCCCCGAAAACGCGGCATCCACTACCGGAGTCTCCTCCGAAATGACACCATTTGTAGAAGGACCTACAATTCTTTCGAAGACCGAAGACTGCGATTTCTTGATCGAGAAGTCCCCAAAGCGGGGCTTAAAGTGGAGCATGAAGCTAGGGTTTTTTCCGCGGCCCAACAAATTGAACTCGGCGCTCATGACCATGGAGCTCGAGATCGGCGATCCGAATGGCCCGGCCCCGGTCTTGACGACGAGTGAGAACGGGTTCCACGTGTCGTTGGGGCGATAGGCGACCCGAATTGAAGGTCCGGATTCGAAGAAGGTTCCAAGATTGAGAGTGAGCTCCTTGGATTCACCGGCGACGACTCCAGATTGAAAGGGAAGGCCCAAGATGCTGAGAGGGACCTTGGCCCTCAACAACGGCCTCTGATCTTCGCGAAATTTAACCGATGCTTTCATCTTTTCCTTCGGTTCAGAAACCCTAATTCTCAATTTGGGGGTGGCAAATTAAAATCAATTTTCTATGGGAATTCGAGTAAATTGAAATGAGTCGAGTTTTGGCTGGATATGATTTGAGTATGGTGTGTCAGTTGGGCAGCAGCGCCTTAGCACTTAGGTCGGTTCGTCAAAACGAGGCCCTCGGATTTGGACAAAATTACGAAAACGCTAGCCTGGTGTCTCTCTTTTAAGCTTCCCAGACAGGTGTAATTGCGTTCGAGGTATATATACTCCAGCCGGAGAAGGTGAGGAAATAAGAAATTGGGTTGGCTACACGTGGCAAAACGATTTTCAAATTTTGAAAATCAAATTTTTAGGAAACAATAATTGAGCTTGATCGACCGGAAACGTTTGCCGCGGATTTAGTTGCTAAATGCTCGCCGCTTGTGCTGAAGATTGAGTCGTGAATGGTGAATTATTGCTTCAGTATCAAACGGCTTAGAGAACCAAAAAAAAAAACAACCGAAATTCAAACTGTTTAGGGTAGAGTTTGGCATTATTGCGTTGTATTAATAATTAATTAGATATTAGCTCAATTTTAATAGCCAATATTTAAAATAATTTATTTATTAATGATCCAGATTTCATGTTAGCATCTAATTTTTTTATTTTTCTTGTTACTCCTTAATTTATCTTCATTTTTTCCTCCAAAAAGTTATATTATCTTAACCATATTTTTTCAAAATTTCTATTTTTAAAGTGTTGAATTTCAAAAATCCCTTTAGTTACCTGCGAATAGAATATAATTGTACAAAAAATTAAAATGAAAATATACTAGATTATGTACAAAAAAAAAAATACATAAAAAAAAAGTTTATGAAATGAGTCTACCTATGAATTAGGTTATCTAAACAATTAACATGTGAATTAGGTTTTAAAAACTCACATAGAAAAAGATGAATTAATTTAACTTGTGGTAGAGGTATAAAAAAAATCAAATCAGTGAGTTTTGGGTATATAAAAATCAAAAGTAAAATCAGTGAATGAATTAATTTACACAATGAAACTTATTAAAATAAAGTAATAAATTGCTTCTCCAAATTGGGCATATAAACAAATGACCGTGACTTTTTGTATTTAGACTCCACGCATTTCGCCGCATTTCAGCAAATATAGATATTGGATTAAGCCAACCAAATAAAACGGTGTACTCTCATTAAGCAAATAAAACGGTGCACTCTCATTAAGTTAGGAGTTAATACTTTTATTTATTTATTTATTTCTATAAATTCTCATTAAACTAACCTTAGTTAGGTTTACTTCAAAGTTTTATTGATTAAAAAAAAAGGTCATATTGTTAGAGTTTACAACAAAGAATTAACTCTTTGGCTTCTCTTTCTTTCTTTCTCATCAATGGAAAAATCATCTATCTTTGTAAATTAAAACAAAATTCATTTGGTTTTTTAATAAGTAAAGTTGAAAATAGGAATAGGTCAATTTTGAATCAAATTTAATAATTATGTACTCTTCTTATTTGTCTCATATTCTTCCTACCAATACATAAATAAAAGGTGGAGAGTGGAATAGTTTTTCTCAAAACTTGACTCAACAAAGGTATGAGGGTTTTTCTCACCCCAGTAAGACATGAGGGTTTTTCTCAAAACTTGACTCAACAAAGGTGGAGAGTGGAATAGTTTTTCCTTTTTTGTTATTTTACAAACATTTGCTCTATCGGTTTTTTTTTTTTGCTTATTACACTAAATGCACCAGGAACATGCCACAAAATCTCAAAATCCACCAGAAATGGAAATTTGCCTCAGTTTCACCATGAACGGTTACACCGTCAATACCGTTACACCATCCGTCAGTCAAAATTATTAACACCGTTAATTTTGATGACATGTCAGTAATAGTATAAAATTAGTAAGGGTAATTTAGATATTTACTTTATTTTATTATATTTTTTATTAAAACCCTTTCTAAAAAATTAAAACTCACCTTCCATAACCTTGACGCCCAACCGGATCCCCTCCAGCTTCTTTTCAAACAACCTTTTCTTTCCAATTCCACAATGGTTCCAATTTCACTGCCAATAAACCAAGTAAAAATCATGGTGGTAATGGTGGTAGTTGCCTCACTTTCATCGTTGTTCCCGACGAGTTCACTGTGGGCAGGCTCAGCCCTGGCTCGCCATGCTCACCGACGCTTGTGAGCATGATTACAAGGCAATTGCAGTTGAGTTTGACACTCGTCTCAATCCTGAATTCGGAGATCCGAATGACAACCACGTGGGAATCAACCTCGGCACCATTGTCTCCACAAAAACAATCAATTCCTCTGATGTTGGTATCTTCCTTAATGATGGCTCAGTCCACCGAGCTTGGATCAGCTACGATGGTCCTCGTCGTTGGATGAAGATTCATTTAGGATCAGACACCATCCATTCCCCGCCATCAAACCCAGTCCTCTCTGGCTCTCTTGATCTCTCACCCTTCCTCAATGAGTACATGTTTGTCGGATTTTCAGCTTCCACAGGGAACCACACCCAAATCCACCAAGTCCTTTCTTGGAATTTCACCTCCATCAGGCAAGCTTCTCTTTGGATGCCATCCATGAAAACCCACCATCGATTCGCCATGTCTTCAAAAACAAAACCCAAACCAGATAAAGATAATCAAAACCCAACCTAACCCAAATTAAATCGTGTAGGCTTTGATTCTGGCGAACGCTCTCGTGTAACGACCCGTCCCGAATATCGGGATTTAATAATATTTAATTGTGATTTACTAATCTGGGATTAGTTGGGCGATTTCGGACGAATTGTGCAAAATGACCGTTTTGCCCCTGGGTGTGGGCAAAACGTTGACTTTTAATTCGGATGGTCAAATGGACTTTGACCGATGACCGTGACGTAGTTCGGGACGTCACGAGTTCATAGACAGGTGGCACGTTCGATTCTGACGTTCGTGGTGAAAGTTATGATGTACGGAAGTCCAGGGGCATTTTCGTAATTTGGACGATGTAGGGGCAAATGTTGACTTTTTGACCGGGATGTCCGATGGCCGAGGGCCAAGGACCGTTACGGAGGTTTCGTCGATACGAATTCAATGACAGGCGGCACGCATCAATCGGAGTCCGTATGACCGAGTTACGGGTCAGGATGCGTGAGGGGCATTTTGGTAATTTTCTGCACAAGGGCAGAATTGTAATTTTCTTCACGGGACACTGTTCCATTGAACTGGCCGTGTAAGTGGATGCTTTGTGCGATCGATCCCTTGATTGTTTATCAATTAAATGGCTAGATTGGGACGGTTTGAGGTGGAATTGCACATGGGGATTGCGTTGGCATCAATTGCACAACATGGACACTGGTTTTTCTATTTTTTTCGGGTCAGTGCAGGGGACATTGCGCAGTGGCCGGTGTGGCACTTTTGGATGCTTTTAATGGCTGTTTTGGATTGTTAGAATGGAGAGTGAGTCGAGAGGTTGACTCTGAGATTAGGAACGAAAGGAATGGAGTGAAAATGGTGGAGGTTTGTCCTGAAACCCGAAACTGTGTTTAACAAATTCAAAAATCCAATTCGAGGTTCTGGGCCAGCCCAGGGCAATTTGATGACCCATTTAGCTCTCTGGGATCATTTCCAGTCGATCCAGATCATTTGGGGCAAGCTTGGGAGCTCCTAGGGCCGTGAACGGACATGGTGGACGGCTGGAAAACTCGAGCTTGAGTTGTGACGATTGAGGTATTGTCGAGTTCAATTAATCATGCTAATTAGTTCGTATTATTCCTTATTAACTTCCTGTGAAGTTAATTTGATGATGGTTAAGGATTGAAGGAGTTTTGGTGATCGACCCGTTTTGGGTGATCACGGGTTGTTGACTTGATTAGGGAATGGTTGATGCTAATCATGGACACAGAACTGAAATTGGTGGATTGATGATTGTTGTAGGATCAAGAACGGATTGAATTGGGGTCGAATTGATGGTTATCTGACCGGATCCTATCGCGGGCTTTTCGACCCGTTTACTAGTCATTCGGGTGAGGAAGGAGCACTGTAGCTGGCGCGTGGCTTTCACGCGCAGCCACTCACGGCGGCGCGTGACGGCGCGTGGGCACGAATCTCGAGGTGAGGTCAACATGACTTTTGTCCTATACAATGTAACGAACATTTTAGCGTTGGTTTCGTGTCGATCGGATCCCGTTTCGTTATTGTTCGGGATGTCCGAAGGTTTTAAATCCAGTTTAAAAATACTTAAAAATTCGGGAAAATTACGGGACTTGAATAGGATGTTAATGATGAGGTTAGTGATCCTCTAAATTGATTTGAACAGGATTGGGAGTCCCGGTGATAGTGATGTGGCCCGGGAAGGCCTATGGCACGCGTATCGAGGCGCTCGGTTAAACGGTCTGTGAGTGGACATTGGTTTCATAAATTCGATGCATGCATAACTGTTTTATGATTGTTATGGTTATGATTAAATGATTTACTTTGGATATCGGTGAATTTAAATGATTTCACGCATTTCGAGGCGATTTACGTATTTTCACGTAAACCGAGGTTTTCTAGATTTGCACCGATTTCCATAAATGTGGTTGGATATGATTTCATGAAACGGTTACGAACTTGAATAAAGTAAAATCGGGCCAGGGGCCCAGTTGAACTATGAAATCGGGCCAGGGGTCCAGTTAACATGTGGATCGGGCCAGGGGCCCAGTTAACTTGTGAAATCGGGCCAGGGGCCCAGTTGACTTCTACATGTGTTTGCGGGTCGGGGACCCTAAAACGGAATTGAATAAATGTTTTCTGGTTTACATTTTATATATATTCACATGCTAAAAACAATAGTGGTTTTGATGATATGGAAAATCTGGTTATGGCATGTTTCACGGTATTTGGGCTTGAGACCCGTCTGATGAAACTTAATGATTGGTTTGGATTTTTATCCATGTATATATATATATATGTCTTGCATGTGGATATCGATAAAATGTATTTAGTACTGCACTGTATAGATCCTTCCATATTATATTGTCTCCTCCGGCGAGGTACCCCGGAGAGGTCACGGGCGTCTAGTACGTCCAGCGTCTATGACGCTAAGCATCAGGTGATGTTGCATCAGGTGATGCTGTACCCGAACGGGGTTCGGGGATTTAACTCGGAAAATTGAGACCCGAGTGGCACGCGTAGCCTTGTGATTGTGACCTTATTGACGTCAGGGACGTCAGACATCAGGGATGTCGGATTGGAGTGTATAGTGCAGTGGCTAAAATAATGGTTATGGTTTATATTATATGCCTTATGGTTCATATTACTGGATTTATGAAATAACTCTTGGATTTACTTTTGGAAATTGAAACTATGCTTTGGTTTCCGGGCTAAGGCCCTAATGGTTATTTCTAAATAAATATGGGATTATTGGTTTTGGTGCATGCATATGATTTTACTGAGGGGCATAAATGTCTTATAAATGTTTTAAACAGACTTGTTTATTTTCGTCCACTCACAGCTTTTGTTTTCAATGCCCTTCAGGTTGATTCCGAATACGACTGCAGCAGAGACCTGAGCATCGCACACTTCCTCCATCGATCCTTACGCACTCTGGAAGCCCGTATGGGCAATGGCAATCGGTTATCCCTTGTCTGACGCCTCTTGTCAGACGGGAGCACGTCACATTCCATGGTAATCCCGGGGGGATTGGGATGGGTCGTGTCATCTCGACCATGATTCCGGCGTCGTCAAGGGTATGAGGTTCGTAGTGAAGATGCGCGTTGATAATGGAGTCTGGGGAGGCGACATCGTCGTAGTTGCCCGAGGGGATCGGGTTGGGCAACATCGTCGTCGTTGATGGAGTCTGGGGAGTGTGCGTACATTGGATGAGATTGAGGACTGGGACCGATCGTTGAAGCATTTATGGAGAGGGGATCTGTTGGGCGTCATGGTTAGGGAAGATGAGTTTTAATTTTTTAGAAAGAATTTTAATAAAAAAATATAATAAAATAAAGTAAATATCTAAATTACCTTTACTAATTTTGTATTATTACTGACACGTTATCAAAATTAACGGCGTTAATAACTTTGACTGACGGATGATGCAACGGTATTGACGGTGTAACCGTTCCTGGTGAAACTGAGCAAATTTCCGTTCCTGGTGCATTTTTAGATTTTCGTGGCGTGTTTCTGGTGCACTTAGTGTAATAAGTCTTTTTTTTTAATCACAGATTCATTGGAAAAGTAAGGAAATTAAAAAAAAAATGAACATAATGGATTTCTGGTAAACTGGGGTTAGCCGACCAAATGCATGTGAGGGTATTTGTGAGGATTCATCCCCCAACCTCTCGCTGTGATCGGATCCCTTCGTGACTCCTTCCTTACCCAATGATGAAAATATCGACAATATCGCCGATATATCGGTCGATATGTCGGAAATTTTGGCTGGCGGCAGGTAAGAGAGAGAGAGAGATAGGGGGGGGGGAAGAAATTGAGCGAAATATCGACATTTTTCCTTGTTTTAAACCCATCGATCTCTTTATTTCATTAAAACGATTGAGATAGGAACAAATTTCATGAAAATCGGACGTAAAACGATAGAGTTACAGTCGGGGGCGGGTCAAAAAACCCGAATTGCAGACCCGCGCTAGGAGGAAGAAGACTATTTTGAATCCTGTACTATGCTTTATATATTAGTTGCTTTCTTAAATATGCAACTTGCCTGGTTAGTTGAGTTGGTATGGCTGCTTTTCATTAAAAGCATTCATGTGCGCCTCCTCCTGGGTTTGATCCCCCTTGTGCCCTTTTGTTTGTTTATTTTTATTATTTATTCTTTATTAATTTGAACTATATTTTTCATTTATTTCTTATTTTGAACTATATTTATCATTTTTCCCTTATTTTGAGCTATATTTATTATTTTTTCCAATTTTAAATATATCAATCCTTTCCAATTTTAAATCATTTATTCTTTATTAATTTGAACTATATTTTTTATTTATGCCTTATTTTAAACTATATTTTTCATTTATTTCTTATTTTGAACTATATTTATCATTTTCCTTATTTTGAACTATATTTATCCTTTTTTTCCAATTTTAAATATATCAATCCTTTCCAATTTTAAATATATCAATCATTTTCAATTTTTGAACAAAGATTGACTCTATTTTTTTTTATCCTTTTTCCAATTTTAAATATATTTACTATTCATCATATATTTATTATATTAAAGTCATTTTATAGTTTTTATTAGTCATTTATAACCATCATTGGGTACTTAAATTTTTTTCTAAAGTTTCATTCAAAATTTCCAACTTTTAGATCGAATTTCCGTCATTTTTGTTAACCGTAAACGATATCGATATTTGGGGAGAGATATCCGTAAATTTGACTAGCGATATGACAAGACCCGTCCCCGAAGGACATGGATAACCGTGCCCAATCCTGCTCCCGTCTGATAAGTCAACTGAAAATCCGAAACTACCCTTCAGCACCTGCCAGACAAGGGATATTTGCGCATGTGCCCACTCATACCTCCACCTCTCGAATAGCCTCGATCATCGCGCCACGACCTGAAGGGTCAATAAAACAGAAAAGGTGTGAGTGGACAAAAATGACCTCTTATAAAAACATTTGCCAAAAATACAATCTTACCCTCCAGTTTTCACAAACTTGCATGCATATCGTAAAACATGAGTAATAGTATGAAATCATTCAGGTATGAACAGTGGACCGATAAAATCAAAACATATTTACCCATGGTCCGTAAAACTCATGTTCACCAAATCAGTTCATGTTATAAAACATCAAATCCCGGCTCTCAGGCCAAAGCATGTGAAAACATAATCACCTGGACACAAAGACCAAAAACCCGTACTCGATACCAGTACGTCATCACAAACAACATCAGTCAGCACTAATCACAAGTGCACAATAAATATATCAGTCCAATCAATCCGCACTATTCACAAGTGCACAAATCATCACAATCACATCTGCACTACTCACAAGTGCACAAACTATTACAATCACATCTGCACTACTCACAAGTGCGGCACTACACGTAAGCCAATATCCAGCCACTCTCTCGGGAACAGACACCTCTGGACTCAACCCCCTCAGACTCAGTCACCTCTGGGTGAACACATCCCCAGGCTCAGACCCATCCGAGTGGTACATCCAGGCTCAGTCTCATCCGAGAAAGCTGACTACCATAGGATCAACTCCTGATCCTATAATCACATCCCCCAAGCTCCGGTCGTCTGGGTAATCCCCCCAAGCTCCGACCGTCTGGGAATATCATAATCACAATGAAAACCATTTCGGGAATTACATCCCAAAACATTTCAATCAAATCTTGATTTCATACAAAGTTAAGATCATTTCCGACTGGGTCTCAAAGCCCAAAATACCATTTACACATAAACTGTTAAAATCACATTTTAAATCAATAAAATAATCCGGAAATCATCATTGACTCACCAAAAAAGCCAAAATATCATTTTAGAAATCATTTAAACTCCGGGCCTAGCCCAAAACATCATTTGCACGTTCCTCGTAAAACGTGCCCGAGAGACTGATTAAAATAATCATAAAATCACAATAAATCATTAATTTCACAAATTCACAAGTGACTCCAAATCCGAGTCAAAATCACTATTCACTTGGGTTCTCACGCCCAAAATATCATTTTCACGCAAATCCATGCGTTGCAACCTCCATTGCCATTTTCACGTAAATCCACGAAATTGACCCTTGACTCATTCCCGAGTCACCACATCATTTTTCAATCCATGACTCAATAATCCGAGTCCAAACATTATTTTCAATCAATTTCAATCTCGGACACATAAACCAAGTCCAAACATCATTTTTCACCAATTTCATAATTTCTCGAAAATCGTGCCAAATATAATAATATAATAATCATAAAACCGAGAAATCACCGGATTGAAACATAAATCATGCCAAGGCATATAAAATCATATAATAAAGCATTCTAAACCATATACGCATGCATCACGGTTAGAAAACAAAGTCCACTCACACACACCGTCTAAACGGTCTGTTTCCGAGCTGTACGTTTTTCCGTAATTTCTGGGAATCACAATTCCTGTCCAAAATCATTAATGAGGGTTACTAACATCTCAAAATACTTCATATAATTTTCCCCAATTTTTCTGGAATTTAAATACATATTTAACACGTAAAACAAAATTTCGGATACGCGGAACATTATCGAAACGATATCCGATTTCCTCGAAACCAGTGTCAAAATGTTCGTTACACTGAGAGGATTCAAAGTCATGTTGACCTCACCTTGAAACAAGGCCTCACGCGCCCTCACGCGCCGCCGTAAGTGGCTGCGCATGAGCACCACGCGCCTGCTACAGTGACCAGCACAGTTGTCTTCTTCGCCCGTTTGTCTGGTAAACGGGTTGGAAAACCCGCGATAGAACCCGACTCAAACTCACTCAATTCGACATCAATTCAATCCATTCTTTCAACTGATCCCATCTAATCCCACTGAATTCAAGTTCTGTAAGTTTAATTTCCACAAATAGGATCTAAATCTTCACAACTCACGATCAACCTTCGACGGGTCTCCTATTCGGGTTTACCGATTTCGTCCCTGGTTTTCAAATTAAATCATAGAGTAAGCATCGTGAGAGTGTATTGAACGTTTTTCCAAGATCAATTTCATAACATCTTACCTCTAACTAGTTGAACTCAAGCTCGAATTGAAGCAGCCATGGAAGCTTCTGTTCTTCCCCAATTCGACAGCAATTCCCTTCGTTTTTGTTGCAGAGAGTTTCGTTTTGATCCCAGAAGTCTAATTCAAGCCTCAAATTCGATCCTCACCGCTCACAATTATCAATTCGAATTTCCCTCTAATTTTCCTAAATTTTCGATTCTGAATTGTCCCAGTGGGCTCTCTGTCTCTCGAGTTTTTCTCTCAATTCAGCTTCCTCAATTCTCTCAATTTTCTCTCATGATCAGTTGTGGAAAAGAAATGATGATGGGAAGAAAACTCTCTCTAATTTTGTGTTTGCTCACGGCTCAAAGGAGAGAACAAAGAAGAAGTAATTGATGCTGATTAAGAATAAAGAGGTAATTAAGTATGATGGAGAATGATTAAAGGTGATAAGGCATAATGATGAAAAAAAACACACCCTCTCGCCCTCATTTGTTTGTTCACAGTGAAATACAAAGAAGAAGATAAAGATAAAGAATGATGAAGAATGATTAAAGATGATGATGATGATGATGTTTGTTTAAAGATGATAAGATATGATTAAAAATGAATCAGATGGAACAAGATCCATAATTTAGGCCTCAAAACAAGGGATGGGTGACACTTGTCACTCATCCAAGTGTTCACAAACTCAGATCACTATTCACAATTTAATAATATTTTAATCAAAATCTCGGTTCGTTCGGTTAATCGATTTCACTCCCATGACCACAACTTCGTCGTCGAATCTCCGATTTCGGCATGCCGCCTGTCATTGGATTCGTATCGACGAGACCTACGTAACGGTCTTTGGCCCTCGTCCATTGGACCTCCCGGATCAAAAGTCAACATTTGACAGGACCCGCCCCGATCCCACAAGGACCCCAAGGGGACGTGCCCTGCTCCCGTCTGACACCCAAAATAATGTTCCAAATTTAATCTCAAAACATCAAATGCATAAATAACCAAATTAAAGTTATACATCAAATCCGAATCAAACAGATGTCAGACAAGGGATGAAATCCAAAATACAAGTCGACTCTAAATAAACCTGCGGGTAAACAACCCAACAGGGGTTCAGGTACGCAGAAGTAGATCTATGCCTCAGCCTCAGGTTCCTCCTCAACCTCAGTAGCACGACCTGGAGGGGTTACCAAAACATTAAGGGTGAGTGGGCCGAAACTCAAGTTTATAAAATCGTTTAGTAAGTAAAACATATAATTTACCCCTCCGTTTTCCAAACATGCATGCATCAGAATTTAAAACCATAAATCATATAGTATGAACCATACGACATGTAATATAATCATAAGATAATTTTAGCTACTGCACTATATGCTCCGATCCCGACATCCCAGATGTCTGACGTCCCTGACGTCCAATAAGGTCACAGTCTCAAGGCTACGCGTGCCACTCGGGTCTCAATTCCGAGTCCAATCCCCAAACCCTATCCGGGTACGGCATCTCAAATGCCTAGCGTCCTAGACGCTCGACGTCCCTGACGTCAAATAAGCAATCCTGCTCCTGAGTCATTTTACGGTCCGGTTCCTCCGTAGAATGACCCCTCGCAGGCAATGCGCCATGACCACTCCGGGGTACCACATCCGGAGGAGACAGTATCATAAGAATGGATCTATACAGTGCAGAACCAAATACATTTTATTGATATCCACATGCAAAACATATATATATATATACATAGATAAAATCCAAACCGAACGTTAAGTTTCATCATACGGGTTTCAAACCCAAATACCGCGAAACGTACCATAACCATAATTTCAATGTCATCAAAACCATTTCTTGATTCCAGCATGTGAACATATAAGTAAATCGGAAAACATTTAAGCATGCAAGTGTTTAATGAAATCGGGCCCACTCACAGTACGATCCCGCGGTGAACCTGCGCGTACGAACCTGTACCGGGATTATCGTACAATTCCTGTCAGTCCAATCACACGTAAGGGTCACTACAAGTCTTAACCATTTAACCAAAAAGTCCGAAATAGAAACCGGCTCGGGGAAACCGTCCAACACGTTTCCCGAGACAACCGGCCCTAAACTGACCCATCAAAACTATCTCAGATCAACATGGTTAATTCACCAAAAATGTTCAGAATGATGAGAGGAATAAAAGTCATGTTGATCGTGATCAGAGATAAGGTCCAACGCGCCCTCACGCGCCGCCCAAAGTGGCTGCGCGTGAAAGTCACACGCCTGACACTGTAGCTGCTACAGTGTCACCCTCTTCACCCGTTTGTCTGTAATACGGGCCTGCCACCCCGGCTTGACCCGGTTAATTGACTTTCAATTTCCACTCGATTTCACTCGTATTTGATCCTAACATGTTCATTAACTATCCAATTTAGGTTCTGAGTCAAAAATTAACCTCACTGGTCCCTTAAATGGACCCTCGACCCGTGATCAACCAAACGGGTCAATCACCAGAACTCCCTGGTTTCAAACCCATTATCCAATTAACTTCACAGGAAGCATAATAGGATCAAAACGAACTAAAATGAACAATCAATTGTGTCTGAATGTACCTGAAGGTTTTCGTCCCAAGCTCTGCAACTTCACTGAAAACGGCAGCCTCTGTCCTAGCTCAACCGTGGCTGGTTCCCCTCGATTTTGATGTGGTTGAGTTCCAAATACTCCCAGAAGACTAAACCAGGCTTTGGTTTGGTCCAACAATCACTAGAAATCAAAACCCGATTTTCCCTCCAATTTTCCCCGAAATGGTTTCTCTGGTTTTCCTCTCCAATTCTCAGTTCTCTCAATGGCAGAGTGATGCTCACACACGTTATAACCAATTTTAAACAACCTAAGCCGTCCCAGAGGCTCGTGGAAGTCCAATATGTCCACTGAGATTGTTCCCCGAAAAGCTTCGATCTTCAATTAACAAATTGACCGTGCAGCTAGATGAATCAGTCCATGTTTGATGCTTCCAAAAGGTTTAAACAATCAATACTTTCCAGCACGCACACCAGCATAAACAATTCGCACTCAGAACCACCGCACATGGTGGTGTCGCCCATGTCCCCCGCGGTTGCTACAGTAACCAGGGCGAAATGACCAAAATGCCCCTGGTTCAATAATTACCAAATTGCCCCTCACTTCCTAGACCCGTAAATCAGCCATACGAAGTCCGATTTCGGCGTGCCGCCTGTCTACGGACTCAGAGAATCGAGACCTACCTAACGGTCCTTGGGTCGAGTGAAAATTAGTTGCCAAACGAAAAGTCAACGTTTTCGCCCCTAAAGTCCAAATTACGGTAATGCCAATGAACTTCCGATAGTCATAACTTCCTCCCTGAGCGTCCGAATTTTACGTGCCACCTGTCTATGGACTCGTGACGTCCCGAACTACGTCACGGTCATTGGTCAAAGTCCGTTTGACCCACAAATCAAAAAGTCAACAATTTGGCCATACCATTCACAAGGGTAAAAACGTCAATTCATACATTAAATTACAATATTAAAATCCTGGAATTTCCGGGGTGTTACAACATTTGGTCCCTTTTTAGCCAAATTACCAAAATACCCCTCAACTTCCGAACGTCATAACTTTTTCCTCGAATGTCGGAATCGAACGTGCCACCTGTCTATGAACTCGTGACGTCTCGAACTACGTCACGGTCATCGGTCAAGGTCCATTTGACCGCCCGATCAAAAAGTCAACATTTTGCCCACGCTAAGGGCAAAACGGTCATTTTGCACAATTCGTCCGATTTCACTCATCTAATCCCAGATTAGTCATTCCAAACTATAATTAATTAATATTCAATCCCGACACTCGGGACGGGTCATTACACGATATATCCGTCGATATCGATATTTCAATCATTATCCTTACCAAATTTGTGATTTGATCCATTTTAGCCAAGCACTTCGCCAAGTGATGAATAGCTTGTTTGGATCCTCAAATGGCTAATTAATTTGGCAATCCCTAGAATTTTATTATCTGAAACTAATTTTTTTGAATTTTTATAAATTTAATTTAATATTTTATTATTTAAAATTATGGATATCATTTCAGATTTAATAGAAAATTTAACATATGAGTCAATGAATAATAATTTGAAGAGTTCAAAATGGAAATTGTAACATTTTAAAATTTAAGTATGAATCTCTTATAAAATATAAGCTACATAATAATAAAGTGTAATTTACTCTATTTGTAATCAATGAAAATTTGAAATTAACTTAACTTGGTTAGTTTAATGAGACTTTAGAAAAAAATAAAATATTCACCCCTTATTTGATAAGGTGCAATGTTTTAAATAAGGATTCATCTAAATACATATATTTAATAAAATACGGCAAAATACGTGAAGTCTAATATGTATAAACTCATAAAAAAAAAAACTCAAGTTGAAGAGGAGATTGTAAGTTGTTGTATCTGATTATATGTTTTGAAAATTAAGGGTTTTTATCATAAGAATAAATAGGAAAATTTAGTATTTTTTATTAGGATGATATGTAAATTCTGATTAAAATGTGGATAAAAGTTTATTTATTTGACTTAAGATAATGAGTTAGGAGTCTTATTAATAAAATAGACTATATTAAAAGTTCACTTATTAGTAGGGGTGGGTACGGTTCGATTCGATACGGATATTGACAATATCCAAATCCAAAACCATTAAAATCTTAACGGTTCTATACGGTTTGGATTTTTTAAAATTATAAATAAAACCGTTTCGATCCAAACCGTTACTAACGGTTCGTTTTGGATCGAAACGGTTTACAACCGTTAAGAAATAAAAAAAAAATAAGGATATAGAAAAAATAAGGATACGAAAAAAAAATCAATACTCAATATTCAAAATTTTATATATTTAGCTTGCTAAGTATTGAATTGCAAACATTATCACTATACTAAGATTTATCAAACACACCAACTATTTAATAATTTTTTATTATACTCTTATATGAGTATACATATACTTATATGGGTATATCTAAGTATCCTTTTATTTTTATTATTTTTATTTTGTATTAATAATAGATTTAAACATTAATAAAAATTAATATATTTCTTAACGGTTCGGTTTGGATTTAATGAATTTCCAAAATGAAAATCCAAATCCAAACTGTTACTAACAGAACGGTTTGGATTCTTAAACCGTTTGACTTTTATCCGATCAAACTTAAACCGTTGAAAAAATAACGATTTGAAGCGGATCAGTTAGCGATTTTAATGGATTCATGCCCACCTCTACGTATTACAATTAGACATATATAATTACCTCTAATTCCCACGCATGTTATTATATAATTACCTCTAATTCCCACGCATGTTATATATCATTATTGAAGATGAGAGCATAATATATTTCAAACTTGAATGACGCATGTTTACGTTTTCGAATTCCCACGCGAGGGTTTCTCCTTTTTTATTTTGAAACTTTCAGGGGAAAACAAAATATAATTTGAACCTTGTGTTATACGATTCCATCAGGGCTTTTACGTTTTCGAAAAAAAAATGATATATAGAAGTGATTATTCTACCGGCAAAGTTAACCGAGAAAATACAGAATTTCCCGGGAAATTTGGAGAGAAAATTGAAGTCTTTGATTGCAGCGACCATGAAACGTGAACTGGACAGCGGCAGCAGTGGAGGAGAAGATGAAGTCGTCAAGTCTCAAGCGGCGACTGACCGGAGAGCTCTCCGATCACGCTATTTTACTGTCAAGACCCTCATGGCCTCATCCACGGTATGTCCTTGTCAGTCTTTTATGACTGTTTTATATTTGTTGAATCAAAGATTGAACTCGTCGCGAAAAGTCCTCACAATTCCTGCAAACAGCAAACAATTAGCTATCGTTGCTTCGATCGATTTACCCGGGAGGTTGTTCGACCAAGAACACTCCGATGCTTAAGTTAGCTTTGAGAGAGGAAATGGATATACTTCGAAACGAAGAATCAACGTACCTTGGAAATGAAATGTGCCTTGCTATTTATAGGAAAATCTTGGGAGCCTTGGAGCGTTCTGATTGGTCGGTTGAATATTTAATTAATAAAAAATATATTATTAATTAAATATACTATTTAATAATTGTAATGATGGTTCATCATGATAGTAATGACAATTATTGTATTTTAATATCAATATTAATTATCCATTATTAAGAATAACGACAATTAATTCTCGGGGAGAATATTGATATTACGGAGATTTTAACCCGATCAAATAACGTATTTAACTGGTAAATAGATTATTTAATATGCGGGTGTTTTCAAATGATCAGCGTTATTGCCAGGGGCAATTTAGTCATTTTTGGGAATTACGGGCCACGTGGCAGCTCCATAATTTTCGGATGATTTTGGGTTCCACAAATGTCCCCACATCGATTCGGAATTCAGAAAATCCGAAGGGATGTACATTGTTTGGAATCTTGTTTTACCATGTTTACTGGTTACTGCTGAGTAGGTCCCGAGGCGCTGAATCCGCAGACAAGCGGCATGCGTCAATCGGAGGTTGGATGCGAAAGTTATGGATCTGCGAAGGCGGGGTGTAACGACCCGTCCCGAGTATCGGGATGAAATATTAATTAATTATGATTTAGAATGACTAATCTAGGATTAGTGGAGTGAATCGGACGAAATGTGCAAAATGACCGTTTTGCCCCTAGGCGTGGGAAAAATATTGACTTTTAGTTCGGACGGTCAAATGGACTTTGGCTGATGACTATGACGTAGTTTGGGACGTCACGAGTTCATAGGTAGGTGGCACGTTCGATTCCGACATTCGAGGAAGAAGTTACGACGTTCGGAAGTCGAGGGGTATTTTGGTAATTTTGAAAGGTAAGGGCGAAATGTTGACTTTTGACTCGGGAGGTCCAAAGGACGAGGGCCAAGGACCGTTACGTAGGTCGAGTCGATACGAATCCATATCCAGGCGGCATGCCGAAATCGAAGATTCGTCGACGAAGTTGTGGTCTCGGGGACGAAAACGATTAACCGAACAAACCGGGATTTCGATTAAAATAATATTAAATTATGAATAGTGACCGTTGATTTGTGAACACTTGGATGAGTGACAAGTGTCACCCATCCCTTGATTTAAGGACCCTTAAAATGTGCTCCATGTTTCATGGAAAACATCATCATCATGTTTTAATCCATGTTTCATGGAAAACATCATCATCATGTTTTAATCATTTTTTTAATCCATCTCTAATCCTATTTAAACACCACTAATCTTCCTCTTCCTTCATCAATCCGTGAACAACAAAGGGTGAAATTGTTCATGAGAGTGAGTATTTGAGTGTTTGAAGAGTCTGATTTTGGGTGAGGAAAACACGGGGACAGAGGGTGAGAAGTGAGAACCAGAATCGAAAATTTTGGAATTTTGGGAGGAAATTCGAAATCGAATTTGCGAGCTGTGGGGATCCAAATTGAGACTTGATTAAGTCTCCTGGGATCATTTCGAACCGATCTGCATCAAAGACAAAGAGGATTGAGGTTGTACTGAGCAAGACACTGTTCATCGCGCACTGTAGCACATCACTGTTCATCGCGCACTGTAGCACCGTGCTGTAGCACATCACTGTTCACCGAAGGTTTAGGTTATGCTCTAAATTACTATTTAATTCCCAAAAAAATGTGGGAGATTGATATGATACTCATAGAGTCATTATTGACCTTTTATGATTTTTTTTTTTGGGCAGGATTCGAAATTCCTGAAAAGTGTCAGAAATTACAGAATCGCGTGCAGTTTGGAAAACGAGCAGTTTTGGACGGTGCATGCTTGCATTGGTAGGCTAGATCACGTTCAATGTGACTCTTGCTAGTACCACAAATATGCTTGCTACGTGGTGAACGGAGTTTGGCTGAACAGTCAACGGGGATTTGGCGGCGACTGAGTGCACTAGCGGGCGTGACTAGTGAGTATTGGTAGGCTGGATCACATTCACTGTGACTCTTGCTAGTACCACAAATATGCTCGCTATGCGTCAAGGTGCCGAGAGACCCAGCAAACTTGCTTTGTGGGAGCGTGGCGGTTCTTGTTGCCTTAGTCCATTCCGAGGGAAAGATATGGAGTTTTGAGAAACTCGAAGATTTCAGGGAGTGGAAGGCTCACAATCAAATTGCTTTTCCAGACGATGTTTTTGTGGAGCTTGGCAACAGATGTTCTTCCATGAAGGCTATTTAAGCATGGGAGAGGAAAAAACCCTGTCGGCGGTCGGCTTTCTCGGGTCGTACCTAAAGTGGAGCTATTTTTTAGGACGGAGTTCAATGACAGCACGTACAGAGTTAACTGTATCGAAGTTGGTGGTGCATGGGACAAACACGCCTCCTCATACCTGAGGATTGCCTCACACTTCCGCTCGTCACGTCGAAAACGGAGTTCGGATGCGAACGTTACGGGTCACGGAAGGCTAGGGGCAAAATGGTAATTTGTCGAACCAGGGGTAAAATGGTCTTTTAACCTTGATCAGACAATGACACCTGTCCTTTGTCTTCTTCTTGCCCCAGATAACATGGAATCCGGTTTTGGGGCTAATGATACTCACCTTTAATTAAGGGTAATTGTAATCATTTTGTCCAAATTGATCCGTGATATCCCACTGTCTCACCGTCATTGTGCAATTTAAAAGCTTAAGGAACTGAATTGAGAGAGAGGAACTCGAGGGACTGAGATAACTGGTGTATTCAGAGTTCGAAAATTCAGAAAATCAAGGGAAATTCGAATTCGAATTTGTGAGCTAGGAGAAGGGAATTTGAGGATTGAATTAAGCTCCTGGGATCAAAACGAAACTCCCTGCAACAAAAACGAAGAGGAATCGTGTCGAATTGGGGAAGAACAGAAGACGGGGATTTGGCGGCGACTGAGTGCGCTTGCAGACGTGACTAGTGAGCATCGGTAGGCAGGATCACATTCACTGTGACTCTTGCTAGTACCACAAACATGCTCGCCAAGCGTCAAGGTGCCGAGAGACCCAGCAAACTTGCTCTGTGGGAGCGTGGCGGTTCTCGTGGCCTAAGTCCATTCCGAGGGAAAGATATGGATTCTGAGAAGCCCGAAGACTTCATGGAGTGGAAGGCTCGTAATCAAATTACCTTTCCAAGCGACGTTCTCGTGGAGCTTGGCGACAGATGTTCTTCCAGAGTTCCTGGACATGAGCCGGCTACTCTCTCCATGAATGGCGGGAGGCTTCTAGACATCCCGATCAGAGAGTGGTTGAGCGTTCCACTGTGCTTGAAAGGATCCGTTGTTCAGAAGAAGAATGATAAACAAGGACCTATTGGTTCTTGGGAGAAAAAAGCATGCCGTGCAACTTCTTTCCTAACCAAAAAGCATGCCGGGCAACTTCTTTCCTAACCTTTCCGTTCTGGCCCTGCGAATGTGCTATCTTGAAGGGCCGCAGAAATGGAAAGTTATGTTGTCGATGTGATATTACGATAACTTAAGAAAACTTAAGGTCTTAATTTCACATCGGAAGCCAAGGTGGGCGAGTTGGATATGAGCTGTGCGGAGAGGATGCTGATAGAAAATGAGCGAGATACCGCTCGAGATGAGCTCTCCTTGCTGCGTAGAAATTCTCAGGACTTAGAAGGCTTAGATGCTTCGATGACGAAGGCTTGAATGCTTCGCAAGGCGAAGGCTTGGGTGCTTCGATGACGAAGGCTTAGGTGCTTCGCATGGCGAAGGCTTAGATGCTTCGCAGGGCGAAAGCTTGGATGCTTCGATGACGAAGGCTTGGATGCTTCGATGACGAAGGCTTGGATGCTTCGAAGACGAAGGCTTGGATGCTTCGGTGACGAAGGTTTGAATGCTTCGCAGGGCGAAGGCTTGGATGCTTCGATGACGAAGGCTTGAATGCTTCGCAGGGCGAATGTAACACCCCAGACGTTCTGGAAATGTAATATTATAAATATTGAATAAAATGACGTTTTTACCCCTGTGTTTGTGTGGTCAATTTGTTGACTTTTTGATTTGGAGGTCGAACGGACGTTGAGTGATGATCGTGACGTAGTTCAGGATGTCACGAGTTCATAGACAGGTGGCACGTCCGATTCGGACGCTCGAAGTGAAAGTTATGATGTTCGGAAGTTCAGGGGCATTATCGTAATTTGGGCGTTATAAGGGGAAAAAGTTGACTTTTTGTTTGACAATTGATATTCATTTGACTCGAAGACCGTTATGTTCGTCTCGACGCCCCGAGTACAACGACAGGCGACACGCTTGAAACGGACGTCGGATGACCGAGTTATGGGTCACGGATGTTGGAGGGCATTTTGGTAATTATTGCACAGAGGGGCATTTTGGTCATTTCACGGTGGTTACTGTTCACCACCGTGAAAAACAGAGTGCACGGCTGTGGGTCTTGTGCGTGCAATTGTTTATGGCTAGTGGAATGGCTCAGACGATTTGTTTATGTGGATTTAGGGAGTGGAAGCAGGATTGAGTGACCTTGGTGCACGTTTGGGCAGAGTTCAAAGCACGGGAGAGTGAGGAATGGCTGTGGTCTCTGTGCTTGCGGGAAACCGTTTTCAGAGACTTCAGAGTGTCTCCCACGAGTTGCTGGCCGTTTGAATCGATTACTCTGAATGCCTTTGGGCTGAGAGACTCATTTGCGTCCTTCCTGCTGTGGAAAATCTGAGAGAGATTGAGAGAACCAGTGAAGAACCATTTTCGGGTTTCTGGGGGGGGGGGGGGGGGGAAATCGCAGAGTTCAATTTCTAAGGGTCGAGGGATCAATCTAAACACACGGTGAGACTTCTTGGAGTGAAATAATCACTACGGTGCAAGAACTGAAGGGATTGGAGCCCGTTTCGCCCAGGAACCTGAGTTGCGGTTCAGAGATGAACCAGTTGGAGGGAAAATTGAATTCGATTTCTGAGGCTTGTTGATCGAAACCAGGGGCCATTCTAGTCTTCTGGGATCAAAAGGAAACCAACCACGTCGAATTCGAAGGACGACACTCACGAATTGGCCAAGAACGGAGTTCCCTGGTTCTGAGTATTTTCGAGCTTGAGGACGACGACTTCCAGGTAACGGCGAGACCAATTGATGGTACCATTGTGTTCGTATAAGTCCCCTTAAGCTACTGGTGAAATTAATTTGAGAATGGAGTTAGTTTGGGTGAGCTCCAGAAGTCGATTTGTTCGACTGTTCGAGCTTGAGTCGGGTCGTTTGGGTACTAGTCGAGGTTAATCATCAATACAGACCTAAAATTAATGGATTAGAGAAGATAATAGGATAAAAAACGAGAGGAATTGATTGAGAATTGGGCTTGAACTGGTCGGGTTGAGTCGCGGGTAATAGACCCGTTTATCAGTTGATTCGGGTAAGGACGAAGGTACTGTAGCTTGGCGCGTGGCTTCCACGCGCAGCCACTTTGGGCGGCGCGTGACGGCGCGTGTGACGTCAACTCCGATCACGGTCAACATGAGAATTAATCCTTTCAGTCTAACTAACATTTTATCTTTAGAGTTCGAATCGATCGGGAGTCATTCGGGATAATTTCGGGAGTCCGGAAGATTAAGTCTTTAAGTTTATTTTCGCCGAAAAATCCGGAAAAATTAGGAAAAATCCTACGAGTTATTTTGGGGATGTTTGTAACCTTTCTTGTACGTTTTCACAGGCCCGGACACTTCCGAAGCTACGGAGGAGCGCGTGGGACGCGATTGACGCGTCCTAAGACTGTGAGTGGACTTTTTGATTTCTAAATTGGGCATGCATGACTATTTTGCTTATTTATCTCATGGTTTTACATATGATTTTATGATGGTGAGATGATATATCGATTTTACATGTTTTCACGTTTTTCGAGATATTTATCGTATTTCACGCATTTCGAGATTACGGTTTTTGCTTATGCATGCGTGATGATTTTGATGAAGTACCTGGATATGAATATGCATGTTTCGGATTTATGGTGTTTGATCATATTGTGAAGTAATTTTCGGAAATTGCATGTGTTGGAAATTGCATGTGACTTCGGACATAAGTCATACTATGTTGTGATATGATTTCGGAATGATGTTGGAAAACGGTTGTGATGAATCATGGTTTATTGTGTTTTAAAAACGGTTTTGGGTTTAAAGACCCGGTTGATGGTTGGATCTGGTTTTGGGTTTAAAGACCCGGTATGTTGATGATGGGGGCGGGCCCGAAAATTGAGTTTAAAGACTCGTGAGTTTAAAGACTTGATTATTATGATACCCCCGAGGCCTACTAATCGTGTTTTGAGTTTAAAGACTCGTTGATATCCCGGGAAGGCCTAATGTTGAGTTTAAAGACTCGGATGGATCCAACGGCATAATCGTGATTATTGATTTACGTTTTACTTGATTTGGGCAAATAATGTTTCAACATGACGGTTTCTGGAATCCGGTATTATTAAATGGTTTTACATGAGTTATGACGATCCTTGTAACGTTTTTCGTGTGTTTCGGAAAAAGAGTTTTTCAAAAGTTTAATACACAAGTTTTGAATTTTTGGTTATGCATGCGGATTTCAAAACTGGAGGGCGAACCCGATTTCGGAAAAACTGTTTTTCCTGTAAACTTATGTTTCGGTCCACTCATACTTTGTTGTTTTAAATTCCCTCCAGGTCGTGGTACAGGTGCGGGGGCAAGCGCCGAGGCAGAGGCGGAGGCATAAAGTTTTCCGTTGCGGAGTAGTTAGTTCACAGAGTAGGACTTGTTTCTTTAATTTGTTTTGTAATATTGCTCTGTGAAACTGTGGACTTGACGTCCAGTCGGATGTATTTGTTTAATCTCCCTGGTCTGACAATGGGTGTGTTGTAATTTTAACTAATTTTCCGGTCTTTTGGGTTCGATTGTCAGACGGGAGCAGGATGCTTCTCGATTATCGAGGCGATAATCGGGGTGGGTCCTGTCAATTGGTATCAGAGCCTAGGTTTACGATTCGTGTCCGGCACTCGGGTGTGCCTAGATTATCGTACTAACTTATGCCTCTTTCAGAGAAGGACGACCGGCCATGCCTCCGCGACGCGAACCCCCTCCACGACCTAATGGCGATGCCGAGAGCGCTTCGATCGAGCGAGCCCAGCGTCTTGGGGCTACGATATTCAGTGGTGGAGCGGATCCCGAGGATGCTCACCGTTGGATTTCTCGGATTGAGCGAATTTTTACTGTGATGCACTGTCCTCTTGAGGAGCGTGTGGTGTTGGCTACATTTCTACTTGATGGATCTGCTTATGAGTGGTGGTACACTCTGGAGTTGTCGGGTTGGGATGCCCGTACAGTGACTTGGGAGACCTTTCGTGAACGCTTTCTGGATCAGTATTATCCCCGTTCATTCCGTGATGCTAGGGAGACCGAGTTTCTGCAGCTCCAGCAGGGGAGCATGTCCGTAGCTGAGTATGAACAGAAATTTCAGATGCTAGCTCGTTTTGCTCCTACCTTTGTATCAACTGAGGCTGAGAAATGTCGTAGGTTTGAGCTTGGCCTACGGGGTGAGATACGGGCCATTGTGACGGCCGGAGCTTTTGCTACTCTCAGGGAGTTGTCTGATGCCGCGGTGCGGGTTGAGGCTAGTCTCCCGACACGTCCACAGTATTCTGGTGGTGGACAACGTCGCGGGCGTTCATATTCTGGATCATATGGTCAGGGAGCCTCGAAGAAGGGACGTTATGGTGGAGCCTCATCTGCAGGCAATGATCGTTATGGCAGGCCTGGTAACTATCAGGGTTCCGGATTCCGAGCGCCTAGGGCGCAGACTGCTCTGCAGGCGAGCGCGACTTCTGTTGCTTCCACGGGACGGCAGGGTGGTGGTTTTGCTCGTGATGCTTCCAGTGTTATCTGTTTCTTCTGTGGCGAGCGGGGCCACTATCGGAGGGAGTGTCCATCCTTGCCACAGGGTGGTGGCGCAGGTCGGGGTGGAGCAGAGCAGGGACGGAGCACAGCTGCAGTTTCTGGGACTGGGAGTACTCGAGGAGGTGGTACTGGAGCGGCTAATGGACAGAGGGGCCGGGGCCGTGGGCGAGCAGCTGGACTACAGGCCGGAGTTTTTGCTGTTACGCAGCAGGAGGCCAGGGCAGCACCTGGTGTTGTGACAGGTACACTTACGATCTTTGGACATGATGTTTGTGTTTTAATTGATCCCGAAGCTACTCATTCGTTTATATCGCGGGATTGTGAGTTGTTGGCGGGTAGAGAGGTGTCCGCACTGGACTGTGACATGGGAGTGAGTACGCCCACCGGAGATGTGTTTGTGGTGAATCAAGTGTTGCGGGAGTGTCCCGTAATGGTAGGTGATGTTGGTCTGGTGGCAGATTTGATACTCTTGGACTTGCATGACTTTGATTTCATCTTGGGTATGGATTGGTTGACGCTCCATCATGCCTCTATCGAATGTGTCGATAAGAGGGTTACTTTTCGGAGCCCGGGGTTACCGGAAACCACCTTTCAGGGAATACAGCGAGCAACTCCTGTCGGAGTGATTTCTGACTTGAAGGCAAGTAAGTTGTTGAGGAAGGGGTGCCAGGGATACTTAGCCCGAGTGATGGATTCACGAGCTGCACCATTGAGGGTGGAGGATATACCGATTGTACGGGAGTTCCCGGATGTCTTTCCGGAGGATCTACCGGGATTGCCACCGCATCGAGATGTTGAGTTCACTATTGATCTGGTTCCAGGTACGCAACCTATCTCTCAGACTCCGTATCGTATGGCGCCAGCCGAGTTGAAAGAACTGAAGGCGCAGTTACAAGAATTACTTGAGATGGGATTTATTCGACCGAGCGTATCCCCCTGGGGAGCCCCGGTGTTGTTTGTGAAGAAAAAGGATGGGAGTATGAGACTCTGCATCGATTACAGGCAACTGAATAAAGTAACAGTCAGGAACAAATACCCGTTGCCTCGGATCGATGATTTGTTCGATCAGCTGCGAGGAGCGCAGTACTTCTCCAAAATTGATCTACGTTCTGGGTATCATCAGTTGCGGGTTAAGGATGAGGATGTGCCCAAGACAGCCTTTAGGACCCGTTATGGTCATTATGAGTTCCTTGTGATGCCGTTTGGCTTGACCAACGCACCCGCAGTGTTTATGGATTTGATGAACCGAGTGTTGCAGCCTTACTTGGATCACTTTGTCATCGTGTTCATCGACGATATCCTGGTCTACTAGAGGAGTGCGGAAGCGCACGAGGAGCACTTAAGGATGGTGCTAGGTACCTTGAGGGGAAACCAGATGTATGCGAAGCTCAGCAAATGTCAGTTGTGGTTGACGTGCGTGAGTTTCTTGGGGCATGTGATCTCAACGAACGGGATCAGTGTGGATTCTCAGAAAATTGAGGCAGTGGCGAAGTGGGAACAACCGAGGACCGTCACTGAAGTCAGAAGTTTCTTGGGTTTGGCCGGTTACTACAGGAGGTTTGTAGAGGGTTTCTCTACCATTGCTGCCCCGTTGACGCGACTGACGCGGAAGGGAGTCAAGTTTGAGTGGGATGACGATTGCGAGCGTAGTTTTCGGGAGCTAAAAGAAAGGTTGACATCTGCTCCCATACTGACCCTTCTGGACGATAGTGGGGAATTTGAGGTGTACAGTGATGCATCCTTACAGGGTTTGGGATGTGTACTAATGCAACATGGGAAAGTGATCGCCTATGCTTCGCGCCAGTTGAAACCGCATGAGCGCAATTACCCTACGCACGATTTGGAGTTAGCTGCTGTTGTGCATGCATTGAAGATTTGGAGACATCACCTGTATGGTGCGACTTGCAGAATGTTTACGGATCACAAGAGCCTGAAGTACTTGTTCACTCAGAAGGAGTTGAATGTGAGGCAGCGACGGTGGCTAGAGCTAATTAAGGACTATGATTGCACGATTGAGTACCACCCGGGAAAAGCCAATGTGGTGGCTGATGCTCTAAGCCGGAAGTCAACGCATTCTGTAGCACATCTACGGACGGTTCATTTACCACTTTTGGTTGAACTCCGTAAGAATAGCATTGATTTGGGTTTGGATGGCCAAGGTGTCTTGCTGGCTAATTTTCATGTGAGACCACTTCTGGTCGATCGGATCGTTGAGGCTCAATCTCAAGATCCTGTCTCATGTGTACTTCGGATTGAAGTGGAAGCCGGTGAACGGCTAGATTTTACAGTCAGGGAGGATGAAGCTTTGCTAAAAGAAGGACGGTTGTGTGTGCCCGGCATTGAGGCACTGAAGAAGGAGATCTTGGACGAAGCTCATAGTTAGGCCTACGCGATGCATCCTGGTGGGACCAAGATGTATCGTACCTTGCGAGAGCACTACTGGTGGCCGGGGATGAAACGGGAGATTGCCGAGTTTGTCAGCAGGTGTCTGATTTGCCAGCAAGTGAAGGCTGAGAGACAACGACCTTATGGAGCCTTGCAACCACTACCTATTCCGGAATGGAAATGGGATCACTTAACGATGGATTTTGTGTTTGGACTTCCTAGGACACCCAGGGGTCACGATGGAGTTTGGGTGATTGTGGACAGGCTTACGAAATCAGCTCATTTCTTGCCGGTGCGAGAGAACTTCAGGATGACACAGTTGGCCCAGTTGTTTATCGACGAGATCATTCGTCTGCACGGTACACCGGAATCAATAGTTTCTGACCGGGACCCGAGGTTTACTTCTCGATTTTGGCAGAGTCTGCAGGAAGCATTTGGGACGAGACTTCGTTTCAGTACTGCATTTCATCCTCAGACTGACGGCCAGTCTGAGCGGACCATCCAAACTTTGGAGGATATGATGCGAGCTTGCGTTTTGCAATTTCAGGACACTTGGGAGTCACATCTAGCCTTGATGGAATTTGCCTACAACAACAGCTATCAGGCGAGCATTGGGATGGCTCCGTACGAAGCCTTGTACGGACGGCAGTGCAGAACTCTGTTGTGTTGGACGGACGTGGGTGAAAGGAAACTGACTAAATCCGAATTGGTGGAACTGGTGACCGAGAAGGTCAGACTCATCAGGGATCGGCTCAAGGCAGCCCAGGACAGACAAAAGAGCTATGTGGACCATCGGATTCGAGATCTAGAGTTTGCGGTCGGAGATCGGGTATTTCTGAAATTGTCCCCTTGGAAGGGTGTAGTGAGATTCAGCAGGCGAGGAAAGTTGAGCCCTCGTTATATTGGACCTTATGAGATTACCGAGAGGATTGGCCCGGTGGCCTACCGGCTGGCACTACCGCCAGAGCTTTCGAGGGTCCACGATGTTTTCCATGTGTCGATGTTGCGGAAATATGTGTTTGACGCATCTCATGTACTGGAGGAACAGCCCATTGAACTTCGAGATGATTTGAGCTTCGAGAAACAGCCGGTACAGATTTTGGATCGAAAGGATAAAGTACTACGTCGGAAGACCGTTCCTCTGGTAAAGGTTCTCTGGAGGAACCAGAATGTGGAGGAAGCCACATGGGAACCCGAGGCGCAGATGCGAGAACAGTTCCCCTACTTGTTTCCTTGAAATTTCGGGACGAAATTTCTTAAGGGGGGGAGATTGTAACGCCCCGGACGTTCTGGAAATGTAATATTATAAATATTGAATAAAATGACGTTTTTACCCCTGTGTTTGTGTGGTCAATTTGTTGACTTTTTGATTTGGAGGTCGAACGGACGTTGAGTGATGACCGTGACGTAGTTCGGGATGTCACGAGTTCATAGACAGGTGGCACGTCTGATTCGGACGCTCGAAGTGAAAGTTATGATGTTCGGAAGTTCAGGGGCATTATCGTAATTTGGGCGTTATAAGGGGAAAAAAGTTGACTTTTTGTTTGACAATTGATATTCATTTGACTCGAAGACCGTTATGTTCGTCTCGACGCCCCGAGTACAACGACAGGCGACACGCTTGAAACGGACGTCGGATGACCGAGTTATGGGTCACGGATGTTGGAGGGCATTTTGGTAATTATTGCACAGAGGGGCATTTTGGTCATTTCACGGTGGTTACTGTTCACCACCGTGAAAAACAGAGTGCACGGCCGTGGGTCTTGTGCGTGCAATTGATTATGGCTAGTGGAATGGCTCAGACGATTTGTTTATGTGGATTTAGGGAGTGGAAGCAGGATTGAGTGACCTTGGTGCACGTTTGGGCAGAGTTCAGAGCACGGGAGAGTGAGGAATGGCTGTGGTCTCTGTGCTTGCGGGAAACCGTTTTCAGAGACTTCAGAGTGTCTCCCACGAGTTGCTGGCCGTTTGAATCGATTACTCTGAATGCCTTTGGGCTGAGAGACTCATTTGCGTCCTTCCTGCTGTGGAAAATCTGAGAGAGATTGAGAGAACCAGTGAAGAACCATTTTCGGGTTTCTGGGGGGGGGGGGGGGGGGGGGAAATCGCAGAGTTCAATTTCTAAGGGTCGAGGGATCAATCTAAACACACGGTGAGACTTCTTGGAGTGAAAAGAACTGAAGGGATTGGAGCCCGTTTCGCCCAGGAACCTGAGTTGCGGTTCAGAGATGAACCAGTTGGAGGGAAAAATTGAATTCGATTTCTGAGGCTTGTTGATCGAAACCAGGGGCCATTCTAGTCTTCTGGGAGCAAAAGGAAACCAACCACGTCGAATTCGAAGGACGACACTCACGAATTGGCCAAGAACGGAGTTCCCTGGTTCTGAGTATTTTCGAGCTTGAGGACGACGACTTCTAGGTAACGGCGAGACCAATTGATGGTACCATTGTGTTCGTATAAGTCCCCTTAAGCTACTGGTGAAATTAATTTGAGAATGGAGTTAGTTTGGGTGAGCTCCAGAAGTCGATTTGTTCGACTGTTCGAGCTTGAGTTGGGTCGTTTGGGTACTAGTCGAGGTTAATCATCAATACAGACCTAAAATTAATGGATTAGAGAAGATAATAGGATCAAAAACGAGAGGAATTGATTGAGAATTGGGCTTGAACTGGTCGGGTTGAGTCGCGGGTAATAGACCCGTTTATCAGTTGATTCGGGTAAGGACGAAGGTACTGTAGCTTGGCGCGTGGCTTTCACGCGCAACCACTTTGGGCGGCGCGTGGCTTTCACGCGCAGCCACTTTGGGCGGCGCGTGACGGCGCGTGTGACGTCAACTCCGATCACGGTCAACATGAGAATTGATCCTTTCAGTCTAACTAACATTTTATCTTTAGAGTTCGAATCGATCGGGAGTCATTCGGGATAATTTCGGGAATCCGGAAGATTAAGTCTTTAAGTTTATTTTCGCCGAAAAATCCGGAAAAATTAGGAAAAATCCTACGAGTTATTTTGGGGATGTTTGTAACCTTTCTTGTACGTTTTCACAGGCCCGGACACTTCCGAAGCTACGGAGGAGCGCGTGGGACGCGATTGACGCGTCCTAAGACTGTGAGTGGACTTTTTGATTTCTAAATTGGGCATGCATGACTATTTTGCTTATTTATCTCATGGTTTTACATATGATTTTATGATGGTGAGATGATATATCGGTTTTACATGTTTTCACGTTTTTCGAGATATTTATCGTATTTCACGCATTTCGAGATTACGGTTTTTGCTTATGCATGCGTGATGATTTTGATGAAGTACCTGGATATGAATATGCATGTTTCGGATTTATGGTGTTTGATCATATTGTGAAGTAATTTTCGGAAATTACATGTGTTGGAAATTGCATGTGACTTCAGACATAAGTCCTACTATGTTGTGATATGATTTCGGAATGATGTTGGAAAACGGTTGTGATGAATCATGGTTTATTGTGTTTTAAAAACGGTTTTGGGTTTAAAGACCCGGTTGATGGTTGGATCTGGTTTTGGGTTTAAAGACCCGGTATGTTGATGATGGGGGCGGGCCCGAAAATTGAGTTTAAAGACTCGTGAGTTTAAAGACTCGATTATTATGATACCCCCGAGGCCTACTAATCGTGTTTTGAGTTTAAAGACTCGTTGATATCCCGGGAAGGCCTAATGTTGAGTTTAAAGACTCGGATGGATCCAACGGCATAATCGTGATTATTGATTTACGTTTTACTTGATTTGGGCAAATAATGTTTCAACATGACGGTTTCTGGAATCCGGTATTATTAAATGGTTTTACATGAGTTATGACGATCCTTGTAACGTTTTTCGTGTGTTTCGGAAAAAGAGTTTTTCAAAAGTTTAATACACAAGTTTTGAATTTTTGGTTATGCATGCGGATTTCAAAACTGGAGGGCGAACCCGATTTCGGAAAAACTGTTTTTTCCTGTAAACTTATGTTTCGGTCCACTCACACTTTGTTGTTTTAAATTCCCTCCAGGTCGTGGTACAGGTGCGGGGGCAAGCGCCGAGGCAGAGGCGGAGGCATAAAGTTTTCCGTTGCGGAGTAGTTAGTTCACAAAGTAGGACTTGTTTCTTTAATTTGTTTTGTAATATTGCTCTGTGAAACTGTGGACTTGACGTCCAGTCGGATGTATTTGTTTAATCTCCCTGGTCTGACAATGGGTGTGTTGTAATTTTAACTAGTTTTCCGGTCTTTTGGGTTCGATTGTCAGACGGGAGCAGGATGCTTCCCGATTATCGAGGCGATAATCGGGGTGGGTCCTGTCAGCGAAGGCTTGGATGCTTCGATGATGAAGGCTTAGGTGCTTCGCATGGTGAAGGCTTAGATGCTTCGCAGGGCGAAAGTTTGGATGCTTCGATGACGAAGGCTTGGATACTTCGATGACGAAGGCTTGGATGCTTCGAAGATGAAGGCTTGGATGCTTCGAAGACGAAGGCTTTTTACACTAGAGAGAATAAGCTTTGAAAATTGTACATGGTGAACAAATCAATTTGTCAATCTCATTTCATTGATACTTGAATTTAGAAGACAACTTGAAAACCAAAATTGAAAAGCTCCGTAGATTTTTATGTCTCTCTAATGTTGTCTTGCGTCTAGTTGATGTGGATCACCTTTGACGCTGGCTCGTTTGGCTCTTTGTTCTTCATGTGATTTACAGTCTTCTTCTTGATGTAGTCTGTACAATGCCCCTCCTTCAGGAGATTTCGGAGATATCTTTCGAAAGATATACAAGTGCTGGTATTGTGCCCATAACATTCATGATAGGCGCACCATTTGGTTTTATCAGCATTCTCTTGATTGCCTTTGACTGGCTCCGGCTTCTTAAACCATGGCTTGTTCTTAATTTCATTGTAGATTTGATGGACTGGTAAAGATAGCTGCAAGTTAGGCCTCTCCATAACTAGCGTTTGGGAGTGTTGTGTAACACCCCGGAAATTCGAGGATCCCAATATTGTAATTTAATGTGTGATTTGACACTTTTACCCTTGTGATCGGTATGGTCAAATTGTTGACTTTTTGATTGATGAACTAAATGGACTTTGACCTATGACCGTGACGTAGTTCGGGACGTCACGAGTTCATAGACAGGTGACACGTCCAATTCGGACGATCAGGGAGAAAGTTATGACTATCGGAAGTTCAGGGGCATTACCGTAATTTGGACTTTCGGGGGAAAATGTTGACTTTTCTTTTGGCAACTAATTTTCAGTTGACTCAAGGACCGTTGGGTAGGCCTCGACGTCCTGAGTCCGTAGACAGGCGGCACGCCGAAAACAGACTTCGTACGAGGAAGTTATGGTCAGAAACGTAAATTCGGGAAGTTCGTGTCTCGGTTTTCGTGTCGAATATTATATTCAGGAAATCTGATTGAAGGACACCTGGTGAGTGACAAGTGTCACTCACCCATTGGCTAGATTGGATCAGATCCACTATAGGATTAAATAGCATTTAAATCAGCTTTAAATTCCAGCCCTTAGATCTGAAATCCCTTTATCTGATCTCAGCCTTTGATCTCATTCTGAGATTCAATCCTGGCCCTTGATTCATATTCCTATTCAGTATTAAACCTCATGAGATCATGCACCCATGTGTTCATTCTCTCAACCGTGTGTGTGCGATTTCTCTCTGGAACCAGCTCATCAGCCATCACCACTCAACCCCACACCTCAGACAACCAGCAGCCACATTCCTGACGCCGGCCACCGCACCACGGCCACCCTGCACAGCGGCATTCTCTCAAACCCGTGAAGAAAACCCGAGCAGCCCAAGTCACCAAATCATCCAAACCTTCAATCTAGAACTTGAACCAACGTACGGTTGGGTCCACCGTGACGACAGGACGGCAAGGAACTGATCCTGACGGTGTACGGCGGCGACACGGCGGCGATTGGACGATAAACCCGTAGGTAACCGTTTTCCTTCCCGGCTTCGAAACGCCTGTTTGTGACGTTGACATTATTTGGTTATTGTTAGGACACGTCTAGGAGATCTTGACGACCAATTTGGACCCAGGACCGGGACTGAACAACCGTCGACTCGCCGGAGAGGATTACCAGAACCGGCAACCAAACTTCCCGTCGATTTTCGGGTAACCTCTTAGACCTAAAACCTAATTCTAGTTACACAGAACCATTCTAGGGATTAAGACGAGTAAATACGAATTAAAAGGAACGAAAATGGTCAAGAGCTGATGAAATGGTAACCGGGTCATGATCGCGGGTCTGATCGACCCGAGTTACAGGAACACGGGTCAACCCGTCTGAGGACAGCGGTGCTGACGTGGCACCCTGTCAGTCTGTCAGATGACGTGGACCAACCGTGAGCCGACACGTGTCACATGTCAGTACACAGTCAGCACTGACATGTCAGTGACGTGGACCAGTCAGGGACTGCCACGTGTCACTGACATGTCAGTGACGTGGACCAGTGCCGTGCTGACACGTGGCACATGTCAGATCTGACACGTGGTCTGACAGATCAGCAAGGTGGACCAATCGGATGGTGACACGTGGCACCTGTCAGAGTCTGACATGTCAGACCTGACAGCTGTCAGATGACGTCAGCAGGACTGTTCCTGCGTTGACCGCCGCGTTGACCGGCGCGTGGGGGCGCGTGTGAACAGTGTTTTTGGTGGGACCACCACCATTCTTTAGGTTTCGACGATCCGGATCCAATGGCGGTGGTTTCGGGTCGATCGGAGATCATTAAGTTGGTCAAAATAAGGTTTATTGCCTTGGAAAGCGCGTTCGGGCGGCTTTTCCGGACCAGTTTCGGTCTAGGGTTTCATAGTTGAATGTTAGGGGTTTGTATTGACCTTTGCATATGCTTTGGATATGACAGGGGTTGTATAATCGTACCAGAACGAGGGTATACGTTCGGTTTTCAGCAGGACTGTTCAGTGAGTGGGCCATTTTCTTAAACCCTTGCGTGCATAAATGTTTTCTGGTTTATTATACTTATTCACATGCTAAAACAATAATGGTTTTGATGATATGGTAAATATGGTTATGGCACGTTTCACGGTATTTGGGCTTGAGACCCGTCTGATGAAACTTAATGATTGGTTCGGATTTTATCTATGTATATATATATGCCTTGCATGTGGATATCAATAAAATGCATTTGTTACTGCACTGTATAGATCCTTCCATATTATATTGTCTCCTCCGGCGAGGTACCCCGGAGAGGTCACGGACGTCTAGTACGTCCAGCGTCTATGACGCTAAGCATCGGGGATGCTGTACCCGAACGGGGTTCGGGGAATGAACTCGGAAATTGAGACCCGAGTGGCACGCGTAGCCTTGTGATTGTGACCTTATTGGACGTCAGGGACGTCAGACATCAGGGATGTCGGGATTGGAGTGTATAGTGCAGCAACCAAAATTATACTTATGGTTTTATTATATGCCTTATGGTTCATATTATATGGTTTATGATTTTGAATTACGATGCACGCATGTTTGGAAAACGGAGGGGTAAATTATATGTTTTACTTATCAACCGATTTTATAAACTTGAGTTTCGGTCCACTCACCCTTAATGTTTTGATAACCCCTCCAGGTCGGGAAACTGAGGTAGAGGAGGAACCAGAGGCTGAGGCATAGATCTACTTCTGCGTACCTGAACCCCTGTTGGGCGGTGTACCCGCAGGTTTACTTAGAGTCGTGTTCGCAAATTTGTAATTTTGGATTTCATCCCTTGTCTGACATTCGTTTAATTCGGATTTGATGTATGACTTTAATTTGGTTATTTATGCATTTAAATGTTTTGAGGTTAAAATTGGTATGAATTATTGGGTGTCAGACGGGAGCAGGGCACGTCCCCTTGTGGTCCCTGTGGGATCGGGGCGGGTCCTGTCAGCTTGGTATCAGAGCACTAGGTTGTGGTCAGTACTAGGGTATTGGTCAGCATGCTAGACTAGCGATTAGTACTAGTTACTTTTCGACTTTTAAGAATATTGTTTTCTGATCTATGCCTCTTAACAGTTTGTTATGCCTCCTAGGAGAATTCCTCATACTCGAACGGACGAGGATCTAGAAAGAGAGATGGAATGCGCGAGCATTGAAAGGGCTCAACGTCTGGGAGCCACTCCTTTCTGCGGGGGATCAAACCCCGAGGATGCTCACGACTGGATCACCAAGTGGGAGAGGATCTTCTCGGTGATGCACTGCCCTCCGGGCGAACGAGTGACTTTGGCGGCCTTCTTACTGGAAGGAGGAGCCTACCAGTGGTGGCACGGACTCGAAATGTCTGGGTGGTCTGTCCATACCACTACCTGGGAAGCTTTCCGTTCCAGGTTTCTGGACCAGTACTACCCGCGATCCTTTCGCGCGGCACGGGAGGCTGAGTTCCTGCGGCTAGAGCAGGGTGATATGTCCGTTGCGGACTATGAGCAAACTTTCGGGAAACTTTCCCGGTTCGCTGCTCCATTCGTAAGCACGGAGGAGGACAAATGCCAGCGGTTTGAGCTTGGACTCCGAGGGGAGATCCGGGCCAGTGTGACTGCTACCACTCATGCTTCTTTGAGAGATATAGTCGACACAGCGGTGCGTGTCGAGGCCAGTCTGGCGGCACACCGGACACGACAACCTTCGGGCGAGGGGCGACGTCAGGATCGCCCACATCATGGGCCATCGGGCCATAAGAACAACAAGGGAGGGAGCTACAGGGGAGCACCCTCATCCTTCAAGGGTCGTGGTTGGTCGGGTCGACGTGGAGGCTCTCAGGGCAGAGGATCTGGATACAACTCTGGGCAACGCTCATCTTGGAGCGGTGCTTCTGGCGGGCATTCGGACAGGCCAAGGCCGGTAACTTGCTTTGCTTGCGAGGAGGTGGGCCACTATGCCAGTAATTGCCCGCAGTTGTCCAAGAACAACGACGCTGGAGGCTCGAGTGTGGTGCAGAGCACGGCTTCCCACACTAATGGAGGTCGCGGTCAGGGAGGTGACCGTGGTGCTGGGCGTGGCGCGCGTGGGCGCGGACGGAACGGAGGGCCGAGGGCCCAAGTGTTTGCAATGACCCAGCAGCAGGCGAGGACTGCTCCAGGCGTGGTCACAGGTACACTACATATCTTTAACCTTCTTGTACGTGTATTGATGGATGCGGGGGCTACACATTCTTTTATTTCGAAGAGTTGTGCTGGTATGCTTGATTGTGTGGTATCAGCTTTAGATTGCGAAATGGGTGTTAGCACCCCGATGGGTATCGTGTACCTTGTGAATCAGGTGATTCGAAGGTGCCCGGTAAGAATTGAGGATGTGGATTTACCAGCAGACTTAATTATTCTGGATATCCACGACTTCGATATAATCCTAGGGATGGATTGGCTGTCGGAGCACGGATCGCTCATCGACTGCTGTAGCAAGCAAGTGATTCTGTGGAGCCCGGGTTTGCCGGAAGTTATCTTTCAGGGGGAACGTGATGGTTCGCCTCCTGAAGTGATTTCGTCACTTACTGCTACCAAACTTCTACGGAAGGGATGCTAGGGTTATCTGGCGCATGTCGTGTCGGAACGGGTCGATACCCCGGTTATCGACGAAATACCGGTGGTATGTGAGTTTCCGGATGTATTCCCAGAAGACTTACCTGGATTGCCACCATCGCGGGAGATTGAGTTTACTATTGAACTACTCCCGGGTACCCGACCTATGTCCCAGGCACCATACCGGATGGCGCCAGCCGAGTTACGAGAACTCAAGACTCAATTGCAGGAGTTGGTAGATCTGGGATATGTCCGACCGAGTACTTCACCGTGGGGAGCACCGGTGTTGTTCGTGAAGAAGAAGGAAGGAAGTCTTCGTTTATGTATTGACTATCGACAACTCAACAAGGTGACGCTGAGGAATCAGTACCCTCTACCCAGGATCGATGACCTTTTCGACCAGTTGCGGGGAGCTCAGTGCTTCTCGAAAATTGATTTGCGGTCTGGGTATCACCAACTGAGGATTTCGGAGGATGATATTCCGAAAACTGCCTTTCGAACCCGTTACGGACACTACGAGTTCCTTGTTATTGCATTTGGTTTGACGAATGCTCCAGCAGCATTCATGGATCTGATGAACCGGGTCTTCCGACCCTACCTGGATAAGTTTGTGATTGTGTTCATCGATGACATTTTGGTATACTCGAGGAGTGCCCGTGCACATGAAGAACATCTACGGTTAGTCTTGGAGAGGCTGAGACAAGAACAATTGTACGCCAAGCTGAGCAAGTGTCAGTTTTGGCTGAGCAGTATTGGTTTTCTGGGACACGTGATATCGACGGATGGGATTTGCGTGGACCCCCAGAAAACAGAAGCGGTGACCAACTAGGCTAGACCGACAACGGTGACCGAGGTGCGGAGTTTCGTCGGATTAGCAGGCTACTACCAGAGATTCGTGGAGGGTTTCTCCAAAATTGCTGCACCATTGACTCGTTTGACTCGGAAGGGAGTAAAGTTTATCTGGGACGAGCAGTGCGATCGGAGCTTCCAAGAGTTGAAGGATCGATTGACCACTGCACCTGTCCTTGCATTGCCAGATGACAGTGGAGAATTTGTGGTCTTCAGTGATGCATCGCTGCAAGGTCTGGGCTGCGTGTTGATGCAAACTGGCAAGGTTATCGCCTATGCATCCCGGCAGGTGAAGACTCATGAGTTGAACTACCCTACTCATGATTTGGAGTTGGCGGCGGTGGTTCATGCTCTCAAGACCTGGAGACATTATCTGTTCGGCGCAACGTGTCGGATATACACCGACCACCAGAGTCTGAAATACTTATTCACTCAGAAGGAGCTTAACATGAGACAACGGAGATGGTTGGAACTGCTGAAGGACTATGATTGTACGATCGAGTACCATCCGGGTAAGGCCAATGTGGTGGCGGATGCACTCAGCAGGAAATCAGCGGGAACTGTTGCACACCTGGGGATGGTGTATCTTCCCTTGCTGGTGGAACTCCGGAAGGCGGGAGTTATTTTGGGTACGGACGAGCATGGAGCTTTGTTGGCCAGCTTCCATGTACGACCAGTACTGATTGATCGGATCATTGAGGCACAACTTCAGGATCCGATACTCTGTATTTACAGAATTGAGGTCGATGCGGATGGGAGACAGGATTTTACCATCCGGGACGATGGAGCACTTGTGAAATTGGGCCGTTTGTGCGTACCTGCAGTGGCAGAGTTACGGGCCGAGATACTTGAGGAGGCCCACAGTTCGGCCTATGCTATGCATCCGGGAGGTACAAAGATGTACCGTACCCTCCAGAACCATTATTGGTGGCCAGGGATGAAGAAGGATATTGCTGAGTTTGTGAGCAAATGCTTAACCTGTCAGCAGGTTAAGGCGGAACGGCAAAGACCGTATGGGGCTATGCAGCCACTTCCGATTCCCGAGTGGAGGTGGGATCACATCACCATGGACTTCGTCTTTAAGTTACCGAGGACTCAGAGTGGAGTGGACGGAGTATGGCTGATCGTGGATCGGTTGACCAAATCAGCCCATTTTCTGCCAGTTCAGGAAACCTATAAACCTAACCGACTGGCTCAGTTGTTTGTGAAGGAAATCATACGACTTCATGGTACGCCGGAATCGATCGTGTCCGATCGTGATCCGCGTTTCACTTCCAGGTTCTGGCGGAGTTTGCAAGCTACTCTAGGAACAACCCTACGTTTCAGTACTGCTTTCCATCCTCAGACCGATGGACAGTCTGAAAGAACCATTCAAACCCTGGAGGACATGATGAGGTCATGTGTACTGCAGTTTCAAGACTCTTGGGATACTCATTTGCCATTGATGGAATTCGCTTACAACAACAGCTATCAGGCAAGCATCGGGATGGCACCATATGAGGCACTGTATGGCCGGCAGTGCAGGACACCTATCTGCTGGACGGAGATTGGAGAGCGAGCGGCTGTAGGGCCGGAGATGATGGACTTAACCATGGAAACTGTTCGCGTGATCAAGGAGAGATTGTAGGTGGCACAGGATCGCCAGAAGAGTTATACCGACCGACGGATTCGAGACTTGGAATTTGAAGTGGGACATTTTGTCTTCCTGAAGTTGTCTCCGTGGAAAGGGATTATCCGTTTTGGCCGACGGGGGAAGCTGAGTCTGCGTTTTATCGGACCTTATGAGATCGTGGAGAGAATTGGCAGAGTTGCATACAGATTGGCGCTACCTCCAGAACTATCTAGAGTTCACGATGTTTGCCACGTATCGATGCCGCGGATGTACGTACGTGATGCTTCTCATGTACTTGGGGAGCAACCTGTCGAACTGCGGGAGGATTTGAGCTTTGAAGAACAACCAGTACAGATCTTGGATCGGAAGGACAAGGTACTACGTCGGAAGACGATCCCTCTCGTGAAGATTCTCTCGAGAAACCAGAATGTGGAAGAAGCCACATGGGAGCCTGAGGCTCAGATGCAAGAACAATTTCCTCATTTGTTTCCTTGAAATTTCGGGACGAAATTTCTTAAGGGGGGAAGGTTGTAACACCCCGGAAATTCGAGGATCCCAATATTGTAATTTAATGTGTGATTTGACGCTTTTACCCTTGTGATTGGTATGGTCAAATTGTTGACTTTTTGATTGATGAACTAAATGGACTTTGACCTATGACCGTGACGTAGTTCGGGACGTCACGAGTTCATAGACAGGTGGCACGTCCAATTCGGACGATCAGGGAGAAAGTTATGACTATCGGAAGTTCAGGGGCATTACCATAATTTGGACTTTCGGGGGAAAATGTTGACTTTTCTTTTGGCAACTAATTTTCAGTTGACTCAAGGACCGTTGGGTAGGCCTTGACGTCCTGAGTCCGTAGACAGGCGGCACGCCGAAAACAGACTTCGTACGAGGAAGTTATGGTCAGAAACGTAAATTCGGGAAGTTCGTGTCTCGGTTTTCGTGTCGAATATTATATTCAGGAAATCTGATTGAATGACACCTGGTGAGTGACAAGTGTCACTCACCCATTGGCTAGATTGGATCAGATCCACTATAGGATTAAATAGCATTTAAATCAGCTTTAAATTCCAGCCCTTAGATCTGAAATCCCTTTATCTGATCTCAGCCTTTGATCTCATTCTGAGATTCAATCCTGGCCCTTGATTCATATTCCTATTCAGTATTAAACCTCATGAGATCATGCACCCATGTGTTCATTCTCTCAACCGTGTGTGTGCGATTTCTCCCTGGAACCAGCTCATCAGCCATCACCACTCAACCCCACACCTCAGACAACCAGCAGCCACATTCCTGACGCCGGCCACCGCACCACGGCCACCCTGCACGGCGGCATTCTCTCAAACCCGTGAAGAAAACCCGAGCAGCCCAAGTCACCAAATCATCCAAACCTTCAATCTGGAACTTGAACCAACGTACGGTTGGGTCCACCGTGACGACAGGACGGCAAGGAACTGATCCTGACGGTGTACGGCGGCGATTGGACGATAAACCCGTAGGTAACCGTTTTCCTTCCCGGCTTCGAAATGCCTGTTTGTGACGTTGACATCATTTGGTTATTGTTAGGACACGTCTAGGAGATCTTGACGACCAATTTGGGCCCAGGACCGGGACTGAACAACCGTCGACTCGCCGGAGAGGATTACCAGAACCGGCAACCAAACTTCCCGTCGATTTTCGGGTAACCTCTTAGACCTAAAACCTAATTCTAGTTACAAAGAACCATTCTAGGGATTAAGAAGAGTAAATACGAATTAAAAGGAACGAAAATGGTCAAGAGCTGATGAAATGGTAACCGGGTCATGATCGCGGGTCTGATCGACCCGAGTTACAGGAACACGGGTCAACCCGTCTAAGGACAGCGGTGCTGACGTGGCACCCTGTCAGTCTGTCAGATGACGTGGACCAACCGTGAGCCGACACGTGTCACATGTCAGTGCACAGTCAGCACTGACATGTCAGTGACGTGGACCAGTCAGGGACTGCCACGTGTCACTGACATGTCAGTGACGTGGACCAGTGCCGTGCTGACACGTGGCACATGTCAGATCTGACACGTGGTCTGACAGATCAGCAAGGTGGACCAATCGGATGGTGACACGTGGCACCTGTCAGAGTCTGACATGTCAGACCTGACAGCTGTCAGATGACGTCAGCAGGACTGTTCCTGCGTTGACCGCCGCGTTGACCGGCGCGTGGGGGCGCGTGTGAACAGTGTTTTTGGTGGGACCACCACCATTCTTTAGGTTTCGACGATCCGGATCCAATGGCGGTGGTTTCGGGTCGATCGGAGATCATTAAGTTGGTCAAAATAAGGTTTATTGCCTTGGAAAGCGCGTTCGGGTGGCTTTTCCGGACCAGTTTCGGTCTAGGGTTTCATAGTTGAATGTTAGGGGTTTGTATTGACCTTTGCATATGCTTTGGATATGACATGGGTTGTATAATCGTACCAGAACGAGGGTATACGTTCGGTTTTCAGCAGGACTGTTCAGTGAGTGGGCCATTTTCTTAAACCCTTGCGTGCATAAATGTTTTCTGGTTTATTATACTTATTCACATGCTAAAACAATAATGGTTTTGATGATATGGAAAATATGGTTATGGCACGTTTCACGGTATTTGGGTTTGAGACCCGTCTGATGAAACTTAATGATTGGTTCGGATTTTATCTATGTATATATATATGCCTTGCATATGGATATCAATAAAATGCATTTGTTACTGCACTGTATAGATCCTTCCATATTATATTGTCTCCTCCGGCGAGGTACCCCGGAGAGGTCACGGACGTCTAGTACGTCCAGCGTCTATGACGCTAAGCATCGGGGATGCTGTACCCTAACGGGGTTCGGGGAATGAACTCGGAAATTGAGACCCGAGTGGCACGCGTAGCCTTGTGATTGTGACCTTATTGGACGTCAGGGACGTCAGACATCTGGGATGTCGGGATTGGAGTGTATAGTGCAGCAACCAAAATTATACTTATGGTTTTATTATATGCCTTATGGTTCATATTATATGGTTTATGATTTTGAATTACGATGCACGCATGTTTGGAAAACGGAGGGGTAAATTATATGTTTTACTTATCAACCGATTTTATAAACTTGAGTTTCGGTCCACTCACCCTTAATGTTTTGATAACCCCTCCAGGTCGGGAAACTGAGGTAGAGGAGGAACCAGAGGCTGAGGCATAGATCTACTTCTGCGTACCTGAACCCATGTTGGGCGGTGTACCCGCAGGTTTACTTAGAGTCGTGTTCGCAAATTTGTAATTTTGGATTTCATCCCTTGTCTGACATTCGTTTAATTCGGATTTGATGTATGACTTTAATTTGGTTATTTATGCATTTAAATGTTTTGAGGTTAAAATTGGTATGAATTATTGGGTGTCAGACAGGAGCAGGGCACGTCCCCTTGTGGTCCCTGTGGGATCGGGGCGGGTCCTGTCATGTTGCCCCGCTTTGTGCTTGTTGAGCTTTCCAGTCGCAAACTTTCCATGGGGTCCATCCTCATTGGAGACCTTTTCGCTAGTCCTGGCATGGTCCTGAGCATGAGCGGCGCTCTTCTCGTCCTCCCAACTTGCATGTCGCTCTGCCAGCAAAAGTATTTTGGAAAGACTTCGCGCATTGCTCATGACGATGTCCCCGTAAAGCTGGCTGTCTCGAGGGAGTCCTTGCTTAAATGTCATTGCTGCAACAAGGTCATTACAGCCGATAATGCGAGCCTTTTTCTCACAAAATCTTCGTATGTATTGTCGCAGAGTGTCTTTTGCTCTCTTTCGGACAGAGAAAAGATGGTCATCTTTCACCTCGATTGTCCGAAGTTGTGCGTATTCCTTCACAAATGCCAGGGCCAACTCTTCGAAGGACTCAATCGACCTCGGGGGGGAGATGATTGAACCAAGTCATGGCTTGGCCTTGAAGAGAAGCTTGAAAAACCTTGCACATGAGCGCATCGTTAGACCTGTGGGGGATCATGACTCCTCGGTAATAATCTATGTGTTTTACCGGGTCGGAGGCTCCTTTGAATGGAGTGAAGTTTGGTGTTGCGAATCTCTGGGGGAATGGCTCCTCCTCAATATCCCTTATAAAGGGCGTAGAGAGCTGTATCTGGCGACGTAGATCGTCCTCTAGATCGCCACCTTGTTGAGCACGAAGGTGCATGTCCAACAATTTTTGAACATCATTAGCCCGCAATGCTCCTTGCCGAGGCGATGAGTCCCTTTGTGCTAATCGTCGAGAACCTCTTTGAGCTACTCCCCTTGATTTCTGAGATCGTGGAGGGGAGTAGGCTTCGTCTTCCCTTTTACTGCCGTGGGCAGATTGTTTTGGGTTTTTGTGTAGAGCTCGAAGTTGCCCCCTGCCTCCATGGGAGTGTTGTGAGCGCTCTGCCCGTGAGGTTGCCCCAGGCTTATTTCCTAGCCGTTCACGTACTGATGACCTTAGGCGTTGAGGTTTTTTGCTCGGTGAGTATGACTTTCTTCACTGGAATTGTTTAGCGAAGTGTCTCGTGGCATTGTTCGGCAGTGGACTGATTCTTTCCCAGGACGCCTTTGAGCATGCTCCTGTTTTCCACGTGACGTGGAATGTCTGTCCTGCTCTTGGACTGGTCTCTCTGCTAGGAGTTGCTGCAAGAGCTCTGACTGAAGTTGAACTTGTTTGCTTAAACCTTCAACTTGCTGCACCAAGTTGTCTTGGGGAGGTTGGTGACGACTTCTCCCTGAGATGTCATGACACCCATCCAGAACGTCCCTTAGGACCATGTTTGTTGTGGGTTCATCATGTCGTGATGTATTTCCCATCAACCTCTCGTTTGCTTGTTGTAAAGCCGAAGTTCCTTCCCCTAGCGCGGGTACTTGGTGAGCTGGAGAGGGGAACGCTCCAAAACTGAAGGTTGGCCTCCCTCCAAGTGTCTTCATGGGTGATTCTATGGACACACGCCTGGGTTGAGTTAGCCGCTTCTTCGGAGTTTCAATGCGAGCCTCATTCCTTGCTGAGCCGTTGAGGCAGAAACACCTTCTCCAGTTGATCGAACGGATCGATGAACCTTAGCCATGCCGAATCGAAGAATTTTGAATTTGGAAAGCTGTTGATGGATAATTTGAACAACGTTCAGAATCTTCGAACAATGTCGATGAACGACGAACGAAGGGAGATGAACAATGAACAATGTTCAAAATCTTCGAACAATGTCGATGAACGACGAACGAAGAAAGATGAACGGTGAACGAATTCTTGATGAGTGATGAACAACGTTCAAAATCTTCGAACAATGTCGATGAACGACGAACGAAGAAAGATGAACGATGAACAAATGAGAGAGCTTCTTTTGAGTATAACTCAATAGCTCTCAATGAAAGCACCAATTGTTGAATCAAAGATTGAACTCGTCGCGAAAAGTCCTCACAATTCCTGCAAACAGCAAACAATTAGCTATCGTTGCTTCGATCGATTTACCCGGGGGGTTGTTCGACCAAGAACACTCCGATGCTTAAGTTAGCTTTGAGAGAGGAAAGGGATATACTTCGAAACGAAGAATCAACGTACCTTGGAAATGAAATGTGCCTTGCTATTTATAGGAAAATCTTGGGAGCCTTGGAGCGTTCTGATTGGTCGGTTGAATATTTAATTAATAAAAAATATATTATTAATTAAATATACTATTTAATAATTGTAATGATGGTTCATCATGATAGTAATGACAATTATTGTATTTTAATATCAATATTAATTATCCATTATTAAGAATAATGACAATTAATTCTCGGGGAGAATATTGATATTACGGAGATTTTAACCCGATCAAATAACGTATTTAACTGGTAAATAGATTATTTAATATGCTGGTATTTTCAAATGATCAGCGTTATTGCCAGGGGCTATTTAGTCATTTTTGGGAATTACGGGCCACGTGGCAGCTCTATAATTTTCGGATGATTTTGGGTTCCACAATATTGAATGCGCTTTTGTGCTCGTTATGTGTTTGATATGTGGCCGCTGACTATTTCTTCAACTTTGTGCTCACTAAATTAATATTTTGGAATTTTTTGCTCTCTGTTTGGTTGCTGAGAAAAGATCATAGGGCTATGTTTTCTTTCCCCTCCATTGAATGAGCAATCTGTATCAGTGCGAACAGGTTCAGTGTTAGGGGAAACCTGTAGTTTTAATTTTTGTGTTCGCTCTCTGATTGACCTTTATTTTTTTCTTGTGACACTGACCTGGATGATAAGAGAAGAGAGAGGACATTACGAAAGTGGATTCCAACAGGTTTAATTCTATCATCAATGAAGTGGAGAGCTTGCATGAGCTAGGTAATTTCCCTTCCGTTTGTCACAGATTTTTTGTTTCAAGTTATCTGCCTCCGGGTTCAAGACTTAATCGATTGGCTTGCAATGGATGTCATAACTTCAGTACGAAATCCAAGAGAGCAATGCCGAGGCGCTTTTGGACATTGCAAATACCTTGATGAGCTCTGTCAAGGCAGAGAACAGGGAGGGAATCACAGCGATCGGTTTTGTCAACCGTATTATCAGAAAATTTGGGAGTGGTAGCAGCTCAGTTTCTTGGAAGGATCTTGGAATTGCAGTGTCAAATGTTTTCCAGAGAGGCCCTCAATGCTGCACAATGTAATGGCAACTACCGGATTTCATTTCTAGTATCATCTTTCTTTTTCGAATCCCATTCAATAAATCTATGGTTTTCTCTCCCTTTAGGATTGGACCTATGGAAGTTGAAGTAAAGCAACGTAAGGCTTATGTTCGTGGAAAACGTGTGAAGCCTACCAGCAATGATACTCCAGAAGAGGTAAGAATGGTTTTTGTTAGTTTTAGTGTCAAATCCTTCATGTCAAAATTACTGTATTTGTGCAGCTTGGTGATGTCCTCGTGGAAGAGGAGACGGAGACAGTTAAAAATGTGGCAGTTATGTTCAATATTTTGAGGAAAAATAGGATAGTAAAGCTTGAAAATCTGATCCTGGATGCGAATTCCTTTGCACAAACGGTGGAAAATATATTCACTCTCTCGTTTTTGGTTAAAGACGGGCGGGTTGAAATCAAAGTGAATGATGAAGGGCATCATCTAGTTTGTAAGATCCTTTTGCAACTGCTCACCCCCATCTGACTGTTAATAGTTATTTATGTGGTTTTTGTATTTGGTATTTGCAGCGCCCAGGAATGCTCCTTCTGCCGATGCAGTTGCCTCTGGGGACGTTGCTTACTGCCACTTTGTCTTCCGATTCGATTTCAACGACTGGAAGGTATTTGACGGTTTTATCCATTAGATGTAACAAATGATTTTCATTTAGTAGGATGATATGCATTTTAAAATTCTCAGGTGATGAAAGAGTCTATTGGGAATGGAGAGCAGCTGATGCGAAATAGGTGTGACAAAAACATATCAGGCAAGTCTCGATCCGGCGGACAATGCGACGAATCTCGAGCCGCTGCAGCTTCAGCTACAACTCCAATTGATTTGGCAGGAGCAACCAGTTACCGGGGGCTTGCTAGATAGCAATAAAATGACTGGCAGAATCGCCAGAAAGCGAATATGATCTAAGAGCTGCTGCCATTCGAAAAGGGTAGCGCAAATTGATATGAACTTGTGTAGAGTTAAGCAAGGGATGGAGTAGAACGCCTAGGGTTTTTTGCCTTTTGAGTTTAAAACTAGTCATCTAGGCAGCTGTGTATAATTTTTAGGTGCAAATTAGTTTACATTTGAAGTATTTAACAAGACAAAGAATCGTCGCTAATGCAGAATCTTAAGAAGTAACAAGTATTTATATAATATTACAATATGACATAATTTCATCAAGTCTGTTTGAAATCTCATTGAACAACAATTAAAATTTCATTGAACAACAATTACACCAATAAGGGTTATTTTGGATACAGCAATCCTTGATAATGTCAACAGAAAAAATGGATTCCAACTAAAAAGACCTACCCTCAGTTCTCAATAGAAAGCATGAATAAGATCCATGATATTTTTTAACTCTTTAAGTGATAGAGCCAACGGCTATTTTGCTTTAGGAATGTCAAGGTTTTCGAAAATTGGACTGTCGACTCCTACTCCCATTGCATTTAGACCGTTGTCAACGTACAGAACTGTGCCGGTGATGGCTGATGCCAATGGTGATGCCAGGAAGGCAGCAGCGTTCCCGACCTCCTCTGTTTCCATGCAAATTCAGAGGTCTAGTGTAGAACAAGGTATCGCCTAATCTAATGAACGAAAAATATGAAATTCATGCTTGCATTTGGTTATGTATATAATTACTCACCGGCAGATAGTTCTTTCTGCAAAGGTGCATTCACAGACGAGTAATCAATCATCATGTCGATGAACCCAATAGCTTTTGCAGCACGACTTCTCAATGGGCCTGCAGATATTGTGTTGACTCTAAGGTCGTGTTTTCTTCCAGCTTCAAAGGCGAGCACCTGAATCAACATGAAACACATGACACATATGGTTTGTCACAGAGGAGAGGAATTTTAGAATGATGAACCTGAAAAGTATCAGAGGGTAAAAGAAAAAGAAAAAATTAGAAGGCTCACGCGTGTATCACTCTCTAGAGCAGCCTTCGCGGAGCTCATGCCTCCACCATATCTGCAAGTAAAATAATTTAGAATGAGAGTTTATTCCGAGAATAACAACAAATCACCAGGGGCTGAGATGAAGACGCATACCCTGGAATGACCCTTTCTGAAGCAATGTATGTTAGAGAAATCGAAGCACCACCTGTCATGTTAACATTTACCCTTAGATTCTAGGCTTTCTAGCAACACTTAAGAGGACATCATGGGATTTTTTAAAACTAAAGAGGGGACGGGGATGAGGAGGAGGAGAAAAGAAGCATTAAATTCAGGACTGTGCCTGGGTTAATTATTGGGGCAAAATGCTTGAGTAGAGAAACATATGAGTAGCTTGATGCAGAGATTGCCGCCAGATATCCGTATCTTGATGTTTCCAAAAGAGGTTTGGTCACCTGTACATGATACATCAACTGCATAAGCACCGTGAAGATATTAGCAAATTTAGCTACATAGAAAATGTGACAAAGTGTTCACCTCTGGTCCGTTAGCAAGTGAGTGGACAAGGATATCAATGGTGCCAAAATCCTGTTTTACAGATTCAACAACTTCCTGCAAAACATTTCGATAGAATCAGCCAAGATAGCTGAAAAGGGCTAGTTTCTTAACCTAACATATGGCCGCATAACCTATAATACTAAAAGAGAATATAGGCTCCACAAATTCAAGCACGCAATTCGCCATGAACTTCAGTAACCAGAAACACATGGCTGGAAATAAATTTGAAACCTTTGTCTTTTGGAGGCTCCAAGAAAACCTAAACTGATTGGAGGCGTGTTAAACTTGAGACAATTCAAGCATGCAGTTCACCAATTACTTCAGTTACCAGAAACATACATTTTAACTACCATATTCTAACACATTCCATTTTTCAACTTGAAGGTCACATACAATAAGTGACCGATCTCATGATCTTGTGGACAGAAATGGAGGTTTTTGTCTCCTGGTTGCGGGAGGTTATATGAGTATGACTATCAGTAATTGTCGTAGGGTCCAACGTTTGGGAATTGGTTTTATTATACTTAACATGCCAAACTAATATGCAAACTTCATTTCTTCAGGAGAGGAAAGCGAAGCCACGCCCGGGCTGGTTGGTCCTCCCATCACTCTCTGTATATTCTGTAAGCTTAGACTTAAGAGTCAATGAATTTAAAAGTAATCTAGTCCACGAAGATAATACCTTGACAGTCCAATTTGAAGATCCCAAGTAGCGTTTGTTGGTTTTTATCTGCACAAAACCACAATATGAGCTATGCGCGTCAATACAAGTATAATTTGACTTCAATTGAAAATTTTAAAATAAGGACATTCATACATCTTCAGGAACATCTGCAGGATCATCAAAAACTGCATCCAATGGATAAACCTTGGTGATTTCCATCAAAGAGCCATCTGGCAATCTGAAAGGAAATATATAAGTAGAGAAAAAATATAAATTAAAAAAAAAAATCACTTATAAATAACAGAGAATTAGAGATGGATATTATACACATCAACAGATTCATGAAATGCAGAAAATGAAAATTCTGCTCTTACTTGCGGGATTCATCAAACTTCCCACGCCTTAAACTGGATTCGAAAATGTTAAGTGCCTATACCAAATAAACCTCAATAAAGAGCTACACAGTGCCTATTTTAAATAAAACCTGAACGCATTTATGTCAGAAGAGATTTCAGCTAAATCAATTTACATACCGGCACCCATGTACCAACTAGAATTTCAGCCCCAGCAGCAGCAAGAGATTTTGCTATTGCCCATCCATATCCATGATCATCAGCCACACCAGCAATGAATGCTCTCTTTCCTGCAAACGGTTATCCCAACGTTAGATGCAGCGGTTTCTATGTTCTTGTTAGACAATCGGGGAAGGAACCTTGGAAAGCCTATACATCAAAAGTTACTTCCTTTTCCAAAACCTTTAAAACTCTACCTCTGGAATCAAATAATTTAACATAGAAAGAAAACCTGTGAACCTTGATTTTCCTTTCGAGACTAAATTTCTTGATGAAATCACATTCTTTTTCCTATCATCTTGACCTGGAACTAAAATTCCTTTTAACATTCTAGATTCAAAAATTATAAAGAAGACACCACATTCATTATTAACACCACTCAAAATCTAAGATCAATAATAATTGACAACAATAACAAGGACCTTGTTGGGAAACTTCATGAAATTTCATTGCCCCGAGTGTATACAGGGATCCTAGATACAGTAAGATTGTCAAATAAAATGAGGATACCAACTATTGCAATTTATCTTAGCTATCACTCAATAATAACACAGAAACAGTACAGCATAAGGTTTCTGTGAATCTAATAACTATTGTTGCTCGTTACTAAATTGTGTTCCACTCAGATTGTAAGGTATGTCAACTAAGAAAAATACAGTAACGGATATACAAGTTAAAAACTTGAGGTAACTTTATATCAAAACTGAAAGAAAAAAGAAGTTTAACCTCTCAAATCAACAGGCAATCCCGGCAGTGGACTGCTCTCAGCTGCTCCAGACATTGCTCTTGTGACAACCTTCACAGTCTTCGCAGGCCCTGATTTGAAGCTCTGGAAGAATGGCTGTACTGCTGAGATATGAGAAGCACTTCTAAGCCCTCCCCAAACTCCGACTTCACTGTTTGTACCAAAATTCGCCGTGCATGACCAGTAAGTTTGTTGTGAGGAGGATAAGCAAGGTTTAACCGCTGCCATGTGCATGCCAGGAGTAGCAGTCGCAGCCATTTTTAACACAAATCAATAGAAACCGAAACAAATTCTGCAAGATCAAGAAGCATATATACATTAGTAACAAGTGTAGCAACACTAACACCCTGCTAGTAACTTGAATTGTGTCACATAATATCAGAAATTACTGGTGATGCATCGAATTCCAGTTCTTAACTACCAACACAAACAGTAAATTAAACCAAAATTCTGCAACACATAAGATCAAATCTTCAGAGGAGTAAAAATTAAAAATAAATAAATAAATTGGCACATTATTTTTCAAATTGGCAAACAGCTTTATCAAAGTGGAAGCATTAGATCAAAGAAAAGCAGAAAATTTTGGTGCAAAAATATATTATTGGATTCACATTTTTGGATTAGATGCAAATAACGATTACGACTTTAACAATATCATAGCATTTCATGAGGCCTCTAAACAAGTAAGCTGAAAGGAGCACAATAATCTACATCCATTTCTCTATAACGAATTTCAAACTTAGAAAACAAAAATAAAAAATTGGAAACACAAACACGAAGACACCATTGAATTAACACAGTATGCTAAAAAACAAGATCAAAGGTTCAAACTTGAACTGATCAGAAATCAATGAGAAACATGAAGGCATTCATAGAACGATCCGAGACAGTGACCTTTGAGCTCTGCTGGTAGTGTTTGGGAGAGAAGAGCGAGGAATGTGAGTGTCTGTGTTTTTGTGTTGGGTTTCGATGAAATCAAGGTTTTGGTTTGTTGGATGGTTGGTATTGAGAAAACTTTGTAAATGCCGAATCAAGAGGGAAGAGAGAGCGTTGAGCTGTGTTGTTTTTGGCGCCCATGTGAAATGACAGTTTTGACCTTGCTTTTATGGGGCATGCTTGGAGGCTTTGTGCCAATTCCCTTTTAATGTCTCAATGCACCTGGCCATCTAGCTTTCTTGGCATGCTGGTTGCATTAATGGCCGATTCAAAAATTTGTAGATTCAGAACGAAATTAGAAAATATGTACTCACTTCTTAAGCTTAGTTATTAAAAATAATTAAATAATTTTTATGAATTGATTATTTTATTTTTATATAATGAGATTTTGTTAAAATTTTGTTACGAAAAACTCATAGAGACAAAACGTATAATAAAGAAAACAGAATATCTCATATCCAAAACATTACATTTAATTTGATTAAAAATAAACAGTACATTCAATTAAAAAACAAAAAAAAAACAAATTCTATATTTCTAACTTATATATGGATGAAAATGTCCAAATTCAAGACTAATAGACTATAATTGTCATGTTAAAAACAAGTTGTTAGTCTTCAAATAAGAACTTCACCATTTAAAAAAACTTAAAGCAACATCAAACTTATATACTTTTATATTGTTTATTTCTCCGCATATTTTATTTATTTATTAATTTATTATATACATATCATATTCATAATTTTAGGCTTAATTTTGGGTCCCATATTATCTTAGGCTCATGGCTTGCGCCCTTTGGCCTCCTCTTATGGCCGACCCTGGATTCATTTAGCACCAATGTTCAAAACCACAATAGGCATTACCAGGGAGGCGAGCAGGGGTTTAGTGCCTAGGCAATTTTTTTAAGGGAAAATTCAATAAATTAAAAATATAATGGTATTATTGTAAACATATTCACATTCACAATATCACACCGGATGCAAATATGCAATTACTTGATTATAGTATGTATAATTACTTAATTAATTAATAATTAATATAAAGTTAATAGGTGGTCGGTGGGTTGGTCTTTGCCTCAATTTGATCTAATTTATTTCCCACTTGACTCAATCAAGACTCAAGAGTCTTCACTCTTCAATTGATGAACTCAAGCTTTGTTATTCGCTAAGAGTCCAAAAAGTAGAGTCTCAAAGAGACGAAGAACGAAATGAGAATGGCAAAAAAGTGTTGTTGTTGTTGTTATTATTATCATTATATTTTTCAAAATTATTAGTTATCTGACTACTTAATATGAAAAACTTGGAAATTATTATTTTAGTGTGCCTAAACCGTAAAAAGACACTCAATCGTATTAATTTATATGGTGACTAATTAATATGAGTAATATAAAACACTGATTTTGTACTATATTATCCTATCCAACCATTTATACGGCGTACCAAACGTAGCATTAGGTCATATTTAGTGAGTATAATTAAATTAGATAATTTATCAAATTTAATATATATTGAATGTAAAAATATATAAGTTTTAACTGCAAAAGTACTATAATGGATTAGGCATGGAAATAAATTTACCTCTTATACTCCTTTTTTTTTAGTGGATTGGTGACAGGACCCGTCCCCGAGGGACAAAGTTAACCGTGCCTAGTCCTGCTCCCGTCTGACAAGTCAACTGAAAGTCCGAAACTACCCCTTCAGCACCTGCCAGACAAGGGATATTTGCGCCTGTGCCCGCTCATACCTCCACCTCTCGAATAGCCTCGATCAACGCGCCACGACCTGAAGGGTTAATAAAACAGAAAAGGTGTGAGTGGACAAAAATGAGCTCTTATAAAAACATTTATCAAAATACATTCTTACCCTCCAATTTTCACAAACTTGCATGCATATTGTAAAACATGAGTAATAGTATGAAATCATTCAAGTGTGAAAAGTGGACCGATAAAATCAAAATACATTTTCTCATGGTCCACAAAACTCATGTTCATCAAATCAGTTCATGTAGTAAAGCATCAAATCCCGGCTCTCAGTCCAAAACATGTGAAAACATAATCACTGGCCACAAAGACCAAAAACCCGTACTCAATACCAGTATGTCATCACAATCAATACTAATCAGCACTAATCACCAGTGCACAAGAAATATATCAATCCAATCAATCCGCACTACTCACAAGTGCTAATATCCAGTCACTCTCTCGGGAACAGACACCTCTGGGCTCAACCCCCTCGGGCTCAGTCACCTCTGGGCGAACACATCCCCAGGCTCAGATACCTCCGAGTGGTACATCCAGGCTCAGTCTCATCCGAGAAGCTGACTACCATAGGATCAACTCATGATCCTATAATCACATCTGCACTACTCACAAGTGCACAATCCCATCATCCATATAACCCGTCACGATATCAATGCAACGCGTGCAACTCGGTGTCTCACGTCCGAGTACATCCCCCAGGATCTACGACGTCTAAGGGGATATCAACTCTAGGATCAACGACGTCTAGAGGATATCATCATAACCTCACGCTCCTACGAGTGAGCCTCCCTCGGAGCTACTCATCTCCAGGCAGTGGATCGTGACTACTCTAGGATCTACGACGTCTGGAGGAGACTATCAATCACAAAGGATGGTATATGTGGAACAGGTCACCAAATCCAGTAATCTCATTTTAAAATCATTTATGTCTCAAATCAAGTCAAAAACATTTCAATAGGGCCTATGCCCGAGACATAGCTTTCACACATCAAGTTCCACAAAGCCATCATTAAACAGTGTCCAGGATTCACTTTATAAATCAAAATCATCAATTTAATCATATTCACATGTGACTCCAAATCCGAGTCAAAATCATTATTCACTTGGGTCGCAAGCCCAAAATACCATTTTCACCAAATCCGTGCAACCGTAACCCCGAGTTGCCACGATCACGTAAATCCATAAAATCAATCACTGACTCATAATCCGAGTCCAAATATCATTTTCAATCAGGGCCTAGCCCAAAATCATCAATTTCATCATTTCTCGAAAATCGTGCCAATATATAATATAATAATCATAAAATCGAGACAATCGAGAAATCACCGGATTGAAATACCAATCATGCCACAGCATATCAAATCATATAATAAAGCATTTAAAATCACATGCATGCATCACGGTTAGAAAACAAAGTCCACTCACACACACCGTTCAAAACGGTCCGTTTCCGAGCTGCACGTTTTTCCGTAAAATCTGGAAATCACAACTCCTGTCCAAAATCATTATAGAGGGTTACTAACATCTCAAAATACTTCATATAATTTTCCCCAATTTTTCCGGAATTTAAATACGTATTTTAAACGTAAAACAAAACTTCGGATACGCGGAACATTAACGAAACAATATCTGATTTCCTCGAAATCAACGTCAAAATGTTCGTTACACTGAGAGGATCAAAAGTCATGTTGACCTCACCTTGAGACTAGGCCGGACGCGCCCTCACGCGCCGCCGTGAGTGGCTGCGCGTGAAACCCACGCGCCAGCTACAGTGCTGTCTCCCTCACCTGTTTGTCTGGTAAACGGGTCGTTTAACCCGCGATCAGACCCGGCTGGTTTTCTGTCAATTCCACACTGTTTTCATCAATTGAACATTCAGTCAGCTTCGAATTAAGTTCAATTAAAGATCTGTGGACTCAATTACAATCGAACTTACCTCAAACCTCACGATCACAGATGATCATTCGAAGGACATCCGGCCACTGTTCATCATTCGAATTCCCTTAGTTTCAATCGATTTCTCTCAATTGATTCAACCAGAAGCATCAAGGGACTCAGGTAAACATTTCCTTCAATTCAATTGAATCAATCAAAGCCTCTAACTCCACGACTCAAACTCGATTCTTCGAAGAACAGCCGTCACTGTGCAACCATGGAGTTCCGTCAATCTCAACCGGTTTCTTCCAATTGATGGACCCAGAAGCATCGTGGGATCCTCAGGAACACAATCCCCACATCAATTACACCGTTTGATCGCTCCAAGATCACTACTCGACCTTCAAACTCCATTATTGTCACCAAGTCCGTTCAGAGCCAAAACGGCACCAATTCCTCTCGTTTTTGATCTGGTTCCACTCGTCACAACCTCAGGAAGCTAAATGAAGCTTCAATTCCAATCCTCACGGCTCGATTCTTCCAATTCGATTTTCCCTCCCAAAATTCAAAATCCGAAATTCCAGTCTCCTCCTCACTGTCAACCTCTCGTGTTTACCCAGTTGAATCCATCACTCAAAGCTCTCAAATTCCCCTCAAAACTGGTTGTGAAAGGGAGCTCAATTCTCCCAATTCTGATTCCCCTTCACACGGGTAAGAAAACAAAGAAGAGGAAAATGGGGAAAAATGGAAGAAATGATGAAGGAGGAATGATGGTGTTTGGAGGAAAACATGGAGCTGGAAACAAGGGATGGGTGACACTTGTCACTCATCCGGATGTGCACAGTCACCAGGTACTATTCATATTAAAATATTATTTTAAACCCGGTTCGTTCGGTTAGTCGAGTCTGATTCCGTGACCATAACTTCGTCGTCGAATCTCCGATTTCGGCATGCCGCCTGTCGTTGGATTCGTATCGACGAGACCTACGTAATGGTCTTTGGCCCTCATCCATCGGACCTCCCGGTCAAAAAGTCAACATTTGACCCCAATTAACCAAAATTACCAAAATGCCCCTCAACTTCCGAACGCCATAACTTTCACCTCGAATGTCGGAATCGAACGTGCCACCTGTCTATGAACTCGTGACGTCCTGAACTACGTCACAGTCATCAGTCAAAGTCCATTTGACCGCCCGAACTAAAAGTCAACATTTTGCCCACGCTAGGGGCAAAACGGTCATTTTGCACGTTTCGTCCGATTTCACTCAACTAATCCCCGATTAGTCATTCTAATTCATAATTAATTAATATTCAATCCCGATATTCGGGACGGGTCATTACAACCTTCCCTCCTTAAAGAATTTCGTCCCCGAAATTCCAACTATCCGTATTCCACAACTATCTCGTGGAAAATAAATGGGCCTCACAACACGTGTACACCTGTACACCCACTAACCAACGCAGAACTCGTCTGCACTGAGACGTTACATCACAGATGCACGTCGTACTACCTACACTCGACCACCTCGAGTGAAATTGATCACCAGAAGTTGGCAATGTCACCATTAAGCTGACTCCTTCAGCTTGATGGCCCCACGTAATCACTAATGTGCCCTGACTTCCGCTCTCATAGAGAGTCACCAAAACTCACTTGTCAGTCCATGCCGACACTACAAGCCAAACTGTCACCACCAAGCTTTACCACCCTAGTAAAGCGCCAATCAGTAACAAATCAGTGACAACACATCATACTACAACGTCCGTCAATGTAGCATAAGATCAACAACATGATCTCCCCTCGCAGGGCAAACTCAATCCTGCGACAAATACCAACAGCAGTAACCACAACTGTCACCCCCTCAGCGATCCCAGATGCTGGTAAGGTCACGACATGATAATATCTCGCCGCAAAGCAACTTGCGGTCACACTAACCACCAACTCACTCAATCAGATGGGGTAACTGGAACACATTGAACACCAGCCTAGCAGTGATCACACAACTCAATGCTAGAGTTATACTAGCCAACCATGGCTAAGAGCACCTGCTCAACAATCACTAAAATCATCAGAATCACTCTGCCCAGTGCATCGTGTTCAATGTCCAGTTCACGTTCACAACCCATCCAATGGTATCAGGATTAAGCCGACTACTACCACGTTCACCAACGTACTACTGGTATAACCCGTATACCGTCACCCGACACCACAAGTCTGCAAAGTATTGTACCCCAAACCATGTACAAGGTACATACATCTATCCATTGATAAGACCACAACCACCTAGGTCCTAGCCAAACACGTTCCAATAATGGAGTCCATTTGCCCAAACCAGCAAGAGACAAATCGAAACTCCACCCATCATCTAGTTCCAATTCCAAATCCGAATCCGCAATTTCGTAAGAAATCCCGAATCCAAACCCATACATCACATTTTTAATTCATGTCCAATTCCGAATCCGAAATCATTATTCCGTAAGCTAGCATTTGGAATAATCATTCCGTAAGCTAGCATTTGGAATAATCATTCCGCACCCAAATCCAGTATTCCACTTTCAAGTTCTAAAATCGAATCCTGAATCGTCACCCAGAAATTCGATTCCAAAACCCGAAATTTCGTTCACGTCCACTCAGACACACCAAAACCGAACCTATCGGTTACCCGTTCACTATACTCGGTTGACTTCATAGGGAAGCCAATCCCATCAGTCACAACTCTAAGGCTGAACAAATTCAACCCCGTCTGAAACCTACTCGCTCGAGTAACATACCATAAGGGGCTCCACTTCGAAAAGAAGTTCAGTCCCGCCCTTTACGACTCACATACCGGAGTAAGAGTGACAAACTCTCTACCCAACTGGATCATCAGGATCACGACCCAGATCCATCACGACGTCAGTCGACCATGAACATCACGATCCTAGATTGTCACAATGCCCAATGTCCACAACATCACAATCCCGATCCACCTAGAATCCACATAGTTAACTACCAGGAACCATAGGGTCTTACACCCTCATCTAATTTGCGTACTGTCACAACGTTTGACACCCAACGCCCACAATTAAAAAGTTCAGTCAACGACGAGACATGCCGCGACTGTAGGTTCTCACTGATTACCTCGTATCTATCCTTGCCATCCCACCTAGGGAAAAACCAAGGATGATCCAAAACAATGACACCAATACTCATCCTACGTGGATGCAAACAAAACTCACTGCACTCCCCACGCCATGTAACCCAACATCGCCTGCCACCAAGCAGAAAATAAGAAGTCACCCCTGGCGACTTCAGAATTACCTAGTCCCAATGCGGAAAACCCGCAATCCTCCTCAAACACAACCTCTCACGATTCCGTAGGTCCAACCATGTTGGAACCAACGCACTCAGACACCAACCACGTGTCCCCTTTGGACTGGTTACTGACACATACCCAACTCGACGAAGGCACAACCCGACTCGTGACTCATCGTCAACACAACACTGGCACCAACACCAGCACACAGACAACAGTATTAGTATGAGCACACCGTATGCAAAACTGACAACCCTGTATCTCCGCTCATAACAAGCGACGACCCCGTACCTCTGCTCGAATAGGAGAAACTCTGCCTCCTTCGTACCTAACAACTCTGGGTACAATCACCCTGACAACTCATGTGAGAAAAGGAAATGTCCCCTGAACGTCCCCCAATTCTCAGCAACCACTCTCGGTAGTAGTGCCTGCCACAAACTTGTGCAGACCTAACCACCAGACACCGGTATCGAGACTCCACATCTAATGGAATCATGTACCCGTACACTACTCTGTTTCCCCACTCTAGGATTCCATCGACAGGTACCAATTCCGACTGTGGATTGCAGTTCCACCACTAAAGCTGACATGACTAGACCTGACACAATCGTCACTCGGTCTCGACTTCGAAAAGTCATTAAAAGTCAAACCACTCGCCAGCACACATTTCCGCACAAGGAATTTACTGAGAATATTCTCATCGTGGGTCCAACCTACCCAATTGTGCTACCTTCCAAGCCTCTGGATCCAACAAATCCTGGGACCCACAAGAACATTGGTTTGACAATTAGTAAGCCGTAGTTACACAAATTAATATATGTCCCACACACCAAGGTCAATTACATTCCGAGATTAATCACAAGGTCTCAAATACCCTAATATACCCATCTCACTACCAGGTCGCGCACGAGGCTCACGTTCCGGAGGTATGGCATGGCAACAGCATCAGCAACCTAGTGCTCTGATACCAATTTGACAGGACCCGTCCCCGAGGGACAAAGTTAACCGTGCCTGGCCCTGCTCCCGTCTCACAAGTCAACTGAAAGTCCAAAACTACCCTTCAGCACCTGCCAGACAAGGGATATTTGCGCCTGTGCCCGCTCATACCTCCACCTCTCGAATAGCCTCGATCAACGCGCCACGACCTGAAGGGTTAATAAAACAGAAAAGGTGTGAGTGGACAAAAATGAGCTCTTATAAAAACATTTATCAAAATACATTCTTACCCTCCAGTTTTCACAAACTTGCATGCATATTGTAAAACATGAGTAATAGTATGAAATCATTCAAGTGTGAACAGTGGACCGATAAAATCAAAACATATTTTCCCATGGTCCACAAAACTCATGTTCATCAAATCAGTTCATGTAGTAAAGCATCAAATCCCGGCTCTCAGTCCAAAACATGTGAAAACATAATCACTGGCCACAAAGACCAAAAACCCGTACTCAATACCAGTACGTCATCACAATCAATACTAATCAGCACTAATCACCAGTGCACAAGAAATATATCAATCCAATCAATCCGCACTACTCACAAGTGCTAATATCCAGTCACTCTCTCGGGAACAGACACCTCTGGGCTCAACCCCCTCGGGCTCAGTCACCTCTGGGCGAACACATCCCCAGGCTCAGACACCTCCGAGTGGTACATCCAGGCTCAGTCTCATCCGAGAAGCTGACTACCATAGGATCAACTCATGATCCTACAATCACATCTGCACTACTCACAAGTGCACAATCCCATCATCCATATAACCCGTCACGATATCAATGCAACGCGTGCAACTCGGTGTCTCACGTCCGAGTACATCCCCCAGAATCTACGACGTCTGAGGGGATATCAACTCTAGGATCAACGACGTCTAGAGGATATCATCATAACCCCACGCTCCTACGAGTGAGCCTCCCTCGGAGCTACTCATCTCCAGGCAGTGGATCGTGACTACTCCAGGATCTACGACGTCTGGAGGAGACTATCAATCACAAAGGATGGTATATGTGGAACAGGTCACCAAATCCAGTAATCTCATTTTAAAATCATTTATGTCTCAAATCAAGTCAAAAACATTTCAATAGGGCCTATGCCCGAGACATAGCTTTCACACATCAAGTTCCACAAAGCCATCATTAAACAGTGTCTAGGATTCACTTTATAAATCAAAATCATCAATTTAATCATATTCACATGTGACTCCAAATCCGAGTCAAAATCATTATTCACTTGGGTCGCAAGCCCAAAATACCATTTTCACGCAAATCCGTGCAACCGTAACCCCGAGTAGCCACGATCACGTAAATCCATAAAATCAATCACTGACTCATAATCCGAGTCCAAATATCATTTTCAATCAGGCCCTAGCCCAAAAACATCAATTTCATCATTTCTCGAAAATCGTGCCAATATATAATATAATAATCATAAAACCGAGACAATCGAGAAATCACCGGATTGAAATACCAATCATGCCACAGCATATCAAATCATATAATAAAGCATTTAAAATCACATATGCATGCATCACGGTTAGAAAACAATGTCCACTCACACACACCGTTCAAAACGGTTCGTTTCCGAGCTGCACGTTTTTCCGTAAAATCTGGAAATCACAACTCCTGTCCAAAATCATTATAGAGGGTTACTAACATCTCAAAATACTGCATATAATTTTCCCCAATTTTTCCGGAATTTAAATACGTATTTTAAACGTAAAACAAAACTTCGGATACGCGGAACATTAACGAAACAATATCCGATTTCCTCGAAATCAACGTCAAAATGTTCGTTACACTGAGAGGATCAAAAGTCATGTTGACCTCACCTTGAGACTAGGCCGGACGCGCCCTCACGCGCCGCCGTGAGTGGCTGCGCGTGAAACCCACGCGCCAGCTACAGTGCTGTCTCCCTCACCCGTTTGTCTGGTAAACGGGTCGTTTAACCCGCGATCAGACCCGGCTGGTTTTCTGTCAATTCCACACTGTTTTCATCAATTGAACATTCAGTCATCTTTGAATTAAGTTCAATTAAAGATCTGTGGACTCAATTACAATCGAACTTACCTCAAACCTCACGATCACAGATGATCATTCGAAGGACATCCGGCCACTGTTCATCATTCGAATTCCCTTAGTTTCAATCGATTTCTCTCAATTGATTCAACCAGAAGCATCAAGGGACTCAGGTAAACATTTCCCCCAACTCAATTGAATCAATCGAAGCCTCTAACTCCACGACTCAAACTCGATTCTTCGAAGAACATCCGTCACTGTGCAACCATGGAGTTCCGTCAATCTCAACCGGTTTCTTCCAATTGATGGACCCAGAAGCATCGTGGGATCCTCAGGAACATAATCCCCACATCAATTACACCGTTTGATCGCTCCAAGATCACGACTCGACCTTCAAACTCCATTACTGTCACCAAGTTCGTTCAGAGCCAAAACGGCACCAATTCCTCTCGTTTTTGATCTGGTTCCACTCGTCACAACCTCAGGAAGCTAAATGAAGCTTCAATTCCAATCCTCACGGCTCAATTCTTCCAATTCGATTTTCCCTCCCAAAACTCAAAATCCGAAATTCCAGTCTCCTCCTCACTGTCAACCTCTCGTGTTTACCCAGTTGAATCCATCACTCAAAGCTCTCAAATTCCCCTCAAAACTGGTTGTGAAAGGGAGCTCAATTCTCCCAATTCTGATTCCCCTTCACACGGGTAAGAAAACAAAGAAGAGGAAAATGGGGAAAAATGGAAGAAATGATGAAGAAGGAATGATGGTGTTTGGAATGATGGTGTTTGGAGGAAAACATGGAGCTGGAAACAAGGGATGGGTGACACTTGTCACTCATCCGGATGTACACAGTCACCGGGTACTGTTCATATTAAAATATTATTTTAAACCCGGTTCGTTCGGTTAGTCGAGTCCGATTCCGTGACCATAACTTCGTCGTCGAATCTCCGATTTCGGCATGCCGCCTGTCATTGGATTCGTATCGACGAGACCTACGTAACGGTCTTTGGCCCTCATCCATCGGACCTCCCGGTCAAAAAGTCAACATTTGACCCCAATTAACCAAAATTACCAAAATGCCCCTCAACTTCCGAACGCCATAACTTTCACCTCGAATGTCAGAATCGAACGTGCCGCCTGTCTATGAACTCGTGACGTCCCGAACTACGTCACAGTCATTGGTCAAAGTCCATTTGACCGCCCGAACTAAAAGTCAACATTTTGCCCACGCCAGGGGCAAAACGGTCATTTTGCACGTTTCGTCCGATTTGACTCAACTAATCCCCGATTAGTCATTCTAATTCATAATTAATTAATATTCAATCCCGATATTCGGGACGGGTCATTACAATTGGAATCTTAATGAGTTACATTCAAGATTCATTGAATTTGATAGTTATCAAATTTATTTAGTCTTACTCACCAAACAAGTATCACGACCTGACTCCTCTAGCACGATATTGTTCGTTTTGGACTCCTATCCTCACAACTTTGTTTATGAGAACTCACACGCAACTTCCAGTGGGTCGCTCATCCTATGATTGCTCCAGCCCAACGTCTCTTAACTTTAGAGTTCCAACCAAACTCAAAACTACTGAACTCCCAAAAGGCAACCTGACTTCCCTAGCACGATATTATCAGCTTTGGGCTCCCGCTCTCACGACTTTGTTTATGGGAACTCACACGCAATTTCAGTGGGTCATCCATCTTGGGATTGCTCCAGCCCAACCTCACTTAACTTTAGAGTTTCAACCAAACCCAAAGCTAGTGAGCTCCCAAAAGGCGACCTAACTCCCCTATCACGATATTATCCGCTTTGGTCTCCCGCTCTCACGACTTTGTTTATGGGAACTCACACGCAACTTCCTAGTGGGTCACCTATCCTGGGATTACTCCAGCCCAACAACACTTAACTTTAAAGTTCAAACGAAATCTAAAACTAGTGATCTCCCAAAAAGCCTCGTGCTAGATGAATACATGGTCACACATATAAATTACTTCACATTTCCCTCCCTGAATGTTTTGAGATTGTTCATTGGTCTTACTTCCCAAACTCACGACTCTTACTCACTGTTTTTGTTTCGTAAGCTCACAGATTGTACAATAAGCCCTTCGATCATCTGAATGATAGGAAAGTGTTGAAATTTTTTATTTATTAAATATCAAGATAAAGATTATGGATGGCTATGGCAAAAAAAAAAAAAAGAAGAAGCTAGTTTCGATAATGCTATGGACCTTGTAAATTAATCTATATTATAATTCCAATGATATTGTAAGAGTGAGAGATTTAAGTTTTTATTTTTATAGAAATGTATTTAGGATGTGAATATAATACAAATTAAATACTGATTTTTGTGTTTTACGATAATCAAATTTAAGATTTTTCACTGCATATTAGAGTAAGTATGAATATCAATAGACTATTGTTGCATCCATGTTCATATAAATTTATCCTCAAATTTTGTAAGGACATTTTGTTTGATAAAAAAAATTCCTATGATACCCCTATATTTTTAATGGTTAAATTTTAATTATCTCAAATATTAATTCTTTAAGTTTGATAAAAAAAAATTACGCTAGTCAAAATCAAAAAATTATTAGAGTACTTTATTATGGTTAGATTGTGCATTTAAACAAAATATGTTATGATACAAGGGAATAATATTGTTTATATTCTCAATTCCTATTGCATATTATACATACATATTCGAATTATTTACATAAAAACCCTTTTTAGATTTTTTGTGTTTCATAAACTCCTCATTTGATTTTAAACTTCACACAAATATTCTCTCCGGTTTTAAAAATATTTCACATAACTCATAAAATACGAATTTTTGTAATTAAATATAATATAAATAATAAAATGATATTATGATTGTTTGGATATATTATCATTCAAATTCAAAAAATAATTACTATATAGGACAACTTTATGAATTTATTTATTTATAATTAATACTCATTTAAAAAATGAATTCATATGTAATATTTTTAAAATGTAAAATGGTATTTGTGTAAGGTCAAAAATCCAAGAAAATGTTAATAAAAACACAAAAAAACCTCCGAGGTATTTATATAATATCTCATAAACATTCACTAGTATTATATCGAGTAAATTTAATATATCATGCACCGTGAGTCTGCATCGTGTAATAATTTCTTGTCGAAGTATTGACTATGTGAGTAGTTTACCTAAATTATGCCATGCAAAAGAGGAAGAAAAAACAAAACAAAATACTTAGAAATGGCAAGAAAATTAATAAGATTATATAGCTGACGCCAGCAACCCACCATATGGGCGGCAACAACTGGAATCCGACCCGTATTTACCCTCGCTGAAATCCGCCTTTTTTTTTTCCATGATTGAAATCCTAATATAAAAATTGTAAAATTTTTCATCACGCAACTAACAATTATTACATAATATTTATTTATTATTACGATCTAGTAAGTACCACTGTTATTTATGATATATAATAAAATAGAATATATAGTAATATCCCCAAGTCCTGGACATTTCCACTCTCGTTTTCGAATCCACTTTTAGTTTCTTTCAGCCTCCCCCAGCAGCTGCTCTTCCTCTTCCAAAACCCTTCTTCTAGGGCTAGGGTTTGGGCTGGGATTAGCCTCTCTGGTCCTCAATCCATCATTTTTCTCTAGTTTTTTTTTTGGTAGCAGTATATACGGATTCTTCGTTGTTTTGTCCCCTCCGTCGTCGTTGTTTAGTCGGGCGGGTTCGTTTCGGATCTCGATCTGTGTTCGAGAATGATGGATACTCGTAAAAGAGGGCGGCATGAAGGTGGTGGTTTCCATGCTAATGGAGGATTCAAGAAGAACAAGCAAGGTTCGCTCTTTGCTTCTTTTATTTATTTATTTTTTCACTGTGTCTTATGAATTCGATTAATTTGGTGTTTTTTATTGTTGTTCTTCTAAATTTTTATATATTTATTTTCTGTTTGCTTTCTAAGAAAACAGTTGAAGCTAGAAAGTTTTAATTTTACCTTCTGTATAAAATATCTAATTTCTAGAGTGTCTAGCATAGCGAATTTCTTCTCTTTTTGTGCCTTTTCAAATTGAATTTATCGGATTTGGAATGCCTTTATATATGTGCTATTACATGTTCAATCGTTTATATCTAGTTTAGTCACATGTTTTGATGCTAATTTCTTTTCTGTTGATGAATATGTGGTATGTGAAATTCTTTACTGATAGTCTCGGATTTGTATCGTTTATTCAACTTATGGGCATTGTAAAATCAGGAAAAGGTGAAATTATAGTGCTTTTTGTACTGAACCATCCCTTTAAACTTCGGCATGCAATGGGTTCACTGGCCTCAGCCTTGTTTAAACAAGTTAAACATGCTCAATAAAAAAAATTCAATTTTTTGATGATTAATGTAGTTAACTAATTTCAGTAATTTATATATTTTTTAATCTCTTCGGGTTCAAACTTTTTGATGAGTTTCACATGCTCTAGAATAATTGGATTAAGGATCAGGAGAAAATGTAACTGAGAGAAAGAAATTAATGTTTTGTAACAGAATTGGAGTCCTTTACAACTGGTGTAGGAAGCAAATCGAAGCCATGCACCAAGTTTTTCAGGTTCAAATCTTTGCCCATCTAAGTAAATATCATGAACTGCATATGATCGGTTTAAAGGTATTTAGAAGCTTCTATAAAATTTCAACTTACAATTGTTACAAAATAAAATCTTGTAACTGCACTAATGAATTGGGAATTCGTAGTTTCTATACAGGTACGCGTTTTGCTTTTGGCTTTTGTCTAATGAAGTTGACAAATTCCATATAACAGAATACTGCTTCATATATGAACTGCAAGGATAATCTTTCACTAATCTAAGTGTGGTGCTTATGGACTGTAACGAGATCGAGCATTGCATTCAATTGATTTGTATTTTACCCAATAGCTCAATTAATATTCAAGCTTTTATCTCAGATGTTGGGTACGATAAAATCTGCTTTTAATTTTCCCAGATTTAGTTAATTGGTTAAGCTGTTGAACCAATCCCTCTGTTGGTAAGTTGTAGTTAATTTCCCACGCCTAATATTCTTGATGAAAACAAAGTTAACTTGAGTCTTCTCTTTTTGTCGAGAAAAAAGAAATCTGCTTTTGAAATTAGCTCTAGACCTTATCTAATACTGAAGAATCTTTTCTCTCTCTCTCTCTCTGTTTTTTTCCTTCGTTCTTTTTGCTTTCTAAATTGATTGGTTGCTACCTCTTGTTTCTTTGTGAAGACCTCTGGATCAACTTAGTTGTTTTTTCTCTTTTTTTCTTGTTTTTGGTTGGGTTTCTGTTTGTTTGTTATGCCAATGGATGAAAATGTTAACACCTAAGTAGCTGCTGCAATATTCGTTTGTAACACATGTCATGGGTTTATTATCGATTGTTTTACCAAATCTTATTATATTACAATGATTGCTTTATCTTGGAATTTTGATGTTTCAGTTTTTTTTTGGGTTGTTAGACTATGGATTGTGTTATGTTTTCAACTCTATGTATCTGGTTTTTGGAGTTGTGACTTCTGTGTAATTGAGAGATGGTGTTGGAGTTCGTGCAATTTGTTTTGTTGTATCATCTGATTGGATCTTATCACTACTGCTAAAAGGTGAAGAAGATAAGTTTGCAACTCATGGATGCGGTAGTTTCATTATACGTTTGCCATCAAAACCGATACTGGATGTTAAATTCATATTTTCGTATACAGGAACATAGAACAGAAAAATGGTGGTGTTATTATGTCTGTCCTTGGCTTAATGCTAGAAATAACCTTTCTTTTCTTTTGTGTAACCATGTTGAGTGACTTCAGTCTACTTAGGTATCTATATATTTCTGTCTAGAATTTTATTAATTGTTTTATAGTCTATCTGATTTGAGAACTATATGTTTCTGACTGCAGCACTACTGGCTGCCCTTTTGGCGAAAGTTGTCACTTCCTGCACTATGTTCCTGGGGGTTATAATGCCGTGGCTCAGATGATGAATCTTGCGACTACTCCTCCAGCACCTAGGACCACTGCCCCACCACTCAATACCAATGGTTCCAATTCAAATGCAGTGAAATCACGCTTATGCAAAAAATATAGTTCTGCTGAAGGCTGCAAATTCGGTGACAAATGCCATTTTGCTCATGGTGAGTGGGAGCTTGGCAAGCCTCTTGCTCAGTCCCACGAAGAACCCCGTTCCATGGGACCAGGTCCTGGCCGGGTGTCTAATTGGATGGAGCCACACATGCCAGGCCCTGCATCTAGCTTTGGTGCCTCGTCTACTGCAAAAATCAGTGTAGATGCTTCGCTTGCTGGAGCTATCATTGGGAAGGGTGGTGTAAATTCAAAGCAGATTTGTCGCCAGACAGGAGCCAAACTTTCAATCCGGGATCATGAGTCAGATCCCAATCTCAGGAACATTGAACTTGAGGGGACCTTTGAACAGATTCAGCAAGCTAGTAGTATGGTGAGAGAACTAATTGTGACTGTTTCAATGTCCGGCCCTCCAAAAGCTCAAGGAGGAGCCCCAGGCGGCCCTCCCCCTCCCGGAAGTAACTACAAGACGAAGCTATGTGATAATTTTACCAAAGGGACTTGCACCTTTGGAGACAGATGTCACTTTGCACACGGGGCTGGTGAATTGCGCAAGTCGGGGGTGTGAGTTCTCTTATCGATTTTTCCTTGCCATCATCTTGTACTAGTGGGAGAGCTGTTTTGATTTGTCGATGTGCGATGCAACCTAGTAGTGGAACTAACAAGATTATGATATCAGATTTTTGGGTATTTAGTTTTGTTTTATTGCTAGTGCAGCTTGTGGGCATAAATTTACTTTCTGAATATAATGTTTTATGTGCTTGACAGATACATTCTGGTTATGGTAATTTGGATGATAGTTGCAGAAAGTGACAGGATTTTGAGCCTGACAATCACTTTTTTTGTTTGAATAAAATTCATTTGTAAAAACCAACCCTCCCAGCCACGAGCCTCAACAACTCTCTCTTTTGGTTCAACAAGGTGAACTAGCTAAAACAGAAACAAGACCCAGAATATACGGAATGTGAACATTTCACAGGGATGGAGCCGATGCTCTGGTTAAACATTTATGACATGTAAAATTGGGATGTGAAAATAAAAAATAAGGAGAGAATGAATGATAATATAATCAAGATCCCACCTTATTCAATTTAATTTCTTGTTTTTGAGGTATTGGATTATAATTTATAACGTAAAACTTATATATATTATCCGTTTTATAAGTGCTACCATAAAATAATTTCAAACATCTGACAAATAAAAATTGCGTATAATTTCAATAGTCACTTCATGCAGGAATTAGAAAGAATACTCATTTAATCAATGTCCGAGGGGGATTTTCTTGGGCAGGAACAATTGGAAGGCCCCATAAGGATTGAAAGGATTGAAGATTGCACAAAGCACCTGAGAATATATTTGTGTAACATGCTACCAGCAAAAGATAATGACTTTTTTTTGTTAGCGGTGAAACGACTTGTGATCTTAGGTTGATACTAGTGTCACAAACACCAGAAAAAAAGAAGATAAAAAGGTGGAAAGGTAAAAAAAATAATGCTTTATAGGATGCACCTGAATCTCTTCTCTTCTCTCAAAGAAGAGTTCCTTTAAAGTTTCTCAAAATAAAATACAAAGTTATTTAGTGATGATAAAATGAGATCTCTTCTCTTTGAAATATTTGCTAAAGGATCCAGTTGAATTTTTTTATACATGTAAATGTAAGAAATGAAGAGGAGATGAATATTTTTGTTTTCTGGTAAATGAGAATAATAATTCATTAATTCTCGTGTAAGAAAAAAAAAAATGCTTTTTCACAAAAGCCAAATATCCCCTACCATGGCCAAGTTATTTTGAGAATTGCACACCATGCAATCTGAAATTACCTAGCACTAGCAGGCACCAAAAGGCAAAATGAGGGAGCTACAAAACCTACCAAATTGGTAAATTCCAATGTCTCTTTAGTGACGACTTCTGTAATGAACAGTGCTGCAACAGCTTCCTCGTCGTTTCTTTCCGGCAGCTCGCTTGCTTTTTTGGCCATTTTGTTCATGAGAGAAGTCAATTAGTCATCACTAAAGCTATTCTTCACCTTTTTAGTGGCGAAAAACATATAGACATTCATATTTGTTCCAGATTCTCTAGAGATTTTATATATCTTTTTAATTTCTTTCCTTTCATTTTAGCCCATTAGTAGTATTCTCTCTCTAAACATCCATGGGTTCGTGTTTGGGGGTCTTGTTGTTTAAGGGAAGAAAAACAAAGAAGAAGAATAAGAAGAAGAAGAAGAAGTTTGTCTTCTCCTTCTTATGGACCATCATAATTGCTTGTTTTAATTTTCAATTTTTATTGATTGTTTTTAATTTGGTAAGTGTTTACCCCCGAAAAAATCATGTTGGGCCAAAGATGATGGCCTGAAGGAATTAAAGACCCAAACCAAAAAATATTCAACCCAAGCACCCACTTGAACGTGAAGAGGAAGTAAGGCATGTGCGACTCTAACACGCATAAAGAATTTGAGGGCAAATAGGAGGTTTCCAACGAAATAAAACGGCATTGTGAAACCCATGTAACGACTCGTCCCGAAAACCGGGATTAGATCACCGATTAATGACAGGCGGCAGCGAGGATGGTCTGTGAGTGGACTTTGCTTTCTAAATTATGATGCATACATAAATATTTTATATGTTTTCTATATGTGATTTCTATGATTATGATTATGATATTGATGATTTATGATTTGCACGTATTTCGAGGAACTTTACATATTTACACGTTTTACGAGATTATGGTTTTATGCTATATTTTGATAATGGATTTGATAACATGATGTTGGGATTTGAATTATGATTTGATTTCAATGGTTTATGAATGGATTTGGAAAAGTGATTTCGATAAACGTGATTTCTGGATTTGGATTCGGAATGATGATTTCGGATTCGGATTTGGACATGGATTTATGGATTTGGATTTGATAAAATGGTTTTGAATTGGATTTGTTGGATCTGATTTTGGGTTTAAAGACCCGGATATGATATGTGACGGGGGCGGGCTCAGATATGTGATTTGGGTTTAAGGACTCGGTGAGTTTAAAGACTCAGTTATTGATTTCCCTTGGAGGCCTATTGACTTTAAAGACTCGGATTGATATTGAGGCCTGTTAAGTTTAAAGACCCGGATATATCCAACAGGTTCGATTGATGGAAATGTGTTTTAAATGATTTTGGATTTCTGTGATATACTGATGGTTTCAAAGGGATTTCAAATGTTTTGGGTGAAGGCCCGGGATTTGAGAAACGGAATTTGATAAAGGAAATGATTTCTGGTTTTCATAAACGGTTTTTAGTATCTTAGAAAAGAAATGGTTTTTGAATGCAAGCATTGGCTTTACGTGGAGGGTATAAATGTGTTTTCTTATAAAATGTTTTCTGAACTTATTATTTATTTTTGTCCACTCACAGTCTTTTCTGTTTTTCGATACCCTCCAGGTTGTTGATGCGGTGCAGCCTGTTGTTAGTCAGGCGGAGACATCACGGATACGATCCACAGTGGTTTCTGCGCACTCTGGGAAATCAGAAGTTAATTTTGTCACGTTGACTTGGGTATCTTTTGTCTAGCTTGCGTGTTCCATGAGGGTTAAACGACTGTTTAGCCTTCGTGTCGCACGTGGGTTAGACGGGAGCATGACTTATCCCTTAATTCTGAGGGATTGAGGATGGGTCGTGTCAACCCATAAAAGGTTCAACTTGATAACTTGATCAGTCTCATTTCCGCCTATAAAAGGAGAAGGAATCAGCTTCTCAAAGGACAACCAATCAGACTCATCAAATTGATCTCTATCAATTTCTGAACATATGAACACCTAACTAGGTTTCATGATTTAACAAAGGTTCACCATTGTGGCAAAACCTGTTTCTTTCGACCCAGAAAATCAAGATGCAGTTTCTCTTTTCATACCCTCAAGCCATTTATGCAAACGTCTACCCGTCTTTTTGATCCGCTCCGGCAACACCGTCATAATGGTTAAATTCATCTCCTGCTCTAACCTTCTTTCTGACTAATTATTTTCATAATGGCTAACCTCATTCCGACAGCCCGTCCATGGATGGTCATTGAGGTTTGCAGAGATTAACCTTTTTTCTGACTAAATATTGTCATAAGTGTTAATTATTTCGACTACTGATTCATAAAAAGTCATTTCGACTACTAATTCACAAAAAGCCATGCCGACTACCGATTCACCGAATGTCATTCCGACTATCGATTCACGGAAAGTCATTCCGACACCAACCCATGGCCGGTAACTGAGGTGTTCAAGCATCTCATTCAACATTTCAATGTTGTTTCTGAATGCTATGTTATCCTATGACATGATTTTCGACTAATATTCATTTCAGTTGATGATTTCTGGAACTTGCTTGATATGGGCTTGAATGCAATGGAAATAATTACTTTTTATGCACTTATAATTTCAGTTTTCTCTTAGTTCAATTCCTGACAAGACCCGCTCTTAAATCACTTTGATAATTCTTAGGACTACTCTCAATTCTTAGGACTACTCTCAAAATTATTAGCACTACTCTCAATTCTTGTTAGACAAGGGATATTTCTAATTTTATCCGTATCCACATCTTGATAGGTTAATCAAACAGAGTCCATCCTTACGGGGTCATTACCCACTTCCAACCCATTAATCCCGTCAAGTAGTGGAATTTGACAATTTGACTCCTTCCAAGCCTTAACCCATTAAATAATTATGAATATTATATTTAAACTATTGCAATGAAATCATATAATAAAGTAATTAAGATAAAATAATAATATAATAAAAAAGAAAAGTCTATTCTCATACACCGTACATGCACCCCCTCCACGCGTCGTCCCTAACCTCTGCACTTGGCGGCCATGCGCCTGTCACAGGCCATATTCAAACTTGGAACCAAGTCAACTCAATTCTCACAACTCGGGTCACCAATTCACGAATCCAACCTGGCCATAATCTGGCCATTCCACATCCAATTTTAATGTTCTATACATCAATTTGAATCTTCTCGAACCTAAAAATATCTCTATAATCTCAAAACTAAGAAACTCATGCTATAACTTAGAGTTGCTTACCTTCAAGTTTCGGCCATGGTGGGAAGGTCCATCCTACACCTTCCTACATCTCAACTTGTAACTAAAAGCCCATTACTCTCAACCCATCCTACGTCATCTACACCACATCACCAGAAAAGAGACCTTACGAGTGGTCCATCTCTTCACTTTGAAAATCCAGTTCCGTATGGAGGTCTCGCAAGGGTTGCCTCGGGCCCACTCGACTTTTAAAATGAGAAAAACTTTTGGATAGGAAAAGTAAGTTTTATATCATATGTTTGTTTTTTGTTTCAAATTTTTATTGTATGTTTTTAATTTTATTTTTTATTATTAATTTTATGTACATGGAAACTTTTATTTTTATGTTTTAACTTAAATGTAGGTCTCATTTTTTCCAATTCATCACTTAACATAAATTTTATTTTACTATTAGTCTGAGCCATGCTCGAATTTGAGTTCCTTATCATCTTATTTTGATATTCTTTCAAACTATCCCTAACCTAAAATCTTCCTTTAAAATTTATTCTTTCACTATATCTTATTCTATCCTAGTGATGGAGGAGTTTGTCATAATATTTCCTATTGGTTTTGGTCGCAATAGTTAGATTAAGACTTTTTGTCTTCTATTCTCCTTTATGTGTAACTGGATCACAGGAGATCAAGCATTCCCTAGATTCGCTATGTTTTTCAAGTTCTTCAGGACCAGATGTGATATGTTTGACGACATGGTGGTTTCTTTTAGTGGAGATAATTTGTTTAGGGCCATTTGCGCAATTAGGATTTTGGCTATTGGTTATTTTGGCGTTGTAGGTTTGATTCCAATTTTGCATAAATTCAATATTGGGTTTGTTAGATGTTAGTGTGGATTTGTTTGCATTTGTCTTATTATACTGACTTGTGGATTTTGCTGTCATAACTTTGATTTTGATGGTATGGTTTTAATCTTTTTTATGATATACAATTATATCAATTTTGATTAAAAAAAACATACAATTCATACAATTTGATGAAAAATCTAACGGATGAGTAAGATTGTAACATTTAAAAAATATAAAGTAGTAAAATGCAAGATTTGAAAAAAGAAATATAGATGTATTGTTTGATGCAAATCACATAGCTTTCACCATTTGGCCTAGAAGCTCATGGACTTATGAGTAGCTGTTAGGCCCGTTGACAAAAAGTTTGACCCGTTCTGCTAAAGGTTATGGGTCGGCGTGGCCAGAAAGTTAGTGGGTTGGGTTTGGACTTGGTGTATTTAAACTCGATAAGCCCAATAGACCCGAGCCCAATAAGACCTATTAAACCCAACCCGATCCACCCATATAAATCTTACCCATAAGCCCGAATATATAAAATAATTATTAATTAGGAGTTATTGTGTTTGGTTTATATATGATTCTTTTTTAATTTTTGTTTATGGTTTATATGTGTGTTACTGCCGAATATATGTCTTCTGTGTGAATCTAATCCTGTTTGTAATAAGGTTGTTCCGTGAGTAATGAAGTGAAGTAAAGTTTTTCTCTTTCTCTTATTTAGGATTTCATGGTTATGATCCAAATCTAGTATGAGGTGTCTTTTGCATTCATGTGTTGAATTCTCTCATAACTTTAGCTCTTTCTCTTTCAACATTGGCTAGCCTAAGACACTTGATGTAACAACCCGTCCCGAATTCCAGGATTAGATTAGTGACTAATCACGATTAGTGAGCCTAATCGGTGATTAGTTAGGCGAAATCGGACGAACGACGCAAAATGACCGTTTTGCCCTTGGGCGTGGGCAAAACGTTGACTTTTCATTCTGGCTGTCAAACGGACTTTGACCGATGACCGTGACGTAGTTCGTGACGTCACGAGTTCATAGACAGGTGGCACGTTCAATTCCGACATTCGAGGAGGAAGTTATGACGTTCGGAAGTTTAGGGGTATTTTGGTAATTTTGGTTAAAAATTGGCAAATGTTGACTTTTTGACCATGAGGTCCGATGGCCATGGGCCGAAGACCGTTACGTAGATAAGTACGATACGAATCCGTAGACAGGCGGTACGTCGAATTCGGACGTTCGACGGCGAAGTTACGGTTCATGGAAGTTCAAGTGCACTATTACACAAATTACGAAACGAGTTCACTTTTGGACTCTAGTGGGCCCAAATATTTGTCATGATGCCCAATGGATGAGTGACAAGTGTCACCCATCCAATGGACACCATATTTCATTCATGCACCGTGCATCCATTTTCTTCATTTCAAACACCCAAAACCCATACCCGATCTCACAATTTCTCTCATTCCCGTGCAATCCAAAACCCATCCATTTCGACCAGGACTGAGACCAGAGAGTGGGGAGGCTGTTGGTTGCGGTGGCCGACCCAGGAAGGCGCCGCCGTGGGCGGTGGAGCCACGAACCCGTGCGGGTGCACGGTAAGGCCATTTTCCCCTTTTAATATGATTTTGATATTGTGGTTGCTTATGGACGATTAGGATGAGTTTAAGGGGTTAATAGGAAGCTATTAGGATGGTATTGGTGGGTGGTAGACGGATGTGACGCCATGGGACGGTTTTGGAAACTTTGAACCGTATGGTTCAAAATGGAACCATGGGTTTCAATCGGTTTTAGGGGGTTTAATTGATTGGGTTAGATAGGAAATGAAGAAATAGGAATTTATGGATTAAAATGGAAGCAAACGGACCGAAAATGAGAAGGGAGGAGTGCTGAACCGGTCACGCTAGTTCAGCACAGTGACCGGTCACGCCGGTTCAGCACAGTGACCGGTCCAAGAAACCAGAAAAAAATCGGTTTTCCAAGGTTGATGGTGATGAATAGTGTTTTCGACCTTCTACGAGCGCGTGAGGGCGCGTGGGCCATAATTTGGGGAAGTGTTCAACACGTGAAATGTAATGCCCCGGAAATTCGGAAAATGTAATTTTGTAACATAATGAATAAATGACGTTTTTACCCTTGTGAATAGTATGGTCAATTTGTTGACTTTTTTATTGGTGAATCAAACGGACGTTGACCGATGACCGTGACGTAGTTCGGGACGTCACGAGTCCATAGACAAGTGACACGCCCAATTCCGATGATCAGGGAAAAAGTTATGACGTTCGGAAGCCCAAGGGCATTTTTGTAATTTGGACGAAAAAGGGGGGAAAATGTTGACTTTTTGTTTGCCAACTAATTTTCACACAATTCGAGGACCGTTAGGTAGGTCTCGATGCCCGGAGTATAACGACAGGCGGCACGTCGAAAACGGAGTTCGGATACGAACGTTACGGGTCACCGAAGGCTAGGGGCATGGTAATTTGACCAACCAGGGGCAAAATGGTCTTTTAACCTTGATCAGACCAGGACACCTGTCTTTTGTCTGATACTTACCTCAGAAAACATAGAATCGGGTCTTAAGGGAAACACAATGATATACACTTTTGACATTTATCCCTAAATCATGGCTAAACTCTTCATTTTGTTCAATTGACCCGTGATAAACCACCAGCTTATCGTCATTGTGCAATTAAGAGACTAAGGGCTGGAACTGAGAGAGAGAAACTCGAGGGATTGAGAGAACTGGGAGAATTTTGCTTCGAAAATTCAGAAAAATTGGGGGAAATTCGAATTCGAATTTGGGAGCCAGGAGAAGAGAAATTGAGGATTGAAGTACGCTGCTGGGATCAAAACGAACATCTTTGCAACAAAAACGAAAAGAAATCATGTCGAATTGAGGAAGAACAGAAGCTGCCATGGCTGCCGAAAATCGAGCTTGAGTTCAGTTAGTTAGAGGTAAGATTTTATGAAATTGATCTTGTAGAAACGTTCCTTACACTCTCACGATGCTAACCATGTGAATTAATTGGAAAATCAGGCACGGAATCGTGAAACCCGAATAGGAGACCCGTCGAAGTTCGATCGTGAGTCGTGAAGTTTTGGACCTTAATTGAGGTAATTGAACATACAGAACTGAAATGAAGTTGGATTAGATGGGATCAGTTGAAAGAACGGATCGATTTGAGGTCGAATTGATGGAGTTTGAATTGGATCCTATCGCGGGTATTCCAACCCGTTTATCAGACGTACGGGTGAGAACGACGCACTGTATCAGGTACTGTGCTACGCGCGTGGATTTCACGCGCAGCCGCTTGCGGCGGCGCGTGACGGCGCGTGGAGAGGATTTCGGCAAAGTGATCAACATGAAACTTGATGTTCTCGATGATACGAACCTATCCGCGTTGGTTTCGGGTCAATCGGATATGGTTTCAGCGTAGTTCCGAGTACCCGACACGTTTAAATTATATTAAAATAATATTATAAAATTCCGAAAATTAGGGGATTCTTATTTAAGGATTATATGATAGTCTAGTAACCTTAAATCACTTTGTTTGACAGGCTGGAATATTCCCGGGACGTCGGAAGAAAACGAACAGCTCGAGGCTGAACAATCGGGACGGTGTGTGTGAGTGGACTTTGTTTTCTAACCGTGATGCATGCATATATGATTTAAAATGCTTTATTATATGATTTGATATGCTTTGGCATGATTGGTATTTCAATTCGGTGATTTCTCGGTTTTATGATTATTATATTATTATATTTTGGCACGATTTTCGAGAAATCATGAAATTGGTTAAAAATGATATTGTGGGCGTGAAAACCAAAGTAAATAATGATTTTGACTCGGATTTGGAGTTACATGTGAATTTGATGATTTTTGTATTTTCGTGATTTTGTGATTATTTTAATCAGTCTTTCGGGCACGTTTTACGAGGAACGTGCAAATGATGTTTTGGGCTACGGCCCGGGGATTGAAAATGATATTTGGACTCGGATTATGAGTCAGGAATTGTTTTCATGGATTTATGTGATCGTGGCAACTCGGGTTTACGGTTGCACGGATTTACGTGAACATGATATTTTGTGTCAAGACCCACCCCGGTTCCACCCCGAACCCGAGGTAAATCCCGCTCCCGTCTGACTACCCGACACCATACCCGAGTAAAACTCACGCAACCCAGTCAGACGCAGGAGTAATTAAACAAAATACCCCGAAGTTAACGTTTACAGAGCATAGCACGAACATACAAGGTAAAATAAAAACTGATAAATTACACGCACACGGAAGACTTTAAGCTAGTCCGGGATCCCTCACTTCACTTCTATGCCTCGGACACCGCCTCGACGTCAAGACCCCGCGCTCGCTCCACAACCTGGAGGGCAAGTTAAAAACAGAAAAGTGTGAGTGGACCATAAAGAATAAAAGTTTCGAAAACCGTTTTATAATCAAACCAGGTTTTTAGCCCTCCGTTTTGAAAACCACATGCATAACCAATATTTAGGAACACAGTTATAAATCAATTCTCATAAAACATCATAAGAAACAGAAACACTATAAAATATCATAAGAAACCACAGCATGTGAATCATAAAACCGTATTAGAAACCATAAACATCAAATCATCATTTCCCCGATCAAACCTGCTGGACCTATCCGAGTCTTTAAACTCCCGAGTCTTTAAACTCAATCCAGGCCTCAATAATATCCGAGTCTTTAAACTCCCGAGTCTTTAAACTCAATAGGCCTATGGGGGAAATCAATATATCCGAGTCTTTAAACTCCCGAGTCTTTAAACTCAATCCGGCCGGTCCCCCGTCACATATATCCGGGTCTTTAAACCCAATATCCAGATCCAGCAAATCCAATCCCAAAACCATTGAAAACCTTTTCCAAATCCATATCCAAACTCGAATCCGAAATCTCCGGTCCGAAGCCCTTCCGGCGTTCAGAACCGTCATTCCGAACCCAAATCCGGAATCCACTTCCAACCTTAAAATCAAATTCCGCTTTTTGAAATTCGAAAACCTTAATCAGCGGAATCACGTTCCAAAATCCATTATAATCATTGAAAACCACTTATCATTTGGAATCCCAAAACCATAGCATCAATTTCAGAAACCAACCATGCCTCGTAAAACGTGCAAAACCGATTTCCTTGAAAAACGTGTAATAATGTAAAACCAACCAAAACATATTCGATAAACATAGAATCATAATCAAAACCATAAAACAATTATAGAAAACAGTTATGCATGCTCGAGTTTAGAGAAAGGGTCCACTCACAGTACTGAGCCCTACTCGCGTCCCGAACGTCCAGCCCGTTCTTCGGCTTCCTCGGGAAATCCCGATCCTGTCAAACACCGCCAAATTACGTCACTAATACGTCTACGGAAGCTCACCTAAATTCCCTTAAAAATCCCCGACGCGAAAGCCTAAAACCCGGGACCCTAAACATTCACCCTCGCGGAACTACTTCGATTCGACGTCCGATTAACCCGAAACCAAGTCCATTAAACTCACCACAACTCCTAGACCAAAAACCATGTTGACCGTTTCTCCCAGAGCCGCCGCACGCGCCTCCACGCGCCGCCCAAAGTGGCTGCGCGTGGCCCTCACGCGCCAGCTACAGTGCACCATCTTCAACCTCCCGCACTGTACTGAACCGGCCGCCGTAGCTTGGACCGGCGAGAAGCATTCTCCGCCGTCCGGCCACCATTTTCCTCCCTTCTTTCACCTGCAGCCTCGTCCATACACCACGAATCCATTCCCCAACTCCTCTTGGTTCGATTCAACTCCCAGCTTCACAACTGAAGCTCGAACCAGACAGCCCTTTTCCCCCTGTTTCACAATTCACCTGCTCCGGTCACCTCCCGTCACGGTGGCAACACCAGACTCACCCCACCACCTCACTAATCCTAAACTAACCCTCCTAGACCTTCGACTCACCCCCGAAGTCCACGACTTTGGGTTCGAAGTTCACGGCCGAAACAGAGTAACAGAGACTCCACTTGACTGAGCTCCGCCGTGTACACCCCCGTCACGGCGACCATCCTAGTCGACGCCTAGGACCTTCCTGAACCTCACCCTGACCTCCAACTCCCTCGACTCGACTTCTAAACTCACGATTCTCGACTCGAAACTCAACAGCTAAACAGAGCAAAGACACGGGGGTGAGGGTTTACCTGTCCTCCTGCCGCCGTCGTGGGCTCAGCCGCGAGGTAGTGGCTCCTCCTGTCTTCCTCCGTCCTCTGAGCACTTCCCTTGACCTCGAGTGATCGATCACGGCTGCACCACCACCCAACTTCTCTGTTTTTCTCCCAGAGTTCCTCCCTGGTTCCCTTGGCTCACACCTCACACACACACACACCCGCTGCACCTCTCAACCACCTCACCAGCTTCCCTTCGATCTCCCGTCCCTCACTCACTCACCAAACCGTAACAACAACCACGATCACCCTTCAATTTATCCTTAAAATCTCCCTCTGTTTTCTGTCTGTGTCGAAGAAGTATGGCACGGGTGCACCCCAAATAATTGGGCCGTGAATACACAGGATTGCACCAGAAGCCTCTACACACATGCCACATGTCACCATCCCCCACTCTCTCTCACCCATGTGGCCCAATCTCAGCCGTCCATTTTGCTTTCTCTGCACAATTCCCCAGATGACAAAAAGACTAAAATACCCTCCTTTTTTAACTCATTTTTTACGGTTTTACCAAAACTTCCTAGACCCGTAACTCTCGCCTCGTAAGTCCGATGAATACGTGCCGCCTGTCACCGAACTCAGGACGACAAAAGCTACCTAACCATCCTAGGTCAACCTACCAAAACTCGATTATACAAAAAGTCAACTATTCCCCCTATTTTACCAAAATTACGATTATGCCCTCGACCTTCCGAACATCACAACTTCCTCCTCGGATGTCGAAATCAGGTGTGCCACCTGTCTACGGGTTCATGACGTCCTAATTTACGTCCTAGTCACTGGTCAATACCCAATTGACCACCCGAACTAAAGGTCAACTATTTTTGCCTGGTTCGGGCAAAATCGTCAGTCGTCACTAGTGACCTTATCGGGACCAACTAACCACCGATTAACCTTACTAATCACACCTTAATCAGTCTACTAATCCCGGCTCTCGGGACGGGTTGTTACATTTTGGGCTTGAGACCCAATGGAATTGTGTTTCTGATTGGATTTGTATTTCCATGTGATTACATGATGATATTGATGATTTCGGATTTATAATGTAAATCGGGACTTGGGTTATTTTGGGGCTGAGACCCTGTGTTGATATATGATTTGGTTTTCAATGCAACTGTTTTTCACTGGTTTTTGTGAGGATGATATGTTGCGGATATTTAGGACTTTCGGGAGAAAATATGTTTTTCCCCGGAGTGCACCCTGGAGATAACGCTCGCCTTCGGGATCGAAGTGTTTACCCCGAAGAGGTCACGTAGCACGGTCTTTGTCGAGCAGCCGAGGGAGGCTTGACTCAGATCAGATGTGCTGGATATACATAGATCGGTAAGTGTTGTGTTCACTAGATCTGGATTGCCGGCTGGTGATGTGTTCACAGCGGCGGATGCTCGGATTTTGAGCGGTCCTTGAGCCTATTGATATGCACGCGTTGCAGGGATAAACGTGACTCTAAGCAACAAGATATGGAAATAAGTCCCGTGGTTTTGTGGAAATTGTTTTGATTGATCCACTTAACATATTTAATTGATTTCTTATTATTACTCGTGTTTTATGATATGCATGCATGTTTGTGAAAACTGGAGGGTAAGAAATGTGTTTTGGTAAATGTATTTATCAAACTTTATTTTGTCCACTCACACCTTTACTGTTTTATGCACCCTCCAGGCCAGTGCACAGGTACGAGGGCTAGAAACGAGGCAAGCAAGGCAAAAGAATAAATAGACCGTTGCGCACTCAGACACTCTACAGAGTAGGAATTTGACCCCTATCTGTAATAGTACCTATGCTCTGTATTCTTTGACTAGTCAAACTTGTGACGTCATTGGTCTGTAAAACTTAACTATCCCTTGTCTGACAATGTTTTCGGGATTTGTTGTGTGGTGCATGTATATAAGTTTGGTTACTTTCGGTAATTTTTAGTTATTATCATACGGAAGCAGGATTCATCACGACTATCGAGTGATAATCGGGATGGATCTTATCATGAAATCTTCTATTCGATGTAACGAACATTTTGGTACTGGTTTTGTGTCGATCGGACACCGTCTCGATATGTTTCGGGGCATCGGAAGGTTTAGGGTCGGTTTAAAAATAGTTAAAAGTTCGGGAAAATTACGGGGCTTTGGTAGGAGGTTAATTAAGTAGTTATTAACCTTCTATTAAAAATTTGGACAGTTTTGGGAGTCCCGGTGATGGTGATCGGCTCGGGGAGCCATATGGCACGCAAATCGAGGCGGCAGCTCGGACGGTCTGTGAGTGGACCTTGTTTTCTAAATTGGTGCATGCATAAATGTTTATTATATGTTTTAAATACTTGTTTGTGATGCCATGAGTGCATTTAGATGTGTGGTTACGTATTGGCACGTATTTCGAGGCTTCGGCCCTATACGGTGCCAATACTGGTTTGTATGTCTTTATTGGTCTAAATGATTTGGAATTGGATTTCAAATGGATAAACTCGGGTATCAGACCCATTTGGTTTTGTCTCGGGCATATGACCTCAGATATCGGGCACGGTGCCCAGCTGATGTCCTATGTTCGGGCACGAGACCCAGGTTACCTTATGGTTTTGATTTCAGGTCAGGGAACCTTAAATGGATTTCCCGGTTCATGACGGTTATGGGAACCGGCATGAACCCTTGTTATGGTATCGTGGTTCATGACGGATTATGGGGACCGGCATGAACTCAGGTTATGTTATTTTGGTACATGACGGTTTATGGGAACCGGCATGAGAACCAGCATGAACCCTGGTTATGTGATTGTGGTACATGACGGTTTATGGGAACCGACATGAACCCTGATTATGTCAGTATGGTACATGACGGTTTATGGGAACCGGTCATGGAGGTTTTTTTCTATATATATATATATATATATATATGAATGGAATGGATGTTATGGATCATGACGGTTCAGGGAACCAGGCATGAATTCTTAACTGGATATTATGGATCATGACGGTTCAGGGGAACCAGGCATGGATATTTATGTTATGTATATATATGTTCATATACCTTCCTTTACTTCTATTATCTCCTCCGGGGAGGGTCGTTGGCCTGGGTGGACCCCGGAGTAGTCACGGAGCACCGACTGAGTGGAGTCACCCTCCAATTGGGTTCCTTACTCTCAGGAAGGCTATGGTTACTATTACCTCGAGTAGGATCAGTGGTCTGCGGACATTGACCTTGACTTTGAGAAGACTCGGATTGAGACCCGGGTAGCACGCGCGTAGCTTTGGATACCGTGACAGGATTGGTTGTGTGACTTATATGTATATATGATATATATATATATATATGATATGTGATATGTGGTGTGCACAGGTGTGCACAGGATTTGAGCAGTGGCTCGTGTATTTGGTTTCAGTCTGGTTATGGCTTTGGGCTGAGTCCCTTATTGGTTTCTTATGGATTTGGGCAGTGGCCCGTATGGTCGATTTCATGGTGGTCCTTTCGACCTTGGTTTATTTATGATTTGGGCTTAGTTCCCACATGTGGTCCATTTGGTTAAATGGTTTTCGAATGCATGCATGCTTTTTAGTGAAGGGTATAAAGGTCTTTTATGGAAATGTTTTTATAAACTCTTTGTTTTTTCCACTCACAGTCTTTCTGTTTTTAATACCCTTCAGGTTGGATACGATGTGGACTGTAGCAGAGACCGAGATATCACATACCTCCTCCAGATCCTGGCGTACTCTGATAGCCCGGGAGGGCAAAGGTCGGAAATATCCCTTGTCTGACACTTCGTGTCAGACGGGAGCCGGGTCATCCCGCGTTAATCCCGGGGGGATTGGGATGGGTCCTGTCACTTGAAGATTAGGCACAATTGTCATTGTTTTTTGCACTAGGATATTTAAATCAGGAAAACAATGCAACTATGCCTCATGTTTTTATCATGATCAATATCACTGTATTATTTTCTTGTGTACTTATATTTGCACAATTATATCCATTTACATAAAAAATATATAGTTATAATCAATTTTAAATGAACATATAGCCACGATTTGCGTTAACACAACATTTGTGTTAGGTTGCAAGGAACAAGAATTTGATGATGAAGTTGTAATATATTTTTTAAAAGTGGATAAATGTAGTCACTAAATTTGCTTTAGGATGTAATTGACAGGACCCATCCCAATCCCCCCGGGATTAACGCGGGATGATCCTGCTCCCGGCTGACACGAAGTGTCAGACAAGGGACATTTCCGACCTTTACCCTCCCGGGCTATCAGAGTACTCCAGGATCCGGAGGAGGTATGTGATATCTCGGTCTCTGCTACAGTCCACATCTGATGTCAACTTGAAAGGCAGTCAAAACATTAAAAGCTGTGAGTGGACAAAACAAAAGTTTATAAAAACATTTCCATAAAGACATTTGCACCCTTCATTAAAAAGCATGCATGCATTCGAAAACCATTTAACCAAATGGACCACATGTGGGAACTAAGCCCAAATAAGAAATAAACCAAGGTCGAAAGGACCACAATGAAATCGACCATACGGGCCACTGCCCAAATCCATAAGAACCAATAAAGGACTCAGCCCATAACCATAAACATATTGAAACCAAATACACGAGCCACTGCTTAAATCCTGTGCACACCTGTGCACACCACATATCAAAGAATCATAAAGATTCAACCATACGGGCCACTGCCCAAAACCTGTGTAACCACATATCACATCTCATATATCATATCATATATCATATATACATATAAGTCACACAACCAATTCTGTCACGGTATCCAAAGCTACGCGCGTGCTACCCAGGTCTCAATCTGAGTCTTCTCAAAGTCAAGGTCAATGTCCGCAGACCACTGATCCTACCCGAGGTTATAGTAACCATAGCCTTCCTGAGAGTAAGGAACCCAACTGGGGGTTGACTCCACTCAGTCGGTGCTCCGTGACTACTCCGGGGTCCACCCAGGCCAACGACCCACCCCGGAGGAGATAATAGAAGTAAAATAAGGTATATGAACATATATATACATAACACAAATATCCATGCCTGGTTCCCCTGAACCGTCATGATCCATAATATCCAGTTCATATACATATAGACCATATCATCCATGTCCGGTTCCCATAAACCGTCATGTACCATAATAACATAACCAGGGTTCATGCCGGTTCCTATAAACCGTCATGTACCATAATAACATAACCAGAGTTCATTACGGTTTCCATAACTCGTCATGAACCACGATACCATAACAAGGGTTCATCCCGGTTCCCATAAACAGTCATGAACCTGGAAATCCATTTAAGGTTCCCTAACCTGAAATCAAAATCGTAAAGTAACCTGGGTCTCGTGCCCCAACATATCAGCTGGGCACCGTGCCCGATATGACAAGACCCGCCCCGATCCTCTCTGGGACCACATGGGGACGTGCCCTGCTACCGTCTGACACCCAAAATAATGTTCCAATTTTAACCTTAAACGTTCAAATGCATAAAAACCAAACTAAAGTTTTACATCAAATCCGAAATAAACAGCTGTCAGACAAGGGATGAAATCCAAACTACAAGTTGCGAGCACGACTCTAACATAAACCTGCGGGTACACCACCCAACGGGGGTTCAGGTACGCAGAAGTGGATCTATGCCTCAGCCTCAGGTTCCTCCTCTACCTCATTAGCACGACCTGCAGGGGTTACCAAAACAATAAGGGTGAGTGGGCCGAAACTCAAGTTTATAAAATCATTTAGTAAGTAAAACATATAATTTACCCCTTCGTTTTCCAAACATGCATGCAACCGAATTTAAAACCATCAATCATATAATATAAACCATAAGGTATATAATAAAACCATAAACATAATTTTAGCCACTGCACTATACACTCCAATCCCGACATCCCTGATGTCTGGCGTCCCTGACGTCCAATAAGGTCACAATCACAAGGCTACGCGTGCCACTCGGGTCTCAATTCCGAGTTCAATCCCCGAACCCTGTTCGGTTACAGCATCCCCGATGCTTAGCGTCATAGACGCTGGACGTACTAGACGTCCGTGACCTCTCCGGGGTACCTCATCCGGAGGAGACAATATAATATGGAAGGATCTATACAGTGCAGTACCAAATACATTTTAGTGATATCCACATGCAAAACATATGTGTATACATAGGTAAAATCCGAATCGATCGTTACGTTTCATCAGACGGGTCTCATGCCCAAATACCGTGAAACGTGCCATAACCGAAATTTCAATATCATCAAAACCATATCTTGATTCCAGCATGTGAACATATCAGTAAATCAGAAAACATTTAAACATGCAAGGGTTTAATGAAATCGGGCCCACTCACAGTACGATCCCGCGGTGAACCTGTGCGTACGAACTTGTACCGGGATTATCGTACAATTCCTGTCAGTCCAAATCACATGTAAGGGTCACTACAAGTCTTAAACATTTAACCACAAAGTCCGAAATAGAAACCGGCTCGGGGAAGCCGTCCAACACGTTTCTCGAGGCAACCGGCCCTAAACTGACCCATCAAAACTATCTTAGATCAACATGGTTAATTCACCAAAAATGTTCAGAATGATGAGAGGAACAAAAGTAATGTTGATTGTGATCGGAGATAAGGTCCAACGCGCCCTCACGCGCCGCCCAAAGTGGCTGTGCGTGAAAGTCACGAGCCTGACACTGTAGCTACAGTGTCACCACCTTCACCCGTTTGTCTGTAATACGGGCATGCCACCCACGGCTTGACCCGGTTGAATACCCGTCAATTCTTACTCGATTTCAATCCAATTTGATCCTAACATGTTCATTAACTATCCAATTTAGGTTCTGAGTCAACAATTAACCTCACTGGTCCCTTAAATGGACCCTCGACCCGTGATCAACCAAACGGGTCAATCACCAGAACTCCCTGGTTTCAAACCCATTGTCCAATTAACTTCACAGGAAGCATAATAGGATCAAAACGAACCAAAATGAACAATCAATTGTGTCTGAAAGTACCTGAAGGTTGTCGTCCCAAGCTCTGCGATTTCCCTGAAAACAGCAGTCACCGTCCCAGCTCACCCGTGGCTGATGGCCTTCGATTTCGATGTGGTTGAGTTCCAAACACTCCCAGAAGACTAAACCAGGCCCTGGTTTGGTCCAACAGTCACCAGAAATCAAAACCCGATTTTCCCTCCAATTTTGCCCGAAATGGTTTCTCTGGTTTTCCTCATCTGTTCTCAGTTCTTTCAGCATCAGAGTGATGCTCACTCACGTTCTAATCAGTTTTAAATAACCTCAGCCGTCCCAGAAGCTCGTGGAAGTCCAATTTGTCCACTGAAAATTGTTCCCTGAAAAAGCTTCGAATAACAATAATCAATTCGACCGTGCAGGGTGGATGGTTCAGGCCACGTTCTAAAGCATCAGACACGCCTTCCTTTCCAGCACACACTTGCATAATCAATTGTACACTGAACCACCGCACATGGTGGTGCCGCCCATGTCCCCCGCGGTTTGCTACAGTAACCAGGGCGAAATGACCAAAATGCCCCTGGTTCAAATAATTACCAAACTGCCCCTCACTTTCTAGACCCGTAACTCAGCCATACGAAGTCCGATTTCGGCGTGCCGCCTGTCTACCGACTCAGGACATCGAGGCCTACCTAACGGTCCTTGAGTCATGTGAAAATTAGTTGCCAAACGAAAAGTCAACATTTCCGCCCGTGAAGTCCAAATTACGGTAATGCCCCTGAATTTCTGATAGTCATAACTTTTACCCAGATCGTCCGAATTGGACGTGCCACCTGTCTATGAACTCGTGACGTCCCGAACTACGTCACGGTCACTGGTCAAAGTCCATTTGACCTACCAATCAAAAATTCAACAATTTGGCCACCATTCACAAGGGTAAAAACGTCAATTGATACATTAAATTACAATATTCAAATCTTCGAATTTCCGGGGTGTTACAACCTTCCCCCCTTAAGAAATTTCGTCCCGAAATTTCAAAGAAACAAATGAGGAAATTGTTCTCGCATCTGAGCCTCAGGCTCCCATGTGGCTTCTTCCACATTCTGGTTTCTCTAGAGAATCTTCACGAGAGGAATCGTCTTCCGACGTAGTACCTTGTCTTTCCGATCCAAAATCTGCACTGGTTGCTCCTCAAAGCTCAAATCCCCTCGGAGTTCGATAGGTTGATCCTCCAGTACATGGGAAGCATCATGCACGTACTTCCGCAGCATTGATACGTGAAAAACATCGTGAACTCTAGAAAGTTCTGGAGGTAGTGCCAATCTGTATGCAACCCTACCAATTCTCTCCACGATCTCATATGGTCCGATAAAACGCGGACCCAGTTTCCCCCGTCGACCAAAACAGATAATCCCCTTCCACGGAGATAACTTCAGGAAGACAAAATCTCCCACTTCAAATTCCAAGTCTCGAATCCGTCGATCGGCATAACTCTTTTGGCGCTCCTGCGCCGCCTTCAATCTCTCCTTGATAACTCGAACAGTCTCCAGGGTTAAGTCCATCAATTCTGGCCCTACCGCCGCTCGCTCCCCTATCTCCGTCCAGCAGATAGGTGTCCTGCACTGTCGACCATACAGTGCCTCATAAGGTGCCATCCCGATGCTTGTCTGATAGCTGTTGTTGTAAGCGAATTCCATCAATGGAAAATGAGTATCCCAAGAGTCCTGAAACTGTAGCACACAGGACCTTATCATGTCCTCCAGGGTCTGAATGGTCCGTTCAGACTGTCCATCGGTCTGTGGATGGAACGCAGTACTGAAACGTAGGGTTGTTCCCAAAGTAGCTTGTAAACTCCGCCAGAACCTGGAAGTGAAACGCGGATCACAATCGGACACGATCGATTCCTGCGTACCATGCAATCGTATGATTTCTTTCACGAACAATTGAGCCAGTCGGTTAGGTTTAAAAGTCTCCTGAACTGGCAGAAAATGGGCTGACTTGGTTAACCGGTCCACGATCACCCACACTCCGTCAACTCCACTCTGAGTCCTTGGTAACTTAAAGACGAAGTCCATGGTGATGTGATCCCACTTCCACTCGGGAATCGGAAGTGGCTGCATAGCCCCATACGGTCTCTGCCGTTCCGCCTTAACCTGCTGACAGGTTAAGCATCTGCTCACGAATTCAGTAATATCCTTCTTCATTCCTGGCCACCAATAATGGTTCCGGAGGGTACGGTACATCTTTGTACCTCCCGGATGCATAGCATAGGCCGAACTAAGGGCCTCCTCAAGAATCTCGGCCCGTAACTCTGCCACTGCAGGTACACACAAACGGCCCAACTTCACCAGTGCTCCATCATCCCGGATGGTAAAATCCTGTCTCCCATCCGCATCGACTTCAATCCTGTAAATACAGAGTATCGGATCCTAAAGTTGTGCTTCGATGATCCGATCAATCAGTACAGGTCGTACATGAAAGCTGGCCAACAAAGCTCCATGCTCATCCGTACCCAAAATAACTCCCGCCTTCCGAAGTTAAACCAGCAAAGGAAGATACACCATCCCTAGGTGTGCAACTGATCCCGCTGACTTCCTACTGAGTGCATCTGCCACTACATTGGCCTTACCCGGATGGTACTCAATCGTACAGTCATAATCTTCCAGCAGCTCCAACCATCTCCGTTGCCTCATGTTAAACTCCTTTTGAGTGAATAAGTACTTTAGACTCTGGTGGTCGGTGTATATCCGGCACGTTGCGCCGAATAGGTAATGTCTCCAGATTTTTAGAGCATGAACCACCGCTGCCAGCTCCAAATCATGGGTTGGGTAGTTCAACTCATGAGTCTGTAGCTACCGGGATGCGTAGGTGATAACCTTGCCAGTCTGCTCCGATCACACTGCTCGTCCCAAATAAACTTTACTCCCTTCCGAGTCAAACGAGTCAATGGTGCAGTAATTTTGGAGAAACCCTCCACGAATCTCCGGTAGTAACCCGCTAACCCGACAAAACTCCGCACCTCCGTTACTGTTATCGGTCTAGCCTAGTTGGTCACCTCTTCTGTTTTCTGGGGATCCACGCTAATCCCATCCGCCGATATCACGTGTCCCAGAAAACCAATACTGCTCAGCCAAAACTGACACTTGCTCAGCTTGGCGTACAACTGTTCTTGTCTCAGCTTCTCCAACACCAACCGTAGATGTTCCTCATGTGCTCGGGCTTGGTGATACCCAGACCGCAAATCGATCTTCGAGAAGCACTGTGCTCCCCGCAACTGGTCAAAAAGGTCATCGATCCTGGGTAGAGGATACTGGTTCCTCAGTGTCACCTTGTTGAGTTGTCGATAGTCAATACACAAACGGAGACTCCCCTCCTTCTTTTTTACGAACAACACCGGTGATCCCCACGGTGAAGTACTCGGTCGGACATATCCCAATTCCACCAACTCCTACAACTGAGTTTTGAGTTCTCGTAACTCGGCCGGCGACATCCGGTATGGTGCCTGGGATATAGGTCGGGTACCAGGGAGTAGTTCAATAGTAAACTCGATCTCCCGCGATGGCGGTAATCCAGGTAAGTCTTCCGGGAACACATCCGGAAACTCACGCACCACCGGTATCTCGTCGATACCCGGAGTATCAACCTGATCCGACACGACGTGCGCCAGATAACCCTGGCATCCCTTCCGTAGAAGTTTGGTAGCAGTAAGTGAAGAAATCACTTCAGGAGGCGAACCGTCACGCTCCCCCTGGAAGATAACCTCCAGCAAACTCGGGCTTCGCAGAATCACCTGCTTGCTACAGCAATCGATGAGCGACCCATGCTCCGATAGCCAATCCATTCCCAAAATTACATCAAAGTCGTGGATATCCAGAATAATTAAGTCCACTGGTAAATCCACATACTCAATCCTCACCGGGCACCTCCGAATCACCTAATTCACAAGGTACACGATGCCCATCGGGGTGCTAACACCCATTTCGCAATCTAAGGCTGATACCACACAATCAAGCATACCAGCACAACTCTTCAAAATAAAAGAATGTGTAGCCCCCGCATTCATCAATACACGTACAAGAAGGTTTAGGATATGTAGTGTACCTGTAACCACGCTTGGGGCAGTCCTCGCCTGCTGCTGGGTCATAGCAAACACTTGGGCCCTAGGCCCTCCATTTCGTCCGCGCCCGCGCGCACCACGCCCAGCACCTCGGTCACTTCCCTGACCGCGACCTCCATTAGTGTGGGAAGCCGTGCTCTGCACCACACTAGAGCCCCCAGCGTCGTTGCTCTTGGACAACAGCGGGCAATCACAGGCATAGTGGCCCTCCTCTCCGCAAGCAAAACAGGTTACCGGCCTCGGCCTGTCCGAATGCCCACCAGAAGCACCGCTCCATGATGAACGCTGCCCGGAGTTGTATCCTGATCCTCTGCCCTGAGAGCCTCCGCGTCGACCTGACCAGCCACGACCCTTGAAGGATGAGGGTGCTCCCCTGTAGCCCCCTCCCTTGTTGTTCCTCTGGCCTGATGGCCCACGGTGTGGGCGATCCTGACGTCGCCCCTAGCCCAAAGGCTGTCGTGTCTGGTGTGCCGCCAGACTGGCCTCGACACGCACCGCAGCGTCGACCATATCTCTCAGTGAAGCATGAGTAGCAGCAGTCACACTTGCCCGGATCTCCCCTCGGAGTCCAAGCTCAAACCTTTGGCATTTGTCCTCCTCCGTGCTCACGAATGATGCAGCGAACCGGGATAGTTTTCCGAAAGTCTGCTCGTAGTCCGCAACGGACATATCTCCCTGCTCCAGCTGCAGGAACTCAGCCTCCCGTGCCGCGCGAAATGATCGCGGGTAGTACTGGTCCAGAAATCATGAACGGAAAGCTTCCCAAGTAGTGGTATGGACAGACCACCCAGACATTTCGAGGCCGTGCCACCACTGGTAGGCTCCTTCTTCCAGCAAAAAGGCCGCCAAAGTTACCCGTTCGCCCAGAGGGCAGTGCATCACCGTGAAGATCCTTTCCCATTTGGTGATCCAATCATGAGCATCTTCGGGGTTCGATCCCCAGTTGAAAGGTGTGGCTCCCAGACGTTGAGCCCGCTCAATGCTTGCACATTCCATTTCCCTTTCCAGATCCTCGTCAGTTCGTGTATGAGGAATTCTCCTAGGAGGCATAACCAACTGTCAAGAGGCATAGATCAGTTAACATTATCCTAAAAAGTCGAAAAGTAACTAGTACTAATCGCTAGTCTAGCATGCTGACCACAACCTAGTGCTCTGATACCAAGCTGACAAGACCCGCCCCGATCCTCTCTGGGACCACATGGGGACGTGCCCTGCTCCCGTCTGACACCCAAAATAATGTTCCAATTTTAACCTTAAATGTTCAAATGCATAAAAACCAAATTAAAGTTTTACATCAAATCCGAAATAAACAGCTGTCAGACAAGGGATGAAATCCAAACTACAAGTTGCGAGCACGACTTTAACATAAACCTGCGGGTACACCACCCAACAGGGGTTCAGGTACGCAGAAGTGGATCTATGCCTCAGCCTCAGGTTCCTCCTCTACCTCATTAGCACGACCTGCAGGGGTTACCAAAACAATAAGGGTGAGTGGGCCGAAACTCAAGTTTATAAAATCATTTAGTAAGTAAAACATATAATTTACCCCTCCGTTTTCCAAACATGCATGCAACCGAATTTAAAACCATCAATCATATAATATAAACCATAAGGTATATAATAAAACCATAAACATAATTTTAGCCACTGCACTATACACTCCAATCCCGACATCCCTGATGTCTGGCGTCCCTGACGTCCAATAAGGTCACAATCACAAGGCTACGCGTGCCACTCGGGTCTCAATTCCGAGTTCAATCCCCGAACCCTGTTCGGTTACAGCATCCCCGATGCTTAGCGTCATAGACGCTGGACGTACTAGACGTCCGTGACCTCTCCGGGGTACCTCATCCGGAGGAGACAATATAATATGGAAGGATCTATACAGTGCAGTATCAAATACATTTTATTGATATCCACATGCAAAACATATGTGTATACATAGGTAAAATCCAAACCGATCGTTACGTTTCATCAGACGGGTCTCATGCCCAAATACCGTGAAACGTGCCATAACCGAAATTTCAATATCATCAAAACCTTATCTTGATTCCAGCATGTGAACATATAAGTAAATCAGAAAACATTTAAGCATGCAAGGGTTTAATGAAATCGGGCCCACTCTGACAGGACCCGCCCCGATCCCACAGGGACCACCAGGGGACGTGCCCTGCTCCCGTCTGACACCCAATAATTCATACCAATTTTAACCTCAAAACATAAAATGCATGAATAACCAAATTAAAGTTATACAACAAATCCGAATTAAATAGATGTCAGACAAGGGATGAAATCCAAAACTACAAGTTGCGAGCACGACTCTAAAGTAAACCTGCGGGTACACCACCCAACAGGGGTTCAGGTACGCAGAAGTAGATCTATGCCTCCGCCTCAGGTTCCTCCTCTACCTCAGTATCACGACCTGGAGGGGTTACCAAAAACATTAAGGGTGAGTGGACCGAAACTCAAGTTTATAAAATCATTTGATAAGTAAAACATATAATTTACCCCTCCGTTTTCCAAACATGCATGCAACCGTATTTAAAACCATCAATCATATAATATGAACCATAAGGCATATAATAAAACCATAAGTATAATTTTAGTTGCTGCACTATACACTCCGATCCCGACATCCCTGATGTCTGACGTCCCTGATGTCTGACGTCCCAGACGTCCAATAAGGTCACAATCACAAGGCTACGCGTGCCACTCGGGTCTCAATTCCGAGTTCAATCCCCGAATCCTGTTCGGTTACAGCATCCCCGATGCTTAGCGTCATAGACGCTGGACGTTCTAGACGTCCGTGACCTCTCCGGGGTACCTCATCCGGAGGAGACAGTGTCATATGAATGGATCTATATAGTGCAGTACCAAATACATTTTATTGATATCCACATGCAAGCATATATATACATAAAATCCGAACCAATCATTAAGTTTCATCAGACGTGTCTCAAGCCCAAATACCGTGAAACGTGCCATAACCATATTTTCCATATTATCAAAACCATTATTGTTTTTAGCATGTGAATAAGCATAATAAACCAGAAAACATTTATGCTCGCAAGGGTTTAAGAAAATGGCCCACTCACAGTACAATCCTGCTAGGAACCGAACGTATACCCTCGTTCTGGTACAATTATACAATCCCTGTCATATCCAAAGCATACGCAAAGGTCAATACAAACCTCTAACATTTAACCATGAAACCCTAGACCGAAACCGGTCCGGAAAAGCCGCCCGAACGCGCTTCCCAAGGCAATACACCTCATTTTGACCAACTTAATGATCTCCGATCGACCCGAAACCACCGCCATTGGATCCGGATCGTCGAAACCTAAAGAATGGCGGTGGTCCCACCAAAAACACTGTTCACACGCGCCCCCACGCGTCGGTCAACGCAGGAACAGTCTTTGCTGACGTCATCGCTGACGTCACTGCTGACGTCAGCATGACGTCATGCTGACGTCATCTGACAACTGTCATGTCTGACATGTCAGACTCTGACAGGTGCCACGTGTCAACATCCGATTGGTCCACCTCACTGATCTGTCAGGCCAGTGTCAGATCTGACATGTGCCACGTGTTAGCACGGCACTGGTCCACGTCACTGACATGTCAGTGACACGTGGCAGTCCCTGACTGGGCCACGTCACTGACATGTCAGTGCTGACTGTGCACTGACATGTGACACATGTCGGCTCACGGTTGGTCCACGTCACCTGACAGTCTGACAGGGTGCCACGTCACCACCTCTGTCCTCAGACGGGTTGGCCCGTATCTTTGCAACTCGGGTCGATCAGACCCGCGACCATGACCCGGTCACCATTTGTTCAATTCTCAATCATTTTCACTCTGGTTTGTTCCTACATACTCACCTCAATCCCAGAAATAGTTCTATGGAATCAAAATCGAGAAACAAGGACCTAAACGAAGACTTACCTCAAAACACAGTCCCGGTTCTCCCGTCGCCGTTTAGCCACCGTCCTGATCGCCTCCGGTCACGAACTCGAGCCCAGAAGGTTCCTATAAGTCCTTAGAGTCGATTAGGGTTAAAAGAAAACAAAACTAAACGTGGGAATTCGAGTTACCAAAATCTGGGTTTTAAAACCGTTTCAGGTTTTCCGGTTTTCCTACCTCGCCGCCGTCCTCCGCCGTGATCACTGTCGTCTGCCGCCTCACCCGTCCAGTCCAGTGTCACTCAGAGCAAGGGTCAGATGCAATGTGGTGTGATGGTTTGGAATGGGCAGTACGTGAGTGTGTCGGGTTAGGAAATATATAGAAATGGAGGGAAAGCTGCACAATGAAATGAACGGTCCAGATTAGATCTCTGAAATGAGATCAAAGGCTGAGATGCAATCTGGGGTAGTTTCAGATTAATGGCTGAGATCAAAAGTGGTTTTTAAATCTATTTAAATGCTTAGTGGAGCTTGATCCAATCCAGCCAATGGGTGAGTGACACTTGTCACTCACCAGGTGTCCTCCAATCAAAAATTTCAGAATAAAATATTCGACACGAAAACCGAGACACGAACCTCCCGATTTCACGTTTCTGATCATAACTTCCTCGTACGAAGTCCGATTTCGGCGTGCCGCCTGTCTACGGACTCAGGACGTCGAGACCTACCTAACGGTCCTTGAGTCACGTGAAAATTAATTGTCAAACGAAAAGTCAACATTTTTGCCCCAACCGTCAAAATTACGATAATGCCCCTGAACTTCCGATAGTCATAACTTTTTCCCTGATCGTCCGAATTGGACGTGCCACCTGTCTATGGACTCGTGACGTCCCGAACTACGTCACGGTCACTGGTCAAAGTCCATTTGACCCACTAATCAAAAAGTTAACAATTTGGCCATACCATTCACAAGGGTAAAAACGTCAATTCACATATTACATTATAATATTAAAATCCTCGAATTTCCGGGGTGTTACACACTCACAGTACGATCCCGCGGTGAACCTGTGCGTACGAACTTGTACCGGGATTATCGTACAATTCCTGTCAGTCCAAATCACATGTAAGGGTCACTACAAGTCTTAAACATTTAACCACAAAGTCCGAAATAGAAACCGGCTCGGGGAAGCCGTCCAACACGTTTCCCGAGGCAACCGGCCCTAAACTGACCCATCAAAACTATCTCAGATCAACATGGTTAATTCACCAAAAATGTTCAGAATGATGAGAGGAACAAAAGTCATGTTGATCGTGATCGGAGATAAGGTCCAACGCGCCCTCACGCGCCGCCCAAAGTGGCTGCGCGTGAAGGCCACGCGCCTGACACTGTAGCTACAGTGTCACCACCTTCACCCGTTTGTCTGTAATACGGGCCTGCCACCCGCGGCTTGACCCGGTTGAATACCCATCAATTCTTACTCGATTTCAATCCAATTTGATCCTAACATGTTCATTAACTATCCAATTTAGGTTCTGAGTCAACAATTAACCTCACTGGTCCCTTAAATGGACCCTCGACCCGTGATCAACCAAACGGGTCAATCACCAGAACTCCCTGGTTTCAAACCCATTGTCCAATTAAATTCACAGGAAGCATAATAGGATCAAAACGAACCAAAATGAACAATCAATTGTGTCTGAAAGTACCTGAAGGTTGTCGTCCCAAGCTCTGCGATTTCCCTGAAAACAGCAGTCACCGTCCCAGCTCACCCGTGGCTGATGGCCTTCGATTTCGATGTGGTTGAGTTCCAAACACTCCCAGAAGACTAAACCAGGCCCTGGTTTGGTCCAACAGTCACCAGAAATCAAAACCCGATTTTCCCTCCAATTTTTCCCGAAATGGTTTCTCTGGTTTTCCTCACCTGTTCTCAGTTCTTTCAGCATCAAAGTGATGCTCACTCACGTTCTAATCAGTTTTAAATAACCTCAGCCGTCCCAGAGGCTCGTGGATGTCCAATTTTTCCACTGAAAATTGTTCCCCGAAAAAGCTTCGAATAACAATAATCAATTCGACCGTGCAGGGTGGACGGTTCAGGCCACGTTCTAAAGCATCAGACACGCCTTCCTTTCCAGAACACACTTGCATAATCAATTGTACACTGAACCACCGCACATGGTGCTGCCGCCCATGTCCCCCGCGGTTTGCTACAGTAACCAGGGCGAAATGACCAAAATGCCCCTGGTTCAAATAATTACCAAACTGCCCCTCACTTTCTAGACCCGTAACTCAGCCATACGAAGTCCGATTTCAACGTGCCGCCTGTCTACGGACTCAGGACATCGAGGCCTACCTAACGGTCCTTGAGTCATGTGAAAATTAGTTGCCAAACGAAAAGTCAACATTTCCGCCCGTGAAGTCCAAATTACGGTAATGCCCCTGAATTTCTGATAGTCATAACTTTTACCCAGATCGTCCGAATTGGACGTGCCACCTGTCTATGAACTCGTGACGTCCCGAACTACGTCACGGTCACTGGTCAAAGTCCATTTGACCTACCAATCAAAAAGTCAACAATTTGGCCATCCATTCACAAGGGTAAAAACGTCAATTGATACATTAAATTACAATATTCAAATCTTCGAATTTCCGGGGTGTTACACGATATCTGAGGTCATATGCCCGAGGCAAAACCAAATGGGTCTCATACCCGAGTTTATCCTTTTAGAAATCCAAAACCTTTTCATTTAAACCAATAAAGAAATACCGACCCGTATAAGCACTGTATAAGGCTGAAACCTTGAAATATGTGCTTATACGTAACCACATACAAATGCACCCATGGCATCATCAAACATGTAATAAAACATATAATAAACATTTATGAATGCACCAATTTAGAAAACCAAGGTCCACTCACAGACCGTCCGAGCTGCCGCTTTGATTTACGTGTCATACGGCTCTCCCGAGCCAATCACCATCACCGGGACTCCCGAACCTGTCCAAATCGTAACAGAAGGTTACTAACTACTTAATTAACCTCCTACCAAATCCCCGTAATTTTCCGATATTTTTAACTATTTTTAAACTGACCCTAAACCTTCGGACACCCCGAAACCTATCGAAACAATGTCCGATCGACACGAAACCTGACAGGACCGCCCCCGAAGGGACATTGAAAATCGTGCCCGATCCTTCTCCCGTCTGACAAGTCGACTGAAATTCCCAACTAACCCTCAATGCTTGCCAAACCAGGGATAGCCATACGCGTACTTACTCATGCCTCCGCCTCTCGATTAGCCTCAATCAACGCGCCACGCCTTGGAGGGTCAATAAAAACCAAAAGGTGTGAGTGGACAAAAATAAATCAGTTTATAAAACAGTTACAAAAAGATGGTTTTACCCTCCACGTAAAACCAATGCATGCATCCAAAAATCGTTTCGTAATCCGTTACGTTTTCAACATAAGAAAACCGAGCATGAAAATCAAAAACATTTTCCTTTTCTTAACCTTCGGGTCTTTGCTCGCAATCATAACACAGGGCTTCAGCCCAAACCATGAATCAAAACCAAGTACACAGCATAATCCAAAACCATCAACCATATAACCGGGCCACTGCCCAACACATCCCGAAACATCAGAGATTAAAAATGATCACAAGTCAATCAGTTTGCTGGATATCAAGTGCGCCCGAGTCTTTAAACTCAAAACCATGCGCATAATCAGGCCTTCCCGGGATTTCAACGAGTCTTTAAACTCAGAACATAATCAATAGGCCTCGGGGGTATCACAATAACCGACTCTTTAAACTCACCAGTCTTTAAACTCATTAAGGGTCCTCCCCCGTCATCAATTAACCGAGTCTTTAAACTCAAAACGTGCTCCAGCAATAGCACCGGGTCTTTAAACCCAAAATAGTTTTCAACGGGTCTTTAAACCCAAAACATTTTTCAATCACAACAACTCGGGATCCATCGTGATTCAAGTTCCAAGTCCAATCCGAAATCACATTTTATCATTACAAAACTCGTGTCCGATTTCCACATTCATAACCCCAAAATCTTACATCCAAAAACATAACCAATCATCATGGAAAACGAGGCATGTATAATCAAAACCAGTCACTTTATCAAACCATCACCCGTTCCCGAATTCAAATTCGCAACGATGATTTCCGTAAGCCGGCATCCAGAAACATCATCCCGAACCCAAACCAGAAATCCGTTTTCAAACTTCCGAAAACCGAAATCTCGTTCATCGAAATTACTTTTATGCCCCGAGCATCAAGCCCGAAATCACCTTTTTCAAAATCTGTTTTAAAATCCTTGAAATCACATCATTTTTCAAATCCCAAGGTCGAAACATCAAAACTACAATCATAATCATCAAAATCACGGTCAAATCACAACATACTCGAAATCTCGTAAAACTTGCAGATCCGTGAAAAACCTCGAAATCTGTGTCAAAACCGTAAACCATACTCACAATCGCAATCCAACATCTTAAAAACATAATACGCACAAATCACATAAAATCATTCATTAAACCATCATCAAGCATAAAAGAACCTTTAGTCTCGAAATACGTGCAAATACGTGTGCATAAAAAAAAATAAGTATAAATACGGGAATCGAAATCATCACAAGTCATAATCATAATCATAGAAATATTTATGCATGCATTAAAATTTGAAAGCAACGTCCACTCACACACCGTTTAATCATGCGCCTCGATACGCGTGTCATCGGCCTTCCCGTCCTCGTCACTAACACCGGGACTCCCAAACCTGTCCATATCACATTAGAGGGTTATTAACCTCTTCATTAAGCTCCTATTCAAGTCCCGTAATTTTTCCGAATTTTTAGCTATTTTTAAACTCAACCTAAAACCTTCGGACATCCCGACCAATGTCGGAATGGGGTCCAATTGACACGAAACCAACGCTAAAATGTTCGTTACATTGTATAGGATAAAAGTCATGTTGGACTTACCTCGAAATTTGGGTCCACGCGCCCTTACGCACCGCCGTGGGTGGCTGCGCGTGAGTCCACGCGCCTGCTACAGTAGCAGCCACAGTCATCGTCTTCACCCGGCTCTCTGATATACGGGCCGTTTAACCCGCATCAGGACCCGGTTCGATTCCTGCCAAAATCAAGCTAATTTCTTCAATTGACCCATCATGTAGGATCGCACTAACCTCAATTAAAAGTCTGTAGTAGTCATTCTAATCGACACGGCCTAAAACCCCTCGATTGAACTCAAGTTCGAAGCGATGTTCATCATCCCAATTCCACTAAACAGCCACTGTTTTCCTCAATTGAACAATTAGGGAGCATCGTAGGCTTACTTAGAAGATGATTTTGCAAACAATTTCATAAGAATTTACCTCCAGGACCACGACTCCAAGCTCGGTTTTTCTGAAACTCTGTCGTGACTGTCCATGGCTTCCCAGGCTTCGAGCTTCGATCCCCTTGATCTGGATCGACTAAGTGAGGTCCCAGAAGACTGAATTGAGCCTCAAATTGGCTTGGGATGGCCTGCAATTCGAAATTGGATTTTCCCTCTGTTTTCCCAGTTTTTCCATTTCTGATTTTTCTCTCCCGTTCTTCAGTTCTATCCTCTCCACAATGATCCTCCAAGACTTCCCAATGTCCACTATTCTCTCTGTTTTCAAACCGGGCAGCAAACAAGTCGTGTTAACTCCCGGGCTTTCTCTGACATTTTGTTTCCCGCACAGACCCAAAACCAATTCACAAGGCCCCCCGTGCTCTGTTCAGTTCAAAACCACCACCAGTTCATGTCTCAATTCCACCACACTCTTGTCTGCCCGTGATCTGATCAAGCCACTCACTGCATAAACAAATCACTCGTGCACACAACCATGGCCACACTCTGTTTTTTTTTAATTTCCAAGTATCAGCACAACACCTGTTCCCAAACCCACCAAGGCATACCCGTGCTAAGTTCAAACACTCAATTGTATAAACAAATCCATTAGTGCACTACCCAACCAGTCACTAATCCCTCCCCTTAGTTAAATAATTCCTTCAGCCCATACTCTGTTTTCCAAATCCAAAACACCCACTCACAACTGTTCAATTTCAACAGTAAAAATTACCATTTTGCCCTCACTTGACAAATTACCAAAATGCCCCTCACGCATCCAGATCCGTAACTTGGTCATCCGAACTCCGATCGACGCGTGCCGCCTGTCTACGGACCCAGGGCATCGAGACCTTCCTAACGGTTCTCGGTCCTAGGCCATCGGACCTCCCAGTCAAAAAGTCAACATTTTCCTCATTTTCGTCCAAATTACGAAAATGCCCTTAAACTTCAGAACGTCGTAACTTTCACCTCGAACGTCGGAATCGAACATGCCACCTGTCTATGAACTCGGGACGTCCCAAACTACGTCACGATCATTGGTCAAAGTCCATTTGACCGTTCGAATAAAAAGTCAACGTTTTACCCACGAATAGGGGTAAAATGGTCATTTTGCATCGTTCATCCGATTTCGCGCAACTAATCACCGATTAACCCCGTTAATCACGATTAGTTACTAATCTATCCCCGGATTCCGGGACGGGTCGTTACAAAATCAGTCCCAAAATGTTCGTTACATCGAATAGATGATTTCGTGTGTTGAAAGCACCCTCAAATTCCTCATCACGCGCTCACACGCGCCGAAGGACTGCCCTGCGCGTAGGCCTCACGTGTTGGGACACTGTAGACCATCCCTGTCCTCTGGCCAGTTCAGACCGGCTGGTCTGGCCCAATCTCTGCAACTGGACCGGCGTGACCGGTCCAGGCCCCTACAACCCGTATTTTGGTCCGATTTCAAGCCAATTCAATCCTATAATTCCTATTTTAATCCTAGGAGTCCAACCCAATTAACTTAAGCCCTAAAAACCCCCTAAACCGAACCAGTCCAATACTCCCCTCACGGTTCGATTATCCAAACTCCTCCCCAGGGGTCCCTCAACGTTCAAACCTTCACAAAACCTTCATAATGACCTCCTAACAGCCTAATTAATTCATTAAAACCATCAAAAACGACCCATAACAACACAAATGGAAAATGGATCGAAAATGGTAAAACCGATACCTCTCGGTTTTCTCCACCGCCGTCCACGGCGGCTGCTATCCTGGGCCGGCCACCACGTCCTCAGAATCCTCTCTCACTCTCTGGTCTCAGTCATGGCCGGATGGAAAGGGTTGGGTTTGTTTGGGTTGCACAGAAAAGAGGAAATAAGATCGGGAAATAGTTTGGGTTTCAAATGAAGAATGATCGATGAAGGGATGATATGCATGAATGGGAATTAAGGGCCAATGGAAGGGTGACAAGTGTCACTCATCCATTGGGCCTCCATAAAATATCTGGGCCCCGCTAGAATCCAAAAGTTAGTTCGTCTCGTAATTCGTGCAATAGTGCACTTGAACTTCCGTGAACCGTAACTTCGCCATCGAACGTTCGAATTAGACGTGCCGCCTGTCTACGTATTCGTATCGTCCCGATCTACGTAATGGTCCTCGGCCCTTGGCCATCGGACCTCCTGGTCAAAAAGTCAACTATTTGCCCCTTTTTAACCATAATTACCAAAATGCCCATAAACTTTCGAACGTCATATCTTCTTCCCCGAATGTCGGAATTGAACGTGCCACCTGTCTATGAACTCGTGATGTCCTAAACTACGTCACGGTCATCGGTCAAAGTCCATTTGACCACCCGAATGAAAAGTCGAGGTTTTGCCATGGCTAAGGGCAAAACGGTCATTTCGCATTGTTCGTCCGATTTCGTCTAACTAATCACCGATTAGCCTCACTAATCTAATCCTGGAATTCGGGACGGGTCGTTACAGTAATAACAAGAACTTGCTTTAGGTTGCTGTAACATATAAGCACTAGATAGATGTAGTGATGATGAGATTGAGGTGGCTGAGCACTAGATAGATATAGTGATGATGAGAATGAGGTGGCTGAGAATGAAAGTGGGTTTATTTGATGATAAAGTTGTAATATTATTTTTATCATACTTTTTTTCCAACTCCAGAATTTGTTGAACAAGGCTTAATTGACCTTATTAGGCTCGGTTCGTAAAGTTCGATAAAAATTCGGTCCGATAAAGTATTTGAATTTTTATATTTATGACTAAATCCTTCCAATCCAATCAAATATTTTTTTAAATTATGAAATAGACTTGGTTCGATCCAACCCAAACCTAAAGAATTTGGGCAGGGCAAACCCGACCCGACACGATGACGGCTAAAATCGCATGATAATAACGGAGTACACCCTTTTATCCCAAAGAAAGGAGCGTATGATTCTCTTTTTTTAACCCAAAAGCTCCCCACCCACCAAATTGTTCCTTCTGTCCAACAATTAATTAGGAACGGAAGTTATTAGACCTCCAAGCTCCAACCTCAAATTTTAAAAACCTTTAATAATTTTGTATAAGATATCATCTACCAAAAAATTCTAATCACATATAATAAATTTTCTTGGTTATAAATAACACTACGATTTTATGATATTTTTTTTTAATAAGTAAAAGGCAACAAAATGAATTCAACATATATCCATGTAATATTTGATAGTTAGCCGTAAGCTCGTTATATAACTGGACTCGAATGGTCGAATCTCATCCTTCCAACTTACTATTGCTTCCTTTTTATCAAGAGCCAGCTCACTTAATACAAAGCTAAGGAATACGTTGGAGATAAAAGGGTACGTGTCACTTTCCTACCACGTATTTGCTTCTTTTTTCAATGAAGAAAACCCATTACAAAGAAAAGTTTAAGTAGCCACAAATTTCACTAATGGCTACTTATGTACGTTGGAGATAAAAGGGTACGTCTGTCACTTTCATACCACGTATTTTGTTTTTCCTTTTTTCAATGAAGAAAACTCATTGCAAAGAAAAATTTTAATAGCCAAAAATTTCACCCTCCAAAAAATAAAAGGAGCCTCAACCATACAAATCAACGTGTAAAGAAAGCAAGGATTTGAGATTTTATTTGACTGAATATATGGTGAACCTCACCGACCCAGGATCCATGTTTCATGGTCAAATTTTCTGACCGGACAAACGCAAAAAAAAATGCTAAATTCTTAAACGAGAAACAATGTTGAATATAATTTTTCATTAATGGCCCGCCTTTGATACAATGAATGATACTTGAATTGGTCATACGTAAAATATCATAATGAAATTGAAGTTAGAAGAGATAATTTCTAGAGGGATAAAGATAATTGACAGAAAAAAAAATATATAATGGAAAGGACGAAATTTGATCCACGATATAAAATAGACAACCTTATCTCCAAATATCTTTTGATTTTTTAAAATTCAGAAAATCTTTTATTTCGACAAAAATGAAAATTATAATAGCAGATTCTTAATGTGAGGAATACCTACGTTATTTGAAGGGAAAATTTAACTAAATTAAATTTTATAATTTAAAATGAGATACCAAATTTTATGTTTTGAATTTAATTTATAGAAAAGATAATAATATACAAAATTTATTCGATTAAAAATTGCAAATATCTTGACCAGAAAAACTCCAACGCAAGAAACCAACACCCCCACAAGTCACAACACAAGAAACAGATAGATTACATATCAACCCAAGAGAAATAGGGTTGTAGGCCCCACCAGTCCCATACCCAGTCGCAGTTCCACCACGGCACCACCCACACGGCTGTTATGGGCTACAGTCCGACCCGTATCCGTGTTAAGCCCATTGGGATGGGATTCCACCACCCCCTCAACCACCTGGGCAATCTGATGAGGCCCAGTGGGCTCACCTGGGGCTCCAGTTGTAGAGTATGTGTGGGTTCCCGTACCAGCTGCGGTACGTGTTGCCGGTGCCGGTAGTTGCTTCACGTCTTGCGGCGGCGTTCTGCTCCATAGCCTCACGTTAGTCCAGCTCGGCCTCCACAATTCTCTCCTCTTTCTTACGGACGGCCATATCCTTTTCAATGGGGTCATGGGACGTCATTTTTTCCACCTTCACAAAATCAACCGTTTCACTTAAACGATAACATTTACTACAAGTAAAAACTGAATGTGGTCGGGACTCATGGGACGTCATTTTCTCCACTTGCACAAAATCAGCCGTTTCACTTTAAAACATGTTTACTACTTTAACGAAGTAAATCATGTACACGATAAATTTACTACGAATAAAAACTACCAGTGGAATTGCGTTCAGCTGGTAATTCATATATAAATCAATAGGTGAACCTTTTCTTGTACGGTGGCTTTGGTCTTTTCCATTCCGGACTTGGCCGAGGCAGCAACACTGGTGAAGCATTTTTACGTTGAGGCTCAATTCCGACACATGCAAAAACAAGGTGCTGATGTGGAGGTTTAAGAGAACATTGAGGCTCTCTTCTTGACACGACGCCGACACGTGTTCGATCGTTGTCAACATTGTTGCTGGTGGGCTAGCTGTTTCGGAAGGTTTTACAGTTACGTGGCCGCGCGTCAACGCGAGTAGAGATATACGTGTTAGCTAGGGCGTCGATGGCTTTGGTTAACATTATTTTTTTTTAAGGATTTTTATTTAAGAGAGTAAAAGAGGTACATAGTAAGATACTAATTCTCTTACGAATCCAAATATGAATAGTCGAAATAATAGCAAAATTTAAAAAAAAAAATTGCGATCTGGTCTGATTTTCTGGGATTAAAAACAATACCTACAAATATAAATAAAACATTACAACAAGGAATTTTTTGTATAATTGGAATTTAATTAACTAAAATAATGCAATGAATCTTTGTCAAAATTTTGGCTGGAAAGATTAGAAGTTTAAATTACTTAAGATCAATTCTAGGCGGCGATAATTTTTGAATCCAAATTTGAACTAAATTTATATATATATATATATATTAAAATTAGAAGAAATACAGTGAACTTAATTAATAAATATAAAAAATATATATCTAATTAGAGGAGACGTATCCTTCGAATGCATTTCTACATATAAAAAAATTATAATAAGAATTATGAATTTAAGGATAATATAAATACAATATTATTATCTAATAAATAATTATATTAATTATATTTAGAATTTTAGGTTCGCATAATTAAATTTTTGGAATAGAATTGAAATACTAAATAACTGAATATATAGTTTTAAAATAAAATAAATTTCTTGGAAGGGCCATAGCCCTCTCATCTTTAGGCATAGTCCCGTCCCTAATTCTAGGGTGAAAGCTAAGTAAGCTGTAAGGTAAAAGTAAACAAACTTTATTCAATAAGTTAAATAGACGAGTTTTTTTTTTTCTTCGTTTTTTGGAAGAGACGTTTTAGAAATGTACAGGTAAATACTTAATCTATCAAGGGCCCAATAATGAATACGTTATGAGTAATGGCAAAATTTAAAATAGATTTGCTGAGTAGATTCGCAAGGGTAATAAAAAAATAAAAACTTACTACTAATTAAGTGTTGTTTTAGTAAGTACATATATTCTCAATGAAGAGTGAAAGATAAAATTTGTGTCGCTGCCTCGTTAAAAAACCTTGATAGGAAAACCCGATTGTGATAAAAACCTAGTCGAAAAAAAAATGTAGCAAATAGCAATGATGAGCAAAGAAATAGCTTGGTTTGACCGACAAGTACTAGTTATGATCTGGGAGGAGCTTATCCAAGTTAAACATATCCTCGAGAATCGCCTCGTACTCTTTTGTATCCTTCATGATGTGAACAAATAAAATGCATGAATAAAAGGAGACCTAAAAAGAGACGAAGTCATATAGAGATATTCTGGTTCTCAGGATCACGAGCAAGAACATCGAGCCTTCCAACAACAATTTTCAATAGTACAAACAACAAGATTATTAATCTAATAACAATGAAAGAATAAACAAAGGGTAAAAGAAAAGAGATTAACTCCTAACTAGTTCAGCCCCATAACCAGGATTAGGAGGAAAAATAAATGAAAATAGATAAAAGTGTTGTCTCAATTCCACTCCTCAAGTAATAGTCATCGTGAAGGACCTAAAAAATAAGGTACCAGAAAACTATATTATGGAGAGTGAAGTGTAGGATAAAGAGTGGGAATCAAAACATTAATTATAGAGATGCTGTAGATGAAATTTTTTTGTGGAAACGGATCAGGGTGACAAAGAAGAAGTATCAACGACAATGCTTAAACAAGAAGATCGCCCCACCTCAAAGCAAAACAAACATACCAAACGAATAAACAATGCTACCTTAAGATCACCGTTGTTGTCACATACCACTGCCCCAAGGCCACGAAAACCCTCATGTCGGTTGGCAGTGCCATCAACATTGAGTTTCAAATAAGGGTCGTGTCAAAAATTGTCACCCTTAACCAGCCCTAATCTGTACTTTCTCATTAGCTTATTGAAACTTGAAACTCGTTCAATAAATCAAAACTGCGGGAAATAAGCTTTGAGGCAGAATCAGATTTACCAGCATTCAAGTATTTATTACGACCATACCAGATGCTCCAACACAGGTAAATGATACAACCAATTCACACGGAGTTAGAATAGCAGCTGCATATTGAAGAAAATCTGAAAAGCGAGCCGGTTCCGCTCACCACCAGATTTTTGGTATGCATTTATAAGATTAAAAACATTAATTTTTTAAGATATCATGTACGGGATAATAAAAAAATTAATCAAATTAGAGATTATTTGGTGATTCATATTTAAAGATTAGTTTGTATATACCATAATATCGAAGATTTAATTAATCATTATACATACAGGCCATTATTGAATCAGCAATAATTTGCCTACTTTTTTTTTTGTATAAATAATATATTAGTAAATCTTCATAATTTCGATTATATATCACATATAAATAGTGATTATATCCTACAAATTTCAAGGTCAGCCTAATTAATAAGAGTCGTATTTCTACATATCTCAGTTCGGTCTCCGATTATGTCGTGCGGGACAATCACTTTTTTCACTTTGATTAGATTTGAAGTGAAATATAATCCCATTTTATTTTGAAATTCTAGAAATTGGACTGAATCAATATTTGTAAAAAAAAAATATTTGCATTACTTCAACGTGCATGCATTTAGAGCCATCGAAAGCATTGTACATTTGACCCAATTAAGATTAATGCTCTACAAAAAAAAAAAAAAAAAAAAAAGGCAAACGTTGCGTAACCACGAGATTAGAAAACAAGTGAAACATAAATGTTACAAGTTTTGTACGAAACATTAACAATAAAGCAAAAACCTTATGTCATGAGTATTGCAAGGCATAGAGAACTATTCTTTTTCTTGTGGAATATATAACTCACGTAACAATAGTATTAAGAAAAACTCCAACACAAGAAACTTTTTCATAATCTTATTAATGACAAGTTAAACTTGCTGGTTTTCACACTTAATTGGATGGGAACTAATTTTTACATTTTATGAATTACTCGTTGCATCATACTTATTTATTTTAATGTTTTTTGAGTCGCGTGCGATGAGATTAGTTCGTTTTTGCTACATTGGGTACGCTATATAAAAAAATTGGATATGATAATATAGTACGAAACTAGTATTTGATATCACTCATATTAATTAATCACTATATAAGTTAATACAGTTGGATGCTTTTATACGGTTCAGACACGATAAAATAAAATTAGCTAAATTTTTCGTATTAAATAGTCAGATGACTAATAATCTTAAAAGTGTAGTAATATATCAATAATTAATTAAAATAATCAATAATAATATACATAATTTAAATTTATGAAATAAATGTTTCATATCATCTACTATAATATAATATGGTCGGTGTTTTAATCTAGTGAGTATTAAACGCCTGACTAAATAGTCAGTCTATCCAGTTGACAGATTAGACTATCCGAGTGATATAATCAATAAAATACGATGTACTAACTGAGTCCTTTATAAAACCAACTTTCAAAATTACCCTTATACCTTAATTTATTTTAATTGATAGAAAATTTAAAAATCCCACCATAATCAAATGCCCATCTCCGGCATCTGCAACATCTAACTTTCGATTGCAGACCTTGGAACACACCTTTAACTTTAGGTTCTACCGCCAAACAGAGGCATAACCGCACATAATTTACAAAATGATTTCATGCAAAGCACCCTAAAGAGCCCACGCCCCCACCTCCAGTGCCATGAATACTCACCCACGAATGCTGTAGTTCCTAAAAAACCCATAAGATTCAACATAAATTGTAAAGGTGCAAAATATTGTCATGTATTCGGGATATTTTGTATCATATTTATGAAACGGAAAGTAGAATTTTCTTTTGAATCTAACCCACTAAATTTATCCCATATTCCTTACCATTCATCTTCCCTTAGTAAATAATTGGGTTCAAAATCTGAAGCATATCACATCAATTTAGTATCGGAAGCGGCCTAACAAATCAATTTAGTATGGAATATTTATATCAATTGAGATTCAAATGAAAGAGGGGAGACGGTGTTGACGATGAGGGAGGATGGAGGATTTCGATGCGGCAATTATGGCCGACAATGGCGTGAGAAAGAATACAGAAGAGGCGTTTGAGCAGTAAAGACTATAATAAGGTTAGGGAAGAGTCGTTATGAAGATTTTTAACTTTTTTACAGAAAGTAAACTAAGGTGTAAGCAAGGTGCAAGGGAAAGTTTGGTAGTGAAGAGGTGTTTGATGTATTAAGGGCTAGGATGAGGTAAGCGACGAGTCATTATGTGGATTTTTAACTTTGCTACAGAAAGTAAACTATGATGGGAGCATAGGTTTAAAAGTTTGATTTTCATAAATTAATTAATTAAAATTAAAATAAATAAGTAGAATACAAAAGTAATTTATAAAGTGTGGAAATTAGCTCACAGTAAAAAAAATATAAATATGTACTTTTTTATAATATCGATAACTTTTTTTTAAATTAAATCATATGTAGGTCTATAAACAAATGTGTAATGTCTAAATTAGGGTACGTAACTAGATTGGACCTTGAATCTCATTTTCAAGGGCTGCTTGTACGCATAGAAAACAATCCTTTGGCCATTCCTCTAAAACACCATCACCAATTACCAAACATTTTCTAGGGTTTAAAGCTACCGATAACCTACATAAAGTCATGAGAGAAGAATGATATTTTTACGTATAATGAAAAATCATTGTACATATTAACATATGCAGCTACGTAGGACTTGAACAGTAAGGACAAATAAATCAGATTGCTATCAATTACAATCAAAATAAAAAAAGGGAAGTCAGCTAGGGGTTTAGGGTTTAGGGCATGGTAAGTGCCATCAATATAACCCAAGCGCATTAAATTTGGCCAGCCAAGAAGAAAAGTTCAAGGAAGAAAGCTTAACAGGCAGCTGGAGGGTTAGTGTTAGGAGGAGAATGGGTGGCACGACTGGGCTTGAAATGATGTTGGATTCTTCAGCCAAGAAAAAACGAGTAGAGAAGGAAAAAAAAAATCGATAGCGCTTTTGAGCTCTGATACCATAAAAGTTATGAGATAACAGTATCAGAGCCGGCCAATAGGAATGGCTAGAGGGGCATAGGTCCAGAGCCCAAAGATGTTGAAGGGCCCAAAATTAAGGTTTTTTTTTCATGTTTAAAAAAAATAGGAAGATGAATGATAATTTAGACCGGGGATACGAGCAAAGGGGGAACAGAAAGAGAGTCTCCTTCAAAATTTCAAGAAGAAGACGCAGTATTTCAATGTTCTAATTCAATGTTCCAAAATTAAATATCAATCTCATTCAATCTTAAATTCTCAATTGTTCTAAAATTTTAATTTCTTGCAATCTCATTCCAACTCTCAAACCCTAATCTCAAGTTCTCAACAATTGGTTTTTTCAGTGGAATACATCCATACTTTTTCACCTCATCTTTTGAAAGCCCTAACTGAGAGATTCCTATGTTATAAACTTCAAAAATAGGCAATTTAATTTAATAGAATTCATATTACAGTTTCTCTGATTGAACACTTTCATTTGACAACTTTCCCTTATGGATACTGTAGTTATTGACGACGGGATGACCCCTTCATATGATCCAAGGACCATTGTTATGGGTCTAAATCACGATTTTAACATCACAAATAACATGTCAGTTCTTCCTCTTTGTTATAAATTAGAAATTGTGCCTCTTTAGTTTTTTTTTTGTCTTTGAATCCTTAATTATATTTTTTTTCGCATGCCAAGAGGACTTCAAAGAACTCACCTAAACTGATAAGGTAACTGCTATAAAGGTTATTAGTTGAACAGTCTTTAATTACATTATTGTATTGAATATGAAAGTTTGTATAGACCGAGTTGCAAATTGCTTACTAGTTTCACCAAAAAAGTATAAAATTTGTTTTAAAAAAAATGTAATGTTTCGAATATGAGGTACTCCTTTTTCTTTATTTGAGGTTTTGTCCCAATGAGATTTCCCCTACCAAAAATTTTAACGATGTCTCTTAATATAAATATAATATAATCAATTTATAAAATTTACATTTTCAATAATTAAGTATGCGAATTGATGACCCATTTTTTATTTTTACTCTAAACTTCTAAATGTTTGGACTGACTCTAAACTGTACTTCTCAGCTTTTCTTGACGTAATCATGACAGTTAAAATGGAAAACTAAAAATCAAACAACAAAAAATTAAATTTGTAATGAGTTAAATTAGTCCCAAAATGGTCGGAAGAATGAAGTGATCTTCTAAAACCTTTTATTTGAGGAGAATTTATTATATTGTATCGTATTAAGGTCACAATTGGGTTATACTTATAAATACTTTCCTGAAAACTTTATTATTTATGTTGCATAGATTCAATAGTTTGACGACTCTTGATATTTTCAAAATGATTCCTCTCTCATAAAATTACAAAATTTCTTCTGTTCCAAGAATCAGAGATCGAATTCCAAAGGAAACATGTATATTGTAAATTACAAATTTTGCTTCTGGTAAATAATCAGAGATCGAATTCCAAAGGAAACATTTAAATTATTCTGAAAATATTTTATTTTTATTATCTTAACTTTTATTGTATTTTGCCAGAGCTCTCTGTTTGGCTGGGATATATCTTTTGGATTTATTAAATTATTGGCGAGTTTTCTAATTATTTTTTTTGCTTTGTCGGTAAACAATTTAAATTTCATGTCTTCATATGTTAAGTGTTTGGTCCCAGGTCACCTGCATGAGTGGCAGTGGCCGCAGAACCATGATTGCCCACCGAATACACATTCCAACGTCGTCGTTGCACGATCTGCCTAAGGACCTCTCATTTAATACGACGAATTGTATTAAATATTTTAACCGAATAAATTAATTTGTTTATTAGAATGATTAGTTAATTAATTGATCGTTTGAACTTTTATTAATATTAATTATATTATAGGACCCACTTATAGTATATTAGTTAAGAAATATCTATATAATAAATAAATAATAATTTTTTATTATTATTATATATATATTAATTTATATATTATTATTATTACACTTTTTAAATAACTAATTATTTAATTATTTAATACTAATAAGTTCAAATTTTTATTTTAATTGGTATAAACCATACGAAATTAGCATTTATTTGTAACTAATTATTATGAATGATATTAAATATATTTTTCTATTAAGTTTTTTTTAATGATAAATTCATCCTCCCCGACGGGTCCCACCACCACTGCCTCACACGTGATGTTCCCAGAAGATATTTTTTTTCACTTTCATCATAGGTAGGTATGTCACATCCCAGACATCTAAAGCCATTGGATCAAGATCGGCAAAAGGGACGGTCAGGATGGAACGTAAAAATCCATTAAAATCGTGAGGCGGAGCATTGATCGTGTCACGCAAAGCAAGTAAAAGTTGAAGTTACCGAATCTATTTACCCAAAAATAAGTTACCAAAGTTATCCAATCAGAATTTGCCGCGTCATGAAGCAATACGAAGACCCACAGGGAACCTAAACGGCGGGTCCCACAAATTAAGAAAGAGGGAGGGAAGCCAAAGCTTAAATACTCGTGGCCTCAGGCCCCGGGATAACACTTGAAAAAGGCCCGGCGCTTCTTCTGCTCTGAGCTTCTGATACCAACAGGCCTCGGAGCCCAAGAGGGAGAAGAGAAGAGAAAGAGAAGAGCTTCTCATTTAGGTAATTAATCTATAGCCTTTTCGTTTTCATTTTTCATTTTGGAATTTGAATTTGTTTACGGAAAGAGTTTTTCACTGGCATTTTGTCTCTGTTTGATTGAATGTGATGTCATTTTTATTGTTTGAGATCCATTTTGTGCTTCAATGGCGATGTCTAGGCTAGATCTAGGCGTTAATGGTAGGAAATGTTGCTCCTTCATTTGTAATGGAGATTCAGATCTTCCTCTACTTTTGGTGAATTCTTCCGCATCAAATTTTCTTTTGCTTTTTCATCTTCAACGGCTAAGATTTTGAGCCGATTATTATAATGCGATTAGTTAAAAAATTAATTTCCTTTTTTTACTATTTCGAAGTCCGATCTGAGTCATGCGAGCCTGCCAGTCTGGATTTTTTTCCGCGCTGTTTGATTTGGTTCGTTCATGGCGGCCTTGTGATCTCTGGCCTTGTCGTCACCCTCAAGCCTACGCCTTTTTTTGTTTGTTTTTATTAGATTTTATTTTTAATTATAAAATTGACATGGTTGGAATTCCGTTTTGATGGTGCGTCAGTGTGTCGTTATTCTACTGAATGCGATACCTTTTAACGGCAGGTTTTCTGGCCGTTTGTCTTCGTTTTCGCTATTTGCTGGCCTTTTAACTTCATACACTGCGTTTTACAAGGGCGGTTATATTTCCTGTTGAGGTTTTTCCGGCTATAACGTTGAAGTTACATAGGAGTAGCGTAACAGAATTTGAAGATTATTCGGAAAACAAGATTATTGTGGCTCTTTCAATTTGGTTGACAAGAGTCCAAATTGAGCTGCTTAATTTTTTATTTTTTATTTTTGGAGTGAAAAGTCGAAACATGGCCAATATTTGGACATTTTAGGCAATGAACAAGTTCCCAATGTTGGGTTCGGCACATGACGAATAATTGGTCAAAATCAACGCTAAGGTTGGCAAAGTGTGATTAAATTGTATTTAATTAACCGTCTCCAGGATATTGGCCTCTGAGGAATCAAAATTATTATGTTCCGTAGGTGCCGTAGGGCCGTAGTTTCTTTGAACTTGGACATTGTACAAGGAGTTTTTCTTTTCTTTCGTTCTTTCTGTACAAGAAGTAATCAAATTTGGGTACGTAGAAAAACGCCAAGCTAATTTTCTTTAGCCAATCCCATACTCTGCTGCTTCTGTTCATATGGATTTGATGTGTTGGTCGACCTTGAATTCCTTTATTTCAAAACGAAGAAGTTTGGTGCACTGCAACTTGCTTTCGGTTCTTGTTAATTGGGTGTTCCATTCCTATGTAGGATAGCTGGATCAGAACCAACTTGGTGCTTGTGATAATTGAATTTGTGGACCTAATGAATTTCAAATACAGGGAATAGTAACTTATGCTGATTGCTTTCTATAGTTGGTATTAATTAATGCTTCTCTATTTATTGACAATTCTTTGTTGGCACTTTTTTAGGTTGTTTGTAATGCTGTAACTTGATTAGAATGTTACTATCCTCGTGCATTCCTCCTGCAACTGTTAATGAAATTATTAAATATATTATTTACGGCGTTTCATGTATGTGATTAGACGAGGTGTTAAAAATTGTTAATTATAAAACTTGGGTTGGTAGTTAAATTTCTATTTGGGCTTCCAGTGTCCTTGTGTGGATCTGATAGTGACACGTACTAGTTTATATTTGATTTGGAAGGCATGGAAATACTGTGCCCCTCTTAGAACTTGGTCTTTGCCGCCTCACCTTGTAAGGGATAGTAATATTTAACTAACCAGGGATTCCGTGCGGTTTCGGCTTTAATTAAATTTGATATCGCTCCTCAAGTTGTGTATTAGTTTCTTTTGCATATTCCACTTGCTTGCGTATTTTCGTTTTGCTCCGTTTACTTCTGTTTTGTGTTTGAGTGGTTCTCATGTAAAATTGTCCGCTTCCCATGTCAAATTCAATGTTTTTGAAGATTAAAAATAGGATTTCTGTTTCATATTAAGTGTATTATATATGATTTAACTTAATAGGAAATTTACCTCTTTTAATCTTATTATTTTTAGTATATTAAATTAGATACGTTTTTTGTTTCTGTGGTGTCTCTTCGCTATATTAAATCATCTCTCTACTTCCAATATCTAAAAGTCTCAAGATTTAGTTGTTTTTTGTGGTGTGTCTTCGCTTTATAAAAGATTGTTCCGATCCAATCATTTTCGTTCATCCCTATGGTATCTTTCTTTTGGTGCTCGTACTTTTAGTGAGACAACAGAAATAACAGTTGCATCATTTCTCTGCAGATTTCGCAACCATGGGTGCCGGTGGGAGGATGTCTGCACCCCTAACCCGCAAGACCGCGGAATCTGACCCCTTGAAGCGAGTCCCATTCTCAAAACCTCCGTTCACTCTCGGCCAGATCAAGAAAGCCATTCCCCCTCATTGTTTCCAGCGCTCTGTCATCCGCTCCTTCTCCTATGTCTTCTACGACCTCACCATCGCCTGCCTCCTTTTCTATATTGCTTCCAATTACATCCAGCCTCTCTCCCAACCCTTCTCATTCTTGGCCTGGCCAGTTTACTGGGCGGTCCAAGGCTGCGTCCTCACCGGTGTTTGGGTCATAGCACATGAATGTGGCCATCACGCTTTCAGTGACTACCAATGGCTGGACGACACCGTCGGCCTTATCCTCCACTCCTCCCTTCTTGTCCCCTACTTCTCCTGGAAATATAGCCACCGCCGCCACCATTCAAACACCGGATCCCTCGAGAAAGACGAAGTCTTTGTCCCGAAACAGAAGTCCGAAATTGGGTGGTACTCCAAATACCTCAACAACCCGCCAGGCCGATTCCTCATGCTCACTGTCCAACTCACCCTCGGCTGGCCTCTGTATCTTGCATTCAACGTTTCAGGCCGGTCATACAGCGGCTTTGCTTGCCATTTCCACCCCTACGGCCCTATCTACAACGATCGCGAAAGATTACAAATATTCGTCTCTGATGCTGGTGTTCTTGCAGTCTGTTACGGCCTCTACCGTCTCGCTGTGGCAAAGGGGTTTGCTTGGGTGGTGTGCTTTTACGGTGGACCCTTGTTGGTTGTCAATGGTTTTTTAGTCTTGATCACATTCTTGCAGCACACCCATCCGTCATTGCCTCACTACGACTCCTCCGAATGGGACTGGCTGAGAGGAGCATTGGCCACCGTCGACAGAGACTACGGCATCTTGAACAAAGTGTTCCATAACATCACGGACACCCACGTCGCCCACCATTTGTTCTCCACCATGCCACATTATCACGCCATGGAGGCGACCAAGGCCATCAAGCCGATGTTGGGAGAGTACTACCAGTTCGACGGGACCCCGGTTTACACGGCGATGTTTAGGGAGGCCAAGGAGTGCGTTTATGTTGAGCCTGATGAAGAGGGTGAAAAGAAAGGCGTCTTCTGGTACAACAAGAAGCTATGATTATGAACAAGTAGTCGGACTTGGTTTTCGGATGTTTTAGATACGTTTCATTGATCTGTATCTGAAACTCCCTTAATTTATGATGTAGGTGTCTCCGGTCGTTTGGAACTACTTCAATATAATTAGCTCTGCTTTTTAAATAAGTTGTTTTTTTTTCACCCACGTCTTAGTAACTACTTCAATATATCTTAGTAACTACTAAAATACGAGGATGTTATAGTGGTTTCAAGTAGTCTTATTACAATCAGTCACACAAAAACTGCGTTATGAAACAAACGAGAAAGCTTTTGCTTTTTTCATCTCACCAGTATCTCAGAGTGAAATTAGGCCATCTGGCCATGTACCAAATTTGCGGAGAAATTAGGCCATCTCAAGGGAGAAACGGCGTCGTAGATTGTACCATATTACTGTGGGCAGTGGGCATGGTCACATTCAAAAAAAGGTCGCCGTAGATGTAGCTGTTGAAGTTATTGCTGTGGTCAGTCGGCAATGGGCATAGCGGTCACATTCAAAAAAGTTCGACGTAAATGTAGCTGTCGAAGTCATTATTTTGGCCAGTCGGCAACCGGCATAGTGGTCACATTAAAAAAAAGTTCTTCGTTCATGTAACTGTCGAAACTATTAATGTGGTCAGTGGGCAGTGAGCATAGTGGTCACATTCAGAACAAATTTAGTACTTATTTATATATACTTTTAAAAGACAGGTATATAATTTTTGAAAATATTTATGAAATTACATGAGTCATGTCGGTTTAAAATTTTTTAAACATAACATAACCAATACGCATAAATTTATCATTTTTGATGTATACATTAAGTATCGATATTAATTTTATGCGAAATCTTTCCACTACATAATTTAGAGAATTGAAATTTGTTGATCCGAGGAGAGACGTTCTTCGTAGATGGACATATTCCAACGTTCTTTAAATTTATAAAATATTTTTCAAAGCCGTGCTCTATGGTTCCAAAGCTCTTTTAATGCTATTTTTTAAATTGATTGACTTTTTGAAAAGAAATATTATCAAACGGAAAACTAGCATATTCTTGCCAGGTAAAATCTTAGAAAGAGTAGCACATTAGCTCATCTCGACATACCCACAACCTCCCACTTTCATTATAATTTAACTTCAGAAAATTAAACACAAACGGTAAAACAATACACAAATTCACTTTAATCACTAAACTAGCTACTGGTGAGTGAAAAGTTTTCCTTATTTGTGCCCAATTCTCAGCCACAATGAATGCTTGATGGAGGGAAGGCTAAGGAGAATAGTGAAATGGATAAGGCATGGGCTTTTGTTCATGTCACCAACGATCGTCGTCCATTGTTTTTATTATTGTTGTTGCTTCAATGATGATGCACAAACCAAGACTTTATTTTTTGTCACAATTCACAAACATTATTGAAATAAGTGGCTAATGACTTTATTTTTCTTTTCAAAATATCTAGATACATGAAAAACGAAAAGAGTACAACACACGTAACAATCGCAATTAAAATTACGTGAAATAAATGTCAAATTAAATAAAGAAAAAAATTGAACCACTCTGAAGTCAGAACCCTCCCTCCTCCATCCAAGAAGAAAAGTAGAACGATATCAATAGTAGCGTAGCTGCATATGATGGTGAAAACTGGAAGAAATGAAAGGGTGACCTTTATTTGGTTCTTGGATTGCAAATTACTGGGCCTATATGCGATATATTTGTATGATTTCTGTAGTCTTGTAAGCATAAAATTTCAACCATCCTGGTCCAAGCCCATCCCACAAGGCCACACCCCAATGATTTGTGATTAATTCATATTTTTCCGTTGATGCCCACCAAATGTTTCTCTACATATTGGAAAAAAAAATCTCAGAAGTTTGTTTTCTTCAGACAACGGTATTAAAGATGGATATTATATATATATATATATATATATAAGTATCTATTTTGCTCTCAATGAGAGTTGAGTTCGATAACGTGAGACCTCCCGCTACGCATTAGAGAGGAACTACTAAACATAAATTATAGTACTCATAGAAATCTCAAGTTTGAATCTTCTTGAATCTCAAAAGTAACAGAATAAATGAGTTTCTTGCTCTGATGGTACACCATATTTTTTTTATTTGAAACATAAATAATGGAAAAAATGAGAATATTTATTATATATTGACATTATTTTTTACGAGAATTAAAATTAAAAACTTCCATTACATAATACGTTGAGTAAAATATCATTAGATTAGTGCCATAAAAAGCACACTTGATCTCTTGGTTGGTCTTATGATCTAGAACATCTCATTTTCTCTTACATTAATTCGAGCACATCTTTCACTAGGTTGCTGGTAAAATACATGTGCTTTCCATATACCCATCCTCCTCATTCTTTTCCATACAACTTACTTGCATGAGCTCCATCAGTAAACCCCATGAACAAAGCCATATTTTCCTGCACAACAAATGAGTCAAACTCTTAGTATAACCACCAAATAAGTTTCTAAAACATAACACTAAATTATGTACACATATCTTTTCATTACTTACATTTTGATAATGAAATGGAGGATATTGGTTAACATCCATACCGGCATGACTACCTTGAGAAATTTGAGAATTCTGAATTCCAAAGACAATTAGTAATTCCCCTTGATAAAAATGAAAATTAAAACAAGATATTCATGTATATATCTTACTGCCAAACAAATAGTCTCTTGTGTTCCAGCTATATCACCACTAAATTTACCAATGAATTGATCAACATTAGTATAAACAGGTTCACTTTCTCTCTTATGAAAATCCAACAAAATATACAAGAACAACACATGTAAACCAAGAACATTTCATTTACTTAATATAATAAAATAATAAGTAATTATTTCATGTGCATACCTTCGTTCCTTTTTTTTTGTTGGTATCTTGAGATTTCCTTTTTTTTTTCTACTTGTTTCTATTTTGCACTTATTTCCTCCGTTTTTTATTTCCTTCAAGTACATAGTGGTCGACCTTTCCTTTTCATTGCCAATGGGATAAGTATCTTGGTTGAATTTGGAATTCCCTCTTCATTATCATCAACTTTCTTACCAACTGGTGAACTGGGAGTTAGTTGACAACTTCCACAAGCACTAACATGGCTACACAATTGATCTTTCAGTTTCTACATCCATTCCATCACGATTATACATTTTTCGTCTGAATCAGTTGTCAACTCCTTAATATCATCAAAAGTCTTATGCATCTTATAACAACGGTGCGCTTCAACTGTGACATTTGTCTCATCATAACTAACTTTAACCATCGTGTGACTTCATGTGACATTCTTCTTACATCTTCTTAAGATATACTTATTTGGAATGAAATCCATCTTATGCTTGATCAATGCATAAATTGCATGTCTACATAGAATTCCACTAAACACGAACTTGCAACAATTGCACTTGATTTCACTATCAAACCCATGGAATAGAACTGTAAAATTAACACTCTTTTTCTCCTCCCCAAGCATTTTCTCTTCTGATATTAGGTATTTTAAAATTGCACCATCTACCACAATGCCAACTACATCACAATAAATCTTCTTTATTACTTCATCTCATAATTCCTGAAATTTTGAAATGGTGTAAATATCTTGTGTGACAGGACGCGTCCCCAATTTTAGTGAAAACTCGGGCCGATCCTGCTCCTGACTGACAACTTTGTCAGATAAGGGATTTTACCAGCTTAAACCATATTCAAAAACTTAGGAATTTAACCAAAATAAACCCACCTTTACGGGGTTACCGTCTACATCCAATCCACTTTCCTGACAAGTAGTGGAATTACTAGTTCACCCGTGTTTGATCTTGGTTTCTTTATTAAATTTGTCGAAATAGGCAACATTATTACAAATATGAATCCTTCATATGTTTCGATTTTATATTCTTAGCTAAGCACTTTTCCCATATTTCCAAAAAAACCCTTTATTTACTCATTTCCAGGTTTCCATATTTACTACTATTTGAACACCAAAACTCCATAATCTACTCTGTGGAACCCAGAATCATCTGAAAATTATGGAGCCACCACGTGTCCCGTAATTCCCAAAAACAAACACTGATCATTCGAAAAATACCCGCACATCAAATAATCTATTTACCAGTTAAATACGTTATTTGGCCGGGTTAAAACCTCCGTAATATTGATATTCTCTCCGAGAGATAATTATCGTTATTCTTAATAACGGTAATTTAATATTAATATTACAATACACTAAATATCATTACTATCATGATAAGCCATCATTATGATTATCAAAATAATATATTATTCATTTATTAATAATATATTATTTATTAATTAAATATTCAAACCGACCAATCAGAACTCTCCAAGGCTCCCAAGATTTTTCTATAAATAGCAAGGTACATTTCACTTCCAAGGTACGTTGATTCTTCGTTTCGAAGTATATCATTTTCCTCTCTCAAAGCTAACTTAAGCATCGGAGTGTTCTTGGTCGAACAACCCCCCGGGTAAATCGATCGAAGCAACGATAGCTAATTGTTTGCTGTCTGCAGGAATTGTGAGGACTTTTCGCGACGAGTTCAATCTTTGATTCAACAATTGGTGCTTTCATTGAGAGCTATAGAGTTATACTCAGAAGAAGCTCTCTCATTTGTTCATCGTTCATCTTTCTTCGTTCGTCGTTCATCGACATTGTTCGAAGATTTTGAACGTTGTTCATCACTCATCAAGAATTTGTTCATCGTTCATCTCCCTTCATTCGTCGTTCATCGACATTGTTCAAATCAGCATGGCTAAGGTTCGTCGATCCATTCAGTCAGCCAGAGAAGGTGTTTCTACCTCAACAGCTCAGACGAGGAATGAGACTCACATTGAGACTCCGGAGAAGCGCCCTGCTCAACCCAGGCGTGTGACCATAGAAGCGCCCATTGAGACACTCGGAGGGAGACCAACCTTCAGCTTCGGAACCTTCCCCTCTTCGGCCAGCCAAATACCCCCGCCAGGGGAAGGAACTTCGACTCTACAACGGGCAGGCGGGAGATTGACGGGAAGTACATCGCAACATGAGCAGCCTGCAACAAACATGGTCCTAAGGGACTTCCTGGATGGGAATCATGACATCTCAGGGAGAGGTCACCCCCAACCCCCCCAGGACATCTTGGCGCAACAAGTTGAAAGGTTGAGCAACCAAGTTCAACTTCAATCGGAGCTCTTGCAGCAAATCCTCGCAGGGAGACCAATCCAGGAGCAGCACAGACAGGAGAATACCCAAAGACGCCCTGGGAAAGAACAAGTCCGCTGCCAAACAATGTCACGAGATACTTCGCTTAGCGACTCTGGAGCGGAAAGTCACGCTCTTCAAGCGAAAAGCCCACAACGCCTAAAGCCGTTAGTACGAGAACGGCTAGGAGGAAGGGTTGGGACAACCTCACGAGCAGAGCTCTCACAACACTCACATAGGAGTAGGGGGCAACCGCAGGCTCTATACCAAAACCTGAGGCGATCTGTCCACGACAGTGAGGGAGAGGATGAGGCCTACTCCCCTACACGATCCCATAGATCGAGGGAAGAATCCCACGGAGGTTCTCGACGACTGTCACAACGGAATTCATCGCTTCAGCACGGCGCATTACGGGCTAATGATGTTCAAAAGATACTGGACAAGCACCTCCGTGCTCAGCGAGGTGGCGATCTAGAGGACGATCTACGCCGCCAAATACAGCTCTCTACACCCTTTGTAAGAGATATCGAGGAGGAGCCATTTCCCCAGAGGTTCGCAACGCCGAACTTTACCCCATTCAAAGGAACCTCCGATCCGGTAAAACACATAGATTATTACCGAGGAGTCATGATCCCCCACAGGTCTAACGATGCACTTATGTGCAAAGTTTTCCAGGCTTCTCTTCAAGGCCAAGCCATGACTTGGTTTAATCATCTCCCCCCATGGTCGATTGAGTCCTTTGAAGAGTTGGCCTTGGCATTTGTGAAGGAATATGCACAACTTCGGACAATCGAGGTAAAGGATGACCACCTTTTCTCTGTCCGAAAGAGAACAAAAGATACTCTGCGACAGTACATACGCAGATTTTGCGAAGAGAAGTCTCGCATTGTCGGCTGTAGTGACCTTGTAGCAGCAATGGCGTTCAAACAAGGACTCCCTCGGGACAGCCAACTTTACGGGGATATCGTCATGAGTAATGCCCGAAGTCTCACCAAAATACTTTCGCTAGCAGAGCGACATGCAAGTTGGGAGGATGAGAAGAACGCCACTCAAACTCAGGATCATGTTGGAGCTGGTGAGAAGACCCCCAAAAAGGAGGAATCCCATGGAAAGTTTACGGCTGGAAAGACCAACAAGCGCAAGGCGGGACAACCTTCCCAAACTCCGGCAGTAGGGAAGCCTAATTTGCAACTATCTTTACCAGTCCATCAGATCCACAGTGAGATTAAGGACAAACCATGGTTTAAAAAGCCAGAACCAGTCAAGGGAGATCAGGAGAAGGCAGATAAAACAAAGTGGTGTGCCTTCCACGAGTGCTATGGGCACAACATCGGTAAATGCATATCTTTTGAGAGATATCTCCGAAATCTCATCAAGGAAGGGCATTGTACTGAGTATGTCAAGGGGAAGGCTGCAGATCGACCTACCGACAAAGGACCAAAGGAACCTGCAGCCAAGATGATTCGCATCAACACCATCATGGCTGAATCAGAATTGCTAGGAACCACCTCCAAGCAGAAAAAGAGAAAAATACGAGATGCTCTTGCCATCTCTCAAGTCTCCCAAGTCACCACCACCGGGGTGGCCAACGACCTTGTCGTTGGTTTCTCTTTGAAAGACAAGGAGGGACTTGATTGGCCGCACGATGACGCATTGGTCGTATCAATCCAGATCGCTCATGCTCAGGTTGATCGGGTTCACGTGGATGAAGGGAGTGCGGCGAATATCCTCAGCCTGGAGGCAGTTCGCCAGATGGGGTTAGAAAGCCTAGTGGTAAAAGGGGTTGTCCCTCTCCGAGGCTTCAATGGGTCAACTAGTATGACCATTGGTACACTCCAGCTAGATGTACATTCAAACCCCGTTGTCACGACCCAGACCTTTTACATCATGGACGAGTACTCTCCATACAATGGAATCCTCGGAAGGCCATGGCTTCACAAAATCCTCGCAACCACATTAAGCCTCTACCAAAAGATTAGATTCCCTATTCCCGGTGGTGGAATCGGAGAAATCAAGGGCGATCAGACGATGGCTCGACGGTGCCTCACCGAAGGGCTAAGGGAGGTAAAGGTGGCAGAATTCATTCCCCAAGCAGGATCATCCAATAGGGGCAAGATTTCTTCTTCATCTCCCAAATAGCAACTAATCACGGGACAAGATCCTGACGTTCACGAGGAACCATCGGCTCCGGAAGGGTGGCAGCCGGAGGATGACGTCATCCTCGTTCAGCTTGACCCTCGACATCCTGAGCAAGAGGCCCGTATTGGCGCCCGGTTAAGTGACACAGAAAAGGAAGAACTCATAGCCTTCCTGCGTAGGGAGAAAGAAGTTTTTGCTTGGTCTCCGTCTGACATGCCTGGGATTGACCCTACTATCGTTAGCCACAGGCTACACGTCAATCCCCACCACAAGCCGGTCAAACAGAAAAAACGCAACTTTTCCCCAGAGAAAATTGCTATCATTCAAGAGGAGATCGACAAGTTACTCATTGCTGGATCCATTGAAGAAGTTCCGCACTCTGAATGGCTAGCAAATGTCGTGCTTGTCAAGAAAAAAGAGGCTGGACGGTGGAGAGTTTGTGTTGATTACACCGACCTCAATCTTGCGTGCCCAAAGGATCACTATCCTCTGCCTAGAATCGATCTCTTGGTAGATTCAACTGCAGGGAATGAGCTGCTAAGCTTCCTGGATGCATACTCGGGCTATAATCAGATCTCCATGCACGAAAGCGATAAGGACAAGACGGCCTTCGTTTTCGACCGCGGTGTATACTGCTACAAGGTGATGCCATTTGGCCTCAAGAATGCAGGAGCGACGTACCAGAGGCTCGTCAATCGGATGTTCAAGGACCTCATCGGCAAAACCATGGAAGTCTATGTGGACGATATCATGGTCAAAGGAGAAAAACGAGGGGATCATATCGCCAACTTGCGAGAAACCTTCAACTTGCTGAAGAAGTACAAAATGAAGCTCAACCCTCTTAAGTGTACTTTCGGAGTCTCAGCGGGGAAATTCTTGGGATACCTTGTGACTCAACGTGGGATCGAAGCAAACCCAAAACAGATCAAGGCAATACTCGAGATGAAATCCCCATCAAGTCTGAAGGAGATTCAAAGTCTCACTGGACGGGCAGCAGCGTTGAATAGGTTCCTGTCCAAATCAACTGATCGGTGTCGACCCTTCTTCCAGGCAGTAAAGAAGGCATCCAGGGATAAGTGGGATGAAGGTTGTGAGAAAGCATTTCAAGATCTCAAGGCCTACTTAACATCCCCACCATTGCTATCAAAACCCAAGGATAACGAGGACCTGTTCCTCTATCTGGGGGTTTCGGACGTTGCCGTAAGCTCTGCACTTATCCGAGAAGAAAATGGGATTCAGCTTCCTGTATTTTACACATCCAAAGCCCTCCTTGATGCTGAGACACGATACCCAAAATTTGAAAGGCTGATTCTAGCATTACTAGTTACCACAAAAAAGCTGAGGCCATACTTTCAAGCTCATCGAGTGATCGTCATGACCGAATATCCACTCCGTTCGTTGCTCCATGCACCTGATGCATCGACACGGGTAATGAAATGGGCCATCGAGTTGAGTCAGCATGATTTGCTCTATCGTCCACGGACAGCTGTCAAAGGCCAGACCTTAGCAGATTTTGTTGTGGAGTTCACACCGGCGTCACTGGAAGGAGGCAATAAGCTTGGCAAAACCCCCGGGGCCGCCGACACTTCTCTACCACGGGATCAAGAGGCCAGTTCTTCTTCCCTACAGCCCTCAATTTCCAATCTTCTATGGAAACTCTTTGTTGACGGCTCCTCAAACCAAAGGGGGACAGGAGCAGGGATTGTCCTTATCACTCCAGATGGCTCAATGATGGAACAGGCGGTACAGTTCGGATTCAAAGCCTCTAACAATGAAGCAGAGTATGAGGCTTTGATTTGCGGGCTCACGCTTGCCAAGGAGTTGGGAATCAAACGCCTCGCTATTCATTCGGACTCGCAATTGATTACTAACCAATCAACCGGAGAATATGCTGCGCGTGATGCAAGAATGCTCAAGTATAATAGCAAGGTCCAGGAAATGCTTACCCTTTTCCCAATTTTTACTTTTCATCAACTTCCACGAGCGGAAAATACGCAAGCAGATGCGCTGGCCAATCTAGCATCATCACTTGACTTTCGTTTCAAGCGCTCGATCCCGATCGAATATCTCGAACGGAGAAGTATTGACATGAGGGAGATCGAAGTGAGACAAATTGGTTCATCTCCAAGCTGGCAAGATCCTTTCCTCAACTATCTGGAACATGGAATATTGCCTGATGAACGATTAGAGGCCCGCAAAATCCAGATGAAAGCTGTGCGATACTATGTCGACAGGGGGCAACTCTTTCGAAAAAGCTTTACAGGACCAAACTTGTTATGCTTGAGGCACCCAGAAACATTGAAGGTCTTGGCAGAAGTTCATGAAGGGCATTGTGGAAATCATTCCGGTGGAAGATCGCTCGCTCAAAAGACGCTTAGTGCAGGGTTTTACTGGCCTACTCTACGCCAGGAAGCTCTGCAATACGCCCAGAAATGTGACAAATGCCAAAGGTTCAAGCCTAACCAATTGGCACCACCGGAAGAGTTGCATGCACAGTTAAGCCCTTGGCCATTCATGCAATGGGGACTTGACATCGTTGGACCACTCCCAAGTACCCCAATCCCAAGCAAGAGGTATTTGATTGTCGCCACTGACTACTTCACTAAGTGGGTGGAGGCAAAAGCTTTGGCTACCATAACCCAGGCTGATTGTAACGACCCGTCCCGAATATCGGGATTTAATATTATTTAATTGTGATTTACTAATCTGGGATTAGTTGGGCGATTTCGGACGAATTGTGCAAAATGACCGTTTTGCCCCTGGGCGTGGGCAAGACGTTGACTTTTAATTCGGATGGTCAAATGGACTTTGACCGATGACCGTGACGTAGTTCGGGACGTCACGAGTTCATAGACAGGTGGCACGTTCGATTCCGACGTTCGTGGTGAAAGTTATGATGTACGGAAGTCCAGGGGCGTTTTCGTAATTTGGACGATATAAGGGGGAAATGTTGACTTTTTGATCGGGATGCCCGATGGCCGAGGACCGAGGACCGTTAGGAAGGTCTCGATGCCCTGAGTTCGTAGACAGGCGGCACGCATCAATCGGAGTCCGTATGACCGAGTTACGGGTCAGGATGCGTGAGGGGCATTTTGGTAATTTTCTGCACAAGGGCAGAATTGTAATCTTCTTCACGGGACACTGTTCCATTGAAGTAGCCGTGAGGTGGATGCTTTGTGCGATCGATCCCTTGTTTTGTTTATGATTTAATTGAGTTAATTGGACCAGTATGAGGTGGAATTGCACATGTTTGGTGCTGGCAATCGATCAAAAGGACATGGGCACTGGTTGTTTAATGTTTTCGGGTCTGTGCAGGGGAACCTTGCACAGTCATTTGAGGACACTTTTGGACGCCTTTAACGGCTGAATTGAATTAAAAGAATGGTGAGTGAGTCGAGAGCGGTTCACTGAGATTGAGAATGAGAGGAATGAGTGAGTTTGGGGCTGAAATTCTCTGAAAACCCGAAACTGGGTTCTGGGGAATTCAAATTCGAATTTCCAGTTTCAGGCCAGCCCAAGCCTAATTGATGAGTGTTTGAGCTTCCTGGAACTTCAACGAGTCGAACCAGATCAAATGGGGCAAGCTTGGGAGCTCCTAGGGCCGTGAACGGACATGGTGGACGGCCGGAAAACTCGAGCTTGAGTTGTGACGATTGAGGTATTGTCGAGTTAAATTAATGATGCTAATTAGTTCGTAGTGGTCCTTATTAACTTCCTGTGAAGTTAATTTGATTTTGGTTAAGGATTGGAGGAGCTCTGGTGATCGACCCGTTTTGGGTGATCACGGGTTGTCGACAAGATTGATCGACGGTTGATGCTAATCATGGACACAGAACTGAAATTGGTGGATTGGTGATTGTTGTAGGATCAAGAACGGGTGGAATTGTTATCGAATTGAGGGTGTTTGAAACGGATCCTATCGCGGGTAATCTGACCCGTTTACCAGTCATTCGGGTGAAGAAGGAGCACTGTAGCAGGCGCGTGGCTTTCACGCGCAGCCACTCACGGCGGCGCGTGACGGCGCGTGGGCACGAATCTCGAGGTGAGGTCAACATGACTTTTATCCTATACATTGTAACGAACATTTTGGGATTGGTTTCGTGTCGATCGGACACCGTCTCGATATTGTTCGGGATGTCCGAAGGTTTTAAATCCAATTTAAAAATACTTAAAAATTCGGGAAAATTACGGGGCTTGAATAGGATGTTAATGATGAGGTTAGTGATCCTCTAAATTGATTTGAACAGGATTGGGAGTCCCGGTGATAGTGAGGTGGCCCGGGAGGGCCTATGGCACGCGTATCGAGGCGCTCGGTTAAACGGTCTGTGAGTGGACATTGGTTTTATAAATTCGATGCATGCATAACTGTTTCATGATTGTTATAATTGGGATTATATGATTTATTTTGGATATCAGTGAATTTATATGTTTTCACGCTTTTCGAGGCGATTTACGTGTTTGCACGTGAATCGAGGTTTTCTGGATTTGCACTGATTTCCATAAATATGGATGGATATGATTTCATGAAACGGTCACGGATTTGATAATGTGAAATCGGGCCAGGGGCCCAGTTAATTTGTTGAATCGGGCCAGGGGCCCAATTGAATTATGAAATCGGGCCAGGGGCCCAGTTAACTTATGAATCGGGCCAGGAGCCCAGTTGACTTGTATATGTGATTTCGGGTCGGGGACCCTAAAATGGAATTGAATGAACTATTTCGGATTTGATTCAACTATTTGGACTTATGACGGTTTTATGGAAATTCGGGGCAGGGCCCTTGTGATATTTTGGAAATGAATAATAAAATGTGTTCCATAAAACCATCTCGATATGAGGATATTTATATCCTGGTCTCCTCCAAGTGTCGGGGACACTGGAGAAGTCACGGTGCATTGCCTGCGAGGGCTCATTGTACGGAGCTACCGGACCGTATAGTGATCCAGGAGCAGGATTGCTAGACGTCATAGACGTCAGACATCGGGGATGTCAGAGATATGGACCCGGTGAGACCCCGGGCAGCACGCGTTGCTTAATACCGTGAGATATGACGTCTGGAACGTCAAGCGTCTAGGACGCTAGGCATCGGGGATGCCGGAGATGGAAAAATAATAAATGAATATTACTGGATTGATGAAATAACTCTTGGATTTACTTTTGGAAATTGAAAATATGCTTTGGTTTCCGGGCTAAGGCCCTAATGGTTATTTCTAAATAAATATGGGATTATTGGTTTTGGTGCATGCATATGATTTTACTGAGGGGCATAAATGTCTTATAAATGTTTTAAGCAGACTTGTTTATTTTCGTCCACTCACAGCTTTTGGTTTTTAATGCCCTTCAGGTTGATTCCGGATACGACTGCAGCAGAGACTTGAGCATCGCACACCTCCTCCATCGATCCTTACGCACTCTGGAAGCCCGTTTGGGCAATGGCAATCGGTTATCCCTTGTCTGGCGCCTCTTGTCAGACGGGAGCACGTCACATTCCATGGTAATCCCGGGGGGATTGGGATGGGTCGTGTCAAGTGGTATCAGAGCAGGTTTTGCTCTTTTGTGCGCGAAGGACGAGGGTGTGATGTCTCTTTGGGCTGCTGTTCCGTTGTCAACCTGATAGATAGTTTTGGATTTGTATGGTGAATTGGGAGTGTTTGGCCCGATACGCCGTGCATTGATGCGATTCAACCCAAGTGGGGTTGTATAAGATTAACTGGTAATGTGGGACCGTCGGTTCGGTCAGGTGATTATGGATTGTTGTGCCACTGGGCACAGCTAGGTTCAGGGAACCCCATTTGATTGCAAATGCGAAACTCAGTTGAGTATTGGTCTAAATAATGGACCCTGGTAGTGTTGGCTAGTGTACGGGTTGTTGGTGCATCGGAGTTAGCCGATGACCTTCGTGGTGGAACCCACGTTGAGTTGACGATTGGATTGGATTGGATGTCTATACGATGTCAGGACCGCAGAGTCGGTCAGGTTGTGGATTTTACTGCAAAAGGCAGTTGGGTTCGGTGGAACCCTAGGGTGTGATTTTGGAACCCTAACTTGTAATTGATGGACCGAAAGGTGAACCTTAAGTGAGAACTTGTGCTGCGACGAGCGGCTGAGGTCATGGATGACCATGTGGATGACTCTAGTGAGTCTAGTCTGGATGATGGGATTCGATCCACGGATGCGGTTATGAGATAAAATATGGAATCCCGTGTTGGATCGAATAGTAGTGTGATGTGTGGATACGGATCTTGACAACGATGACTGTTGGTCGACAGTTGTGTCGAGATGACTGGCTATCGAGGGTATTTAGTGTGGTTTTAATACTTGGGGATGTTCAGGGAACGTCCATTATCCTGATGTGCCAGTGGTCAAATTGGGGTACCCATAGTCGTGGGGTACGAGTGGTGTTATGGGATCGTCGTTCGTAATGAACGGAGATCCAGGGTAACAACTTTGCACACTGTGTGCTAGCATGGATGTTCGTGTGCTAGCATGGGTGTTCGTGTGCTATGTATGGATGTTGGTATGGTGATACCTTTATGCCAATACTGGTATGGATGCCTGTGTGCTGATACTAGTGTTGATGATGGTGCGTTGGTGCTGGTACTAGCGCTGGTGCTGGTGACAGTAATTGTGATGACGATGAGCCACCAGTTGGGGTGTGACTCTGTCATGATGAACAGATGATTGGTATCTGCGACTCAGTGGTGGTTGAGTCTTGGACTGGATGGGATCCAGTGGAGGTTGTGTCGTGTTGGGATAAGTCCTAACAGATTTATGATGACAAGTGATGAATGGATAAAATGGTATGATTGAAACTTGGGGAATCTAGGGACGATGTTCCCTATGTCATGCGAGTTGGTGGATTTGGGGAGTTGTGGTCAACTCCGAGATTGGTAAGTTTGTGTACTGCTTATATCCCCTGAGAATACAAGGAAATTATTGGAATTGGAAAAGTCGGGGAAACCATTCGTGGTATTGATGTGGGATTTGGTGATTATGAATCACTTGGAACCTGAGGATTGAACCTGTTAAGGTCGAGATGTGAGACGGAAGCTGTATGGTATGCACATCCAGGCAGAGTTGAGGAAATTTCCGTTCGGAATCGGGGTGTGTGCATACATGACTATTGGCGGACGTGAGGTCCGAGTAATGAATTGATTTTGGACACGTGGTGGTCCAAGTGAGGTATGGACGTGGGAAGTCCCGTGGTTGGACTTGACATCTCATTGGGAGCATGTCTGTTTCCAACATGGTTGGAACTCTCTATCCGGGGAGAGTTGTGATTGGGAGACGAGGGAAGTGCTCGTTTCCACACCGGTGATTGGTATTCCGAAGTCTTTGGGGTTGACTTCTTATTTCCTGCCGTGGCAGGTGATGATTGTTGCTACCAGTACGTTGAGCGTGTATTGGTAGGTGGACCCATGTTGGCTTGGGTTCATTGGACACAAGCAGTTGTGTATGATTTTGGATTTGGTGGTGAAATGCGAGGTCATCTTTCCACCAAGGGAAATTTGGCGAAGGATTCAACTGAGGGTGTAAGACCCTACGATCAGCTTTCAGATGGATTGTTAACTGCGTGGGCATGCGTGGATCCTAGGTGGATCTGATTTGAGATGTTGTCGACTTTGGTCGATGTGACGATCTAGGATCGTGATGTTACTTGTCGAGTGACGTAGCGATGGATCTGGGTTGTGGTCGTGATGATCCAGATTGGATGAGAGTTATCACTCTTACCTTGGTATGTGAATCGTAAATGACGGGACTGAACTTCTTCTCGGAGTGAAGTCCATATGGTTTGTGACTTGGTTGAGTAGGTTTCCGATGTGGTCGGATTTTGTCAACCTTTGACGTGTGGATATTGGGATGGGCTTCCCTATGAAGTAAATCGAGTGTTTTGGAGAGGCAACCGATAGGTTCGGTTTTGTTACGTCTTGGTGGACGTAAACGAGATTTTGGGTTTTGGAATCGAATTTCTGGGTGACGATTCAGGATTCGATTGCGAAGCTCGAAAATGGATTACTGGATTTGGGTGCGGAATGGTTATTCCAATGCTAGCTTACGGAATAATGATTTCGGATTCGGATTTGGAAATGGATTAAATATGTGATGTTTGGGTTTGGATTCGGAATTTCTTACGAAATTGCGGATTCGGATTCGGAATTGGAACTAGATGACGGGTGGAGTTCGTTTTGTCTCATGTTGGTTTGAGCAAATGTGCTCCATTACTAGAACGTGTTTGGCTATAACCTGGGTGGCTATAGTCAGATTGATGGATTGAGGTACGTACAGGGTACGTTGTACGAGGATTGATACTGGTTAGGCTGAGTGGTGCCTAATGGCGGTACATGGGATGTACCAGTGGTGTGTAACTAATGTGTTGGTAATCGGATTGGTTCTGATATCATTTGTTTGGCTATATTGTGGACTGGACATTGGATACTGTGCGCTGGGCAGAGTGATTTTGTCAGGGTTCAGTGATTGTATGAGCAGGTGCTCTTAGCCATGGTTGGCTTATGGAACCCTAGTACTGAGATGTGTGTCACTGCTGGGCTAGTATTCAATGTGTTCCAGTTACACCACTTGATTGAGTAAGTTGGCGGTATACGTACACTCAGCATGAGTGAGTTGGTGGTCAGAGTAACCACGAGTAGCCTTGCGTGATGCTACTACGCCGTCATATTTTCCAGCGTTTTGGTTCGCTGAGGGAGTCGGCGATTATGGACATTGAGATTTATTTATGTCGCAGGATGGGCTTGCCCTGCGAATTGAGATCATGTGGTTGATCTTGCGCTACATCGAGAGTGATGTAGTACGTGGTGTTGTCACGGATAGACAGATGGTTGGGGCTTTATCAGGGTGGTAAAGTTTTGTGATGACAGTTTGACTAGTGGTGTCAGCATGGACTGACAAATGAGATTTGGTGACTCCCGGCGGGAGCAAATGTAAGGATTTATTGGCAATGGAAAGGAACCATCTAGCTGAAGGAGTCAGCTAAATGGTTAGGCGATTTTATCGCGGATCAGGTGATCATTTCCACTCGAGGTGGTCGAGTGTTGTTGCTATTATGACGTATGACTGAGGTGGTATGTCTGGGTACAACGAGGCTGGTGTTGTCCCAGTATGTGGGTGTACAAGTGTACACAGATGTGTGGTCGAATTGTTTCCACAAGGTGGTTGTGGAATAAGGTTATTGGTAATTTCGAGGACGAAATTCTTTAAGGAGGGAAGGTTGTAACGACCCGTCCCGAATATCGGGATTTAATATTATTTAATTGTGATTTACTAATCTGGGATTAGTTGGGCGATTTCGGACGAATTGTGCAAAATGACCGTTTTGCCCCTGGGCGTGGGCAAGACGTTGACTTTTAATTCGGATGGTCAAATGGACTTTGACCGATGACCGTGACGTAGTTCGGGACGTCACGAGTTCATAGACAGGTGGCACGTTCGATTCCGACGTTCGTGGTGAAAGTTATGATGTACGGAAGTCCAGGGGCGTTTTCGTAATTTGGACGATATAAGGGGGAAATGTTGACTTTTTGATCGGGATGCCCGATGGCCGAGGACCGAGGACCGTTAGGAAGGTCTCGATGCCCTGAGTTCGTAGACAGGCGGCACGCATCAATCGGAGTCCGTATGACCGAGTTACGGGTCAGGATGCGTGAGGGGCATTTTGGTAATTTTCTGCACAAGGGCAGAATTGTAATCTTCTTCACGGGACACTGTTCCATTGAAGTAGCCGTGAGGTGGATGCTTTGTGCGATCGATCCCTTGTTTTGTTTATGATTTAATTGAGTTAATTGGACCAGTATGAGGTGGAATTGCACATGTTTGGTGCTGGCAATCGATCAAAAGGACATGGGCACTGGTTGTTTAATGTTTTCGGGTCTGTGCAGGGGAACCTTGCACAGTCATTTGAGGACACTTTTGGACGCCTTTAACGGCTGAATTGAATTAAAAGAATGGTGAGTGAGTCGAGAGCGGTTCACTGAGATTGAGAATGAGAGGAATGAGTGAGTTTGGGGCTGAAATTCTCTGAAAACCCGAAACTGGGTTCTGGGGAATTCAAATTCGAATTTCCAGTTTCAGGCCAGCCCAAGCCTAATTGATGAGTGTTTGAGCTTCCTGGAACTTCAACGAGTCGAACCAGATCAAATGGGGCAAGCTTGGGAGCTCCTAGGGCCGTGAACGGACATGGTGGACGGCCGGAAAACTCGAGCTTGAGTTGTGACGATTGAGGTATTGTCGAGTTAAATTAATGATGCTAATTAGTTCGTAGTGGTCCTTATTAACTTCCTGTGAAGTTAATTTGATTTTGGTTAAGGATTGGAGGAGCTCTGGTGATCGACCCGTTTTGGGTGATCACGGGTTGTCGACAAGATTGATCGACGGTTGATGCTAATCATGGACACAGAACTGAAATTGGTGGATTGGTGATTGTTGTAGGATCAAGAACGGGTGGAATTGTTATCGAATTGAGGGTGTTTGAAACGGATCCTATCGCGGGTAATCTGACCCGTTTACCAGTCATTCGGGTGAAGAAGGAGCACTGTAGCAGGCGCGTGGCTTTCACGCGCAGCCACTCACGGCGGCGCGTGACGGCGCGTGGGCACGAATCTCGAGGTGAGGTCAACATGACTTTTATCCTATACATTGTAACGAACATTTTGGGATTGGTTTCGTGTCGATCGGACACCGTCTCGATATTGTTCGGGATGTCCGAAGGTTTTAAATCCAATTTAAAAATACTTAAAAATTCGGGAAAATTACGGGGCTTGAATAGGATGTTAATGATGAGGTTAGTGATCCTCTAAATTGATTTGAACAGGATTGGGAGTCCCGGTGATAGTGAGGTGGCCCGGGAGGGCCTATGGCACGCGTATCGAGGCGCTCGGTTAAACGGTCTGTGAGTGGACATTGGTTTTATAAATTCGATGCATGCATAACTGTTTCATGATTGTTATAATTGGGATTATATGATTTATTTTGGATATCAGTGAATTTATATGTTTTCACGCTTTTCGAGGCGATTTACGTGTTTGCACGTGAATCGAGGTTTTCTGGATTTGCACTGATTTCCATAAATATGGATGGATATGATTTCATGAAACGGTCACGGATTTGATAATGTGAAATCGGGCCAGGGGCCCAGTTAATTTGTTGAATCGGGCCAGGGGCCCAATTGAATTATGAAATCGGGCCAGGGGCCCAGTTAACTTATGAATCGGGCCAGGAGCCCAGTTGACTTGTATATGTGATTTCGGGTCGGGGACCCTAAAATGGAATTGAATGAACTATTTCGGATTTGATTCAACTATTTGGACTTATGACGGTTTTATGGAAATTCGGGGCAGGGCCCTTGTGATATTTTGGAAATGAATAATAAAATGTGTTCCATAAAACCATCTCGATATGAGGATATTTATATCCTGGTCTCCTCCAAGTGTCGGGGACACTGGAGAAGTCACGGTGCATTGCCTGCGAGGGCTCATTGTACGGAGCTACCGGACCGTATAGTGATCCAGGAGCAGGATTGCTAGACGTCATGGACGTCAGACATCGGGGATGTCAGAGATATGGACCCGGTGAGACCCCGGGCAGCACGCGTTGCTTAATACCGTGAGATATGACGTCTGGAACGTCAAGCGTCTAGGACGCTAGGCATCGGGGATGCCGGAGATGGAAAAATAATAAATGAATATTACTGGATTGATGAAATAACTCTTGGATTTACTTTTGGAAATTGAAAATATGCTTTGGTTTCCGGGCTAAGGCCCTAATGGTTATTTCTAAATAAATATGGGATTATTGGTTTTGGTGCATGCATATGATTTTACTGAGGGGCATAAATGTCTTATAAATGTTTTAAGCAGACTTGTTTATTTTCGTCCACTCACAGCTTTTGGTTTTTAATGCCCTTCAGGTTGATTCCGGATACGACTGCAGCAGAGACTTGAGCATCGCACACCTCCTCCATCGATCCTTACGCACTCTGGAAGCCCGTTTGGGCAATGGCAATCGGTTATCCCTTGTCTGGCGCCTCTTGTCAGACGGGAGCACGTCACATTCCATGGTAATCCCGGGGGGATTGGGATGGGTCGTGTCACTGATGTCCAAAAATTCATCTGGAGCTAGATTATCTGCCGATTTGGGCTCCCCAAGGTCATTCTGACTGACAATGGGACTCAGTTCACTGGCGCCATAATCAACGAGTTCTTTGAGCTTTGGAGGATCAAGCATTTCACTTCAACTGCATATTACCCCCAGGGTAATGGCCAAGCTGAAGCTTCCAACAAAACGATCCTTAACTGTATCAAGAAGCGGCTCGACGATAAAAAAGGCTTGTGGGAGGAGGAGTTGGATGGCACGCTCTGGGCATACCGTACCACTCCGCGTCGAGCAACAGGAGAGTCTCCATTCACCCTTGCATACGGTACTGACGCAGTCATTCCTCCACACGTTGTTGTCCCGGCACCCTTCACCGAGCTCGACGATCCAGTGGTCAACTCCATCGCTCTGAGAACTTCACTTGATCTCAGCGAGGAATTAAGAGAGCAAGTAGTGAAGCGTATCTCCAGCTACCAGCAGCAAGTGAGAAGCTCCTATAATAAGAAGGCTCGACTCCGGCACTTTCTCCCAGGAGACCTTGTTCTCAAGAAAAAGTTTGCGGCACCCAATCGTCCAGGGTCTCAAAAACTCAAGTCCCCTTGGGAAGGACCTTACCGAATCTACCAAGTAGGCGGAAAAGGAAGCTATACCTTGGAGACCATGGACGGGAAGTTGGTGAGTGGTTCCATGAACGCTCATCACCTCCGAAAATACTATGTGTAATACAAACTCGAGCTCAATAATAAAGCTAGTCGTTGTTTGATGCTAAATAAAAGACTTTATTCCCCCGGGAAGAACTCAAGCCTTCCTCCGGGAAGCATCCAAAGCCTTCCTTCAGGAAGCACCTCAAGCCTTCCTCCGGGAAGCATCCGAAGCCTTCCTTCAGGAAGCACCTCAAGCCTTCCTCCTAGGAAGCATCCTAAGCCTTCCTCTTGGAAGCTCCCTAAGCCTTCTTCATCGAAGCACTTCAAGCCTTCTCTTAAAGAAGCACAAGCCCTTCCCTGAAGGCATCATTCCAAAGACTTAATCATCTAAAAGCGTCACAAGTCATTTATAACCCACTGTTATACACACATGGTTTTGGTTGAGGCATATTAACAAACTCACACCAATACATTAACAGGAATTTACAAATATTCACTTCGACACATAACATGTAAGAAAGTTAACACTTGCGTTTCAACAACTTAACTTAAATTCTTCTTATTTATTCATTTGGTAAGTGTTTGGCAAATCACATGACGATTGCTCACACCAGTTGTACAATACATAAAAAAATGCACACAAGAACAAGCCGACATGTAACTATGGAGGCAAATCTTCAAATCCCATCGTGTTTCTAAACTCTTCCCACTCTTCTGTTGAAAGTAAGGAAGTATCATGAAACAATGAATCGGCAGTCTCAGGGACAGCTTCATTCCTGGTCCCGGCCTCGGGCTCTGGGAAAGATACCGGAACAGGCTCCAGCTCTCGCTCCAACTCTGGTTCCCGCTCTTTGGTGGTGACCCCGCTACAACTCGCCATATCCAACTTTTGTGCCTCAACAGGTCTTTGGCACAAAGTTGTGGGGGCATGCGGCGATTGTAAATAATCATGTCCCGGGAGCATTGCCGCTTTTAGACTCTGGATCTCCACCTCCAAAAGTCTGCTTGTTTCTTCTGAGTCTTGCAACTTTCTGCGCAGCAAAGAGAGCTCGTCTCGAGCAGAGTCCCGCTCCTTTTCTATCCGAATCCTCTCAGCACGGCTCACCTCCAGCTCGCCCACTTTGACTTCCAAAGAGTGGATCCTTCCGACCAAAACTTCGTTATTCCGACTAGAGTGGTCTCGGGCTTCTCGAAGACGTTTACATTCGCTCTTCATTCGCTCATTTTCACCCTCCAAACCAACATTCCCACGAAGCATGTCCACCAACTTATGGGCCCCAGCTTTCGCAATCCTAAGGTCTCGGACTACCTTATCGAAAGCCCCTCGCGAAACAGTTTTCTGACTGTCCTCTGTTGGGATGGAGGCACCTATCACATCAACAATCTTGGACGGTGCACGTGTCTCCCCCACTATCCGATCTAGGCTTTCATCTCTCGACGCTTGATGAACCGGGTAGTGGGAGGTGGGGATCACCTTCAGCTTCTTAAGTTGCTTGGGTACCCCCTCGCAAGGACCTTCTGAAGCTTTACGCTTGCTAGATGACTCCGCAGGAATAGAACGGTCAGGCTTGAAATGAAGCTGCTCAGCATGCCTTTTCTCCAAGGAAACAATGGATCCTTGCTTGTCATTCCTCTTCTGGATAACGGGTTTCTTCAACCGCAAAGGAGCACTCAACCACTCTTTGATTAGGATATCCGAGGGCCTCCCACCATTCAAATCTCTAAGTGGAGAAAGTAGCCAACTCATGTCTCGGAACTCTGGGGGAATCTTCAAAGCCATATCAATCTTCTTAAGATCAGGATGACTTTCAAATCCGATATACAACTCATCAAACGAACGAAAATGTGAGGCGATCCTCAGGTCTGAGGAGGCGTGTTTGTCCCATGCACCACCGACTTCAATACAGTTGACCCTGTACGCACTGTCATTGAACTCCGCCCTCAAAAATAGCTCCACCTTGGGAACAACTCGAGAAAGCCGACCGCCGGTAACTCCGTTGTGTGACACGGAATAGCAATGCCAGAATTCATCTTCCGAGAGTCCCAGGCTAAAGAACTTGTTCAACTTCTCAAAGCACATGATGTGTCGATAAGCATCGACGTCCAGTTGAGCAGGACTGCATCCCATCCGGCCAATAATCTTAGAAAAGAACTTCGAGAACGGGAACTTGAAACCCCACCCAATGGTCAAAGGATGGAATTTAGTCCACCGACCGCCGACAGGGTTCTTTCCCCTTCCATGCTTAAGAGCCTTCATGGAAGAGCATCTGTCTCCAAGCTCCACAAAGACATCCTCGGGAAAAGCAATTTGATTACGAGCTTTCCACTCCTTAAAGTCTTCAGGCTTCTCAAACTCCATATCTTTCCCTCGGAATGGACTAAGGCTACGAGAACCGCCACGCTCCCACAAAACAGGCTTGCTGGGTCTCTCAGCACCTTGACGCATAGCGAACATATTTGTGGTACTAGCAAACGTCACAACAGATGTGACCTAGCCTACCAATGCTCACTAGTCACGTTTGCAAGTTCACTCAATCACCACCAAATCCTCGTCAACTGCTCAGCCAAACTCCGTTCACCACGTAGCAAGCATATTTGTGGTACTAGCAAGGGTCACAACGAGTGTGAGCCAGCCTACCGATGCAAGCACGCACTATCCAAACTGCTCATTTTCCAAACTGCACGCGATTCCGTAATTTCTGACGCTTTTTAGGAATTTCGAATCCTGCCCAAAAAACATCATAAAGGGTCACCAATGACTCTAAATACATCATATCAATTTTCCACAATTTTTCGGGAATTTAATAAAAATTTAAAGTTATAACCTAAACCATCGGACCCTCGAAACAGTATCGATACAATGTCAGTTTGTCTCGGACCCAACACAAAAAATGTTCATTACATCAAAAATAATAAAACACCTGTTGAAAATCCCCCCCGGAAACGCCTCCACGCGCCCTCACGCGCCGCCGCAAGCGGCTGCGCGTGGAAGCCACGCGCGTAGCACAGTAACTGCTACAGTGCGTCTCCTCTACCCGAATGACTGGTAAACGGGTTGGAGACCCGCGTTGAGACCCGATCTGTTCTCCTTCAATTGGGCATTGTTTTCATCCGTTTTTTAAACTGATTTCATCCAAACCATTTATATTTAGGTTCTGTAACGTTTAAAACTTCAATTATAACCAAAAACTGATAAATCCCCGATGAACTCTCAAACGGGTTTCGTGATCGGGTTCGTCCAATTCATCCCTGTTTTTCAAATTAAATCACACAGAGAGTATTGTGAGAATGAAACAAAAGTTTTTGCATAATCAATTTCATACAATTATACCTCCAGCTGCTCGAACTCAAGCTCGATTTCGAGCAAAATTCAGAGCTTCTGTTCTTGCTCAGGGAAGCCCCAATTCTCTCCGTTTTTGTTGTGAATCGATTCGAATTGACCTCAGAAGACTCAATCAAGTCCCAATTTTGATCCTTAGAGCTCGCGAATCCGAATTCGAATTCTCCCCACAATTTCTCAAAATTTTCGAATTCTGCAAAATCAGTTCACCCTCTGTCTCTCGTGTTTAATTTGATCTAATTCAACCTCTCAATTGATAATTCTCGCAGCTAATTTGATCTGTTATTTAAACAATAACACAAATGGACACATTGAGTGTTTTTTCCCTAATTAAGGGTTTAATGTCTCTAAACCCTAGATTTAATCCCTAAAATCAGGTGTAAAAGTGAGAGGGAAAGTGACATGTTTGGCTGGAAGTTTGAGTCAGCATTCACTTTTCGTTTAAACGACCGTTTCGCCCTTCGCTCGGAAAATTACGAAAATGCCCCTCGCCTTCATAGATCCATAACTTTTGCGTCCGATCTCCGATTTCGGCATGCCGACTGTCTATGGATTCGTATCGACTGGACCTACGTAATGGTCCTTGGCCCTTGTCCTTCGGACCTCCCGGGTCAAAAGTCAACATTTTGCCCTTACTTTGCAAAATTTACGAAAACGCCCCTCTCCTTCGTAGATCCATAACTTTTGCGTCCGATCCCCGATTTCGGCATGCCGCCTGTCTATGAATTCGTATTAACTCGACCTACGTAACGGTCTCTGACCCACAACCTTTGGACCCCGGGCTCAAAAGTCGACTTTTTTCCATGCTTGGGGGGCAAAATGGTCATTTTTGCACATTATGACCGATTCACACCACTAAACCCGGTAATATAAGATTCCAAGCAAAATACATCCCTCCGGATTCCCTGAATACCGAATCGATGTGGGGGCATGACTACGCCCAAACTACGCATTAAATTAAACATGTAATCTGAGTGTTATGCAATTTAAACCCTTTTTGTGTAGATGTAGTATTGGTAAATAGGGATCGTTCTTAACCGGGGAAATTAGGGAACATTAATAATGTGTTAGTGGGAAATGAATAAAAGAATAATGAATAAAAGAATTAAATAATAAAAGAATTAAATCATCAAAGAACTAATAAATTAAAGAATAGATGAATAAGAGAATAAAGAAATAAAAGAATAAAGAATTAAAAGAATAAAAGAATAAAAGAATAAAGAATAAAAAGAATCAAAGAATAAAAGAATAAAAAATAAAGAATTGAAAAGGGGGGTTTTGAAAAGGAGTTGTAAATATAAAATAAATAAAACAAGTAAAAATAATTAAATACTTAATTTTACTTCTACTTTAACCTTTGTACTAGTGAATTTTCTTCAAACACATATTTTTACCAACACTCTAACATCATGCTCATATTGAACCAATCACGAAATCATACCTTAATCATCTCAAATACATGCATACATTTTTCATATTATAAATGCACCGAACAGCGGATTATTACTTATAATATGATTCACCTTAAGTAAGTGATTTAATGCGCCGAACAGCGATCAAACATTAAATCTCTTCAACTCTATCCTAAATGCCCCGAACAGCGGATCAACATTTAGTTTCGAATTGAAGTTTAAGTACTAAAACATATGAAGTAAAAGAAACTCAAAAAGTAAAACACATGGATATTGCATTCTTACTTACAAATGTTAGAAAGAAAATACCAACACATATATTGAATTATAAGTAAAACCAATAACAATAACAAGAATTTAAGTAGAGAAGTATGGATTTTCACAAGAATCACCGAACAGCGGCAGGAAACTTGTGAAGATGGAAGAAGAAATACGAGGAATTCGGTCTTAAAACTCTTGAATTGCCTTAGAATTACTTGGCCTAGGTATTTCTTAAGGAAAGCATAAAAATGTGTTTAAGAGATCTCAAAGAAATATCACAAGAACAAAGTAAAGAAGAAATGAAATTAAGAAAAATAAAAATAACATAAATTAAGAACAAGAATTAAAAGAAAGCTAATTAATAAGAAAATCTACAAGAAGTTAAAATGGTCCCCAAAATTGTCTCTCAAAAGAGAGAAATAAAAGAACTAAACTAAGAACTAAGAACTAAGAACTAAGAACTAAGAAAGAAATGGAAGAATGAAACTAATTGGGGACTCCCCAAAATACAAGAATTGAAGCCCTATTTATAGGTGGAAAAAGCTATCAAAAATACATAAACAAATACAATAAAAAATGTTAAATAATGGAATGATGAGTAATAAAGATTAGTGATGATGTTTAGAAGTGGTTTGAGTTGTCAAGTTGCAAAATTGGGTTGGAAAGTGGAAGGAATTTGGGTGGAAGTTGGGTGGAAATTGGGTGGAAGCTGCTGGAAATAAATTCAGCAGAGAGCTGCTGAAAAGAGGAATGGAATTTTGGCTGGAGGCTGCTGAATGAAGGGACTGGAGCTCGGCGGGCTGCTGCTGAGACGGTGCCTGGGAGATCGACAAGCGCGCGCCGAATGGAGGAACAGCAGATCGGCCAGCGCCTGTCGACGGGTCCGCTGGGCTGGTGGATGTGCGGGCTGGGCCTGGCGTGCTGGGCTGGTGGATGTGCGGGCTGGGCCTGGCGCGTGTTGGGCTGTGCAGCCGGGCCTGCACGGATTGGGCTGGGCTGCAAAATAAAAATTAATTAATTTATTTAGTTAATTTAGTAATATTTCACCGAAATTCGTCCATAATTTCTTCGTTATAATTCCGATCGGGAAGATTCTTTCGCCAAAATACTCCAAATTACAAACTTTATTTATTTAAACAAAAATAACACAAAATAAATTATTTTATTTATTTATTTATTATTTTAATATTAAAAGCTAAGTATAAAGGGTATAAAATAATATAAAATAATGCTTATTTGATGACCTATCAAATACCCCCACACTTAAACTTTGCTAGTCCCTAGCAAATACTAAAATTAAACTACGAATTCAAAACAAGTAACCCTTAACCATTTGTCTCAATATTTCATAATTATAATCATGGCATAAAAGATTTTCACTTAAAGCATTTAAGCATATGGAATTCAAGAGTTAATATATGGTAACAAAATGTTTTAACAAATAAGATAATGAGTAAATATGGTGAAATGGATCTCAACATGAATAAAACAAGTATGAATCAACTCACAAGGATATGCACTCATAAATTCACTCAATTTTGTAAGGGTTTGTGTTTGCACTCAAAGTATGTGAGAAATACTCACATAATCGAAATGAAGTACTTTTGCAAAATCTCAAACAAACACCTCAATATAAAAACAAAACATACTTGCACAAATGAACCAAAACCATAAGCTTACTCAAGTGATTGACTCTACTAATCAAAATTTACCATCTTAAGGATCATAAGGTCTTTACGAAGGTTGTAATGGGGCTAAGTTTAGAGGCAAGGAATATATAGGACAAGTGGTGCTCAAATTCGTTCCAAGACTCAAAAGACTCCCAAAACGTATCATAGCTTCCCAACCTTAGTGCAATGATGTCAGTAATCCATCCTTTCGAACATAGGCCTAATTTCATCATGTTGGGCCTCATAGTCATTCTTTGTGTCGGATTTACCAATGTAAGGGACTTAACTCAAACATTACATAACCAAACCTTATTACCTTGATCGATACTCAACCTTTTTTTTTTTTGATTTTTTTTTTATATCAAGGTAATAACATGTGTCAATAATACAACAAAGCTTGAGTCGGTAAATCCAAATAATTCACATAAAAGTCTTTTCAACATCATCATTTTCTCCTTACACAATCTTTATATCTTCAACCGAGTTCTTGGAACAAGGGTAAAGGATGTCTATACTAAGCTCAAGTGTTTAGATAATCATGGTGATGAAAGAAAGGCTTAATATGGGCTCGAAAGGGTTAAAACTAGGGGGGTCGCAACTTGTGCGCACAAAATAGGGAACATGGATGTTTGAATTTGTGGTGTTAACCCTAATGCCTTAATCATTTCCAAAATCAGAGAGTTTATTGACTTAAAAGCTTTGAAAATCACATAAAATAAGTTCTAGTACTCTAGAGTTCATTAAAAGCTATGGCAAGTAGTTATGAGGCATATGTATATCAATTTAAACAAAGAACTTATGAATCACTCATCAAAGATGTATATAAAGTTCTAAAGCTCACATAAGGTTCATATGATTCATACTTATCTTATCATGCTCGTTTATGTACCAATTTACATGCATTATCTTCAAGTTATAACACTTAATCACAAAATATTAACAAACAAATTCAAGTTGTAGTGATTATCTTTATGGCCATAACATATTCATTTATGTTCATTTATATCATTGACAAGTTAAATGGCAACTTAAGACTCATAAAAACACTAAGTTAAAACAGAAAGATTCACGAAAACAATAATATATATATTTTGAATTTTTTTGAATTTTTTTTTTTTTTTTTAAACGAATTTCTCTTTTAAAAATTTTTTTCACATTTTTTTTTTTTGAAATTTTTTTTTTTAAATTTTTTTTTTTTTCAACAATTAAAATTGTAAACCATTCCCCCACACTTAAATTCTACATTGTCCTCAATGTAGGAAAATACGAAGTAATTAAACATAGAATCAAAGTAAGGAAGATGATTTACGAAAATAATAGGAAAACACTAAATAAGCAAAATAAAAGAGAGTGAAGGGTAAAAGGATAGCAAATCTGTATTGATGACTCCTTCACATCCCGGGAACACATTGGGTTGCCTCCCAACAAGCGCTTGAAGTTTAACGTCCATCCAGCCTAGACAGAGATGCAAGTTAGTTAGTCAGAGATGTACATTAGTTAAGAATGCAAGTTAAATATGCAAATTGAAGTTAATGATGCAATTTGAGTTAAGAGATGTAAGTTAGAGGAAGAGTGCAATGCAAGTTAAACTAAATATGCAAGTTAAATGAAAGATGAAATGCAAGTTAGAATGAAAGATGCAAGTTAGTTAGACTAAAGATCCAAGTTAACTTTGTCATGACAAATAATGTAAATTAAGATATAAAAAATATTTACATGTCGGGGGAAGTCAAAGATATATATGGTTCACATAGCTTCAAAGTTTAGATGGAGACTTATACGTCCGTGCGGCCCAAGTAAATATCTTGGATTAATTCAACTGTTTGGGCAACTTCAAAAGTGACCAGGTTAGAAAGAATACACATAAGAGGCAGGGCTATTTTCTTAGACCCAAAACCCGTTATGAGTACCGTCTCTTGTCCTAGACATCACCCTCGAAAATTTCTTACTCCAGAGGAATTAAGATGACTCAAGTGTTAACAATTACCGTGGGTGAGAGTTAACAAAAGAGTCATCGCCGATAAAGATCAAAATCTAAACTTCGAAGCACAAGTGATCTACATATAGCTGAGACTAATGCATGAATGCAATAACTATTTACAAGTATGTTTTTTATGCACAATTTACAAATATAACATGACAATTTACGTATGAACAATTTATACAAGTATGAACAATTTATTTACAAGTATGGTTTTATTCACAAGTAATGATATTTACAAAACAATTTCTCCTTAACAAACTAACATAAGTATAAGATTTATTTAACAATTTAGATTTACACTAACACAAAGTGAAGATAAATGAATATTTTTACGAATAAATGAAGAAAAAGAAATTATTTTTTATTTTTTATTAATTAAATTTTTTTCTGAATTTAAAAATTAAATAAATGAAGAAAAAGAAATTTTTTTAATTTTTAATTTTTTTTTTTACGAATTTTATGTTTTTTTTTTAATTACAAATAAAAATAAAAATAAGGAAAAGTGAATATTTACCATAAGCATTTATGAACAATTAAAAAGATTGAACATTATGTACAAGTATGAACAAGAATAATATAACAAGTAAGAGAATTATAAACAAATATAAATGAAAATCTATTATGAACAAGTATGCATGTATACTATGAAATATAAAAGTTATGAACAAGTATAAAAAGTAACAAGTAACATATATACAACATTTATTTACAAGTATGAATTAATACTAACATAAAGCTAAGATAAGATTTTTTTTTTTTATTTTAATTAATTTTTTTTTATTTCGATTTTTTTAAAATTTATTATTATTATTATTATTAATATATTTTTTTTTTATTCCGAATTTTCTTTTTTTTTCATTTAAAATTTAAAGTTTAACAAGACATAAACAAATAATTGATTACATAAAAATAAAATAAGTGTAAACATAAAGTTAGTGGAACATAAAGGTTATGGAATAAAATTAAAAGAAAGTTAATGTAATAAAGTTAATGTAATAAAAGTTAATGGAATAAAAAGTTAATGGAATAAAAAGTTAATGGAATAAAAAGTTAGTGGAATAAAAAGTTAATGAATAAATTTAAAGTTAAAGGAATAAAGAAAAAGTTTATGTAATAAAGAAAAAGTTTATGGAATAAAATTAAAGTTAATGGATTAAAGAAAAAGTTAGAAAGTGTAAAGAAAAAAAAATTAAAAGTAAGGAAAAGTGAATATGTACAATATGCATTTATGACAAGTACAAATAAACTTAAATTATGAACAAGTATGATAGAATTTTAAATTTACATAAACAATTTGAATATGAACAAATATAAATAAAAACAAAAAATTATGAACATTTATGAACAAGTATATATTAGAAACTATGAATAAGTAAAGTATGAACATTATAAACAAAAATAATAAAAACAAAAATAAGATGGATAAATAAAATATAAACAAGTAAGTAAATGTTATAAACAAATATAATATTAACAAAAGTAAAATTTATAAACAAGTATAATATGCACAATTTATATACATACACTAACAAATTAAAAATGATTTTCAATTTCCCCGGCAACGGCGCCAAAAATTGACTACGCCCAAACTACGCATTAAATTAAACATGTAATCTGAGTGTTATGCAATTTAAACCCTTTTTGTGTAGATGTAGTATTGGTAAATAGGGATCGTTCTTAACCGGGGAAATTAGGGAACATTAATAATGTGTTAGTGGGAAATGAATAAAAGAATAATGAATAAAAGAATTAAATAATAAAAGAATTAAATCATCAAAGAACTAATAAATTAAAGAATAGATGAATAAGAGAATAAAGAAATAAAAGAATAAAGAATTAAAAGAATAAAAGAATAAAAGAATAAAGAATAAAAAGAATCAAAGAATAAAAGAATAAAAAATAAAGAATTGAAAAGGGGGGTTTTGAAAAGGAGTTGTAAATATAAAATAAATAAAACAAGTAAAAATAATTAAATACTTAATTTTACTTCTACTTTAACCTTTGTACTAGTGAATTTTCTTCAAACACATATTTTTACCAACACTCTAACATCATGCTCATATTGAACCAATCACGAAATCATACCTTAATCATCTCAAATACATGCATACATTTTTCATATTATAAATGCACCGAACAGCGGATTATTACTTATAATATGATTCACCTTAAGTAAGTGATTTAATGCGCCGAACAGCGATCAAACATTAAATCTCTTCAACTCTATCCTAAATGCCCCGAACAGCGGATCAACATTTAGTTTCGAATTGAAGTTTAAGTACTAAAACATATGAAGTAAAAGAAACTCAAAAAGTAAAACACATGGATATTGCATTCTTACTTACAAATGTTAGAAAGAAAATACCAACACATATATTGAATTATAAGTAAAACCAATAACAATAACAAGAATTTAAGTAGAGAAGTATGGATTTTCACAAGAATCACCGAACAGCGGCAGGAAACTTGTGAAGATGGAAGAAGAAATACGAGGAATTCGGTCTTAAAACTCTTGAATTGCCTTAGAATTACTTGGCCTAGGTATTTCTTAAGGAAAGCATAAAAATGTGTTTAAGAGATCTCAAAGAAATATCACAAGAACAAAGTAAAGAAGAAATGAAATTAAGAAAAATAAAAATAACATAAATTAAGAACAAGAATTAAAAGAAAGCTAATTAATAAGAAAATCTACAAGAAGTTAAAATGGTCCCCAAAATTGTCTCTCAAAAGAGAGAAATAAAAGAACTAAACTAAGAACTAAGAACTAAGAACTAAGAACTAAGAAAGAAATGGAAGAATGAAACTAATTGGGGACTCCCCAAAATACAAGAATTGAAGCCCTATTTATAGGTGGAAAAAGCTATCAAAAATACATAAACAAATACAATAAAAAATGTTAAATAATGGAATGATGAGTAATAAAGATTAGTGATGATGTTTAGAAGTGGTTTGAGTTGTCAAGTTGCAAAATTGGGTTGGAAAGTGGAAGGAATTTGGGTGGAAGTTGGGTGGAAATTGGGTGGAAGCTGCTGGAAATAAATTCAGCAGAGAGCTGCTGAAAAGAGGAATGGAATTTTGGCTGGAGGCTGCTGAATGAAGGGACTGGAGCTCGGCGGGCTGCTGCTGAGACGGTGCCTGGGAGATCGACAAGCGCGCGCCGAATGGAGGAACAGCAGATCGGCCAGCGCCTGTCGACGGGTCCGCTGGGCTGGTGGATGTGCGGGCTGGGCCTGGCGTGCTGGGCTGGTGGATGTGCGGGCTGGGCCTGGCGCGTGTTGGGCTGTGCAGCCGGGCCTGCACGGATTGGGCTGGGCTGCAAAATAAAAATTAATTAATTTATTTAGTTAATTTAGTAATATTTCACCGAAATTCGTCCATAATTTCTTCGTTATAATTCCGATCGGGAAGATTCTTTCGCCAAAATACTCCAAATTACAAACTTTATTTATTTAAACAAAAATAACACAAAATAAATTATTTTATTTATTTATTTATTATTTTAATATTAAAAGCTAAGTATAAAGGGTATAAAATAATATAAAATAATGCTTATTTGATGACCTATCAGGGCATTTTTGGAACCCAGAATCATCTGAAAATTATGGAGCCACCACGTGTCCCGTAATTCCCAAAAACAAACACTGATCATTCGAAAAATACCCGCACATCAAATAATCTATTTACCAGTTAAATACGTTATTTGGCCGGGTTAAAACCTCCGTAATATTGATATTCTCTCCGAGAGATAATTATCGTTATTCTTAATAACGGTAATTTAATATTAATATTACAATACACTAAATATCATTACTATCATGATAAGCCATCATTATGATTATCAAAATAATATATTATTCATTTATTAATAATATATTATTTATTAATTAAATATTCAAACCGACCAATCAGAACTCTCCAAGGCTCCCAAGATTTTTCTATAAATAGCAAGGTACATTTCACTTACAAGGTACGTTGATTCTTCGTTTCGAAGTATATCCTTTTCCTCTCTCAAAGCTAACTTAAGCATCGGAGTGTTCTTGGTCGAACAACCCCCCGGGTAAATCGATCGAAGCAACGATAGCTAATTGTTTGCTGTCTGCAGGAATTGTGAGGACTTTTCGCGACGAGTTCAATCTTTGATTCAACATACTCAACACTACTATTACATCGTTATCAATCCTTAGTCATTAGCTTTCGAATATTTTACATTCAATCATCTTATTTACCAACATTAATCTTTGAGATAATTGCATGAATACATTCCCAAGTATTTACCATAAACACATCGTTGGCCTTGGTCCATTATGTCATCTTCACCAACATAATATTATTTTCAGTGACAATATTAACACACACATACATACATATATACCTTATTATAACTCAAGGAATTTGGAAATTAACACATAATCTAAAACCTCCTAATTCGCTTTCAAATAAAAACCCTCATTCCTTATAATTATTAGTTAACATAATTTAATTCATTAATGTCCCAATAACATTATACTCAATTACTAATTTTTCCCCCAATTTAACACATAATCTTTGAGCAGGCATAACTTTTTCATAGGACGTCCAATTGACATAAAACTTGGTTCATTAAACTCAGAATTAAAAGAGAAAGAAGTTTTGTTTTAGTCGGATGGCGGAATATGTTGCACGCGCCGCCATGCGCCACCATTAGTCTCTGAGCGTGGTGGCCACGCGCGTCATAGTGCAAGTCGCATGTGCACTCCCTGTCAACCTCCTGCAGGTCTGCGATTCGGGTCGTCCGACCCGCGATCGCGACCCCGATATTTTTCCTCCATTTCACAACCATAATTCACGTTTTAACGATCAAACTTCCTATAATTATGAACTCATAAAAGGATCTATAATATCAAAACGAGGAAAACTTACCTTGAAGCCATGCCCATGAATCCAAGCTTTTGGCCATGGTTTCCAAAGCTGGAACCAGGGTTTTCTGACGTCCAACCCTTACGGTTTTCACCCCTATGACATCATACAACCTCCAGGAAGCCATTGGAACTACTAGTTCTGGGTTTTAGGGTCCAGAAACAAAAACCCGAAGAGAACCCTCACGGGTCCAAGACCTTTCGTCCACCCTTCCATCATCCTTTCTCACTGCTTTCCTCCCCATTTTCTTCCCCTCCCTTCCTTTTTTGCTTTCCCGTCCCTTCTCCTCTACTTCTCTTTTTCTTGGTTTCCACGACGTTCATCATCTTGTCACTTTTTGCTTCATTTCGGTGCCATTCCACCGATGGTCTTTCAACACACACTTCACACATCTATATATATAGGTACACTAAGTTGGTGGAGGATTTGGGAGGGAAAACTCATAAAAGCCTAGAACAGTCTAGGTCCTTATAAAATGACCGAAATGCCCCTATGAACCAAAAGTTACCATAATACCCATAATACGTTTTGAACCATAATGTTCTTTTTCGAATTCCGTTTTTAACGTGTCGCCTGTATATGTACTCAAAATGCTGAGACCTTCATAACGGTCCTCCCAGTACGTCCATACGATCTTTTGGACAAAAAGTCAACATTTTGACTTAACATAAGCAAAATGATCATTTTTTGTTTCCTGGAATATCTGGGGCGTTACATTGCACTTGTTTTTCCATATTTTAGTGAGTTGCATATTTAATATTTGACGAGATACACTTGTAATCTTCTTGGTTCTCCTTTTCTATAATGCTTCTCAAAGCATTTTCATATTGTTCATATTGTTCCACAAACTGATTCAGGTTAGTCTTAGAATTCACGTGCTCATCAAAAAATGCATTCATACTTTCACTTTGTTGTGTGGTAGACATGCCTGCCCAAAAGCAATCTTTCACAAAGCATGGGACCCTGCGATATCTCTTATCATATAGGTCTTGTAACCATCCATTGCTATGTAACTTATACTTCTCGCTCATCTCATTCCATCGTTCTTCAAACTCAATCTTGGTCAATGAATCATACACAAGTTTCTCCAATGCAGACTTAATAGATTCATATTGCTTATCACTTTTAAACTTGTCATGAATCTTCTTCATTATATGCCACAAGCACCACCGATGTCTAGAATTAGGAAAAACATTCTCGATGACATTTTTCATGGCCTTGTTTTGTTATGTAATTATTCCAGATGGAAAATTCCTACACATACATGCAAGCCACATTTTGAATAACCAAACAAATGCCTTAGTATCTTCACTAGAAATCAATCCACATCCTAACAAAATTGACTGACCATGATGACTGACATCTACAAATGGAGCAAATGGAATGTTATACTTATTCGTCAAGTACGCTATGTTAAAAGTAACAACGTCACCAAATTCCTCATATGATGCCCTACTTTTGGCATCTTCCCAAAACACATTTCTCAACCGACCACTTTCATCTAAATCAATTGCATAAAAAAAAAATTGGATTTTGAGCTTGCATCCTCGTAAAGTAATTTTGCATTGCAGTTGCATCATCTTCTCCAAGTCGCAATCTTCTAACCATTCTAATATAATTTTTGCAATCCTTTTCCATAAATGGCATATTCTCATGCCCTCCCACCTCAACAACCACTTAATTGTAATTCTTATTTAAGCTTACTCCCGCTCTATCATTCACTTCAAGCCTCCTTTTCATATATGAACTAATATTTTGATTGTGTCGAGAATATCGAGCATCATTTGGACTCCAACTTCTCTAGTAGACCAGGAGCTCCAATTTCTCTGATAACCTAAGAAACAATGAGGACCAGAAGAGCCGTGGAGGAATTGAGACAAAGGAGATGAAGGGAGAACTGTGCAATTGAGACGCTTGGGTTCCTCGATCTGTTTTGATTTCTATTCCTTTTAGGATTTTTTTTTAATTTATTTTTAATTTAGTAATTATAGACAAATAAATAATAATTAATCAGGGTAAATGAAAATAAATGACATAGTATTCCACATCAGCTGCCATATAAATGAAAATAAATGATATGTATTCCATATCAACTAACACATAAGGTGGTCATTAAATATAATCAATTTAGTGCGTCTAAATAATATTATCCATAACTTTGTCATCAAGCTGAAATCAATTGTGAGTTGCTCATAATTATTTTGAGAAAATCAAACCATCCATCCAAAACCCAACTGGTTTACTTAGGGTAATGGTTATTAATTTGTAATTAAACCTTGTCGTTACTTTGTATTATATACCATGTCAATGGTAAATATCCATATTCACATTGGTTGTTGTAATGGTCAATAGAAAATGACTTGCCATATTATATAGGACTTATTGGTTGTAATGGTCAAGGTCCCACACAACATGTTGGTTACTAAATTTCCCCACACACACACACACAAAGAAACAAATGATTTTTTTTTCTTAAGTGAAATTCTGGACCACAAATTGACCCCAAAAACATAGAAATAAAAATAAAAAAATTTCATGAAAGCAACTTGTAACTGCAGACCCGAAACTTGTATCCAAGTAAACTTGTAACATATTTTGTATGGGAAAGGGTCTAATAGTAAGTATTAATTAACTTGATCCTTATCCTAATGTTGGCTTATAGTTCGACAACATAAATCTGAAGTGTATGTTTTTTCAACATGAAGATCAAGAAAGTTGTGGTTTATGTATTTAAAGATAATATGATGTCTAAAACGTTTTTTTTTTTTATTTTAAACTTGAATCTCATTTATTGATATATATTGTTGATATTGAAAATGGCACCAATGAGACTAAGAAAACTACGCATAAACATAAAGACATAAGTACATATATGGTTCACCGGAATCGGGTTACGTCCACGATGCCAACTTTCTAAGATGTTGTTTTTTATCATATTTATGTTATTGGCTTTGAGCCATTGAAAGGATGGATAAAAGAGAGTGTTGGAAGAGTATGAGATGTTTGGAAGAAGATGATGATCTTCCAAATGAGAGGGATGCTGGCCTCTTAAATAGGCAAAACTTAGGATTTATTAGCTTATTGTGAACTTCGTATTGAATTTAGGTTCGACTCAAGCGGGGAGTAACATCCCGCATTAACAACATCGAACGTCTCTCCAAATTAAATAGGTCTGTAGAGTATCACCAACATAGATTTACTCCACCTCCCATAAACTACTTCCACAAAGAGTTAAGTTGAACATAATTTTTTTATATAACGATTATTTTAAAATAATAGTTAATTAAAACACATAATAATATATCTTGGGTTGGTTTGAGATAGTACCGATTTGGTTTAATTGGCAGCATACAGGGTTAAAGAAAGTAAATAAGGAAATTTAGAGTGCGGTAGTAGCTAGGTATAGTACCAGAGTAGCACTTCCATATCTGCAATGTGAACCTGAGAATGCATGCAGCAATTATAAACATGAAATCATCCATCACGATTGATCATGTGCATGTATGTCAGACTCAAAAAATTTCAAACGTATCATCACATGGATGATGGATCCACTCTTATTACTAATTCTTTTCCTTCATTGTGAAGTTCTTTAAAAAAAAAATATTGGTAATGATTACTTTTCCCTATTTTCAATTTTACTCGTATATTTCAATTATTATTTTTTCATCTAAAATAACCACACATTGATAATTAAATATAATTCGCTATCATTCATTTATATTATTATTAAATTTTCATTCAAGATATTAACAGCAAATGAGAATTAATTATCTATCTATTAGCTAATGAATTAAATTAACTAAATTAAAAGTCCGCATATAGAGAAATTGGCGAATTACTACCTTCGTTTTTACATAACAAGTCTTCTGTATGCCAAAATTTGCTAAAACCAATTATCCACATTTGTATGTCAGAAAAATACCCACATTTCTATTATGCATGTGAACTTTTTGCCATATGCATATGCTATTTTCGATATTATTGAAGAATATAGTGCATGAGAATTTTTGTTGTGTATAGTACCATGGTTGCATCTTGCATATATGTACTCATGAATTTTGATATTTATTCGATTCTTATCTAAAATATGGTGGGATATAAAAGTAATTAGCACGTCCATATTTGATTATTCGAGGCTCATATGGAGGATTTAGATGTTTCAAATTCAACTTTTATAAATGACGAGAATATTATATATTTATGAGGTGTTTGATCTCTAGTAACTTTGGCCATTCATCTGTCCTTAAATTATAATTAAAATATAATATCAGTATTCTTTAAAAAAAAAAAAAAAAAGGGGATATCAATCTCAATGAAATTCCTTATACACCACAACTTTTTAGGTCACATTTTCAATTAGGGTATGTTTGGATCAGAAACTTCATGTTCCATAGAATTTAGGCAAAACTAGTTAAAAATGAGGGATTTCAAAATTCCAAGAAATTTGCAAATGACTAGAGAGCAATGCAAACTAGCATATCTACTATGGGTGGTGCTCGTTATTATGGGGTTGGGATTTATAAATTTCATATGTGGAGGTGTTATTTTGGAAATCCGTTGTACAATGGATTGTTAAGCTCATGTATTTCATTACTTACTTAATTGCCTATTTATAATATGTATATTTTTTATTTTTTAGTGGATTTTTTTTTTGTAATATAACCTAAATACCATGAACTTTTGAAATTTCTCCTTCAAACGTATCCTTAGGAAAGATAAAACGACTTACTTTGAAAGATAGTTTTCATATGAACTTGTTGTCATTGTATAATTTTGAATCGATGACTAATGTTAAACTTAGCTCACTCTTAATTTTCACTGCATGTGGCACGTGGGACTGCAGCAGAGTTAAATAGGCAATTGAGTTGATGCTAATTGTAAACTCAAAACTCAGTCATTAGATGCTCGATCTTACCTCTTCATAAGTTCCAGATCAATAACCAAATGCCTTCTGAGGACAATCATGTTACGGTATTTTTATCCAAAACGAGTGAACCTAATACGAGGTTGTCCAAAACGAGTGAACCTAATACGAGGTTGTCTTGAACAATTTTTTTTTAAAAAAAAATTTGATAATAAATCACAATATTCGTACTATGATATCAGATATTAGTATTTGTATGTCTATGGAGAATAGATATAAGAACGGCAGCGCGAGATACATGTTGGGAAAAGGCTAACAAGATCCAGCTAAGCATAAAACTAAAAGAGTGCGCAGTCGTGCAAAGTGCAAACCAACTCCTAATTACCAACTAGGACGCCATTAAAAAATTAAAATTAAAAACAGTGGCCCAGCACTCTCAATCGTTGGATTGGCATTGGCTCCCGCTCACGGAAGCAGCGCACGTCGCCACGTGGTCATCATGTCAAATATGTGAGTTGGGCCGTGGGCTGGCCCAAGCCGGCACGGGACGCGTGTGCTCTCAGAGATGACGCGAATGCGATTGTCGTAGGCGTCAGCTCATCACGTGCACATCCGACGGTTATTGTACTCTGATCGCTTAAAGAAAATCTTTATACCTTTATACCGTTCAAAACGGCGGCCGTCTAATTCCAGTTAGACGGCGTTTAGGCGCTCAAAAGTTAGAAATTGTCATTTTTATTTAGGTGAATTTGTGTGTACATCATTATACATATTTAGCGAATATACGTATACACTCTTATATATATTTAATTATATAACTTCTTATATATATATATTTAGTTATATAAATTATTTTATTTATTAAATACTTAATTAATAATATAAGTATTAATTAAAATAAATATAATAAATTAAAAAATATAGAATGTTGTATAATAAAATTTTAAAAAAAACTTACATTTTTAACATTTATGATTCCCAACTCAATTTATTTATCTAGATAATTAATTTTTGTTATAAAATTATGTGATAGTGTTCATTATATTATTAATTTGTTAAATTTTGTCTTTAAAAAAATTGCCTAGGTCTCGCCTAACTGCTTAGACTCTAGGCCCCTATCGACCGTCCTAGGAACGTATAATGCCGTTTTGAATCTTGTATATTTATCCCAACAAGATAGTTCAAGGACTTTTTTTTATCTGATTAGACAAATAATATATATAAGTCAAAATTGTACAAACTGGGTATGTGTTCATGCGTAGCTAATTGAAGGGTGAGTTCACACTTGACATTCGAATAATAGTCTTTTTCTTGCATGCACGAACATGAATACATGATCATGTTAAAAAAAAAAAAACAAAAAAGGTCAAAAAGTAAAGCTAAAGGTTCGTGGCAGTTACAACAATTGTGCAAGCCAGTCCAGTCATGTGCCACATGACCACGAAATTCACCATTTCTCACCTAAAACATTTTTCATTTATATACGCGTTCACACATATATATTAATACATACGGTTCGAATAGTCACGCGAATAGTTCATATAGATATTAATAAAATCGAGTCATATTGATAGTCACTTGAACGTTGGGTTCAAATATCGTCTATTATACCTCGATTTCGGTATTCATGTAGACCATCCGTGTATGTACGTGTGTTATATATCATATATTGGAATCGGGTTATATACTTTGGACATGAACCTAGTTTGCTTTATGAGCATGGAATTCAAAATTAGAAATTATTTTTTCATATACAACAATATATTTTAGGAAAAGAGTACGTATGTCTTAGATATCGACCTCGCTTGCTCTTTATGAGTATCGAATTCTAAGACCTCTCACTTACATAATGAATATAAATACCACTAAACCATAACAATATTACGTAGCTATGAAAAAATATTATTAGAATGCACATTCATTCAATTTTAACTCCTAACTCAAACGAATGTATTAATTTTTTTTTTCTTCTTCTTCAAATTCAAGCTCGATCGGCTGGAATGATCTCCTTTATCCCACTTACGTTTAGTTACAAAATTGAATTTTGATTGCTTTCATTTGTCATTTAAAAACTAGTGTAAACTATTGTCTTCGTCATCTTATACATATAAACATAATGCCTAGTGCAAGACACAGTCAACATAAATCGGGATTTAGTATATCATGCTTGGGATCGAAAGCTCCATTAGTGAGTAGTGACAATTCTTAAAACCGGCCATATATATATATATAATTACATACCTTAATTATTTTAATTATGTAGCTATGGGATCGAAAGCTCCACAAATAACACGTAAAGCTTCCTATTTGTTTATTGAAATTTAATTATTGCCACCCTTTCAAATATATTTTGCTTTTTCTTTCTCTCTTTCAAAGAATATTTCGCAAATATATTTTGTTTATGGGATCAAAAAAGAATATTTCGCAAATTAACAATTGCCTCCATCTCTTATTTTGTTTATTACTTGACATGGACACAAAATTTTGGGATTATGAAATGACAAATATTAATTTATACAAAATATTGATTGATTGAGATTAAATATGATATGTTTTAAAGAAGAATAAGGATATATGGGATTTTTTTGGGTTCAAGTTTATCCTGGATTCGGATTATATTACATTAGGGTTCAAATTTCTACAACGTACTAAAAAAAAGGGGGTCCTTTCTTGGATAACAAGCATTCAACTATTTTGCAGCTGCTTTGCATGGTTGCATGTAATTTATATGATTACTAAAACTCCCCAAAATTGGTACAATTAACAAGATAAATGCATGAATTTTTAGGAGTACTAATAATATATTATATAATTGTTCATGCGAAGGCATCAATCTAGTCAATCTTTTAGTAGGTAATTTAGTTCTCGTAGGGAAAAAAAAAATCATTTTGTGAATCAGATAGGTAGTTTTAAGTGGATTGCGTTATTTTTGTTTATATACTTATATTATAATATGTGTAATTAATTTTTATAATTACATCCGATAAATACAAGTGAAAAATATTAACTTTTCTTTCATTTGTACCGTAACACATAAATTAATAATATCAACAAACGAAAATGTACTAAAGAAACTTACAAATTTCTCACCATACACCACTCAACAGTATGTCGACCGATCCAATCAAAACTCCCACTTATTTGCTTTTTATTTTTATTTTATTCATTTATTTGTCAATTTACCACTAAATTGTACCTTTTTTCTATTTATTTTCTTTTAAACTTTTATTTCAGTCAATTTTTTTAATATTTACTTAGTTCATATTTTTTTTTCCTAAAAAGTCACATCTTGATTATCAAATATTATTCATTACGAGTTTTTTTTTTAATTTTTTTCTTCTCAAATGACCAATTAGACAAAATGTGACTATACAAATAAATTAACTTAAATACAAATTGAGATGAAAATTTGAGAAGATGGTAATATTTAAGACAAAAATGTGAAGAAATATTTGTATGTGCCTGAAAAATATAAGTCACGTAAAGTTCTTACTTCACATGTTATAACATAGTTGGATGATAGCGTTTATGGATAATGTATAATACTTACAAAAATTCACATGTTATATTGTGAATGAAAAGAAACCCGTGTTTCACGTATATACAAGTATCTCTTGGCAAGAGGTTAGCAGAATGGAGCATCAAGATGATATAAATGATATCAAATTCGTCATTTTTTTTTTGTTTTCTTTTGTTGATACAATGATCTTGAAAGAGGGGATTTTCTAATACACACTAGGTATAGGTATCGACTTCGCTTATTACGAGAACCGTACATTTCTTTTAATTCGATACAATTATATTGGAGGTGAAATGTAAGGTGTTATATTATATTGAATCTGAATATTACCACCGTCACTTACAAAAATCAAATCCAATATTCTTATATAACGTGTAATAAAACTTATATAACGTGTAATAAAAAATATCAGTATGAAATAAGTTATTTCAAATAACTCTACCATCATAAAATTTAAAATCTTATTATGCATATATTTGGGTTGGGTGTGACCGTGTGAGACTCGGGATTAGGTAAGAGCGTCGTACAACGTTTGTGCAAGGCCACTACATTGATCCTGTTCCAACTACACGGTTGTGTGATCATATTGTACATCCATAATGACATAATTACCCCTATGTACATGTATAATTGGTTCCCATGATTTTTATTATAAAGCTTTTAAAAAACTAAATCCGGATGGCTATTGGTACTCTTAAGGCCATATGGATTATTGAAACCTAAATTTATCTTTCAACAATGAAATTTTTCTGGAATTTGTGTTTGAATTTAGAAAGGTGCTTAATCAACTAGTGGCAGAATTAAGAACTTGGCCTAACGGGAGACGATAAATAAGCTCTTACCACGAAATTTAAAATTTAAAAAAAAAATCGTCAGATACCTTGCCCTTTCATTTAGAAAATTACTCAAATATTAAAGTCAAATTATATGTTAATCAATAATTATTTAGAGAAACCTAATCATATTGAGGTCAATTGACGACATTGACCCCAGTGTGTCTCCACTACTGTGAACCAGGTTGAATGCAAAGAAAGGGTCTAGATATTTTTTCTACGACGCATTTAGCTACTTCCATCTTTTGCCCTTAGAAAATGACACAAAACGTGCATTAGAGAAAGTAGATGAAAGGGAAGACTCTCCGTCCTAATTCAATACTGTAATTAAATTTATTCTCCAAGCTTGCTCAATTAATTTCTTCTTTCACGGTAAAATTTTTAATAATTTTATTCAAAAATACGTTCAAATAAAACCATAGAAGTTCATTTTGAGAGTATTTTAGTCACACCATGCCATTTTCTTTTTAAAAACTAAACCTATATACCATTTTGAAAACTCATGTCTAGGGTTTAGGGTGTCAAACTGTCACTTCTAGATGCTGAAATTTTTAGTGGTTAATTGATAGAAGTTTGAAACTTGCTTGGAGTACGTTATATGTAGCGAAAAAAAACTGTAGATTGAGTGAGGATTAAACCAATTCTTCGTGTGTGAGGACACCTCATCGTATTTACCGAAAAACCATGTCTTATTTTACAACATATTGGTGGAATTGGTGGGAATCAGACGGCGAGGATCATGGGGTGGGAAGAATAGATTTACCCGTTTTGTATTGTTGATGGAGAGAAGTGAGTAAAACGAAAGCTAAATGAGTTGCATGACAGTATTGATATAATATAGTGGAGAAAACAACAAATTATCGAGTTCCTTGGGAAAGTGTAGGTCACCAAAAGCTAAGCATGTTTTAATTAAAAATAGTATTATCTATAAATAAGAAACCCAAAGATGAATAAAATAGCAATTTCCTACAATTTTGGGCTAAAAACCTTAATATGAATAAATATAAGCTTTCATGAAAGCTGGTTTGTGTAATCCCTTATAATTGGAATTGGTCCAATTTCTCGTGGGACGATTAATAGAAAGCAAAAGGAAAAAAATGACAACTTTATAGATGGTTCATTAGGCAGAAATTTTGCTTTTTATTTTTTATTTTGTCCGCTTTAATTTATTTTTTGTAAAGTTACATGAAAAATGTGTAGAAGAAAGGATTAAAAGATCAATAGTACAATTTAATGGTGAATTCTGCTCAGCCACGTGTACTTAGACTGACTTGTCAAAAGAAGTTAACTGACCGTAGATCAGAGGTAAGCATTGGTGTGGTATCAACCTAAAAGTACTCTAACACCCAATTCAGTGATGGGTCTGTATGTAAAGAGCGAGTAATGAATAACAATTCGTAAAGTAGTTGTGAATAGTACATTCTTGTTACCTTAATTGAGAAAAGTGACCAATTTTGTATGGGTGTGACTAATAATGAATATGTTATTCCGATATGAGAGAATAAGCATTTATTGTGAGGCTGACACATGTCCCGATGATGGAAGGAGGGGATTTGTCCATGTATCAGTGCTGGTCAACCCTTGCTGAGGTTTGTTTATTAGTGTGGGCTTGGGTCCCTTAAGTTTTATAAATATGTGTTGAACTATAGGTATTGTGCCCAAATAAGTATCGAGATATGATATCAAAAAGTAATATTTTAATACATTGTATAGTGGGGGACATCTATCTCATATATCACTTTTATTTTCATTTTGAATTCTGACATTCATAAAAAAAAACAAAGTTGATAATATATCTATTTCTTTATCCAATATCAACTTACCAAAATGATAAATAAAAAAGATGTTGAAAATGGACGATATCCCGAATGAAACCTCTTTCTTTCTTTTCACTATTTCTATTACGATAGAATCCACTATGAAGAGAGGGGGAATGGACATGGAGAGGGGGAGGGAATCCCTAATTTCCCCCACTATTTTCCTCTTATATCACTAGCACGAAAACTACAAATAAAATAAAATTTTAATTAAAAATTATTCACACTCATATTTCTCAATATTCAACCCTAACTAACTACACTACATTGCAATTTTACAATTGGCTCGTTTTATTGTAAGTTTTCTAACATATTCCTAATTCACAAATATCGAAAACTAATGATATTTTTCTTCACTTATAAGTGAGAGATTTCATATTCGATACTTAATAATTGACTCATTATATGATTTAAACTTAATTTTCACGTTACTAAATATATACCAAACAAAATATACACAAAAGAATACATATATACATCTAGAATCATGGAATTCCCAATGGGGAAATTGGGGACCATTAAGTTCCATTAATTACTCTATTGACTCTAAGCATTTTGCCAGACAAGGATTCATTCATCCAACCCCTCCCTCCCAAAGACGGCCTTTTTTTCCCCCGTTTGATTTTTTTCCCTTAGTTTTTTCCCATTTGTCCTCCCACTTAAATTAATTAATTAATGACAACCCTTTTAAATTAATCGTTCCCCTATATATAGCCATCACCTTCTTCAATCCCTCTCTAAACAAATATTGAAAATATAAACATCAACTTCCTCACAACATCATCATCTCTATCTCTCTTTCTCTCTTTCTCTCTCTAACCATCTCCCATGGCAGATACATTAACCAAGAAGCAGACTTTCTGCTCCAATCTACACAAAGACTCCCACACAATATCAAAATCCAAGCCCAAAATCAGAATCATTCACATATTTGCACCGGAAATCATCAAAACCGACGCCGCCAACTTCCGGGAACTGGTGCAGAGACTCACCGGAAAGCCCTCTGAAAATGGCGGCTGCTGCAGCAAAAAGACCAAAAGGCCCAGAAACACGCCCATCAGCAGCAGCAGAGAATTAGAGCCCAAGAAAAATGTGTCAATGGCGGAGAAGCTTGAGCGGATGAGAAGTGGATACAACATGGGGTTGGATCAAAACAGAGAGAGGATTAAGGAAGAAGAGCTGATGTGGAATGCAGAAAATTCAGGTGGGTTTTTGGAGAAATTTTCGGATTTAGAGGGGTTTATTCAGGAATTTGGGGAATTTCCTCTTTTGCCCAACTTGGATACTTCTTCAAGCTCTCACCTTCATGGCTTCGAAGGAACACAGCTTGTCTAGCTAGCTCTAGTTTACAAATTAAAGTTTCAAGCTTTATGAAAACAAAACAAAAAAGGACCAAAATTGAAGATGAAGAAGAATGTATGAGTCTCTGAGTATATTGAAATATTTTTTTTGCTGCTTAAATTTCTTGGGATTTCTAGAGGGTTTAACTTAATTTTAGTTCCATCTGTAGTTTAATTTTTGCAATTTTCTTATTTTCTGATATCTCTATTTGGTGTAAATACAAGGGCTTAAAGTTAAACATATGCTTTTGAGTTCTTAGTACTTCTTCTCTATTTGCCCGTCCATTTGGAAGTAGCAAAAATTTTATGATCATTTTCTTTTCTTCTTATTTTTTGAAATTTAAATTCAAGTGTGCAATATAAATATATATGTTCCAAGTTAATTTAGCTTAACATATTCAAAATTAGGTGTACAATAAAAATATATACGGTTTAATCGATTTACTTAATCGTTTGATATTAAGAAAAAAATGATATATATTACATATCGATACTATTTTTTATAAGATTTGAAATTAAAATCTCACGTAAATAAAGAAGAGTTTAACGTAAAATATCGCATTACATAAGATGGGAACTATTAAAAAATAACTAATATTAATAGAGATTTAGCAAGACGGCTTATTTATTATGTTCTTGAATTGTATAATATTTTAAGCCGGGGGTTTTTGTCTCATTCTTTGTGGCTGTGGGGAGTTCATACACTTGTCTTGAATTTGTTATGTGGGGCTCCGTTTTGTGTAGATGATTAGTGCTAAGCAAACCCAATTAGCAGAGATTAAAGAACGTGCAAAAAAGCTACATGTTTGATGAATGCATTACTTTTCTTGCAAGACTTGTTGCAATTTTAATACATGATTTATTATGACACAAAGTCGTCTCTCTCTTATCATCTTGCCGTGGAAATTAATTCCAGATACACTCCTCCAGGTTTTAATTAGTCTTTATCATAAACTTCCATTATTTTTTTCCTTTTAATATTATCGAAGATTTAAATATGCGTATGAGCTTTCTTAATTTCTTAATCAAAAACTTGTTTATAAACCTATATCTGGTTAACCCACTTGTTTATCAGAAAATGAATATATAATTAACGTAAATTAATACCAACTTCTGCAGAGTGGGTTAAAATTTAATAAAATTAAATCCATAAAATAGTGTTCAGAGAGAGAAGTAGTGATGAATGATGATTTGCATGGTTTTGTTTTTTAGGTATTCTTCGAATACTTCTTGTCTGCAATTGTAGAAGGTATAGAAATACATCAAAGAGGCATATATTTAATGCTGTTTTATTCAAATGAATTTTTGTAAATTGATATTTCGATAAATAGAATAATAAAAAATAAATTTATACTGCGATATTTAGGTGCGCCTAAAAATGACTCAGCAATTTAATGGACTACGAATAATTGTATAGATGATAAGGAATCATGGAATCTATAAAAAAAAATCCTGGTAATTTTTTTTCCCGATACCCAAAACCCTCTTAAGTAAGGGCTCTTTGAACTCACTCTTAATTAGTAAACTTGTGTTTCTCATACAAATCCTACAATCACTAGGTCCCCATGTAGACCTTACAACTAGTGAACTTTTAAATGAGGACTCACGAGTATATATAAGATTTGAACTCATTATTAGAAGCTTATCAGGCATAACTCAATTCATCATTTCTTCAGCTGTAGACCTTACAACTGGTGAACTTTTAAATCAAGACTAACGAATATAGGTAGGATTTGAACTCATGATCAAAGGTTTATCATGTATAGCTCAGTTCGTCCTTCCACCAACTACAGACCCTACAACTGGTGAACTTTTAAATCATGACTCAACGAGTATAAGTAGGACTTGAACTCATAGTCAGAGGCTTATCATGTATAACTCAGTTCTTCCTTCCACCAAATGCAAACCCTATAATTGGTGAACTTTTAAATCAGGACTCGACGAGTATAAGTAGAATTCGAACTAATAATAAAAAACTTATCAGACATAGTTCAACTTGTCTTTCCATCAACTTGTCTACACTTTGGTATATGGAATCTATAAATTTTGAGTTCACCAAGACTAAGGAGCTCTAAAATTAATTTTCTTAATTTATAATAAAGAAAAACTAGTTAATATTATTAGTTGGCGAAGAAACAGCGGCGGGAAGTCAACATATTTAGGAAAATTTATTTACATATTGCGACATTAATTAAAATTTCTTAGTCTCGCGGTGGACACAATTATCTTTTCACGTTATTGAACCTGAAAGAATTAAGAAGATAGGTGCAACGAAATTAATCAACCACCGGTCCACCACCCATACAATGCTCTAACAGTATCATCTGTTGGTCCTAAAACGACCGGACATCAACAGTCAAAACCTCCTCTTCGGAGCATTTGATTTGTGTTCATCATCCTTAATTGACGAGAGCACATTATTGTTAAAACCTCCTCTTCAGAATATCTCTGTTCATCATCCTTAATTGACGAGAACACCATTGTTGTTAATAAAACCATTGGATTTTTCTTCGTTACCTTCAATTGACGATGAAAGGAAACAAACAAACAATGCCAATGGCCAATACACCATTGCTGTTTAATAATCATTTTGATTTTAAATTTTCAGTTTCCCTTTTTATGTTCAAAATACAGGAAAAATGAATGATGGAAAAAGATTGAGATAAAGAGAACAAGTGTAGAAATAGTATTTTTTCGTGGAATTCACTTTTTGGTTTTGGTTTTCATTATTCATGATTTATTACGTTTTATCTCAATTTAGAGAGTGGACACGGTGAGATTCAATACAAATATTAACAATATCCAAATTCAAACCGTTAAAATCTTAACGATTTGATATGATTTGAATTTTCTAAAAATAGAAATAAAACCGTTTAGACATAAAAAACAGCAAGTATATTAAAAAAACAGTAAGGTTATTAAAAAAACAGTAAGGTTATTAAAAAACAGTAAGTATATTAAAAAAGCAATAAGGATATTAAAAAAAAAACTGTAAGTATATTAAAAAAATAGTAAGAATTTTTTTTATAAAAAAAGTAAGGATACAAAAAAGAATAATCAATACTCAAAATTTTGTATATTAATTTTGTGGAGAATTGAATTGCAAACATTAACACTATATTAAGATTTAGCAAACAAATATTACCACTTAATAATCTTTTATCTAAATATACATATATTTATCTGGGTATATTTATATATTTTTTATTTTTATTATTTTATATTAATAATAGATTTAAAAATTAATACATTCATTAACGGTTCGATTATGAAAATCCAAACCCTTATTAGCGGAGCAGTTTGAATTTTCAAACCATTTGACTTTTATCCGGTCAAATTTAAACAGTTTGATAAATAACGGTTTGAAGTAGATCGGTTAGCAATTTTAATGGATTTATGGCCACCCTTATCTCCATCCCACCGCTCAAGTTGATTGCTTCTAGTTTTTCGTATACTTTTTACATGTTTCATGCATAAAAAGTAAAAAATAAAATTAAAACGATAAAAAAATGATCAAATTAATTTCCACAATTTTTTTTTTTTTGAAACGCATTCTTACTAAATCATAAATGACAAACATCAACATTCTTAATGAGAAGATTAAAAAACCAATCTGGTTCAATATCAATCCAGACATGGTTTCAGGGTTCAATATCAATTCAGACTTCGTTTTAGGGCAAGTTGGCCAACAGTGTTTTATTTTTCATCTTAAAGAAAAGCAATCTACTTTTTTTTAAGAAAAAAACAATACACCGATGATTGGTGCTTATAATAAAACCACTTGTGAGTAGAAAGTGGGGAAACAATGAAGCATTTCCAAGTATCCAAAATGAGACTTGGATGGAAAGAAAATACAGCCCTCTACAAATTGATCCAACGTATATGTGTTTATATAATGACATTAAGTGATTAAGGAGGATTTCAATATACATATTAAGTATCGATTTCAATAAAACCTCTCACGCAATACATGAAGTAAATATTAGGATTAGAAAAGCTAATCTAAATTGACAAGACGAGAATTCAAACCCGAATATATTACGGGAACTCATCCCCCTACTTAGATGTGCCTATATGCCCATGTCTGCAAACGTGTTACTGTACCTCATCATATTATAATTTCTCCAGGCTAGGCTAAGTTTACAGTCAATTCAGCCACGTCAAAACAAAGAAAACTTACCTAGTAATCAAACCAAAGATAGAACTAATAAGGATGAAATATTACAATGCCCTTCCAGGTGATGTAAAGGTCAAGGTTTATAGGCGGGGGAGCCTCATAATCAGCAAGACAGCAGAGCACATTTTAGTCAAATAGCGTGGTGCATTTTAGACAAACATGTTCACACTTGACACCAACATTAATTTACAAATATTTTCCCTGTTCTTATCCAGTGAATCTCTACTTAATCACAAACAAAATAATAACAAAAAAGCAACAAAAAAAAAAAGGTAAAGATTTCAAGAGGACAACAAACCGCACTCAATCTTGGTCCATTGACTTGAATTTTACAGAGATGGAACACTTAACCTATTTTTAAGGCCAATTATTTGGAAAATCACGGGAAAATAACACCAAAAAATTAGGAAGAAAGCAACTTCTTATTAAGAGAGGAAATGAAGGGTGAAATGTAATGGACTATTGTTTTAACTAAGATGTAAAAAAGTAGAAAATTCTGAGTTCGCATACATACAGAAGCAGCCTTTAACTCTCATACTCTATGACAGTTTCTGGTGTATCCAACCGCGTAAGTACTTCAGGAACTCCATCAGCATCTCTTATTATCTGCGTCAAACCAATAACTGCAGAATTAAAATGTGATAAATTATATATAAAAACCCTGGCCAGCCACTTCAACGTATCAACAATCAAAACTGCCTATAGCCCAAGTGGCTCAATGCCACCGTCACCAATTTTACACATCCACCTCCCTCTGTGTATGCTTTTATACTTGCCTACTTGGCAAATTGGTGCCTCCACATTATATGGCATATGGGGAAAACAATAGCTATTAATCATTACTCATAGTCGTCATTCGCATACAAAGGAAATAGTGTGCATCAGTTGTAGACACTATCAAAGTCTTGCATACAGTTGGTTCATATAATAAAGCAACACTGAGACAAAGGTGAAGACAGTATTAACTTTCACAGAGGTAAAACATCTAAAGACTTACAACTAATTTGTATTCTAAACTACATGTAATTCCAGCATTAGCGATAAGGTCAAGGGCAAAAAGAGCAAACTTAAACTTATTTCATCTCTTGTTAGATCTAACATAATCACAGAAAATAATGATAAGCTCAGCAGAAGGCATTGACATTGACTTTGTTTACGAATAGTATTCAAGCACAACCGTCAGACTAATGAAATAATCACAAAATACAAGATCGCTATCTAGTGAAGGCAATGGATTTTAAATACATCATACATCTTTTAGCAAAAAATACATCATGTACCTTAAAAGTTTCTCCCTATTTATGAAAACAAGAGATTATTTAATTCTGGAGGAGTCTCAATTCTTTCTTATATCATAGGAATAAAATCTGTTATAAAGAGAAGGCAAGGAAATATTATTTCAAATCCCACCAAAGAATTATTATTATTTTTTATCTTGCGGTAAATTCTAACATCAATTTAGCTGCATAAGTTTATTGAGAACCCATATTGTACAGCTATTTTCAGTTCCACCAAGTTTGGTACAGCGAGACTAATCTAATCAACTCTTTTTTGGTAGTCATTCGGTTCTGCTGAACATAAGTGAGTCAAAGGTATAATTTACAATTACTGTATGCAAAAGAAAGTTAACCTGAATTATGAAAGATAATCCTCAGTTGAATACTTACAAGTATCTCTGAATCAAGATAGGAAATCATGAAGAGTCTCTCGAAAGCTCCAGCTGCATGCACAAAGTAAAAGATTAGCAATGGGCGCATAATGAGAACAAGGTGAGTGCAGAAGCAATGAAAATCATACGATAAAGCAGTTTGGATGAGCCAGAAAGTAAACTTGCTTCATTTTTATCATATAGGATGAAGCACTAGCATGAAGTAGGATATACTAATAAGTACCAGTAATGAGAGCTAAGTTAGCACAAATAAGGCAATAATGAATGAGGACAGAAAGTAAAATTGTTTCTTTTCTCATATTGGATGGAGCATTAGCAGCGTACAATATATGCTACTGAAGACAAACAGAGTAATTGGAATAATAACATCATTTCATCCGCCCAAAACCCCATACCATCTCAGTTGATGGCTCCCACTAATTTGTATGGCTAAATTAGTGGTGGGGAAATAATATATTTAGTTTATATTCGTAATTAAATTTTGAAATTCTGGATTCTGGGCTACAAACAAATCAAACATGCAAGAAAGAACAAAGGGTAAGGCAAGGCATACAGTTTGGAAACAGTAAGTGAGATGCATCTGAGTGGTAAAATTGTTCATTGAATGAAAAGTAAATGCTTCACAATGTTTCAATCTCAATTCAGATAAGAGAATAACTGGCAACAAAAAAAAAGAGGAAACTTACTTAAAGGAACTTTCAGCCCACTGGAAAAGGCATCCCTAATAGGAAGAGGAAGTTGTTGCAAAGTGTTCACTGCCTGACCAAGGACACCTTTTAGTTGTTCTGGTATTGTCTCTTCAATAACTGACGGTGTCTCGACAATCCCCTCAACATATTCCTCTTTCATTCGAACTGGTCCCTCCACAGCTAACCGGGTTGACAGGGTAAACTTGCTTTCTATCTGCACAACACCGTAACATGCTTTGTAGTGAATGCTCAGAAAAAAGTTGCATCATCAAAATTTAAACGAGACAGACAATAGAAGATGCCAAGCAGAACAGGATAGGTAAAACCATGTCCAAATCAATACTTATGTCCTGGCTATGTTCAATAAAAATACTATCAGACAGATTTTACTTCTCTCTCCTCTCGTCCTTTCACTAGTCTCCACAACCATGCTACTTGCATATTTGAGCTAACACAACCAATTGCTAGGTTTCCTCAGATTCCAAGAAATAGGACATAATAAGATGCAAAATGTTGTTTACACAGATTGACCAGCTGATGTTCTGACGCTATACTAAAAATATAGCATAGGCAAACCAAGTTCTAATGCAAACACGACCAACTTTCTCTAAAGAAAGCACTAGTGCTACAACAGAAATACGACAGCCATTCAGTATCCATAACAAATTGTGCTAATGCTGCAATTTCACAATGACAAGTGAACAGTACCCGATTTATTCCGAGTGCTTCATCACATATATGAAAGCATTCCATGGACTGAGGAACTTCAAAGACAAAATAAATACCGAATTTAACAGTTTGAAGTTCGCTGTAATCTCTGCATTCCCATCTTTGATGACCACCTGCATTTTTGACAAACTAGCCAAAGTTGAAGGAAACCTCCTGCAGCAACGAACAGGTTGAATTAATAGAGTTTGCAATCTTTCAATTCAAATTTCAAACCAATTATATAAAACCAAGCAACTATTTTTACCACTCCAACAATGAAAAACATAAATATACGCTAACACTCACTGAAAAACAAATTTGGCGGCAAATAGACCTGGGCTTCCAGATCCAAACCACTCGAAATTCCATCGACCTTCCAAAAAAGGCGACCTGGGTTGCTGAACAAACGAATGAGTGTCTAATCCAAAAACAAAGAAATGTGCCTTTATGTGTTTGGATGTGCACTTACGTTGTAGGACGCGGTGATGGATTGACTCGCTCCAAACTAGTTATTCTCTCATTCACGTCAATCCGCTCCATGTCTGTCGTCTTTCCAGTGACTAAAGCCTGAAAGCCCCCAGCATCCTTAAACTGAAACAAAAGGTTTCCGCATTAAATTTTTAATAGTCGGACAGAGACATTTGATAAGAAGGCATTGCACTACACAAAAAGTTCAGGAACATCAGAAACAAAAGATAGCAAACAAACGAATGAAGTTCATGTTGTCCTTGTCCCAAAAAAAAAACGAATTCATTTGCATTTACATGGTTCTTTACTTCTTTACTAGCTCTGGAGAAATGAAATTTTGTGCATAATCTAAATGTGACAACCGAACACTGTTACATTTGCAACATTTTCACATTGACAATTCCTAAACAACCAATCAGTGCTTAAAGCTAAACAATTTTTCTTGTACTTTGACATTTGCATCATATATGAAAAGAATCGTTTATGAAAATCAGTAAAATTGTATAAACTCACGGCGAGAAGCAGCGATTCTTTAGCTGAAAGCCTCTCCATTTCCTTAGCATAGGCGGCCGGAGCTCCAGGAACTGCCTGCTGGACCATTGCTTGGCACAGTGATCGTCGGAGTCGAATTCTTGGGCCACTAGAAAATTTCCGGCGAGACAGCGCCGACCTGCCGACGGGGACTAGTGAAGTGGTCGCGGTGAAAGAAAAGGCAGAGGACGATGAAGACAAAGATGAGCAACATGAGTGAAAAGAAGAAATCGCAGAGAACTGGCTTTGCACAGACGCCATTGAAGGGAGAAACCTAGGTAGAGAGTGCAAGGACTGGGTTTTAATACATAGAAAGAGGAGCAGACAGGTGAGTGGTTGAAGGGCGCGAGGGCAATGGAAAGGCTGTGTTTCTGGGTGTCTGCTCGAGGGGTACATTCGTAATTGGAAAGATTATAATAATAAATTCTTGTTTCTTTATTTTTTTAGAATTTGTTTTTTAGTTAATGCATGCCGTCATTGGTAAATTGGAATTGGAGATTGGGATCGGAAATGTCAGCCAAATGCTGCAAATTTGCAATGGAAAGTAGGATTCACCGAATAAATAACAGTTACTCGAACGGTGCCCACCGTCAAGCTAATTAATGTTCGGTACGTAACTATGTAGATATCTAGAGCAGGACATACCAAAATTCTAATATGATTTACCAGGCTTACTTGCAAAGCGACTAGTGCCGACCCAATTTACATCTACGTGCTACTGTTCAACCCCTCCTACTCCTACTTACAAAACAAGCTAAATGGTAACTTCCCTCATTTTGGCACTTTGTCTACAACTCAACGAAATGGTAACTTCCCTCATTTTGGAGGTTGGCTTTCCGGGGATGGACCATTCAATGGAATGACCATCCAAGGGTGCAAAATGACACCAAAACATGGGGCAAAGGGGGGTGGGGGCAGATCAATAGCTTTAGTAGCCATATCATTCAATTGAATGATATTGAATGATATAGACTACTGAAACCTGGAGCTCATTTTGGCACTCTGTCTACAATTCTACACGCCTCAAAAAGAGGTGACACTTCATTTGGATAAATAAAAAAGAGGAAAATGAAAATTTGAGTTGTAAGGAATAAGAGTAGGCATTTTTTAAATGGCTCGATACATGACTCAAAATTTGTACAAAATTTATTCGGATCAATTCACACTATTAAAATTTCGAGTCAACTTGTTATGATACGTTTAGTAAACAAATATGTTACAAGAAAAATCTATTAACTCGTATAATGACCTATTAACTCATCTAATAAATAGGTAGATTTCGAGTCAATATACTAACTCGTATAATGACGTATATATTAACTCGTTTAATAAATATGTCAATTATTAACTCATATATTTACATATTTATCTATTTATATACATGTAATTTAAATAGGTTAAACATATTAAACAGGTAAATGAGTCATATATTAATTAAGTTTCGAGTACGACCTGTTTATTAAATAGGTTACATGAGTTACCTGAGTCATTAATTGGTCGGATGCGAGTTCGACAACCTTGATACGATTGTTGAAGGGATCGGATTCTGGTTGGGCATATCTGGGTAAAATAGATTTCATGGTACGAGACGAACATGACACGATACGACATGAACCATTGTCAATCCTAATAAGGATTTAAACCAAATAAGATTGATGAAGATACAAACAATAACGTAAATATGTCAATCATACACTTCACATGAGTAGCATCTCTTGACATGTTGGATGTGGATACTTCCATATGATTAATAGTACTATCAAACATTAAGATTTCAAGAGATAATTTATGACATGACTCAAATTCAAATGAAATTTTTCTAGGTCAACTTGTAAGATTAAAATTTGGAATCATTTGTAAATTAACCTGTTATAACACGTTTAATAAATTAGTAGATTTCACGTTGACTCATTAACCCGTGTACGACCTATTAATTAATTTAATAAACGTTCCAGTTACTAACACATAATCTACCTATTTATTTTATTATAATGATAATTTTAAAATTGTTTGGGGATGAATTCATAATATATTGATGGTATTTTGCAGTATATATTGAATTTTTAGGGTGTATAAATAACTAGAAGTTCAATTAGTTTTGTTAAAGCAAAATTCGTTATGTAAACAACAAGTGACAGGACCCACCCCGATTATCGCCTCGATAATCGGGAAGCATCCTGCTCCCGTCTGACAATCGAATCCAAAAGACCGGAAAACTAAATAATATTACATACACACCCATTGTCAGACCAGGGAGATTAAACAAATACATCCGACTGGACGTCAAGTCCACAGTTTCACAGAGCATAATATTACAAAACAGGTTAAAGAACAAATCCTACTCTGTGAACTAACTACTCCGCAACGAAAAACTTTATGTCTCTGCCTCGGTGCTTGCCCCCGCACTTGTACCACGACCTGGAGGGAATTTAAAACAACAAAGTGTGAGTGGACCGAAACATAAGTTTTACAGGAAAACAGTTTTCCGAAATCGGGTTCACCCTCCAGTTTTGTAACACGCATGCATAACCAAATATTCAAAAATCGCGTATTAACCTTTGAAAACTCTTTTTCCGAAACACATGAAAAACGTTACAGAGAATCGTCATAACTCATGTAAAACAATTTAATATTACCAGAATCCAGAAACCGTCATTTTGAAACATCAATTGCACAAATCAAGTAAAAAGTGAATCAATAATCACAATTATGTCGTTGGATCCATCCGAGTCTTTAAACTCAATATCAGGCATTCCCGGGATATCAACGAGTCTTTAAACTCAAAACATGATCAATAGGCCTCGGGGGTATCACAATAACCGAGTCTTTAAACCCAATTTTCGGGCCCGCCCCCGTCATCAATAAACCGGGTCTTTAAACCCAAAACCAGATCCAACAATCAACCGGGTCTTTAAACCCAAAACCGTTTTTAAACACAATAAACCAGGATTCATCATAAACCGTTTTCCAACATCATTCCGAAATCATATCACGTCATAATAGGACTTATGTCCGGATTCACATGCAAATTCCAACACATGCAATTCCCGAAATCACTTCACCATTATAATCAAAACATCATAAATCCGTAACATGCATAATCATATCCAGATACTTCATCAAAACATCATTCATGCATAAGCAAAAACTGTAACCTCGAAATGCGTGAAATACGATGAATATCTCGAAAAGCGTGAAAATACGTAAAACCGAAACATCATATCACCATCATAAAATCATATGTAAAACCATAAGATAAATAAGTAAAATAGTCATGCATGCCCAGTTTAGAAATCAAAAAGTCCACTCACGGTTTTAGGACGCGTCAATCGCGTCCCGCGCGCTCCTCTGTAGCTTCGGAAGTGTCCGGGCCTGTAAAAAAGTATAAGGAGGGTTACAAACATCCCAAAATAACTCGTAGGATTTTTCCTAATTTTCCCGGATTTTTCGGCGAAAATAAACTTAGAGACTTAACCTTCCGGACTCCCGAAATTATCCCGAATGACTCCCGATCCACTCGAACTCTAAAGATAAAATGTTAATTAAACTGAAAGGATTAAATCTCCTGTTGATCGTGATCGGAGTTAACATCGCACGCGCCGTCACGCGCCGCCCAATGTGGCTGCGCGTGAAGGCCACGCGCCAAGCTACAGTACCTTCGTCCTTACCCGAATAGACTGATAAACGGGTCTGATACCCGCGGCTCAACCCGATCAGTTAGCCCTCAATTCTCAATCAATTCTTCCCGTTTTCAATCCTATCATATTCACTAATCCATTAATTTTAGGTCTGTACTAACGATTAATCTCGACTAACATTAAAACGACCCAACTCAAGCTCAAACAGTCGAACAAGTCGACCTCTGGAACTTACCCTACATGGTTCCATTTCCAAATTAACTTCACCAGTAGCTTAAGGAGACTTAGACGAACTCAATGGCACAAACAATTTAACTCGCCGTTACCTGGAAGTCGTCGTCCTCAACACTGGTTTTCCTCTGAAACTGAGACTCAGGTTCCTGGCCAACCAGTCCTCCTCCTTCTTCGATTTTTGCACGGTTGTGCTCGTAGTGACCCCAGAAGTCTAACACGGCCCTTGGTTTCGTTCAACACGCCTCAGGAATTGAATTCGATTTTTTCCCTCCAACTGGTTCTTCTCTGAACTGGTACCTGAGCTCCTGAGCAATCCTTGCTCAATTCACTTGATCTCGTGCACGGTTATGTTTCTGCTGCTCCCAGAAAGCTCTCTGTGTGTCTGAATTGGTCCCAAAACCCGAAGGAAATGAACTCTGAGATTTCCCCCCAAAAACCCGAAAATGGTTCTTCACTGTTTCTCTCAATCTCAGCCTTCCCACTGACGCACAAACGACCCCAAATGAATCCTCACTTCATTCCCATACACGGTTAATCGATAGAATGGCAAACAGCCCGTGGGAGACCCAACTGAGGTCTCTGAAAATGTCTCCCACGCACACAGAAGCCATAGCCATTTCTTTAACCCAGCTCGTGCTCTTGTGTAGCCTCAGTCCGTTCACCAATGTCCCCCACTGCCTCAATCAACTTAAACAATGCATCTGATCAGTCCACTAGGCCATAAACAATTGAACGCACAAGACACCACGACCGTGCACTCTGTTTTCCACAGTGGTGAACAGTACCCCGTGTAAAAAGACCAAAATGCCCTCAGGGCAAAAATTACCAAAATGCCCTCCAACTTCCTTGACCCGTAACTCAGTCATCCGACGTCCGTTTCACGCGTGCCGCCTGTCGTTGTACTCGGGACCTCGAGACGAACCTAACGGTCTTCGAATCATGTGAAAACCAATTGTCAAACAAAAAGTCAACTTTTTCCCATATAACGTCCAAATTACGATAATGCCCCTGAACTTCTGAACTTCATAACTTTCGCCTCGAGCGTCCGAATCGGACGTGCCACCTGTCTATGAACTCGTGACGTCCCGAACTACGTCACGGTCATCACCCAATTTCCGTTCGACCTCCCAATCAAAAGTCAACAAATTGACCACATAAATCACAGGGATAAAAACGTCATTTTATTCAATATTCTACAATATTACATTTTCAGAATGTCCGGGGCGTTACAACAAGCAATAAACTATTGTTTTATCTGATCGAGGCCACAAGAGGTTGTTCAACCAAGAACACTCCAATGTTTAAGTCAGCTTTGAGAGAGAAACCACAAGAACTTAAATAGTGTTGAATCAAATTATCTTTGAAAGTGAAATGTACGTGTCTATTTATAGAGAAGTCTTGTGAGTCTCGGAGCATTCTGATTGGTAGATCAATTTTATAATGAATAATAAATTTTTATTTAAATATATTATTTAATTATAATAATTGCTCATTATTCATTTATTTTCTTTTCTAAGCCTCTTGGCTGATCCTACCCCAAAACACTCCTCACCAAAACTTAAAATACACGTGCACATACATATTCTAGGCAGTGGCACAATTATAAATGCGATAAGGACACTTGGCATCCTTCAATTTAACCCTAAAAAATATCCCAAAGAAATTACCAACATACCCTTCTTAGTAACAATTACCAAATTTCCCCTACATAACTTAGACCAAGAATGTAACTGTCCGATCTCTGTTTTTTGGCATGCTACTTGTCAACATACTCGGGAGATCGAGACCTTTTAACGGCGTTTCTGGAATCGGCAAAAACCGTCCTGGTAAAAAAGTCAACCTTTGACTTTAAGGGTAAAATTGTCACTTTCATCCAAAAATCCCAATTTTACCCTCGTTGAAGGTCCGTGATATTACAACCGATCTTGGGACTAGTTCTATCAACTTAAATATACAGAAACTTACCTCGGTTGTGCATTCCAACCTTCAAGACTTTCGGTTTCCATGTTCCTGGATACAACTTTCCAGGGCTCAAATCTTCCTTCTTTATGTCCCTAAGTGATCCCACGGACGTCATTAACAATCCAGGATCCCTAGCTAGACACTAGAGAGCTTCAAAACTGTTTAGTGGTCCTCAAGCAACACCGATCCTCACATGTTGTGCTCTAAGGTTGTCCAAACCTTCACCTTCATCGCATTTTCTCCATGTCATAAGAACGTCCATCTTTCCTGCTTCTATCTCGTCTCTATTTGCCTATCTACCTCTTTTTTTTCTCACTTGTTTTTCAAGTTCCTTTTTTTTTTCTTCATATTCGGCCTCTCCTCCCTAAACCAAATTGCACTCCCATATATAATCTCACATATATGTATATATATATGTATAATTATAGTAAGTCGGTGGAAGGAGTTTGGGGAAAAAATAAGGAAAGTTAGACAAAATTCTAGAGTATACTAGGTCTTTCATGAAAAATGACCAAAGCCCCTATACTATTTATATGGGCAAAATTGTCATTTTTCATTTTCTTGAATTTTCGGGGTGTTACACAGGGTACAATGTAAACATATAACAAGATTAAGGTGGAATATGAACTTCTAATAGAAGTTATAGTGCATTTAGGACTTGTTTGGTACGTCGTATTGTAGTGACTATTTCAGTCAAATAGACTGACTATTTAGTTAAATGTTTGATGTTTTACCAGATTAGAATGTCGACTATATTATATTGGCTGAATTATATTATAATAGTTGATACGAAATATTTATATCTTAAATATTAATTATGTATATTATTATTGTTATGATTTATTATTCATTTTAAATAATTAATTATTATTATTACTACTATGTATTAATTATTAATTTTTTTTATTATTATTAGTTATTAATTATTATTATTATTATTCCTAGTTATTAATTATTATTATTATTATTCCTAGTTATTAATTATTATTATTATTATTACACTTTTTAAGATTACTAATTATCCGACTATTTAATACGAAGAATTTTGATATTATTATTTTAGCGTATTTGGACTATATAAAAATATTCGATCGTATTAATTTATATGATGACTAATTAATACGACTAGTACTAAATATTGATTTCATTTTATATTATTTTATTAAATCTAAAGTACCAAACGTCCTAAAGTAAAAAATCTTAATATTATTTCTCATGTATTGTATAGAAGGTTTCAAGTTCCACTATGATGACAAGTGGGATGGATAATATAATCTCTTTAGAAAATGTGTACAATATATATAATGTAATTTATTATCCGAAAACAAAAGCAAAAATCTTTGTGTGTGCGCTTTTTTTTCCCGGGCATATGAAAGCCCTACTCTCATGAACTGATCCAAAGCGCAAGTGTGAAATTCGCTGCATCTTTTTTTTTCCCGCCATGGAAGCCATGGAAATCGATTCAGGGAAGAGCCTCCAGAGAAAACATTCCGCCTATAAGTTGCTGGTTCGTACTTTCTCTGCTCTCGCTATTGATTTCTCTCAAATTTACTTCGCTTATTCTCGCATTGATTTGTTTAATTGCTGAGAAACAAACGAAAAAAGAGAAAGAAGGGGAAGTGAATATTTTCATGCTCAAACCGAAAGTTGGTGTCTTGTTCTAGGATTTTCTAGCAAAAATTTCCAACTTTTCTTTCAGATCAAACGGTTTTATAGCAATAATTGCATTTTACTTTTTTGTTTCTTCGAAAAATTTAATTAATTTTTATTTTTTTATAGGACGAGAAGTTTGAGATTCAGAAAGAGATGTACAGGGGTCAGCAGTACAGCCAAATTTACTTTGCGCGTCTCCATTTGATGAGGACCCTCCTCTATTCCCTTATCCCTAACTGGAAACCCCATTTACCAGGTTCTCAAATATTTAAATTTACTTATGGATTTGTTCGTTTATAATTTCTTTTTTATTTTCCTGTGTAAATGTTGTTCTCCACCGTTTTATCCATATTAGAAATGTTTTTTGAGGTAACCATTTTCCTAGAACCTGCAATTCAAAGTTTCTTATTATTAAATTTCTGTTTTAGGGCTTTGGGGCGTGCAGAGTTAGACTATAAAGCAACCTAATTGGTCTTGTTGAGTTATGTGGGGTCTAATTTTAGTACCTGGCATAAGTTTAGAATTAGGATTTTCTTGTCCAATTTTGTTAGTATTTGGAGTATCAGTGATTTGGGTTTCTGGTAAACCGGAAATCTGACAAATAGGTGTAATGATGTTGTAGTTTGCACAATTTTGGGATTGGAAAAGGATAAGGAATGCATTGTTGTTGGAACCCTGTACAAGCACATGAAACTCAAACCTTCTGTTCTTGATGAGTACTCTAAGACGGTACTTTACTTTTGCAGTGTTAATTATTAAGTTAGGAATTTTTTCTTTTAAACTGAGTAATTTTGTTCGTCTATGATATTGTGATTTTACAGAGATCTGCTACACCGCTTGTCAAGCCTCATAATTTTGTGCACCCGGATGACCATCTGGTGTTGGAAGATGAAAGTGGAAGAGTTCAGCTTTCTGGAAGTGTGCTTTCCCCTTCTGTATACGTTACAGGTCTGTGTCAAACAATAATACATCAATAAAAAAGAAACTGTTCTCTACTGGGATTTCAATGTCTTATGGCCTTTGGCAACAAATTGCTTATGACTTTTATTCACATATGGTTTTAGGAAATTGGTTTTATCTTGATTGTCTTTATAAAGTTTAATCTGTTGGGCCCATTGCTGTAGTCAAGAAATTATTTTGTTGATTGCATGATTGTATTGTTATTTGAATGGTTCATTTTGATGAGCAAGAGTCCAAAATTCGCAAAATTGTATTATGAAATCAATGTGTCTAATTCTACATTAACATGGTGATAGGTAGTGTTGTTGGCTTGCACGGAAAGGAGACTGGTGCCGGTGACTTCTTAGTCCTAGATGTTCTTGAAGCTGGCTTAGCACCCCAGATAGAATTTCCACTTGAATCAAGTATGATCGGATTTACCTCTCTTTTTTATTTGATTGTTTCTTTGCAGTGAAGTTTTTGATTGGCCACTTGTTTCTTTTAACCTTCATCTTGTATTTTATATTGAAGGTTGACGTAGGACAGATCTGAAGCCTACGATTTAACAAACTAGCAGAAGCAAACTTTAAAAAAACAAACATAAAACTTAAAAGATAGATCTGGAATCACTCCCAGGGGCTTCAAACCCGAATTTGGCTTCACACCAAAACTTGGTTTCACACCAAAATAGTCTGGATTCACTCAGGGGCTTCACACCCAAAATAATCCTTTCGCAGGAAAATATACTCAAACTTTATTTATAAACTCATGTTTCTTCCATTGAATTACAATGGGGTATTTATAGGGAATTAAACAAACTAGAAATCCTAATTAAACTGTAATCAGAAAGAATATCCTAATCCTAGTAGAACATGGGAACATGCCTAATCCTAATTAAAACAGAAAAAAAATAAACTAATCCTAATAGAACATGGAAACATGTGTATTCCTTATTAAAACATAAAACAGAAAAAATACTAAACCCTAAAACCCTAAAGAATTGTCCTTGACCATTCCACATCATTCTCCCTTGGTTGAAAAGCTTGACTCCGGCAAGTTTAAGCGAGGAGCTTGGACATCGGCAGCTAACCAACATCAAAAGGATAATGTTATTCATCAATGACACGAAGGTTGCGTTGCAATTGAATTACTTCCTTGATGTTAACGTCATATAATAGTCCAAGACTCTTAATATGACCAAAGTAATTATGCCATTCTTCTTGTATCCTCACATGTTGATAGGCCATAGGAGTGATCTTAGTAAAAATATTACTATGCCTCGGAGTTGAGGGAACACCAATCATAGGCAGAATTGGTATACAAATAGAAGCTGACTCGATCGCTGGCTCTTGCTTATCCAATTGAATGGATATTTCCTGTATTGTTGGTTGAGCCAGGGCTGGCATTGATTTTTGTTCAGTTGGCTGTGCAACCTGATTTTCCAAGGTTGTTTTTTCTTGAAATTTTTCTTTTTGTCTACCCCTCCATTCAGCCACAAACTCTATAACCTTTTCAATGACAGCTAGTTGACAGAAGTTCTTGCCTTTTCTTTCTCTTTCATGGTCTCTGCTCTGACAAAGTCCCAAGGCAATGGAGTGTTCTCGCAATATGGTGGAGTGCTCTTGCTGTGCGGCGGCAAATTCTTGCTGTGTAGTCCGAATTGCAGCAACATCTTTGGATGGTTTCTCTAGGAGTTGTATTATCCGTTTAGTGGCCATGTTTGATGGGTATATGCCCGAACACTACGAATTGTGGACATATAAATGTGCCCAGAGGAGAAAGAATCTGCTCTGATATCAAATTTGACATAGGACAGATCTGAAGCTTACGATTTAGCAAACTAGCTGAAGCAAACTTAAAAAAAACAAACATAAAATTTAAAAAATAGATCTGGAATCACTCCCAGGCTTCACACCAAAACTTGTTTTCACACCAAAATAGTCTGGATTCACTCCAGGGGCTTCACACCCAAAATAATCCTTTCACAGGAAAATATACTCAAAACTTTATTCATAAACTCATCTTCTTTCCATTGAATTACAATGAGCTATTTATAGGGAATTAAACAAACGAGAAATCCTAATTAAACTGTAATTAGAAAGAACATCCTAATCCTAGTAGAACATGGGAACATGCCTACTCCTAATTAAAACAGAAAACAAATAAACTAATCCTAATAGAACATGGAAACATGTCTATTCCTTATTAAAACATAAAACAGAAAAACTACTAAAACCCTGAAACCCTAAAGACTAAATTGTCCTTGACCATTCCGCATCAAAGGTCCATTTACTTTGGGAATTCAAAACAGTTCACGTAAGTTAAAAGATTGGTAGAAAAGTACTACTAGGATTATGACATTGGTGAGAAATTGATGCACAGTTACATGCTGAAACCTAAAGTATGATTGAGCCATCCAGTTTTGGATGAGTGATGAATAAAGCAAAAGGTCAATTTTATGCAAAATATGTTGGACATAGCATTATGTGTTTACAGGACGTTCAACATGAAACATTTGATTATAGAGTGGGAAGTCTTTGCTCTTAGCGCCTTTGAGCTTTTTTCTGGTTGCAGTTCTTGTAGAGTTACAATGTTATGCTTATCATAAAATGAAGTTACTATTTGTTGTTTGATCATTATTTCTTCTGGTTTTTATGTCTAGTGTCTGTTATTTTGATGAATCATGTAGTCTTGTATTTAGTTTCGCATTTCCTCTAGTATTTAATGTTCTAGGTTCACTATTACCTTTACCTCAAATTTGCTTGTAATATCAATTTCTCTGCTTGCAGGAGAAGAAGATAAGTATGTGGTCTTTGTATCAGGACTTCGTGTTGGAAGCAGCTCTTCAAATCCTCTCCAGTTTCAGCTTCTTGTTGATCATATAACAGGACACTTAGGAGATGAGAAGGTTCAAGACATCGTTTCTGTCAACATCATGTTCCGTTCATTATGTTTGAATTTGTGACATACTAACATTGTAAAACATTGAATAGGAACAAGGTATTGCAGCACAAATAGTCCATGTTGTAATTGCTGGAAATTCTATTGAAGTTCCTCGTGGACTTCTTAGTGGACAGGTAAGACATTCAGACGATCCCGGTCATAAGTCAAAATATAATTGTTTAATGATTGCAGGTAGAGAGGCCGATTTGATATTTTTGAAATAATTTAATCTAAGTGAAACAGTAAAATTGAAAGCCTAGAACTGTGTAGTTTAGTTTATTAAAAGAAGATGCTTGATAGGTCTATTTGCTACAAACAAAGTTTCGCAGTTTTCGTTGATTAGTCTTCGTTCATTGTTCGTAGAATATAGCATCAAAGGATCAATCAAAGCTGTCCAACCCAATTAAGGAGCTGAATATTTTGTTAACTCAGGTTTGCTTTACCAGCTAATTAGTACTACCTCGTCAGTTTTCCTTATCATGAGTTACACTGCTTAATTTTTTATCCGCCTATGCTAGATTGTTGCAGGATTGTCCTTGGATATCATGCCAGGTCTTGATGACCCTGCTAATTTTTCAATGCCACAGCAGGTTTGCTTTATGTCCCCGAAATTATACATACATTAGCTTTTCCTTGCAGCAGCAGGTTTGTTTGTCGCTCAAATTTTTTCCCTTTCAGCCTTTGAACAGTTGTCTATTTCCTGGGTCATCAGCTTATAACACGTTTAGATCATGTACTAATCCCCATAGCTTTGAGCTTGATGATATAAGGTACATTGCAGATCTAATTTGACTTTTGGCATTGTTGATCTAAACTATTGTTTGGGTAATTTTATTATATACCATATTGTGGTTGTCAGATTTCTCGGAACATCAGGTCAAAATGTAGATGATCTTGAAAGATATTCAGAAGCAAAAGATAAACTCGAATTTGTTGAAAGGACATTGAGGTGGAGGCATCTGGCACCAACAGCTCCTAATACTCTTGGTACAAATCATATCTTTTGCTTCTTTAGTTTTGTTGGTCGTCTGAGTCTCTGTAATGGTAAAGTCGTTATTTGGTTCGGAAATGTCAGCTAAACTGGATTCCTCTCTTATTTGAGATACTTTAGTCCCAAAACAAAATTAGGACAACCGTTTACATGTTTATATTCCATCAGGTTCTTTGGAGTTTCTTTTTTGGTGTTAAATAAAAATTCTTGTTACCGTGATATGTCAGGGTGTTATCCTTTCACAGACCGGGATCCTTTCCTGATTGAGAGTTGCCCTCATGTTTACTTCGTCGGCAATCAGGAAAGATATGATAGTCGCTTAGTAAAGGGTATTCTCTTGTAACTTCAATAATCATTCGATAAATAGACTTTTTCATTCTGAAGACAAATTATTTGTTTTTCCTTCACTTGAGTTGTCACAAACTTCCATTTGCAGGATCTGAGGGGCAGACGGTGAGAATCATTTGCATTCCTAAATTCTGTGAAACAGGAGTTGCTGTTGTGGTAAGCGGTTGTATATTTGAGGCATGCTAGTAACTTCTTGATGAATAAGTTCTGATGTTTGACTTGTTTTTCATTTCGTGTGTGTATTGTGTGAAAAAATGGATTACATCACAATCCTTTATGTACTGTTTTTGTCTCTCTAGTCTCCACAAATTAAAAGTTGTTTTTGCTAATTTCTTGGGTTCATGCTTGTGTTGGTGTTTCCCAATTTGCAGCTAAACTTGAGAAACCTTGAATGCCATACACTCAGTTTTGGGACTCAATTCAGCTCATAAAATGGTATGTGGTTTATTAATTACAGCTATGACTTCTTTTGTTTACAGGTCATATTCATCGAGACATAAAAGTATATTTTAGAAAACGATAACTTTTTCTATAAGAAAGAAGATAATTGGCTCTTCCTATAAGTGAGCCAAACTCTGATACGTGCAAAATTTTGAAGATATGTGGCATGCTTCTTTTAATGTACACGTAATCTTTGAGCTTCAGCCTATCACATATCATAAGAGCATGATGACCCAAAGCTTAGTTCAATGGATTGACAACTTTTGATTCATCTTGTATAAGTATATTATGTTCGCATTGATTTGGTGTTCGTAACGTCCATCTATTGTTGAAAGTTTTCACAGCCTTGAATCGAGTTCATGTCTGGAAACAAACATTTAGTTTTTAACTTGATTTCCGCATTGGGAATTTGTTATTTCAGGTTTTGAATGTTCTATAAGGATTTACAATAGTTTGCGGTCTTCAATGCATCCTAGAGATCCACTAAAGCGAAAACCAAATGGCGGAATGTATGGAGCCAAAGTCAGCCTCTCTCCTTAACATTTATTGGATTTTGGTGTTTTTTTTTTTGTATTTTTTCAAGCAGGGATTTCTTGGGGTTGTAGATTTTAATGAAGTTTCAAGCATTAGCTGTAGATTGTATCAACTGATTCATTATTTGATGCTGGTGTTATTATATGACAACGTCATTTTATCATGAACTTGACATAGGCTGAAGTCTAAACATTCTATTAGTTATATATCAACGCTCCAACAAAAGTAATTTATCGATTCACTCCTGATATCTTACTATAGTTTAATAGCAATCTTATCAATTCATGCTCCTTCAGTCTTTCGTAAGTCAGTAAGTAACATTTCGTTAGGGAGGAAATGATAAACTTTATAGGCTGATGTCACCAATTTGATCCCCAAAAGGCCACAACCCTCTTTTGATTGCACAGTACAAAAGAGGTGCTGCAATCAGAAATGGTAAGATTGCCCTTGAAATATTTATGGCCCATTTGATAATCAGATTAGATTCATGGGTACGTGAGAGAGAATGGGAGGAGTAAAAGAGGGAACAAAACCGAAAGTGAAACGACATATCTTCTGTAATTTCCGGAGATATTTCAGTTTCGTATTTTTAGTTTTGGGCCTTGTGGCCCAATTGCTTCGGAACCCATATTACCGTTAATGGCTGCAAACCCGAACCAGATCCAACCTTGACGCCACCGCCATCTGCAGAAGACTGTAAAATGCGTGTCAGTGTGAACATGGGAGGCGCGTATTTTAGCCAGTTTTTGTAATTAGAAAGCCAAATTGGAATATTGTGACATTGTGTGCTCACAAAATCACATGCCAAACCCAATCATATATAGTTATATACACATAGCACATACTGTTTTTTGTCTACCATTCTTCCTAACGGCTCTATTTTTCAACTCCCCATTATTCAAATCATTCACTAACCCAACGGTCCAATTTCACACACACACATATACCTCACATTATTAACCACCAATTTTACCATAGTTATATGCATATATTCGACATTGATATTTTTTTTATTAACTCTCTACCATTACAAATTTACAACAATGGATCCTCCTACTGCTGATTCTGCTAGTGTTGTCCAACATGTGACCAAGAAATCGTCGGATGAGCTGCTGAGAAAGTTTGCTGATTCAGGGGACGAGGCCGAGGCTCCGGCAAAGAAACAGCTGTTGATTCGGGTGGCGAAACGCCGGAAATTGAGAAGCCGGGGAAGTGGGGAAGGGGATGAGTGTGAGAGCCCATCGAACGGGAAGAGCAGCAGCGTAGTGGAGAGAAGGTCATTGTTGCCTGCTGGGAGCAATAACAACAAGGCATTGCTTAGGCAGCTCGGAATTCATGGCAGGGCCTCACAGTTTAGGGCAAAGGATATGAGGAACAAACCTATCTTTGTTACCATTCGAAAGGTTAGATTTTTTTTTTTTTAAAGCTTGTTATGTGGTTTATAATTTGGGATATTAGAATTTGAGATTATATTTATTATTGAAAATATAATATTATTAAATTTAAAGATAGTTGATTATACATTGACATATTATGTTTGACTATAAGTAACTTAATTTTAACTAACATATTAATTTAAATTGACTAGAAAATTTTGTTAGGAATTTGTAACTCTTTCAAAATCAAGTGTTTATCCTTTATGTTCAAGCTTAACAAACTTAATTTTAAGTTTTGAACTACCCAAAAACATCATTAACGTTTTGTAATTCTTTCGAAGTCATCACGTTCGATTTTTCCTAGATCTCTACACTCTTGCATTAGAGAGCACGTTAGAATTGTTATAACACAACGCCAGCTAACCCCATCTGCCCACCAAACTGCCCCTCCCACTCGAGAAGGTTAAGGCAACCCTCTCAAATGGAGTGGGATAGAGGTGGGGCATGATTGTACAAAATGCAAAGCAGTCCATCATTATGTGAGGAGGCCGAACCATCCATCTGGTCTGACCCTCCCACTCTTCCATCTGCAGCTTGTGTTGGCAAAAGCTGTCACTACCTAGAGAGCTTGGTCCAATTTTCCAGCAGAGAGCTATGAGCCTCTATCCCCAATTGCCCATCTCCATTAACATGAACAACAAAGACATAAAAATGAGGTGTTGTTATTCATTGATAAAGACTTGTCAATATAAATTATATTTATGTTGTAGCAATTTGCAAGTGGGAAATGAAAGAGAAGGACCATTGATTTTGTTTAAATTAGGTCCCCAATTCAACCTTTTGCTTTTGTTATCACGTGTGATTGATATTGTTTCTATGTATGCGTTGTGCAGACATGGAGAAGGACCATTGAAGGGGCTTCAAAGGTCTTCATGGAGAAGCATTACAATAGGCACAAGCGCTTGATAAATGACATTGCCTAGCTCATTATAGAATTGGAAAAAAGCTTTCACTTCTGTAAATTTCGCATCCGAATATGTATTTGTAGCTCATTCGTTTTTCATTATTAGTTTTCTATCAAATAAATAAATCATGCATAATTTTAATTCTAGTCTTAAAATATTCTTTCGCCAAATTATGTAAGCAAACACAAAATTAATAATAGAAATGAATAATATTTTCAGGTGATGACATTGAAAGACATTGCAATAGGCATTGACCATCTCATTGCCAAGCTGATTATAGAGTTACCACATGACATTGCCTATGTAAATTTCACATCCAAATATATATATATATATTTCTAACTCATTTGTTTTTCATTATTAATTTTCTTCCAAATATATATAATATACTCTCTTATCAAATTATGTCAGCAAGCGAAATTAATAATATAAATGAATGATATCATCATCAGGTGGTGATATTGAAAGACTAACCAAAATTGTCCAACCTTTTATCTCTTGCACGTTACAATATCATAGAAAGCGGCACTGGAGTGGAGTTTTCCAACCCATTGTTGGCCAAATAAAATAACAGGGCATCACTTGTACATGTGACATTGACCATCTCATGGGATTTATGGGTCAAATGTGATCCCATCTGCGGCAACAACATCCTTAATTGCATCTGTGTACTATGCCATGAATCCCCTTTCCTCTGTATGATGTATGTAAATCTTAAAGTTTTATTTAATATTATTGCCATCTGAAGAGATTTATAAAAATTAAATCACATTTAATAATCATTTTTTGAACCAAATTCATAAAACAACTAGTTAATTTAATTTTTTAAAAATTATCTCGTTACCATTTTTCAAAAAATAATACTTGCACTTGTACTACTATTTCAATTTAACATGTTTATATTACGGGTATATCATAATTAAAACCGTTTGATCCCTAAATCATCATTTCAATATCATATATGCAAAAAACAAACAAAATTAGAAGTCAAGTGGGTCTAGTTAAGTTGATTGTAGTTAAAAGTGGCAATTTTTGACACGACTTGATACATGACTCGAAACCCGCACGAGATTTACCCGGGTCAGCTCGCACAATTAAAATTTCGAGTCATTTTTGGGTCAACTCATTATGACACGTTTAACAAACGGGTAGATTTCGGGTCAACCTGTTAATCTGTATAATGACATGTTAACCTGTTTAATAGATGGGTAGATTTCGAGTTAACCTGTTAACCCGTATATTGACTTATATATTGACCCATTTAATAAACGTGTCATTACTAACCCGTATATCTATCAATTTACCTACGTAAATACCTATTAAATCTTATAGTTTAAATAGGTTAAACGGATCATAAGTTAATTAAATTTTCAATACGACCTGTTTATTAAATGGGTTATACGGGTTACATGGGTTACCTGAGTCATTAACAAATCGGGTTCGGGTTGGACATTCTTGACACGATTATTAAACGTGTCGGGTTCAGTTGGGCATAATTGGGTAAAACAGAGTTCATGATACGACACGAACCCAACACGACACGACTCATTGACAGTCCTAATTCTAGTATTGACTTATAAAAATTGATCTTAAATTTGAACCTCAATAGCATATTGTATGAAAAAAAAAATTAAAAATTCTCACCTCCTCTTAATTAAAAAAAACTTAACAGATAGACTCGAAATTACTATTAAAATGAGACGTAAATATGATCACATTTCAAATATGGACGCAATTTAAGAAAAAAAAAATAACAAGAGGGAAGGGTTATACACATGTGTCATGTGAAGGAGTGGCTTTTGAGTCACAGCATTCAGCTACTCTCTCTTTTGCATATCCTTTTCCTCCATTCAATATTTCAATGCAAAAGCCAAAAGTTGGTTTTGTGATAAGCTTACATGGTTACACCTACCCAAAATCACTCACACGTGTTATCAGTTTTTGGGATCTCATCGAATATAATTTTGTCAACAAAGTCTTCTCAAATTAAATCGAAAGAAAATAATAATAAATAAAAACTAGTTTTCTTTTTATAATGTGTTTATATAATTGGACAAAAGATAAGTTGTATTGCTTATTATTTATGCATCAATTCATGGGCACATGGTTGGCTCTCATATTTTGCAAGAATCTCGAGACTTTATAGAAAGCTATATACATTAACTTAGAGGCCCGTACGACAACATGTAATTTGCTTTAATATTATTGCAGATGTGGAATCCAAAATCATCCGAAAATTGTGAAGTTGTTACGTCGTTTATAGTTTTCGAAATGTCTAATTTGCCCATGATAATGACATCAACGACTCACAAATATCCGCATGTTAAATAATATATTTTCAACTAAATATATTATTTAATAGAGTTAAAACCTTAATAATATTAATTACATTATTCTTAATAATAAATAATTAATATTAATATTCAATTGCTTTAATTATCATCGTAATTACAACATGTATTAGCTTATTAAAATTTGATCTCTTTGCCTACATTCGGCGTAAATATATTGACTAAAACAGATGTATTTATATTTGAACACTACCGTTCGAACCTTATTTACATAATTTATATTAGGTTAGTATGCAATTTGCTCAATGAGATTGCTAGAGAGAATAATAAGAAAATTTTCAATTTGTATTGGCTTTCAATGTTTTTAACTTTGTATAATGTAAATACTGACATATTAACTAAAACAAATATATTCTTACTCACCCACTCAAGTTTGCACCTCAATTTTTAATATTTAGATTAATGCAATTGATTTGTGGTGTGTATAGATGAAGAACATGAATGTGTTTTTTTTCCTTTATATTTGTGAAAATTTAAATTCACTTTTTTATTTTTTAGTTTATTTTTTAAATTGGTTCAAACTAAGGTTGGAGGGATAGGGGCTCAAACTTTAATTTCAAGACGATGACGATTATTATTTATAATTATGTGATATTTCTCTCTATACGTTATTTGAGAAGTTTCAAGATCAATTATCGTAATCAACAAGATCGATACTCAATTTATACATTATAAGAGAACTAATTTTCGCACTCCAAAAATTAGAATGTGAAAATTATCTCCTTATAATCCTTTTTTTTTTCCAATGTAATTATATATAAAAAAATGGCAAATTACACTTTACTACCTTATTATTTACACCTTATAACAAATTTATACCTAAACTTTCAAATGTTACAATTTCCACCGTGAACTATTCAAATCGTTACACTTTGACCAATTTGTTAATTTGTTTTGTCTAATTTAAAATGGGATCCACAATTTTAAAGAATAAAATATTAATTTAAATTTATAAAAAATATTTATTTAAAAAAAATCCAAAAAATTTACTTTCATCTAATAAAAATAAGAAAAATTAAAAAATTTACAAGAATGAAAAAAAATATTTATGTATGAAAGTAATTTGTCTCTCTCCATAAATAATTTTTTAAATTTTGTTTTTGTGAAATAAGGCCTAAGGAAAAAAAATAAAGATGATGAAGATAGACAAATTAATTTCGTATATAAATAATTTTTTTAGATTTTATTTATTTTTTAAATTTTTGTACATTTGTAAATTTTTTAAAATTTTTATTATCTAAAAGTAAAATTTTGGATTTTTTAAAAATAAATAATTTTTATAAATTTAAATTAATATTTTTATTATTTAAAATTGTGAGTCACTTCAGATTTAACAATTTTTTTAACAAAGGGGTCAAAGTGTAGCAATTTAAAGAGTTCGTGGCAGAAATTGTAACATTTGAAAACTTAGGTATGAATCTGCTATTAGGTGTAATTTACCCTAAAAAATACAAGACTTATTCCTAAAAAATAGACATATAAAAATAAGTATTCTTACATTTTTAATTTCAAGATTCATTTTTTTATACCTTAAAATGTATTTACAAGGGAGGGGAAATTTTAATCACATACTACTATATTATTAAAATTTGAGCCAGAGTCCACTAGTCTGCAACGTTAAAATTCTTACTAGCAAAACTAGATCATTGAGGTTCAAAATTCATATTACAAGCATTTCTAGCTGCACCTCTACATTGCTTAATGCTCCTAGTAAAATTTAAATTCAAATTATACAAATAACAAAAAAGAGGCCGCATCACTAAGAAGCCTCCGGTCATTTTAATATTTTAAAAAATTTCTCAGTTTATTTTGAAATAAAAAAAAAAAACCAGAAATTTAGAAAAAGACAATTGATGATGGTGAGATGAATAATGTGAAGTGAGACCCACACAAGAAAATAATTTGAATTTTAACAAAAAGGGAAAGAAGTTTATTTGAAAAGAAAAGAGAATCGTGCCAAATCCGCGGATCTCAGTAGTGGTATACGTGTAATTTACTCATAAGACCAATGGTATTTACGTCAATATGAAACGGCCATTTCTCAAAAACGAAATTGAAGAGGAAAAAAAAAAAGGTGCCTCTCACGCGCTTTCGTCAACTTTCCCCTTCCTTTCCCACCCAGGAGTTGTTGCTGCTCTGCAAAACCTCTCTCCCGAAAACTCAGATAAACAGAAAAAGACTCCACAAGGCACAAACCCACCAAGCTTTCGAAGCTCTTGCTCTAAAAATCAAAACTTTTTTTGGGGACCTTAAATTTTCTCCAAAGTTGCGAACTTTATCAAACCCAGTGAACCAAATAAACACAGAGAAGACTGAACAAACCCACCAAGCTTTTTTAGTTCTTGCACTCAAAATTGGAACTTTTTTTTTTTTTTGGATTTTTCCAATCCAACCTCCAATCTTGCCCAAAGTTTTGAACCTTATCAAACCCTGTGAGTCAAATCTTTAATTTTTATTTTTTCCCAAGAACTGACAAATGGGTAGTTGAAATACAGAGCAAAAGAGTGTTGATTTTGGGAAATGAGGGATGTTTTCGTGGCTGGTAAGGATAGCGTGGTCGTGTTGGAAGCCAGTGAGGAGATATGCCCGTATGAGCAAGGATGAACTTGATGATTCGTCCCTTGAAGACCCTTTGGTATGGTGTAGAAGCCTTGACAAGCACTCGTATGGTGAATTCTCCTTCGCTGTGGTTCAGGCCAATGAAGTTCTTGAGGATCAAAGCCAGGTTGAGACTGGCCGTGACGCCACCTTTGTTGGTGTTTATGACGGACATGGCGGACCAGACGCCTCTCGCTTCATTTCTGACCACCTCTTTCTTCATCTTATGAGTGAGCTCCCTTATTTTCTTGGTTTCTTGATTTTGTTTTTTTCTTCTTTTGGTACTGTTGTGTGTTGTTCTGTTGGGTTGTGTTTAATTTGTGAATTTGTGTGTTTTTTAAATGGTTTGTATCTTTTCATTTTAAATTTGAATTGTGTGCTGGTTTTTTGGTCATAATTGGTTCAGAGCAAACTCTTTGGTCCTTTCTCTAATGGTTAAATTTTATGTTTTTTTTTTCTTCTCTACATCTCAAACTCACCCTTTGTCATTCGGTTTTTTATTTAATGTATTTATCTTGAAAAAGAAAAGGAAGAAGAGAGAACTAGTTCCATTAATCAGCTCAATTGGAAGTTGAGTTATGTTATTTATCTTGTTCAGCACAGTTGGAGTAGATTTGAATGCTCAATTACATTACATGGGAATTTTGTTTCTCTGATGAATTTTATTATCATTATTCACTTCTTGTGTGTTGGATTTTTAAGATCTTCCTACTCGAGATTCTAATGCTATCCGCATAATTTCTGTGCACCAGGCTTCACTACCCTGTTGCTATTGTTCCATACTGTTGGATTTTTCGAATTGCAACTTATTTAAATGTGTTACAGGACATGCTCGAGAAAAGGAAAACATATCTGAAGATATCCTTAGAAGTGCCTTTTCTTCTACTGAGGATGGTTTCCTTACTCTCGTACGTAGAACTTGTGGAATAAAACCATTAATGGCAGCAGTTGGGTCTTGTTGTCTGGTTGGAGTCATCTGGAGAGGGACATTGTATGTTGCTAATCTAGGAGACTCTCGAGCAGTAATTGGCTCTTTAGGTAGATCGAATAAGATTGTTGCAGAGCAGCTAAATCGGGAGCACAATGCAAGTATGGAGGAGGTTAGACAAGAATTGAGGTCCTTGCATCCAGATGATGCACATATTGTAGTTATGAAGAACGGAGTTTGGCGTATCAAAGGAATCATACAGGTTTACTCACTTTTGTCTTTTTCTAGTTACCACGGTTGTTTTTATCATCCTATTTGTTGCTTGTACAAATAATATGTATACACAATATGCATAATCTGATGTTGCCTCCGATCCTTTTTGGGGTAGACCGAAGAATTGTAGTTTGTAAAGTTATTGCTTACGTGTGACTTATGATTTGTGGGAATGATGCCCACTTTCTAAAAGAAGTCCATTTAGTTATTTGTGATTTATTATTTTATACGTTTGCAATTACCTTACCATAACTGTCTTGGATGCATAAGGATTGCAGTAGTATCTGCACATGTTGCCTCAGGACATGTATGTATGCGAACCAAATGCATGCATTTGCTCTTATGGTTTGTAATGCACCCTTTTTATGTCAATTTGATACCATGTCAGTCCCAGCGCCCCAGCATCCCTTTCCTTTTCGGTTCAAGTGGAATCGATGGTGGTTGTTGCATAAGTCATGTATCTCCTAGACTCTGCAGGACTTGCATTGGGTTGTATACTTGTATTTATATATCTTCTTGTGTGTTCCTTGCTTCCTATCAGGTATCTAGATCGATCGGCGATGCATACTTAAAAAGGCCAGAATTTTCCCTTGATCCTTCCTTTCCGAGGTTCCACCTTCCTGTACCCCTTGGCCGGCCTGTGCTAACAGCTGAACCTTCTGTATGCGCTAAAGTTCTACAACCCAATGATAAATTCATAATATTTGCATCTGATGGGCTATGGGAGCAGATGACAAATCAGGAAGCTGCGGAAATTGTACATAATAACCCTCGAGCAGTATGTTTTTTTTTTTCCTTAGAATGCCTCTTTCCTCAATGTTTCCTTTTATCTGGATATCCACTATTTTTCTCTTGTTTTCACAAATGCCAGGGAATTGCAAAAAGACTTCTTAAGACAGCTCTAAGCGAGGCAGCTAGGAAACGGGAGATGAGATACGATGACCTCAAGAAGGTTGAAAAGGGAGTAAGGCGGTTCTTTCATGATGATATTACAATTGTTGTCATCTATATAGATCATGATTTACTGGAGAAAAAGCAACCTGCACCTGAGCTGTCAGTAAGAGGGTTCATTGACACTGTCGGACCATCAAGTTTTAACATTTTTAAGGATTGATGATATAAATGTGAAGTCCGTTCGTTACCATCAAGAGTAACAGCACCCAGTAAATTGATTGGCTGGGTCTGGTCTAAAGAGACCAGGTTCAGAAAGTTATATTTTGTTTCTTCATTTTTCTAACGTTGGGTTGTTTCTCCAGCTTTTTCTTTACTCCTTTTGAAGTCTTATATAAACGGATTTCTGCCCGTAAATTGGAGCTCCAGATTTTTTTGGGTTCATAAGTTGGAGAGTCTGTATACACCCAAAAGCTGTGCACTTTCGTTGAGTTTTAATAAAACTGTTCTTAAGCTTAGTATTGGTTTCCCAAGAATGTGGAGAGCTTGTTGGTGAAAGTGTCAACATATCAAATGTAGAATTCTCAAGCTTAACTTCTAATGCAAGTTGTTATTTTGAACCTCTTTCACTGTATTGCTTTTTTTTTTTTCAATTCCCATGGCCTTCATTTGATACTTGGTGTGCAAGTCAAATCATCTTCTTTGGTTGCCATCATCTTACTATTTGCTTAAAATCTAAGAAATGTAATGACAGATTTTCCAGCATGGTTCTGCTGGTTCTATAGTTGTCACTCGCCTTTTGGTCTCCTGGTGATTTTATGCTTCCCTATAAGAAGAAAACTTGCATGTAATGACTAATGAGATGTTGCTATGATGCGTTGACTATTTCAAATGATTGCATGAAAGTTTATTTCCACACTAACAACAGGCACAAAGAAAGATTTTGTCTGGCCATGCCATAAGATAGACAGCAACAAAGATTCCAAATTATCTGGGTTTTGAATCGAAAAAAAAAAAAAAACTGAATCTTCATACTGTAGTGTTGACGTGGGTTTGGAATCTTCAACTCTGTCAAGAAACAGTAATATACAGGCAGAAACTTGTGTGATGAAGCGTGCTTGGAATTTCATTTCTGTCATGAAACATTAAATCTCCAGGCAGAAACTTGCGTGAAGTGTCCCAATTTATATCGTACCAGACATGGAAACACAATCATGCCATGTGTGGCAATGCAATCACGTCATTTGTTGTCATGTAATATACCGCATAAGTTGATATCGAAAACTTGGGTGAAGATAGAAAATAAAATAAATTATAAGTGATATATGAATAGAAAAGATAATCAGAATTGAAGTGAAACCCATCAGTAATTAATAAGAAGCAACAATAATAGTACAGGGGATATTTGACTTCAACCAAACCAAATCAGTAACAATAATACATAGTTTTTTCTCTACAACAAAGCAGCGATGAAAAAATTGAATCTTAATCATAATTGCTCCCCTCCATGCTCATGTCCCAACATAACAATAAACATAGAGAAATAGACATGAATGAAATTGGAAAATGAATAGAAAATTGAAATTCTGCAACCACTTAAATAGAAGAAGCCTTTCTGTGATACAAAATCTGTTGAGTGTAAATTCTTTGTCCGCCGCCTCTTGCGTTGGGTGATCAAAAGCATTTCCTGTGAACAATTGAGGGACCAGACTCATCATACTCTGCCTTTGCAATCCACATCTGCACTTTAAAAACACAAATAACTCTCATTAGTTAAATTTCACTAACAATTAGATTTCTGTCAAATAAAAGAGGTGTTTAAGCTGATTTCGCAGTTAAAGACAGCACCAAGAATAGGTAAACAGATGCGCACACACGACACATTACCTGCTGGAAGGTGCTGAGAGATGCCAAAATGGAGCCTCCAATCCAGACACTGTACTTCCTCTCTGGAGGTGCGACGACCTTAATTTTCATGCTACTTGGAGCCAACGCTGTAATTTCTTTGCTCATCCTATCAGCAATGCCAGGGAACATAGTGGAGCCTCCACTGAGGACAATATTTCCATATAGATCCTTCCTAATATCGACATCACACTTCATGATAGAGTTGTATGTGGTTTCATGGATACCAGCAGCTTCCATCCCGATCATGGATGGCTGGAAGAGGACTTCAGGGCAACGGAATCTCTCAGCCCCGATGGTGATTACCTGCCCATCAGGTAGCTCATAACTCTTCTCCACAGATGAGCTGGTCTTTGATGTCTCTAGCTCTTGTTCATAGTCAAGAGCAATATAGGCTAATTTCTCCTTCATGTCTCTTACAATTTCCCGTTCAGCAGTAGTGGTGAAAGAGTAACCACGTTCAGTCAAGATTTTCATCAGGGCATCTGTGAGATCACGACCTGCCAGGTCCAGACGGAGGATGGCATGTGGGAGGGCATATCCTTCATAAATTGGAACTGTGTGACTCACACCATCTCCTGAGTCGAGAACAATACCTAAACAGAAAACCATACATGACCCAAATACATTAGAATGCAATTTTATCGCTTTTGGAGGCTGTGAAAAACCATCTGGTATCCTTGAACTTAAATAATGAACGCAATAGTTGGTATAAAGAGTTTGAGTTCCCTTGAGTCAAATCATCATTGCAATTGTGCATAAATACTTAGCCGCAGTTACGCAATAGATTAAGGAAAATGGAGATGATGTAATATACTATTTGAATAAATAAGTTGCCCACACATAACAACACATGAGATGTATAAAGCTGATGCTAAAATTATGCTACTGAAAAATATGAATTTGATTCTTTTCCCCCCCATTATAAGGACATGTTTCATTAATGAGATGCACACGGTTGTACACGCTATTAGAGAGCCATATTAACTACAACATTTGATGTCTAGCTTTACCTGTATCTCACCCATTGGAAAGCACAGCCTGACAATAACACATCATCCATCTCACAAAGAAAATAAATCAAGTGCTCAAGTAAATTGCTTACCAGTTGTGCGTCCACTAGCATATAGGGAAAGCACAGCCTGAATGGCAACGTACATAGCGGGGGTGTTGAATGTCTCAAACATAATCTGAGTCATCTTTTCACGATTGGCCTTGGGGTTAAGGGGTGCTTCTGTCAGGAGAACTGGATGCTCTTCTGGAGCCACACGGAGCTCGTTGTAGAACGTGTGATGCCAGATCTTCTCCATGTCATCCCAATTGCTAACTATACCATGCTCAATCGGGTATTTCAAGGTCAAAATACCTCTTTTTGATTGAGCCTCATCCCCAACATAGGCATCCTTTTGGCCCATGCCTACCATGACACCAGTGTGGCGAGGGCGACCTACAATGCTGGGAAAAACGGCCCTGGGAGCATCATCTCCAGCAAATCCCGCCTGCATCATCAAGATAAGCTTTAACTTTAGCACTTTGAAACCAGGAAAGCCCTTAATAGTTATGAAAATAAAAGTCATTTATGATCAGACGGGACAGTTAGTGAATCAGTACCTTGACCATTCCAGTACCATTGTCACAAACAAGGGGCTGAATATCTTCAGATTCTGCCATTTTCTATTCACTAAGGTACTGCAGAAAGAAAACAACATTGCATCAAATTATAGAAAACAGATTCTTATCTCTTGGATCACATTCATATGGATGCATATGAATTTATATTATGTAAATATTGATGGAGCAATGTGCTTATAAATAACATAAATAAGCAGCAAAAAAATGAGAGTCAGCACCATATCCACATTCCCATTATTTTAGAAAAGCAATCAAAGTTATGTGGATCATCATCAGAACATGAGAATTGACAGCAAATCAATCCAAAGCCTCACAGATACCAAAATACAAGCACATCAGATGGAATCCCCAATCAATCTCAAATCCTAAATGTATGTATTTTTGCAAGAAATACCCATAAATCTTTTTCAAGAATTATACACAATTGTCATTAAAATATATCTAAGCAAAAAGGTTCTGCAGATCATCATTAAAGAAAAGACATAAATTCGAAGAGAAAGATCAACCGAATGCCCAAAAAAATATTCATAAATAGAAACCTCAGACAACCAAACCACAAAGACATAATATGCATCCGCGAATCCCAATGCATGAATGTATGTGGTTTTTTGAGATAATCAAGCAAAACCCGTCAATGTTTTCAAGAATCATACACAATAATCAGACAAGAAGGCATCAAAATAAAACGAATGCAAAAACAATTGAGAAAAAAGAAAAAAGAGAGCACCTTTGAATTGAAAATTGGAAATGAAAAAAAGACTCTTTGATTTTCTCTCTGTGGAATGTGGATGTCCGTCTCTGGGGGAGTCTTAAGAGATGGTTGAGATGCCCGCCCTCTTGTTTAAAAAAAGGAAGCTTTCCCAAATGAAGCTCACCTTAAATGAACCCCAAATTCGCTCTCTTCAGATCCTGACCGTCGGCTCTGAATATCTGATCGACGGACCCCATGACGAGTCACGTTGATGGTGGAAACAGCTGGCTCGCTTTCGGTCTCTGCTCGTGTGAGGACGGATAGGCCCCTGTTATTATTTCTAATGGCCCACGTGTCCTGAGTGTTTTGGGTAAGGGTACATCGGGAAACATGGCAGCACATTGAAATGTAATTCCTTTCTTAATTAAGAAAAAAACATTGATTCCGTTTTTAAAATTTGCAAAACTGATGAATATAGCAGATTACACTTACTTTAGGGATTTATTTTCTAAATAAATAGTATTCACACCATATCTAATTACATCCACTGGACCGTATATCTAAAACTCAAATACTGAACAAGGTTCAGGCCCCCCGTACTTACATAGCCTCAACACTGGGCCTGATGCGAGATGCCAAGTGGAAGCTCATCTATCCTCGATCTGCGTGACACATATCAACAAGCAAATCGAGGAGTATTTGTCCCACATCAAAACTATAGAAATCTAACATCCCACTTACCCATACATAAGGGGTACACATTTCCCAATAAAAATAACTAATAATCTAATATATATTATTCACTATTACTCTGCCAAACTTATCATTTACCGTTTCTTCTTACTAACGAAATTACTAACTTGACCATCGGAGAACCTTAGCCCGGCACCACACCGGTCCTCGTACTAACGGAAGAACCACTACTCTCTTAGTTGACAAGTTACGAGGAAGAACATACGTCATTTGGTGATTGGACGACGAGTAATCGACAGTTGGAATATTAAATGCTTCAACAAATAGGATTTAAAGTGAAATAAGTATGAAAAATATTGAAGAAAAAATTATATATAGTACAATTTTTTAAATAGATTAATTTCATTGGTGATATATAATTATCGAATTCTTATCTTGTGATTGAAGATGATATATACAGTGCTTGATAAAAATTGTACGTCATTATCGTATATAATCTTTTGCAACCACATTTTTAATCTTTTTTCTTTAGCTACCAAGTTAACTTTTAAGTTTTGATACTCTTTATTCTAACGTAAAAATTATTTATCGTAAATTTTCTTTATATAACCAATAATAATTTTAAAAAGGGAAGAATCAAATACAATGTTTAGTTTTGTTGGATGTTCTTAACGTATAATGGGAATGTGTATAAATGAAGGCACATAATTGAAACATCTAACAAAGTATATGATTTTGAACTCGTTGTACTTCTATCAAGATGCATACTAAATCTCACTAGACCAAATAATTTTACATATACTACAATTTGCACATAATTTATAGATTACTTTTTTTTTTTCTAATCAATTTATAAATAACTTTTTCTGGTAATTTCTCTTCGTGTTTAGATAATATCATTCAGTTTGGTAATACTGTTTTAAACTTTATAACATAGTAACAATATTTAGAGTACAAGTATGGCATAGTTATTAGTTAGTTGATCATGCTTCTACTACATGTTATCCGACCTACCAAGGCAATATCTTTCCAAACAAGATAAAACAAACATGGCAGTAGGTGGTTGGAGACTACTATTTCACCAGGAAAATTGATTTCCAAAAATGCCCTTGCTCTTTGGAGTTGTCAAATAATAACTAAGATAGGGGTAATATGGTCAATAGGAAGAAATAAGAAAATTCTTTTGTAAAATTGGATGCCTGGTGGGGTTGGGGGCGTTTGTGGGGTTGGGTGGTAGTAATCATACATGGGACGGCGCGAAAAGAGCAAATGCCAACTCAGCAATTTCCATTTCCATATCCAACTGATTGGAGATCATGTCGGCGTGTTTTGTTCACGTGCGGTCGCATCCACGGACACTTTGCACGCTCCGCCTTCGTTCTCGCTACTCGCTTCTTTCGATTTGCCGTTCGCCAACAGAATCGGTCAACAACTAAACTAACGGGGGAGCATTTTTTGCTCACCACAAAACTCACCGGTCTATTCTTTAAATCACATCTGTCCAGAATTAAACTCTTGGTAACTATATTATAAAATCTTATCGAAATAAAAAAGGAAAGTAAGACATCAACAGCCACCGTAGGTTTTGCCATCCACCCAAGTCTCCACCCTAAACTGCCTCCTACTTACTCAGTTACTCCTACTAAAGAAATCAGTGGATAATGAGAAAGAGAGGATAAAAATTGGCCGGCAACGACGTGGTGAGGTGTTGACGCCGGCGAGGTGACTGGTTGGTGGTGGAGATCTGGGTGGAAGGGAAAACCTTCCCGCTGGTTTCTTACCTTTTTTTTAATAATATTTTTATAATATTTTAATAATAAAACTTAAGAGTTACCGAGAGTTAAATTCTAAACGGGTGTTATTTAACGGTCAGAGAGGCTGATAACGTGAAACGCATAACGAACCCACAAGTCCACAACGTGGTCAGTTGTCTTGGAGGCTGTCTTCTAAAAAAGTTTTTATATTTCCTGATCTAAATTCCCAAATCTTTCTTGGTGTGCACAATAATCTTATAAAACCTTAATTTTATTGCATATGATTTTACGTTTGCCTGGAATTCATTAATTGGATTTTGATTTTGTTAAAAAAAAGAAACATGTATATTTTTCTTTTCCAATATTATTATATTAAACAAACAAACAAACAAAAATTGAAATATAATATATATATTTTAGAAAGCGGAATATATTATTAGTTAATCGATGTCGGCCTTTATGAAAATCAAGCTAAAAACCTAAGACAACACACTCAGAGAAAATGAATGTTAAACTGAAGTATTTAGTGGTGTTAAACTGAAGTATTTAGTGGTGTTGAATTCAAATATTCAGATAAAACATCTTACACAACACAAATTTACGCATGGATTTGAAACAAAAGTTTAATTAAATTTTAAGCGATAGCAAACCATAAAGAGCTTGTACTTAATCAAGATCAGTTTATTGGATGTCCATTAAAGTTTCAAAATAGATTGATGGTATCAGTAATATAAATAATTATGTTTCCATATAATTACTCAAAAACTCATCGTTTAAGTTGAACTTATAAAAAAAAAACAGAGATACGAAGATGAAGATACAGGATGAGAAATGATAGAACGCGTTCGTGCCTAAAAAGTTGTCGTATCGGAATCCGAGATCGTCATTGGTGGCAAGTTTTTGAAGGAACAAATACACGGGTGCTTGGGATGAACGGAGATCTCTTCGTTGTAGCACGCTGCAAAGGGAGGGGGGGGGGGGGGGGGGTGGGGGGGGTACAATACAGTAACTAGGGCGAATGGGGGGAAGGATGGAAGCCTTGGGCCATGGTGCTGCGGGCTTGCCCCTGGCGGGCTGGTCTTGCTGGCTTAGCCTTCTAGATACTTTCAAGTAGGCGTGTCACTAATAGAGACTGTTACTATACAGGGTTAGTAGTTGGTTCTGAATTGCGGTCCATGAACCATCGTTCAAAATCAAGTGAAAGTGGGGCAAACAGGCATCTTGCTTGCGTTGTTCTTTTCTATGTCTCTCGCAAGGACTTTAAATATTTTTTTTTTACGCCTGGTCCAAATTCAATGTTCGGCGTGTCTATGTTCGTGACATGCAATTCAGTTTCCTAGAGTTATGAGAAGAGGTTTGACATATCGATCCTTCCAAGTCAGGCTATTCGAATACCGAGCCAGAACATGGCGATGGTTCTACGACTTAATGTAACGCCCGGACGTTCTGGAAATGTAATATTATAAAATATTGAATAAAATGACGTTTTTACCCCTGTGATTTGTGCGGTCAATTTGTTGACTTTTTGATTGGGAGGTCGAACGGAGGTGGCACGTTCGATTCGGACGAACAGGGTGAAAGTTTTGATGTTCGGAAGTTCAGGGGCATTATCGTAATTGGACGTTATAAAGGGAAAAAGTTGACTTATTGTTTGACAATTGATATTCATTTGACTCGAAGACCGTTATGTTCGTCTCGACGCCCTGAGTACAACGACAGGCGGCACGCTTGAAACGGACATCGGGTGACCGAGTTACGGGTCACGGAAGTTGGAGGGCATTTTGGTAATTATTACACAGAGGGGCAATTTGGTCTTTTCACCACGAGTTACTGTAGCAGCCGTGGGGAGACAGTAGCCGCACCGCCGTGTGTGGTGGTTTTGCACGATCCAATTGTTTATGCTGTAGTGGACTGGACGGTGGGATTGTTTATGGAAATTGAGGCATTAGAAGCACCCCATCGTGGCTGTGCAGAGCTTCAGTGCACGGGGAGTTTTAAAAATGGTCGTGGGCTCTGTGTGCGGGAAACAGTCGCCAGAGAGGTTCAGTTGATTCCCACGGGCTGTCTTCCATTCTGAGGGGTTTAGCTGAGTGTCACTGAGTCGGGGAACTCATTTCGATCATTTGGGTAGTTTGAGAGAGAGTTGAGCGAGTGTTCTGAGACGGGGAAGAGAAAAAGGCAGAATTGGAGGGAAATTCAAAGGTTGGGTTTTGAGGTGAGTTGAAACAAACTGAGGGTGGAATTAGTCTTCTGGGATCCTTGCTAACGCAACCGTGCAAGAATTGAGGAGGAATGATCAAGGTTTGCTCAGGGACTCAAGTTCTAGTTTCTGGAAAAACGCAGTGTTGAGGACGACGACTTCCAGGTTAGTTTGGGGTTAATTGGTTGGATGTTTTGGTTCGTCTAGGTTCCCTTAAGCTGCTGGTGAAGCTAATTTGATAGTGGCACTGGTTTGGGTGAGTTCTGAGTGACGACCCGTTCGTCTGTTCGAGTCTGGGTTGCATCGATTTAGGGACAGTCGAGGTTAATCATCAATACAGACCTAAAATTAATGGATTAGAGAAGATAATAGGATCAAAAACGAGAGGAATTGATTGAGAATTGGGCTTGAACTGGTCGGGTTGAGTCGCGGGTAATAGACCCGTTTATTAGTCTATCCGGGTAAGAACGATGACACTGTAGCTTGGCGCGTGGCCTTCACGCGCAGCCACTTTGGGCGGCGCGTGACGGCGCGTGCGATGTCATCTCCGATCACGGTCAACATGGAAATTGTTCCTTTCAGTCTAATTAACATTTTCCCTTTAGGATTCGAGTTGTTCGGGAGTCGTTCGGGATAATTTCGGGAGCTCGGAAGTTTAGGTCCTTAAGGTTTATTTCGCCGAAAAATCCGGAAAATTAGGGAAAAATCATACGAGCTATTTGAGGATGTTTGTAACCCTTATTGTACGTTTTTACAGGTCCGGACACTTCCGAAGCTACGGAGGAGCGCACGGGACGCGATTGACGCGTCCTAAATGTAACAACCCGTACCTTCGGGAAGGGTAAAAATGTAATTTTTGTGAAGTTTTGTAAAAAAGACGATTTTGCCCTTGTGAATAGTAGAAAAAAAGTTGACTTTTTGTACTATCGATTGGATGAGTGTTAGCCCTTGACCGTGACGTAGGTTAGGACATCACGAGTCCGTAGACAGGTGGCAGGTTCGATTCGGACAACCGGAGGAAAAGTTATGATGTACAGAAGGTTGGGGGCGTTACCGTAATTTTGAGTAAACGAGGGAAATGTTGACTTTTTGAAGGACTTGTGATTTTTACGTAGATCGAGGATCGTTGGATAGGTCTCGACGTCCTGAGTTCAACGACAGGCGGCACGCTGTCATCGGACGTCGGACGGAAAAGATACGGGTCTGGAAAGTCTGAGGGTAAAATGGTAATTTGTGCAGGAGGGGTATTTTGGTCATTTTCCCTCAGCCCAATCAGATAAGGGCAAGTGGCAAAGATTTTTTGGGCTGGCCTATGGATGGTGGACACGTGCAGGGGACTGGATGGTTCCATTATGTTCTCAAGTGTGCACGGCCACACTTTACCCTCATTTGAACCGTGCACACCTTCGAAGAACACAGAAACAGAGAGAAGAAATTGAGGAAGATTGATCGATTTTGATGCTAGAGAGAGTGTAGAGTGAGTTGAGAGAAGGACGGTGAAGCTAGGCGGTGCTGGTGATCACGGTTTGGGGCTGCAACCGTGCACGGAGGCGACGTGGTGGACGGCTGGATATTTGGAGGAAACAGAGGAGGCAGTGGACGGTGGTGGCTGCTGTGCCGTGTGGTGGATCGATTCAAGCCACTAGGAGACTCAGGAGGCTACGGGGAGTTCCACGAACACCGTGGTAGGTGACGGTTCTCACGGCGGCGCCGGAATCGAAGGGTAACCTCTTTTACTCTGTTTTTCCGTGGATTTTCATTTCAAAATTCGTGGACCTAGAGCTAGAATCGAAGGGTTTGGTGAGTGAAGTGAGGTTTAGGGAGGTCCTAGGAGTCGTTTATGACGGTTGCCGTGACGGGGAAGTTCACGGTGGGAGGTGGTGCGACGGCGGGTACTCTGTACCCTGTTTGGCCGTGAATTTCAAACGGGAAATCGTGGAGTTAGAGGGTGAATCGAGGGTTCCCGTGAGTTGTGTGAGGTTCAGTGAAGTCGTGGGAGGAGTCTAGAATGACCACCGTGAAGGGGGAAGTGCTGAGTGGCCGGGAAGAAAAACAGAGGATTGTTGGTTTTTCTATCGAGCTTCAGTTGTGAAGCTATGGATCGAGTCGAACCAAGAGAGTGAGGGGGATGGATTCTTTGAGAGTGGACGAAGCTTTAGGTGAAGATAGGAGGGGAAATGGTGGCCGGAAGGTGGAGAATGGCTCTCGCCGGTCCGGGTTGCCGTCTGGTGCGAACCAGGTTTGATCAAGGAAGACGGTGGCACTGTAGCAGGCGCGTGAGGCCCACGCGCAGCCACTTTGGGCGGCGCGTGGAGGCGCGTGGGGAGGAATCCGGCCAAGCTTCCAACATGAGTTTAGTCCTAAATGTTCTAACGAATCCAATGGTATAGTTTTCGGGTTAATCGGACGGTGTTACAGGATGGTTCGGGAATCCGTACGGTTTAGGGTTTAGGATTAAAATATTATTAAATTCCCAAAAAATTGGGGAAAATAGGGAAGGTATCCTTGATGTAATTGTGACCCTATTTGGTATCTATTGACAGGACGGGAGACACCAGAGACGGTTGAGGAGCGCACGGGGCGCGAGTGATTTGTTCCGAACTGTGAGTGGACTCTTTCTTACTTCCGAGCATGCCTAACTGTTTTTATCAATGTTTTATGATTTTATGTGTGTTTTTATGTTCTGATGATGATTATATGTGATTGAGATGTTTGCACGTTTTTCGAGACGTTTTTGGGATTTTGCACGTTTTTCGAGAAAAAGCGGGTTTTCAGACTTTGATGCTATAATTCAGAAATTCAACCTAAAAACGTTTTCTGATGATGGTAAATAGGTTGTGGAATATGATTTAGGATTTTCCTATGGTTTTGTTATGAACATGGATCTTTTTCCGGATTTGGGTTCGGAATGTCGGTTCTGAACGCCGAAAGGGCTTCGAACTAAGGAATTCCGAATTCGAATTTGGTGATGGGTTTCGGAATGGTTTTACACTGAAATGGATTGGATTTGCTGGATCTGGATATGGGTTTAAAGACCCGGATATTGATTGACGGGGGACGGGCCCGGATTGAGTTTAAAGACTCGGGAGTTTAAAGACTCGGATATTTATGATATTACCCCCATAGGCCTATTGAGTTTAAAGACTCGGGAGTTTAAAGACTCGGATTATATTTGAGGCCTGGTTGAGTTTAAAGACTCGGATAGGTCCAGCAGGTTTAATCGGAAATGATGCTTTGATGCTGAACCATGGTTTCTTATGATGTTTTATAGTGTATCTGTTTCTTATGATGTTTTATAGTGTATCTGTTTCTTATGATGTTTTATAGTGTATCTGTTTCTTATGATGTTTTATAGTGTATCTGTTTCTTATGATGTTTTATAGTGTATCTGTTTCTTATGATGTTTTATAGTGTTTCTGTTTCTTATGATGTTTCATATTATGGATTTTGTTTTCTACTACTTCGTTGGGCATGCCTGGTTTCAAACCGGAGGGAACAAATGATTATGCTTCCTTACTTTGATTTGATGGTAAACGGTTTTAAAAATTTTATTCCTTTCGGTCCACTCACACCTTCTGTTTTTTTTAATTTCCCTCCAGGTCGTGGTGATAGCGCTGGGGTGAACGTTGAGGCAGATATCGAGGCATAGAGCTTCCGACGTTCTTCCGTTGCGGACTTAGACTTGTAGGACTTTTGGTGCCCATTTTGTAGAACTATGCTCTGGCTTACTGTTGTATATATTACTCCTTCGTCTGATAGTTATGCTTATAGTTGTATTAAGGTTATTTTTGGTACTGTAAGTGTGATTGTCAGACGGGAGCAGGATTCATCCCGGGTATCGAGGTGATATTTGGGACGGGTCCTGACACTAAAACCGTGAGTGGACTTTTTGATTTCTAAATTGGGCATGCATGACTATTTTGCTTATTTATCTCATGGTTTTACATATGATTTTATGATGGTGATATGATATGATATATCGGTTTTACGTGTTTCCACGCTTTTCGAGATATTTATCGTATTTCACGCATTTCGAGGTTATGGTTTTTGCTTATGCATGCGTGATGATTTTGATGAAGTACCTGGATATGAATACGCATGTTTTCGGATTTATGATGTTTGATCATATTGTGAAGTAATTTTCGGAAATTGCATGTGTTGGAATTTGCATGTGAATTCGGACATAAGTCCTATTATGATGTGATATGATTTCGGAATGATGTTGGAAAACGGGTTGTGATGAATCTTGGTTTATTGTGTTTTAAAAACGATTTTGGGTTTAAAGACCCGGTTGATTGTTGGATCTGGTTTTGGGTTTAAAGACCCGGTTTGTTGATGACGGGGGCGGGCCCGAAAAATTGGGTTTTAAGACCCGGATTGAGTTTAAAGACTCGTGAGTTTAAAGACTCGACTATTGTGATACCCCCGAGGCCTACTAATCATGTTTTGAGTTTAAAGACTCGTTGATATCCCGGGAAGGCCTAATATTGAGTTTAAAGACTCGGATGGATCCAACGGCATAATTGTGGTTATTGATTCATGTTTTACTTGATTTGTGCAATTAACGTTCAAAATGACGGTTTCTGAAATCTGGCATTATTAAATGGTTTTTACATGAATTATGACGATCCTTTGTAACGTTTTTCATGCGTTTCGGAAAAAGAGTTTTCAAAAGTTTAATATGCAAATTTTGAATATTTGGTTATGCATGCGTGTTACAAAACTGGAGGGCGAACCCGATTTCGGAAAAACTGTTTTTCCTGTAAAACTTATGTTTCGGTCCACTCACACTTTGTTGTTTCAAATTCCCTCCAGGTCGTGGTACAAGTGCGGGGGCAAGCGCCGAGGCAGAGGCGGAGGCATAAAGTTTTCCGTTGCGAAGTAGTTAGTTCACAGAGTGGGATTTGTTGCTTAAACTTGTTTTGTAATATTATGCTCTGTGAAACTGTGGACTTGACGTCCAGTCGGTTGTATTTGTTTAATCTCCCTGGTCTGACAATAGGTGTGTTGTAATATTAATTAGTTTTCCGGTCTTTTGGATTCGATTGTCAGACGGGAGCAGGATGCTTCCCGATTATCGAGGCGATAATCGGGGTGGGTCCTGTCAATTGGTATCAGAGCCTAGGTTTACGATTCATGTATGGCACTCGGGTGTGCCTTGATTATTGTACTAACTTATGCCTCTTTCAGAAGAAGGACGACCAGCCATGCCTCCGCGACGCGAACCCCCTCCACGACCTGATGGCGATGCCGAGAGTGCTTCGATCGAGCGAGCCCAGCGTATTGGGGCTACGGTGTTTTGTGGTGGAGCGGATCCCGAGGATGCTCACCGTTGGATTTCTCGGTTCGAGCAGATTTTTGCTGTGATGCACTGTCCTCCTGAGGAGCGAGTTGTATTGGCTACCTTTTTACTGGATGGATCTGCTTATGAGTGGTGGTATACTCTGGAGTTGTCGGGCTGGGATGCCCGTACAGTGACTTGGGAGACCTTTCGTGAACAGTTTCTGGATCAGTATTATCCCCGTTCATTCCGTGATGCTAGGGAGACTGAGTTTCTGCAGCTCCAGCAGGGGAGCATGTCCGTAGCTGAGTATGAACAGAAATTTCAGATGCTAGCTCGTTTTGCTCCTACCTTTGTGTCTACTGAGGCTGAGAAATGTCGTAGGTTTGAGCTTGGCCTACGGGGTGAGATACGGGCCATTGTGACGGCCGGAGCTTTTGCTACTCTCAGGGAGTTATCGGATGCCGCAGTACGGGTTGAGGCCAGCCTCCCGACACGTCCACAGTACTCTGGTGGTGGACAACGTCGAGAGCGTTCATATCCTGGATCGTATGGTCAGAGAGCCCCGAAGAAGGGACGTTATAATGGAGTCTCCTCTGCAGGCAATGACCGTTATGGCAGGCCTGGTAACTATCAGAGTTCCGGATTCCGAGCGCCTAGGGCGCAGACTGCTCCGCAGGCGAGCGCGACTTCTGTTGCTTCCACGGGACGGCAGGGAGGTGGTTTTGTTCGAGATGCTTCCATTGTTATCTGTTTCTTCTGTGGCGAGCGGGGCCACTATCGGAGGGAGTGTCCATCTTTGCCACAGGGTGGTGGCGCAGGTCGGGGTGGAGCAGAGCAGGGACGGAGCACAGCTGCAGTTTCTGGGGCTGGGAGCACTCGAGGAGGTGGTACTAGAGTGGCTAATGGACAGAGGGGCCGGGGCCGTGGGCGAGCTGCTGGACCACAAGCCCGAGTTTTTGCTGTTACGCAGCAGGAGGCCAGGGCAGTGCCTGGTGTTGTGACAGGTACACTCACGATCTTTGGGCATGATGTTTGTGCTTTAATTGATCCCGGAGCTACTCATTCATTTATTTCACGGGACTGTGAGTTGTTGGCGGGTAGAGAGGTGTCCGCCTTGGACTGTGACTTGGGTGTGAGCACACCCACGAGAGATGTATTTGTGGTAAATCAAGTGTTGCGGGAGTGTCCCGTAATGGTAGGTGATGTTGGTCTGATGGCAGATTTGATACTCTTGGACTTGCACGACTTTGATGTCATTTTGGGAATGGACTGGTTGACGCTCCATCATGCTTATATCGAATGTGCCGATAAGAAAGTTACTTTTCGGAGCCCTGGGTTACCGGAAACCACTTTTCAGGGAATTCAGCGAGCCACTCCTGTCGGAGTGATTTCAGCCCTGAAGGCAAGTAAGTTGTTGAGGAAAGGGTGCCAGGGATACTTAGCTCAAGTGATGGACTCACGAGCTGCACCATTGAGGGTGGAGGATATACCGGTAGTACGAGAATTCCCGGATGTCTTTCCGGAGGATCTACCGGGATTTCCACCGCATCGAGATGTCGAGTTCACTATTGATCTGGTTCCAGGTACGCAACCTATCTCTCAGACTCCGTATCGTATGGCGCCAGCTGAGTTGAAAGAACTGAAGGCGCAGTTACAAGAATTACTCGAGATGGGGTTTATTCGACCGAGTGTGTCCCCCTGGGGAGCCCCGGTGTTGTTTGTGAAGAAAAAGGATGGAAGTTTGAGACTCTGCATCGATTACAGGCAACTGAATAAAGTAAAAGTCAGGAACAAATACCCGTTGCCTCGGATCGATGATTTGTTTGATCAGCTGCGAGGAGCGCAGTACTTCTCCAAAATTGATCTTCGTTCTGGGTATCATCAGTTGCGGGTTAAGGATGAGGATGTACCCATGACAGCCTTTAGGACCCGATATGGTCATTATGAGTTCCTTGTAATGCCGTTTGGTTTGACCAACGCACCCGCAGCGTTTATGGATTTGATGAACCGAGTGTTGCAGCCTTACTTGGATCGTTTTGTCATCGTGTTTATTGATGATATCCTAGTCTACTCGAGGAGTGCGGAAGCGCACAAGGAGCACTTAAGGATGGTGCTGGGTACCTTGAGGGAAAACCAGTTGTATGCGAAGCTCAACAAGTGTCAGTTTTGGTTGACGAGCGTGAGTTTCTTGGGGCATGTGATCTCAACTGACGGGATCAGTGTAGACTCTCAGAAAATTGAGGCAGTGGTAAAGTGGGAACAACCGAGGACCGTCACTGAAGTCAGGAGTTTCTTGGGTTTGGCTGGTTACTACAGGAGGTTTGTAGAGGGTTTCTCTACCATTGCTGCCCCGTTGACGCGACTGACGCGGAAGGGAGTCAAGTTTGAGTGGGATGACGATTGTGAGCGTAGTTTTCGGGAGCTAAAGGAAAGGTTGACATCTGCTCCTATACTGACCCTTCCGGACGACAGTGGGGAATTTGAGGTGTACAGTGATGCATCCTTACAGGGTTTGGGATGTGTACTAATGCAGCATGGGAAAGTGATTGCCTATGCTTCGCGCCAGTTGAAACCGCATGAGCGCAATTATCCGACGCACGAATTGGAGTTAGCTGCTGTTGTGCATGCGTTAAAAATTTGGAGACATCACCTGTATGATGCGAGCTTGCGTTTTGCAATTTCAGGACACTTGGGAGTCACATCTAGCCTTGATGGAATTTGCCTACAACAACAGCTATCAGGCGAGCATTGGGATGGCTCCGTACGAAGCCTTGTACGGACGGCAGTGCAGAACCCCGTTGTGTTGGACGGACGTGGGTGAAAGGAAGCTGACTAAATTCGAATTGGTGGAACTGACGACCGAGAAGGTCAAACTCATCAGGGATCGGCTCAAGGCAGCCCAAGGCAGACAAAAGAGCTATGTGGACCATCGGATTCGAGATCTTGAGTTTGCGGTCGGAGATCGGGTATTTCTGAAATTGTCCCCTTGGAAGGGTGTAGTGAGATTTGGCAGGCGAGGGAAGTTGAGTCCTCGTTACATCGGACCTTATGAGATCACTGAGAGGATTGGCCCGGTGGCCTATAGGTTGGCGCTACCGCCAGAGCTTTCGAGGGTCGACGATGTTTTTCATGTGTCGATGTTGCGGAAATACGTGTTCGACGCATCTCATGTACTGGAGGAACAACCCATTGAACTTCGAGATGACTTGAGCTTTGAGGAACAGCCGGTGCAGATTTTGGATCGAAAGGATAAAGTACTACGTCGGAAGACCATTCCTCTGGTAAAGGTTCTCTGGAGGAACCAGAATGTGGAGGAAGCCACATGGGAAACCGAGGCACAGATGCGAGAACAATTCCCCTACTTGTTTCCTTGAAATTTCGGGAAGAAATTTCTTAAGGGGGGGAGATTGTAACGCCCCGGACGTTCTGGAAATGTAATATTATAAAATATTGAATAAAATGACGTTTTTACCCCTGTGATTTGTGCGGTCAATTTGTTGACTTTTTGATTGGGAGGTCGAACGGACGTTGAGCGATGACCGTGACGTAGTTCGGGACGTCACGAGTTCATAGACAGGTGGCACGTTCGATTCGGACGAACTGGGTGAAAGTTATGATGTTCGGAAGTTCAGGGGCATTATCGTAATTGGACGTTATAAAGGGAAAAAGTTGACTTATTGTTTGACAATTGATATTCATTTGACTCGAAGACCGTTATGTTCGTCTCGACGCCCTGAGTACAACGACAGGCGACACGCTTGAAACGGACATCGGGTGACCGAGTTACGGGTCACGGAAGTTGGAGGGCATTTTGGTAATTATTGCACAGAGGGGCAATTTGGTCTTTTCACCACGAGTTACTGTAGCAGCCGTGAGGAGACAGTAGCCGCACCGCCGTGTGTGGTGGTTTTGTATGATCCAATTGTTTATGCTGTAGTGGACTGGACGGTGGGATTGTTTATGGAAATTGAGGCATTGGAAACACCCCATCGTGGCTGTGCGAAGCTTCAGTGCACGGGGAGTTTTAAAAATGGTCGTGTGCTCTGTGTGCGGGAAACAGTCGCCAGAGAGGTTCAGTTGATTCCCACGGGCTGTCTTCCATTCTGAGGGGTTTAGCTGAGTGTCACTGAGTCGGGGAACTCATTTCGATCATTTGGGTAGTCTGAGAGAGAGTTGAGCGAGTGTTCTGAGACGGGGAAGAGAAAAACGCAGAATTGGAGGGAAATTCAAAGGTTGGGGTTTGAGGTGTGTTGAACCAAACTGAGGGTGGAATATGTCTTCTGGGATCCTTGCTAACGCAACCGTGCAAGAATTGAGGAGGAATGATCAAGGTTTGCTCAGGGACTCAAGTTCCAGTTTCTGGAAAAACGCAGTGTTGAGGACGACGACTTCCAGGTTAGTTTGGGGTTAATTGGTTGGATGTTTTGGTTCGTCTAGGTTCCCTTAAGCTGCTGGTGAAGCTAATTTGATAGTGGCACTGGTTTGGGTGAGTTCTGAGTGACGACCCGTTCGTCTGTTCGAGTCTGGGTTGCATCGATTTAGGGACAGTCGAGGTTAATCATCAATACAGACCTAAAATTAATGGATTAGAGAAGATAATAGGATCAAAAACGAGAGGAATTGCTTGAGAATTGGGCTTGAACTGGTCGGGTTGAGTCGCGGGTAATAGACCCGTTTATCAGTCTATCCGGGTAAGAACGATGACACTGTAGCTTGGCGCGTGGCCTTCACGCGCAGCCACTTTGGGCGGCGCGTGACGGCGCGTGCGATGTCATCTCCGATCACGGTCAACATGGAAATTGTTCCTTTCAGTCTAATTAACATTTTCCCTTTAGGATTCGAGTTGTTCGGGAGTCGTTCGGGATAATTTCGGGAGCTCGGAAGTTTAGGTCCTTAAGGTTTATTTCGCCGAAAAATTCGGAAAATTAGGGAAAAATCATACGAGCTATTTGAGGATGTTTGTAACCCTTCTTGTACGTTTTTACAGGCCCGGACACTTCCGAAGCTACGGAGGAGCGCGCGGGACGCGATTGACGCGTCCTAAAACCGTGAGTGGACTTTTTGATTTCTAAATTGGGCATGCATGACTATTTTGCTTATTTATCTCATGGTTTTACATATGATTTTATGATGGTGATATGATATGATATATCGGTTTTACGTGTTTCCACGCTTTTCGAGATATTTATCGTATTTCACGCATTTCGAGGTTATGGTTTTTGCTTATGCATGCGTGATGATTTTGATGAAGTACCTGGATATGAATATGCATGTTTTCGGATTTATGATGTTTGATCATATTGTGAAGTAATTTTCGGAAATTGCATGTGTTGGAATTTGCATGTGAATTCGGACATAAGTCCTATTATGATGTGATATGATTTCGGAATGATGTTGGAAAACGGGTTGTGATGAATCCTGATTTATTGTGTTTTAAAAACGGTTTTGGGTTTAAAGACCCGGTTGATTGTTGGATCTGGTTTTGGGTTTAAAGACCCGGTTTGTTGATGACGGGGGCGGGCCCGAAAAATTGGGTTTTAAGACCCGGATTGAGTTTAAAGACTCGTGAGTTTAAAGACTCGACTATTGTGATACCCCCGAGGCCGACTAATCATGTTTTGAGTTTAAAGACTCGTTGATATACCGGGAAGGCCTAATATTGAGTTTAAAGACTCGGATGGATCCAACGGCATAATTGTGGTTATTGATTCATGTTTTACTTGATTTGTGCAATTAACGTTCAAAATGACGGTTTCTGAAATCTGGCATTATTAAATGGTTTTTACATGAATTATGACGATCATTTGTAACGTTTTCATGCGTTTCGGAAAAAGAGTTTTCAAAAGTTTAATATGCAAATTTTGAATATTTGGTTATGCATGCGTGTTACAAAACTGGAGGGCGAACCCGATTTCAGAAAAACTGTTTTTCCTGTAAAACTTATGTTTCGGTCCACTCACACTTTGTTGTTTCAAATTCCCTCCAGGTTGTGGTACAAGTGCGGGGGCAAGCGCCGAGACAGAGTGTAACACCCCGGAAATTCGAGGATTTTAGTATTGTAATTTAATGTGTGAATTGACGCTTTTACCCTTGTGATGGGTATGGCCAATTGTTGACTTTTTGATTGATGAATTAAACGGACTTTGACCTATGACCGTGACGTAGTTCAGGACGTCACGAGTTCATAGACAGGTGGCACGTCCAATTCGGACGATCAGGGAAAAAGTTATGACTATCGGAAGTTCAGGGGCATTATCGTAATTTGGACTTCCGGGGGGGAAATGTTGACTTTTCTTTTGGAAACTAATTTTCAGTTGACTAAAGGACCGTCAGGTAGGCCTCGACGTCCTGAGTCCGTAGACAGGCGGCACGTCGAAATCGGACTTCGTACGAGGAAGTTATGGTCAGAAACGTGAAATCGGGAGGTTCGTGTCTCGGTTTTCATGTCGAATATTTTATTCTAAAAATTCTGATTGGAGGACACCTGGTAAGTGACAAGTGTCACTCACCCATTGGCTAGATTGGATCAGATCCACTATGGGATTAAATAGCATTAAAATCCACTTTTGATCTCAGCCATTGATTTGAAGTACCCAGATCTAATCTGAACCATTGATCTCATCCTTGAGATCAAATCTGGACCGTCCGTTTCCTTTCCCTCCATTCTTTATATTTCCTACCCGAAATGCACATTCTGTCCATTTTGAACAAACACCCCAGCTCATCACCCATTCTCTGTGTCTGTGTGTTGTTGGACTCACGGGGAAGGAGGGAGGCACGGCGGTGGACGGCGGCAGACGGCGGCGAGGTGAGCCGGTTTCTAAACCCGATACGGTTTCAAAAAACCCAGGATTTGGTAACTTGATTTCCAACGTTTAGTTTTGTGTTAATTTGATCCTATTCGATTCTATGGACTGATAGGGAACTTTAGGACGTGACTTCGTGGTCTGAGGTGACCTGAACGGTGGTTAAACAGCGACGAGAACCCGGGTCTGTTCATCGAGGTAAGTCTTCGATTCAGCCCTTGTTTATTGATTTTAATTAGCTAGAACTGTTTCTGGGTTTAAGACGAACATCTAGGAACAAACCATAGTGAAAATGGTTGAGTGTGGAAGAAATGGTGACCGAGTCATGATCGCGGGTCTGATCGACCCAAGTTGCAGAGATACGGGTCAACCCGTCTGAGGACAGAGGTGATGACGTGGCACCCTGTCAGACTGTCAGGTGATGTGGACCAACCGTGAGCCGACACGTGTCACATGTCAGTGCACAGTCAGCACTGACATGTCAGTGACGTGGCCCAATCAGGGACTGCCACGTGTCACTAACATGTCAGTGACGTGGGCCAGTGCCGTGCTGACACGTGGCACATGTCAGATCTGACACGTGGCCTGACAGATCAGTGAGGTTGACCAATCGGGTGTTGACACGTGGCACTGTCAGAGTCTGACATGTCAGACCTGACAGCTGTCAGATGACGTCAGCATGACGTCAGCAATGACTGTTCCTGCGTTGACCGACGCGTTGACTGGCGCGTGTGGGCGCGTGTGAACAGTACTTTTGGTGGGACCACCACCATTCTTTAGGTTTCGACGATCCGGATCCAATGGCGGTGGTTTCGGGTCGATCGGAGATCATTAAGTTGGTCAAAATGAGGTTTATTGCTTTGGGAAGAGCGTTCGGGCGGCTTTCCCGGGCCGATTTCGGTCTAGGGTTTCATGGTTGAATGTTAGGGGCTTAAATGGACCCTTACGTATACTTTGGATATGACAGGGATTGTATAATTGTTCCAGATCGAGGGTATACGCTCGGTTTTCAGCAGGATTGTACTGTGAGTGGGCCATTTTCTTAAACCTTTGCGTGCATAAATGTTTTCTGGTTTATTATACATATTCACATGCTAAAAACAATAATGGCTTTGATGATATGGAAAATATGGTTATGGCACGTTTTACGGTATTTGGGCTTGAGGCCCGTCTGATGAAACATAACGATCGGTTCGAATTTTACCTATGTATACATATATGTTTTGCATGTGGATATCAATAAAATGTATTTGGTACTGCACTGTATAGATCCTTCCATATGATACTGTCTCCTCCGGATGAGGTACCCTGGAGTGGTCACGGACGTCTAGAACGTCCAGCGTCTATGACGCTAAGCATCGGGGATGCTGTACCCGAACGGGGTTCGGGGATTGAACTCGGAATTGAGACCCGAGTGGCACGCGTAGCCTTTTGATTGTGACCTTATTGACGTCAGGGACGTCAGACATCAGGGATGTCGGGATTGGAGTGTATAGTGCAACAACTAAAATTATATTTATGGTTTTATTACATGCCTTATGATTCATGTTATATGATTTATGATTTTAAATGATGATGCATGCATGTTTGGAAAACGGAAGGGGTAAATTATATGTTTTATTTATCAAACGATTTTATAAACTTGAGTTTCGGTCCACTCACCCTTAATGTTTTTGGTAACCCCTCCAGGACGTGATATTGAGGTAGAGGAGGAACCTGAGGCTGAGGCATAGATCTACTTCTGCGTACCTGAACCCCTGTTGGGTGGTGTACCCGCAGGTTTACTATAGTGTCGTGCTCGCAACTTGTAATTTTGGATTTCATCCCTTGTCTGACATTCGTTTAATTCGGATTTGATGTATGACTTTAATTTGGTTATTTATGCATTTGATGTTTTGAGGTTAAAATTGGTATGAATTATTGGGTGTCAGACGGGAGCAGGGCACGTCCCCTTGTGGTCCCTGTGGGATCGGGGAGGGTCCTGTCACAGAGGCGGAGGCATAATGTAACGACCCGTCCCAAATTCCATGATTAGATTAGTGACTAATCACGATTAGTGAGGCTAATCCGTGATTAGTAGAGCGAAATCGGACGAACGATGCGAAATGACCGTTTTGCCCCTAGTAGTGGCAAAACGTTGACTTTTCAATCGAAGCGGTCAAATGGACTTTGACCGATGACCCTGACGTAGTTCGTGACGTCACGAGTTCATAGACAGGTGGCACGTTCAATTCCGACGTTCGGGGAGGAAGTTATGACGTTCGGAAGTTTAGGGGCATTTTGGTAATTTGGGTGAATAGGGGGTCAAAAGTTGACTTTTTGACCGGGAGGTCCGATGGCTGGGGGCCGAAGACCGTTACGTAGATAAGGACGATACGAATCCATAGACAGGCGGCACTTTGAAATCGGACTTCAAACGGGAGAGTTATGGGTCACGGAAGTTCGATTTCATTATGCACGAACTTCGAGACGGGGACGTTTCGGCGAAATCTGATTGGGTGGATATTTTGGTGGGCCCCATGGATGAGTGACAAGTGTCACTCATCCCATTGACTTGATCCCCCAAATTGTGGATCTAAATAATTAAATATTATTATTTTAATTATTATATAATTAAACCTAACAACTATTAATCCTAACCATCCATTACCAACTAACTATCAATCCTCACCATCAATCTCTCCTTCTCTCATCAGCCATCCCCTTCTTCTTTGTTCCTTACCACCCGAAACCCATAACCCCATTTTTCTTCATTTTCTTCATTTTCTTTCAAAAACCAAAACACACAATCACACTTCACCATTCATCACTTGTATGAGCTGGGAATGACCGTGGGGGGAGTGTGAAGGGCTGAGGACGGAAAGGGTGGACGGTGGCCCACGGTGGAGGACACGGCGGAGGGGAACCCGTGAGGTAAGAAAATTTCAAAAATTCGAAATTGGGTTTTAATGGGTTTTACTCGATTCCATTAATTGGGTGAGGTTCCTAGGACTCCCAGGAGATGAATGGGATTGGTTTCGAGGTATTAGACGGCCTGGAACAGCCGTGAACGGCGGGAGAAGTCACGGCCGCCATGGCCAAGCTCGAAGGTATGGTTTTCGGTGTTTTCCTTCCATTTTAATGTCATAGAACCCTAGGTTAGGATTAGAGGATGAAAATGGGACAAACGGGAACGATTTTGGTGGCCGGACGACGGAGAACCGGCTGGGTCAAGCCGCGGGTCACGGCGACCCGGTTGCAGACGTTCGGGTCGACCCGCGGGAGGGCAGGGATGACAGGTGACGTCATCCTGCTAACGTCATCATGTCAGGGATGACGTCAGCATTTTCAGATCTGACAATGTCAGCTGACATGTCAGTGACGTGGCCCAATCAGGGGCTGACACGTGGCACTGACGTGGACCAGTGCCGTGATGACACGTGGCACATGTCAGACTGCCACGTGGCACTGACAGCACAGTGATGTGGACCAATGGGAGCTTGACACGTGGCACCTGTCAGAGTCTGACATATCAGACCTGACAGCTGTCAGATGACGTCAGCATGACGTCATGCTGACGTCAGCGATGACATCAGCAGGTACTGTAGCTGGCGCGTGAAGCCCACGCGCAGCCACTTCAGGCGGCGCGTGAAGCCCACGCGCAGCCACTTCAGGCGGCGCGTGAGGGCGCGTGGCAGGGAATTTGGGAAAGTGTTCAACACAGGAAATCTTCTATTCGATGTAACGAACATTTTGGGACTGGTTTCGTGTCGATCGGACACCGTCTCGATATGTTTCGGGGTATCAGAAGGTTTAGGTTTGGGATTAAAAATAGTTAAAAATACGGGAAAATTATGGGGCTTTGGTAGGAGGTTAATTAAGTAGATAGTAACCTTCTATTACGATTTGGACAGGTTTGGGAGTCCCGGTGACGGTGATCGGCTCGGGGAGCCGTATGGCACACAAATCGAGGCGGCAGCTCGGACGGTCTGTGAGTGGACCTTGTTTTCTAAATTGGTGCATGCATAAATGTTTATTATATGTTTTATGACTTGTTTGATGATGCCATGGGTGCATTTGTATGTGGTTACGTATAAGCATGTATTTCGAGGTTTCGGCCTTATACGGTGCTTATACGGGTCTGTATTTCTGTATTGATTTAATGAACTGGATTTGGATTTCAAAATGATAAACTCGGGTATGAGACCCATTTGGTTTTGTCTCGGGCATATGACCTCAGATATCGGGCACGGTGCCCAACTGATGTCCTATGTTCGGGTACGAGACCCAGTCACTTTACGGTTTTGATTTCAGGTCAGGGAACCTTAAATGGATTCTCAGGTTCATGACGGTTTATGGGAACCGACATGAACCCTCGTTATGGTATCGTGGTTCATAACGGTTTATGGGAACCGGCATGAACCCTTGTTGGTTATTACGGTTCATGACAGTTTATGGGAACCGGCATGAACCTTTGTCAGGTTATTCTGGTTCTTGACGGTTTGTAATGACCCGTCCCGAATATCGGGATTGAATATTAATTAATCATGATTTAGAATGACTAATCGGGGATTAGTTGAGTGAAATCGGACGAAACGTGCAAAATGACCGTTTTGCCCTTAGCGTGGGCAAAATGTTGACTTTTAGTTCGGGCGGTCAAATGGACTTTGGCCGATGACTGTGACGTAGTTCGGGACGTTACGAGTTCATAGACAGGTGGCACGTTCGATTCCGACATTCGAGGTGAAAGTTATGATGTTCGATAGATGAGGGGTATTTTGGTAATTTGGCATATTAGGGGCCAAATGTTGACTTTTTGATCGGGAGGTCCGATGGACGAGGGCCAAGGACCGTTACGTAGGTCTCGTCGATACGAATCCAACGACAGGCGGCATGCCGAAATCGGAGATTCGACGACGAAGTTATGGTCACGGAATCGGACTCGATTAACCGAACGAACCGGGATTAAAATAATATTTTAATATGAACAGTACCCGGTGACTGTACACATTCGGATGAGTGACAAGTGTCACCCATCCCCTGAAATCTGGTCCATGTTTCCCTCCCGACACCATCATTACAACATCATCATTTATCCTTCATCATTTCCTCCATTTTCTCCTTAATTTTCTCCTTCTTTGTTCTTCTTACCCGTGAGCATTGAGCAGCAGAATTGGAGAGTGTTTGCTGCCATTCCTAACTGGTTTTGAGGGCAAAATCGAGTGTTTGTTGAGACTAACTCAACTAGGTAAACACGGGAGGTTGAGAGTGGCTAAAAACTAGGAATTCGAAATTGGGTTTTTGGGAGGAAAAATCAAATTGGATGAATTGAGCCTTGTTGATCGAAATTGGGTTCAGTTTCTGTCTTCTGGGATTACTACGATCCATTTTGTAGAAGGAACTAAGTGGAATTGAGGTCGAATTGAGGTAGAACTGAGGGAGGAAACTTTCAGAAATCTCGAGGTTGAGTCGAGGGAATTGAGGCTTTGCTTGACGAAATTGATGTGGGGATTGTGTTCCTGAAGATCCCACGATGCTTCTGGGTTCACCAATTGAAGGGAAACACTGGAGATTGATGAAGCTCCATGGATGCACAGTGTACGGATGTTCGAGTTTGAGTCGTGGCGTTTGAGCCACGAATTGATGCAATTGAGTTGGGGAAAATACTTACCTGAGTCCATTGAAGCTTACTGGTGAATCAATTGAACGAAATCAAGAAGCTTTGATGGTTTTCGAAGGATGAACAGTGGACGGATGTTCTTCGATTGATCATCTGTGATCGTGAGGTTAGAGGTAATGTTGCTTGTAATTAAGTCCACAGAACCCTAATTAGACTTGAATCGAAACTGACTGAATGTTCAATTGGTGGAATCAATGTCGAATTGACAGAAAACAAACCGGGTCGCCTCGCGGGTTAAATGGCCCGTTTTACAGACAAACGGGTTGGGACGGTGACACTGTAGCAGGCGCGTGGATTTCACGCGCAGCCACTCACGGCGGCGCGTGGGGGCGCGTCCGGCCTAGTCTCAAGGTGAGGTCAACATGACTTTTGATCCTCTCAGTGTAACGAACATTTTGACGTTGATTTCGGTGAAATCGGATATTGTTTCGATAATGTTCCGCGTATCCGAAGTTTTGTATTACGTTAAAAATACGTATTTAAATCCCGGAAAAATTGGGGAAAATTATATGATATATTTTGAGATGTTAGTAACCCTCTATAATAATTTTGGACAGGAGTTGTGATTTCCAGATTTTACGGAAAAACGTGCAGCTCGGAAACGGACCGTTTTGGACGGTGTGTGTGAGTGGACTTTGTTTTCTAACCGTGATGCATGCATATATGATTTAAATGCCTTATTATATGATTTTATATGCTTGGGCATGATTTGTGTTTCAATCCGGTAATTTTTCGGTTTTATGATTATTATATTATTATTTTGGGTGATTTTCGAGAAATTACGAAATTTGGTAAAAAGAATGTTTGGACTTGGTTTATGAGTCCGGGATTGAATTTGATTGGAAAGAATGTTTGGACTCGGATTATTGAGTCATGGATTGAAAGATGATGTGGTGACTCGGGAATGAGTCGAGGGTCAATTTCGTGGATTTACGTGAAAATGGCAACGGAGGTTGCAACGCATGGATTTGCGTGATAATGTTATTTTGGGCATGATAACCCAAGTGAATAGTGATTTTGACTCGGTTTTGGAGTCACTTGTGAATTTGATGAAATTAATGATTTTTGTGATTTTATGATTATTTTAATCAGTCTTTCGGGCACGTTTTACGAGGTACGTACAAATGATGTTTTGGGCTAGGCCCGGAGTCTAAATGATTTCTAAAATGATATCTTGACTTGGTTGGTAAGTCAATGATGATTTTCGGATTATTCTATTGATTTAAATGTGATTTTAACGGTTTATGTGTAAAAGGTATTTTGGGCTTGAGACCCAGTTGAGTATGACCTTGACTTGGTATGAAGTCAAGATTTGATTGAAATGTTTTGGGATGTAATTCCCGGGATGGTTTTCATTGTGATTGTGATATTCCCAGACGGTCGGTACTTGGGGGGATTACCCAGACGACCGGAGCATGGGGGATGTGATTGTAGGATCGGGAGTTGATCCTATGGTAGTCAGCTTCTCGGATGATACTGAGCCTGGATGTACCACTCGGAGGTGTCTGATCCTGGGGATGTGTTCGCCCAGAGGTGACTGAGCCCGAGGGGGTTGAGCCCAGAGGTGTTTATTCCCGAGAGAGTGACTGGATATTGGCCTACGCGTAGTGCAGCACTTGTGAGTAGTACTGTTTGATTGATTGTGCACTTGTGAGTAGTGCAGATGTGATTGGTGATATTTTATGCACTCGTGAGTAGTGCGGATTGATTGGATTGATATATTTATTGTGCACTGGTAAGTAATGCTGATTGGTATTGATTGTGATGATGTACTGGTATTGAGTACGGGTTTTTGGTCCTTGTGGCCAGGTGATTATGTTTTCACATGTTTTGGCCTGAGAGCCGGGATTTGATGTTTTATAACATGAACTAATTTGGTGAACATGAGTGTTATGGACCATGGGAAAATATGTTTTAATTTTATCGGTCACTCATGTTTTACGATATGCATGCAAGTTTGTGAAAACTGGAGGGTAAGATTGTATTTTGATAAATGTTTTTATAAGAGGTCATTTTTGTCCACTCACACCATTTTCTGTTTTGTGACCCTCCAGGCCGTGGTACGACGTTCGGGACTGATCGTGAGGCAGTGACAGCAGCAGAAATCCGCGCAAACATCCCTTGTCTGGCAAGCACTGAAGGGGAGTTTCGGACCTTTAGTTGACTTGTCAGACGGGAGCAGGACCGGGTACGGTTTTTTTGACGTCCAGTTGGGACGGGTCCTGTCAAATTGGTATCAGAGCATTTGGTTCTTGATTTCTGTTGATACGTCATGCCTCCGAGTCGTGCGTCCCGTACACGGTCTGAAGATGGGAGGGGCGAGAGTAGTGTTAGTAAAGGCCCAGATATTGAGCGAGCTCGACGGTTGGGAGCCACTGTGTTTCGTGGTGATTCGGGACCGGATGGTGCCGAAGATTGGCTTACACGATTGGAGAGGATTTTTGAGGTTATGATATGTCCCCTGGAGGACATGGTACCCTTAGCCACTTTTCTCTTGGATGGCTATGCTTATAGGTGGTGGCATAGTTTACAGTTGACTGGCTGGGATGCCCGTACCTTGGCATGGGATGCATTCCGAGAGCGATTTTTGGATCAGTTTTATCCTCGCTCATTTCGGAACGCTAAGGAGGTTGAGTTTCTCCAATTGCAGCAAGGGAATCGGTCAGTGGTCGATTATGAACAGCAATTTTTGCACTTATCAAGTTTCGCTCCTCTGTATGTGGCTACTGAGGAGGATAAGTGTCGAAGGTTTGAGCAGGGATTGAGGAATGAGTTACGAGGTGCTGTAACTGTTGGCTCGTATTCTACCCTGAGGGAATTATCGGATGCTGCTATCCGAGTGGAGGCTACTATTTTACCTGTGCCAGAACAATCTTTGGGCTCTGGACGACGCCGAGAGCGTCAGGATACTGAACAGATGAGTCAGGAAACAACGAAGCGAGTTAGCCTTCATAATCTTGTGTCGCAATCCTCGGTGGGCATTCATTCGGGTGGAACTTCAACCCAGTCGACAAGTAAGCGGCGTGGTGGGGCAAGTCGCCTCAGCACTGCCACTTGTCACTTTTGTAGGAACCTTGGACATTTGCGAAGGAACTGCCCCGATCGACTTGACCGTAGGTCAGAATAATCGTATTGATACATGTTTTCGTGATACCTTGTAAATGGTTTGTATTGTCCATTTGTGTTGTAATTTTGTATCAGGTGTTTTGGGTGTGTCGGACTACTGTGGGTCCGGATGGTTGTTTTTGTTAACAGTTTGGTTTGTAGATGGGCGTGTTGGGCCCAGAATAAACTTGACCTGGGGATGAATATTGGTGTTATTGTTTTGGGATCATCTTTGGTTTTCCCTAGGTGGATCGGGTTTGTGATGTCATGGACATTGGGCATTGTGACGATCTAGGATCGTGATGTTCATGGCCAGCTGACGTAGTGATGGATCTGGACCGTGATCCTGATGATCCAGTTGGGTAGAGAGTTTGTCACTCTTACTCCGGTATGTGAATCGTAAATGACGGGACTGAACTTCTTTTCGAAGTGGGGCCCTTTGTGGTATATTACACGAGTGAGTAGGTTTCCGAAGTGATCGGATTTTGTCAACCTTAACCGTGTAGTTGTTGGATTGGCTTCCTTATGAAGTCAACCGAGTATAATAAATGGGTAACCGATAGGTTCGGTTTTGGTGAGTCCGAGTGGACGTGAACGAGATTTCGGGTTTTGGAATCGAATTTCTGGGTGACGATTCAGGATTCGATTTTAGAACTTGAAAGTGGAATACTGGATTTGGGTGCGGAATGATTATTCCAAATGCTAGCTTACGGAATAATGATTTCGGATTCGGATTTGGACATGAATTAAAAATGTGATGTGTGGGTTCGGATTCGGGATTTCTTACGAAATTGCGGATTCGAATTTGGAATTGGAACTAGTTGATGGGTGGAGTTTCGATTTTTCTCTTGTTGGTTTGGGCGAATGGACTCCATTATTGGAACGTGTTTGGCTATGACCTAGGTGGTTGTAGTCTTGTCAATGGATAGATGGGTGTACCTTGTTTATGGTTTGGGGTACGATACTTTGCAGACTTGTGGTGTCGGGTGACGATATACGGATTATACCAGTAGTACGTTGGTGAACGTGTTAGTAGTCGGCTTAATCCTGATACCATTGGATGGGTTGTGAACGTGAACTGGACATTGAACACGATGCACTGGGCGGGGTGATTCTGATGATTTCAGTGATTGTTTGAGCAGGTGCTCTGAGCCATGGTTGGCTAGTAGAACTCTAGTGTTGAGTTGTGTGATCACTGCTAGGCTGGTGTTCAATATGTTCCAGTTACACCGTCTGTTTGAGTGTGATGACGGTATGCATATACTCAGGATGAGTGAGTTGGTGGTTAGTGTGACCGCAAGTTGCTTTGCGGCGAAATGTTACCTTGTCGTGACCTTACCAGCATCTGGGATCACTGAGGGGGTGACAGTTGTGGATACTGCTGTTGATATTTGTCGCAGGATTGAGTTTGCCCTGCGAGGGGAGATCGTGTTGTTGATCTTGTGCTACATTGACGGACGTGGTGGTTTGATGTGTTGTCACTGATTTGTTACTGATTGGCGCTTTACTAGGGTGGTAAAGCTTGGTGGTGACAGTTTGGCTTGTGGTGTTAGCATGGACTGACAAGTGAGTTTTGGTGACTCTCTATGAGAGCGGATGTCAGGGCACCTTAGTGACTACGTGGGGCCGTCAGGCTGAAGGAGTCAGCTTAGTGACGACATTGCCAATTTCTGGTGATTCATTTTCACTCGGGGTGGTCGAGTGTAGTCAGTACGACGTGCATCTGTGATGTGACGTCTGAGTGCAGACGAGTTCTGCATTGGCTAGTGGGTGTACAGGTGTACACGTGTTGAGAGGCCCATTTGTTTTCCACGAGGTGGATGTGGAATACAAGTAGTTGGAATTTCGGGGACGAAATTCTTTAAGGAGGGAAGGTTGTAATGACCCGTCCCGAATATCGGGATTGAATATTAATTAATCATGATTTAGAATGACTAATCGGGGATTAGTTGAGTGAAATCGGACGAAACGTGCAAAATGACCGTTTTGCCCCTAGCGTGGGCAAAATGTTGACTTTTAGTTCGGGCGGTCAAATGGACTTTGGCCGATGACTGTGACGTAGTTCGGGACGTTACGAGTTCATAGACAGGTGGCACGTTCGATTCCGACATTCGAGGTGAAAGTTATGATGTTCGATAGATGAGGGGTATTTTGGTAATTTGGCATATTAGGGGCCAAATGTTGACTTTTTGATCGGGAGGTCCGATGGACGAGGGCCAAGGACCGTTACGTAGGTCTCGTCGATACGAATCCAACGACAGGCGGCATGCCGAAATCGGAGATTCGACGACGAAGTTATGGTCACGGAATCGGACTCGATTAACCGAACGAACCGGGATTAAAATAATATTTTAATATGAACAGTACCCGGTGACTGTACACATTCGGATGAGTGACAAGTGTCACCCATCCCCTGAAATCTGGTCCATGTTTCCCTCCCGACACCATCATTACAACATCATCATTTATCCTTCATCATTTCCTCCATTTTCTCCTTAATTTTCTCCTTCTTTGTTCTTCTTACCCGTGAGCATTGAGCAGCAGAATTGGAGAGTGTTTGCTGCCATTCCTAACTGGTTTTGAGGGCAAAATCGAGTGTTTGTTGAGACTAACTCAACTAGGTAAACACGGGAGGTTGAGAGTGGCTAAAAACTAGGAATTCGAAATTGGGTTTTTGGGAGGAAAAATCAAATTGGATGAATTGAGCCTTGTTGATCGAAATTGGGTTCAGTTTCTGTCTTCTGGGATTACTACGATCCATTTTGTAGAAGGAACTAAGTGGAATTGAGGTCGAATTGAGGTAGAACTGAGGGAGGAAACTTTCAGAAATCTCGAGGTTGAGTCGAGGGAATTGAGGCTTTGCTTGACGAAATTGATGTGGGGATTGTGTTCCTGAAGATCCCACGATGCTTCTGGGTTCACCAATTGAAGGGAAACACTGGAGATTGATGAAGCTCCATGGATGCACAGTGTACGGATGTTCGAGTTTGAGTCGTGGCGTTTGAGCCACGAATTGATGCAATTGAGTTGGGGAAAATACTTACCTGAGTCCATTGAAGCTTACTGGTGAATCAATTGAACGAAATCAAGAAGCTTTGATGGTTTTCGAAGGATGAACAGTGGACGGATGTTCTTCGATTGATCATCTGTGATCGTGAGGTTAGAGGTAATGTTGCTTGTAATTAAGTCCACAGAACCCTAATTAGACTTGAATCGAAACTGACTGAATGTTCAATTGGTGGAATCAATGTCGAATTGACAGAAAACAAACCGGGTCGCCTCGCGGGTTAAATGGCCCGTTTTACAGACAAACGGGTTGGGACGGTGACACTGTAGCAGGCGCGTGGATTTCACGCGCAGCCACTCACGGCGGCGCGTGGGGGCGCGTCCGGCCTAGTCTCAAGGTGAGGTCAACATGACTTTTGATCCTCTCAGTGTAACGAACATTTTGACGTTGATTTCGGTGAAATCGGATATTGTTTCGATAATGTTCCGCGTATCCGAAGTTTTGTATTACGTTAAAAATACGTATTTAAATCCCGGAAAAATTGGGGAAAATTATATGATATATTTTGAGATGTTAGTAACCCTCTATAATAATTTTGGACAGGAGTTGTGATTTCCAGATTTTACGGAAAAACGTGCAGCTCGGAAACGGACCGTTTTGGACGGTGTGTGTGAGTGGACTTTGTTTTCTAACCGTGATGCATGCATATATGATTTAAATGCCTTATTATATGATTTTATATGCTTGGGCATGATTTGTGTTTCAATCCGGTAATTTTTCGGTTTTATGATTATTATATTATTATTTTGGGTGATTTTCGAGAAATTACGAAATTTGGTAAAAAGAATGTTTGGACTTGGTTTATGAGTCCGGGATTGAATTTGATTGGAAAGAATGTTTGGACTCGGATTATTGAGTCATGGATTGAAAGATGATGTGGTGACTCGGGAATGAGTCGAGGGTCAATTTCGTGGATTTACGTGAAAATGGCAACGGAGGTTGCAACGCATGGATTTGCGTGATAATGTTATTTTGGGCATGATAACCCAAGTGAATAGTGATTTTGACTCGGTTTTGGAGTCACTTGTGAATTTGATGAAATTAATGATTTTTGTGATTTTATGATTATTTTAATCAGTCTTTCGGGCACGTTTTACGAGGTACGTACAAATGATGTTTTGGGCTAGGCCCGGAGTCTAAATGATTTCTAAAATGATATCTTGACTTGGTTGGTAAGTCAATGATGATTTTCGGATTATTCTATTGATTTAAATGTGATTTTAACGGTTTATGTGTAAAAGGTATTTTGGGCTTGAGACCCAGTTGAGTATGACCTTGACTTGGTATGAAGTCAAGATTTGATTGAAATGTTTTGGGATGTAATTCCCGGGATGGTTTTCATTGTGATTGTGATATTCCCAGACGGTCGGTACTTGGGGGGATTACCCAGACGACCGGAGCATGGGGGATGTGATTGTAGGATCGGGAGTTGATCCTATGGTAGTCAGCTTCTCGGATGATACTGAGCCTGGATGTACCACTCGGAGGTGTCTGATCCTGGGGATGTGTTCGCCCAGAGGTGACTGAGCCCGAGGGGGTTGAGCCCAGAGGTGTTTATTCCCGAGAGAGTGACTGGATATTGGCCTACGCGTAGTGCAGCACTTGTGAGTAGTACTGTTTGATTGATTGTGCACTTGTGAGTAGTGCAGATGTGATTGGTGATATTTTATGCACTCGTGAGTAGTGCGGATTGATTGGATTGATATATTTATTGTGCACTGGTAAGTAATGCTGATTGGTATTGATTGTGATGATGTACTGGTATTGAGTACGGGTTTTTGGTCCTTGTGGCCAGGTGATTATGTTTTCACATGTTTTGGCCTGAGAGCCGGGATTTGATGTTTTATAACATGAACTAATTTGGTGAACATGAGTGTTATGGACCATGGGAAAATATGTTTTAATTTTATCGGTCACTCATGTTTTACGATATGCATGCAAGTTTGTGAAAACTGGAGGGTAAGATTGTATTTTGATAAATGTTTTTATAAGAGGTCATTTTTGTCCACTCACACCATTTTCTGTTTTGTGACCCTCCAGGCCGTGGTACGACGTTCGGGACTGATCGTGAGGCAGTGACAGCAGCAGAAATCCGCGCAAACATCCCTTGTCTGGCAAGCACTGAAGGGGAGTTTCGGACCTTTAGTTGACTTGTCAGACGGGAGCAGGACCGGGTACGGTTTTTTTGACGTCCAGTTGGGACGGGTCCTGTCACGGTTTATGGGGACCGGCATGAACCCTGGTTATGTTATTACGGTACATGACGGTTTATGGGAACCGGCATGTTACCTGATTATGGACATTATGGATCATGACGGTTCAGGGGAACCGGTCATGAATGTTTATGTTATGTATATATATGTTCATCTACCTTCCTTTACTTCTATTATCTCCTCCGGGGAGGGTCGTTGGCCTGGGTGGACCCCGGAGTAGTCACGGAGCACCGACTGAGTGGAGTCACCCCCAGTTGGGTTCCTTACTCTCAGGAAGGCTATGATTACTATTACCTCGGGTAGGGTCAGTGGTCTGCGGACATTGACCTTGACTTTGAGATGACTCGGATTGAGACCCGGGTAGCACGCGCGTAGCTTTAGATACCGTGACAGGATTGGTTGTGTGACTTATATATATATATATGATATATGATATGTGGTGTGCACAGGTGTGCACATGATTTGAGCGGTGGCTCGTTTACTTGGTTTCTTTATGGTTTGGGGCCGAGTCCCTTATGGATTTGGGCAGTGGCCCGTATGGTCGTTTTCATTGTGGTCCTTTCGACCTTGGTTTATATCTGCTTTGGGCTTAGTCCCACCTATGGTTTGTTTTGGATAAATGGTTTTCGAATGCATGCATGCTTTTTAGTGGAGGGTACAAATGTCTTCGTTAAAATGTTTTTATAAACTTTTGTTTTGTCCACTCACAGTTTTTATTGTTTTGACTGCCCTTCAGGTTGACATCGGATGTGGACTGTAGCAGAGACCGAGATATCACATGCCTCCTCCGGATCCTGGCGTACTCTGATAGCCCGGGAGGGCAAAGGTCGGAAATATCCCTTGTCTGACACTTCGTGTCAGACGGGAGCAGGGTCATCCCGCACTAATCCCGGGGGGATTGGGATGGGTCCTGTCACATAAAGTTTTCCGTTGCGAAGTAGTTAGTTCACAGAGTAGGATTTGTTGCTTAAACTTGTTTTGTAATATTATGCTCTGTGAAACTGTGGACTTGACGTCCAGTCGGTTGTATTTGTTTAATCTCCCTGGTCTGACAATGGGTGTGTTGTAATATTAATTAGTTTTCCGGTCTTTTGGATTCGATTGTCAGACGGGAGCAGGATGCTTCCCGATTATCGAGGCGATAATCGGGGTGGGTCCTGTCACTTAAGCAGCCTTTAGAACCATTATTTGATATTTTCTAATTATCAGAGCCAAGATTTGGAATAGCCAATGAGGCAAAGAAAATGGAAGAGGGGATGCAAACATTTAGAAAATAAATTAAGTAGTTGCGCTGATGGTGGAATTACATGTGTGTGAAGTAAACCATCCCTATATTAAGCCATGAGTTGGCGTTGGTTGACAGAGTTCATCAACATATATGAACATCCGTTGGAAATCATACGAAGGGTGTTGGTAGAGCAATAAAAAGACATGATGATGTTGGGATGAGTTTATGAGGTTATGAGGGCCTCAAGAGACTGATTGAAGGCAGTCGTAGTGAGGATGATGGTCTTCAGACAAACAAAGTAAGCTTAGTCGGAAAGTAGTGTGAAGGTTCGAAAATCTCCATATGCAAGCTTGGGCCGCAAGTCGAATTGGATTGAAGGCTTTTAAGAGGGATTATGAGAGAATAACTGAGTCCATAACTAGGTCGAGAATACAGGTTTTGCCAAGAAGACTAGTTTTTGAATAACAAAGAAAACTTTTGAGGGTTTTAGTTATTGTAATTGATTGAGTTTGATCAATTGTATTTATTGAGTTGGTCATCCTTTGAGAAAATGTCTTCTTTTCCTTTTATAGGCGATCTGGGGTAGTGGATGGTCGATATGTGCATTCCTGCTTGTATCTTAGTTGCGACGACTTTGGTCACTTGTCCTCTGCCTCTTATGATTGTTTTCGGCGCCGTGTTAGAGTTGTATGTGACTCATTACTCGTGTTTCCCTAGGATCTAGCTGTAGGTATTGGTTGAGCTTGAGTCTTTAATCTCTTAAAAACTCTTCCACGGTCCTTAGTGCTATTTTTCGGGTGCTAATGTACAGTAAAGCCCATTATTTAGTGAGCAATCGGATCCTAATTGCATCTTTAGCCATGTGATGAACATCTTTTCTCATTTTGTGGCCGGTCATCATACCTACTTTGGTCCCGCTTGTATCTTTAAAGAACCCCTTTTTCTTTCTAATAACCCTTCTTTAAGTCATGGCCACCTTGTCACCTCACCAATTAAATAAATCAATTATTTTGAGAAGTTCATTGGACATGCTTCTTTATTAAACTATTGGGAAAAAATGTTTTTTTTTTGGTACTTGTTTGTATCAATTCATGGTCCATATTAGCCAGATTGAAAGTATCCAAGTACCCCGCCTACTGTGGACTCCTTCACATTTATCATTCCAATCTTCAATTCAGGGTGTTGGCTCTTCTAAAATGATTTTTGGAAACTAATTTTCATAATTTTAACTTGTGGGAGGAGCTTAACATGAACTTACTGAGTTGATGATTTGTTATCATTGTTACGTTATATTTTAGATTTAGTTGAGCTTTTTTGAAGTTGTTGAATATTTTAACTTGTGAAAAGTCTAGTGTGTTCAAGAGGCCGTACTGTACTGACTATTTCAATCGGATAGACTGATTATTTTAGTCGGACGTTTGGTACTTTTCTGGATTAGAATGCCGACTATATTATACTGACCGGATTATATCATAGTAGCTGACGAAATATTTATATCTTAAATATTAATTATGTATGTCATTAGTATTATTATTATTTATTTTAATAATAATAATTATTACTATTTATTACATTTTATTAATTAATTATTTTTAATTTTATCATTATTATTTATTAAAATATCATTAATTATTAATTTATTATTATTAGTATTTATTACTTTTTATTATTAATATTTACTAAATTAATATATTATTTTTATTATATTACTATTTATTATTATTATTATTATTATTATTATTATTATTATTATTATTATTATTATTATATTTTACAAGATTACTAGTTATCCGACTATTTAATAGGGACAATTTCGAGCGTATTATTTTAGCGTGTCTGGACCGTATAAAGATATTCAACCGTATTAACTTATATAGTGACTAATTAATACGACTGGTACCAAACACTGGTTTCGTACTATATTATCCTATCCCGTCCCTTATACGGCATATCAAACGTAGCCTTAGTCTATATACAAAAATAGAAATAAAGTGAATTTAATTCGGAATTGATAGTTCTTCATTTGTTAGAGATAAATTATAAATTTAATTTGAAGTCCAAGTAGGTGAGTTAAAAAAGCCCAAATTTGTAAGGGCATGTGTTGTCAGGGCTTGGCCTTGGCCTTCGTAGCCTCATATGGTATTCTTATCAATTTGTTTGTGGGGTGAAATATCTTTGATTTAATTATCGTAAAATTAAGATAATTAATCATGTGTATAATATTTTTTTTCAATATCTTTATTATTATAAAGTCAAGAGTTCGGATAAAAATATTTTTTTAATTATTTAATAATTAACAATATAATAATAAAGTCTAGTGTGTTCATACCCAAAGAGAGATGTTATAATGCTGCAAGCGCACATATCTGGTCTAGTGTGTTCGTACCCAATCTCCTGTGAAATGAGCGTCGAGCGAGGTCGATATTTTATGTTGGAAATAACTACAAATTTGTTGTTTAAAATTTCGCATTATAGCTAATACGAATTAACATATCCAATTCAATTTTAATGTTTCCAACTTTTGAATTATAACTAAAGTGATATCAAATTTGATGTTTTAAATTTTCTAACTTCCTAACTAACTTTGGTACGCCGTATAAGAACCTGAATAAAATAATATAATATCAAATTAGTACTTGGTACTACTTGTATTAATTAACCACCAAATAAGTTAATACGATTAAATACTTTTATATAATTCACAGCCGCTAAAAAATACCCTTGAAATTATTTGAATTAAATAGTGGAGTACTAGCAATCATGAAAAATGTAATAATAATAAGAATAATAATAATAATAATAATAAGATCAATAATTAATTAAAATAAAATTGAAATATAATAATATAAATCATTAATATTTATGATATATATATATACATATTATCAAATAGTTTAATATAATCCAACTATTATTATATAATCAATATTTTCATATGGTAGGGCACAAAAAACCCGACTAAATGACAATGCCCAAACTACGCATTAAATTAAACACGTAATTTGAGTGTTGTGCAATTTAAACCCTTTTTGTGTAGATGTAGTATTGGTAAATAGGGATCGTTCTTAACCGGGGAAATTAGGGAACATTAATAATGTGTTAGTGGGAGATGAATAAAAGAATAATGAATTAAAGAATTAAATGATAAAAGAATTAAATAATCAAAGAATTAATAAATTAAAAAATAGATGAATAAGAGAATAAAGAAATAAAATAATCAAAGAATAAAGAATTAAAAGAATAAAAGAATAAAGAATAAAAGGAATAAAAGAATAAAAGAATAAAAAGGGGGGTTTTGAAAAGATTTGTAATTTAAGCTAAAGACAACACTAACTAAAAATTAAAATGCAAATGTTCATGCTAATTAGAACTTACAAACCATAGAGTAGTTTCATAGACAAAACCCACACTTTTACGTAAGTAATTTCGAATTAACAATCACATTAATTCTAACATTTTGCTCATAATAAACCAATCACGAAATCCTACCTTCATCATCTCAAATACTTACATACATCTTTCAATATTATAAATGCATCAACCATTAATGTGCGTCAAACATCAATATGCTTCAAACATTTACAACATGATTTACCTTAAGTTTATAATTAAATGCGCCGACAGCGATCAACATTTAATCTCTTCAATTCTACTCTAAGTGCACCGACAGCGGATAAAACACTTAACATCAAATTGAAGTTTAAGCACTAAAACATATGAAGTAAAAGAAATTCAAAAAGTAAAACACATGGAGATTGCATTCTTACTTACAAATGTTAGAAAGAAAATACCAAGAACAATAGTAAAGAAGAAATGAAAATAACATAAAAATAACATAAATTACGAATAAGAATTAAAAGGAAACTAATTAATAAGAAAATCTACAAGAAGTAAAAATGGTCCCCAAAAATGCCTCTCAAAAGAGAGAAACAAAAGAACTAACTAAGAACTAAGAAAGAAATGGAAGAATGAAACTAATGGGGGACCCCCAAATACATGAAATGACCTCCCTATTTATAGAGGGAGTGCCACAATTGTTTAATTAAAAGTAAAAAATTAAAATATAAAAATAGCAATAAAATAGTACATGAAGAAGTGATGGAAATGATGAGATTGGGTGGGAAAATATGCTGATTTTGGGGCAAATATGCTGATTTTAGGGAAAAGTGGCTGATTTTGGGGAAAAGTTGCTGATTTTGTGGCAAATATGCTGATTTTGGGAACTATTGGGGGGCTGCTGGATTTTTGGCTTGGGCTGCTGGATTTCAGCAGCTTCCCACCGAATTTCCTTGCGATTTTCGGTGGTTTCTCATATTTCGTCCATAATTTCTTCGTTATAATTCCGATCGGGACGATTCTTTCACCAAAATGCTCCAAATTCCAAGCTTTATTTATTTCTACAAAAATATCACAAAATAAATTAATTTGTCTAATTATTTATTATTTTAATATTAAAAGTCAAGTATAAAGGGTATAAAATAATATAAAATAACGCTTATTTGAGGACCTATCACTAAATAGTGAGTCTATTTAGGTGGAGAGATTAGTCTATCCTACTAAAATAATTAATACAATACGACGTACTAAACGAGATCTCAAGATACTAATATAATGTTGAAAAAAAATACTAACACATTACTTGACGTCTTTTAATTAACCTTAAAGATGTCGTTAAATAAATTTATTAGTAGCACTTTATGATTATATACAACTTACCTTTCGAGGGAAAATTAATTTGACTTTTCTAAGTGTGAGATGTATTTTTTTTTTAAAAAGGGGGTCAGTAATAAATTTATTAGTAGCACTTTATGATTATATACAACTTACCTTTCGAGGGAAAATTAATTTGACTTTTCTAAGTGTGAGATGTATTTTTTTTAAAAAGGGGGTCTACTGATCGAACTCAATAGATAAGAACCTTAAGCTACCTGAAAGTTATAAGTAGGGCCGGCCAATAGGTAGGGCGAGAGGGGCTTAGGCCCCGAGCCCAAAAATATTGAAGGGCCCAAAATTAATTTTTTTTTTGTTATATTAAAAAAATTAGTAAGTTGTATGATAATTTAGATGGGGGTATGAGTGAACAAGAAAATGAAGGAAAGTCTCCTTCAAAGTTTCAAGAAAAAAACGCAGTGTTTTAATATTCTAATTCAATGTTCCAAGGTTAAATATCAATCTCATTCAATCTCAAACTCTCAATTGTCTAAATTTTTAAGTTTTTGCAATCTCATTCAAACTCTCAAATCCTAACCTCAATTTCTCAACAATTTGTTTTTCCAATCGAAGACATCTAGACATTTTCGCCTCGCCCTATCCGAGATATTTCTAAGTTACAAACTTCAAAAATAAGTAATTTAATTTAATAGAATTCCTATTACAGTTTCCCTAATTGAACACTTCCATTTGACAACTTTCCCTTATGGATGTTGTAGTTTTTTACGACAGGAAGACCCTCTCATATAATCAAAGGATCAATGTTATGGGTTTAAACCACGAATCTAACATTACAAATGACATGTCAGTTCTTACTTTTTGTTAGAAATTAGAAATTATGCCTCTTTAGTTTTTTTTTTTGTGCCTTTTGAAACTTTAATTACGTATTTTTCGCATTTCAGAAAAATTTCAAGAAACTCACCGAAATTGATAAGGTCATTGTTACAAAAGTTCTTAGTTTAACAATATTTAATTACATTCTTGTTTTGAATATAAAAGTTTGTATATAATTGCAAATTGCTTACTGATTTTACAACAAAAGTATAAGATTTGTTTAAAAAAAAATTAAATGTAATTTTTGGATATGATGTATTTTTTTTTCTTTATTTGGGGTTTTGTCCTAATTTTTGTGTTTTCTCATAACAAAAATTTTAACGATACTTCTTAATAAAAATATAATATAATCAATTTATAAAATTTAAATTTTCAATAATTAAGTATGTGAATTGAGGGCCCATTTTTTATTTTTGCCCTAGGCCTCTAAATGTTTGGACCGACTCTGGTTATAAGCAAAATATTATGTAAAAAAAAAACACACAAATGGATTAGTCGCTACCCTCCGCCTGTAGAACACCTCCTGATATTTACCAAAAGCAAAAAAAAAGTATAACATTTGACATATAGGAAGTTAGGATAGGAAGGTATAACATTTGACTGATATAAGGTATAGGATCTTGATATCCTGCTAGTTTCCTGGACGGGTCGACCCGAATCCGTATCACATTGGCGTACAAAAATACATAGGCGCAGCGTAATTGTAGCATCCGGGCCGTAGGCTTCGCCTCTGCTTCCCGTCTCAGAGCTCGCTCTCTATATTTCTCCATCTCTCCCTCTCCGAGTATAATTTCTCAGAGAGAAAAATGAACAGCGGCTTGAAAGCGGCTCTCATAAACTCAAAACTTAATTGCTACATTTATGTGAGGGCTGCCCTCTTTCATTCTTCTCCCGTTTTGGATCGAAAGAAACGCAGCTATTGGGAACCTGTAACTCTCTCTCTCTCTCCCTCTCTCACTCTCTCTCTATCTCTCCCTCTCTCTCTCTCTCTCTATATATATTCATCTAATCATCTACCTGGATATGTTTATGGGTTATGCTCCATTTTGTTTATTTCTCATCGTCTCTGCTAAAGTTTGAATATTTCGGTGCATTGGGTATACCTCAAGTGAGATGCTTTAAGGTTAAAATCCAGAAATAATGGCACTTTTAGTATATTTTTTTTATCACCCTTATCGATTGCCCCTTTCTCTATGCTTGGTTTGGCATTGAAAAAAAAAATTAAAAACTAAGTGGAAGTGAGAAATAGATTGAATTTTGTGGTTTATGATCCCATTTGTTTCGATGCTTTGACGAAGGAGAATTTTACCTGAAACCGAGGTTTAATGAAATAGTTATTGGCTAAAATGGTAGCGGATTTTGTTATCTTTGTCTCCGAAAGTTTATAGTTAGGACTCCTATGCTGAAGTTCATTGTTTATTTTCTGCATTTCTCATCAATTGGCATGTCCATTGTGGTAAAAAAATCAAGCTTTCATCAAAATACAACTAATCTGAACTCCATTCATTAATTAAGGGTATGTTTGGATGAGGAACTTCAAATTTTCAAGGAAATTAGGCCAATTTAATTAAAAATGAGGAACTAAATTATGAAGGGATTTCAGATGAGCATAGCCAAACAACTAGACAAGGGATTTCCAAAGTAGCACCTTGATAGGTGTTATTGAAAAATCCCATTTAAATATGCCTTGTATCTAATCATTTGAAATTCCTTGGTACTTTGAAGTTCCTCATTTTAACTAATTTAACTAAAGTTCCACATCCAAACATAGCCTAAGAGTTCCCACTTTTAGTTGATTGGAAAGTTGGAAACTATCAATAAGTATTAGTAAACTTGATTGCAAAGGGGAACTTTGAAACACATGGTTTTTAGAATTTCATCCGTCACTCTGAAGGGTTGGAAAAGCATAAGACCTCTGTGGAAATGTGACATGTAACTTTAGTTTATCTCTCTGATTTTTTTGTCTCCACTAAATTTGTATCTCTGAACTTGTTTGCAAATTTTTTGAATTAGAGTCCAGAGATATTACGTTTTAGAAAATGATTGAAAGGTATTATAACTCGAAAGTCGTCGTTAATTTCTTCAATGCAATATAAAGAGTTACATGTTATTTAATGATAGATACTAACTAACACTCAAAGTCCTCACTCTTAAGCCCATATAACAGCCCAACCAAGCTGAGCCTGTGATGCTTCAGTCCTTTGAAAGATAAGAAAACAGGTCTCTTTGTCATAACTCGTACCTTTCTATTTCTTAGTATGCTGTTAGTACCTGCACAAGGCTGTATTATGCATTTTTGTGCTAAATCATTTAGATGTTAGTTCTGTTTATTTTTATGTAGTTCCTTTTTTTATGTGTTTCGTCAAATGATTTATTGAAAAGAAATATGTTCTCCATCTCTTTTTATGTTCTAAATTTCTTCACTGCATTAGATATGTAGGCTGTGCCAATTGTTTATGTTCATCGGGTTCCATTTGTTTCGCGATTCCGTTCTTTCCATTTTGAACTATAATACCTAATATTGTATCTCTCAACTTAGATGTTGAATAAAATTAAGCCAGTTGTACATAACTTTTTATTTGCAGAGATTCAACCACTATTCAAGAAGGTCTAGAAGGAGCCACGCAAAGCAATCATTACTGCGTAATGTCAATGCTTATGCAGACTTCCTATTTCAGGTTGTTGATTCTGGTTGCTAACTTGTTTTGTGTTCTAATTAGAAAGATGTTGATTGTTGTTACATTTAATTTAAATTTTGATTTGGGCACCTTGTAAATTCTTGTGCTAGAAATGTAAAAGTATCAAATACGGTAGATTATTCTTGAAGTCTCAGGAAAATGAGCACTATCAGGTGGCAGTCCTAGAGCAGTCAATCCATTTGTCTCTTATTGAGAATACTTGCACAGACGTCATTCTCACAACATAATGGATTTTCTCTTAGCTTCCCTACTTTTGAAGATTTGGTTTCCAGGCATGAACCTTTTGCTTCTTTTTAGTGGTATCTTGTTGGACGGGTGATGTTGATTGGCTTTGTTTTTTTTTTTTCTTTTTCTTTTTCCCTTCATCATAACAATGATTTGATATATCTCTACCATGGGTTTATCTTTAGCAATTTTTCCTGCCCTTTCCCAATTTATACTTAGGCGAACTTTTGACAACTTTTCATCTTTCTATTTATTTTTTCGGTAAAAATTTCTGATCATCTCACAATCTTATATTTTTTTTTAATGTCTTAGAGTTGGGAGAATGATTATGATGAGGATGAGCCATCTTCAAGTAAAGGCACGTCATGGTTTAAAAAGCAATACTCAGGCAAGGACTCCAAAAAGAATAGGGGAGGCAATCAAGGAGCCTGGAATTCCGGCAGAAGTAAGGAAGTAGTTATGCAGAAATGGTCATTTAGTACATTTTATCAAATTAGATTATATGAATGGCATATCTTTTAACCTAAGTTGGGTAATGGGTTTGTCATCTAGGTTGTTCCTATTCATGTAACATATTGCCTGAAATCTTGTAAAAAAAATTCTGGGTAGTTGAATAAGCCTTTCATGTGGGATTTGTTCATGTTTCTTGCATGTATGCCTTGATTCAAAATTCATTTTCATGTCCTTGAAATTGCATAAGATTTCAGTGCATTTGCAACGGTATTTCAGGTTTCAAGTTTTGTGAAGATGTAGATGAGGAGACCATTTTCCGATCTATGTTTAGTGGAACCAACTTCTTTTTTTGGCCATTCATTGATGAAGAAAATTCACAGTGGAGGAGATCGTCAAATTACTCCAATCGTGGAAGGTTTGGGAACTGGGGACATCAGAGTGAAGAAAAATATGGTAGGTCTTGGAATTGGAGACATCGAAGAGAAGAAAAATATGAAACTGAGTCTGATTCTGAGAATTCAGAGTCACATGAAAGGTTGGCACTCGGATTGAGTGCTTCTGGCCCTCTAACACTCGAAGATGTCAAAAATGCGTGAGCTTTTTTAACAGGATGCTTTTTTACTTCTCAGTCAATCCACTCATATATCCTAATTCTTCCTTATCATCTGATATCAATCTTCTTTGACATGTTAGATATCGAATCTCTGCATTGAAATGGCATCCAGATCGTCACCATGGCTCTTCCAAGGTACCAGAAACATGCTCTAACTATTCATTACGATTGTCTTTGTACTAATTCAGGTCTCGGGTCCATATATCACCGGTGAAATTGAAGTTTTGTTACTAGTCGATGGACACAAACCATTGCTTCGCATAAACTGAGCGCTATGACTTATTACATTTCCCATATCATTGAACGTCTCAAAACTACTTGTACACTGACTGAACAATGAGCTTATGTTACTGCAGGCTGCTGCAGAGGAAAGGTTCAAGCTTTGCAGCGCTGCATATCAGTCTTTATGCGATAAACTTGCTTTGAATTGAGGACGCTCCTTTGATGGCCGGCTAGTGTAGGTTAATTGCAGGAACGCAATAGATGTAACATATCAACACCATTTTTTCCCGCTGGGTTTTTAGGCAATTATGGTTGGTGGACTTGAAATTTAGAGGCCATTTTATCTAATTTTAATTTTAATTTGTATGTTTCATAAGACAACACAAGGATGCCTGCATTTCATTAGGGAAGTTGATAGTAATAGTACTTTGAGGTGGACACTAATCCGTTAAAACAATTAACTGATCCTTTTCAAATCGTCATTTATCTAACGGTTTAGATTTGACCAGATAATGGTTTGAAAATTCAAATTGTTCTGTTAGTAATAGTTTTGATTTGAATTTTTATTTTGAAAATTCGTTAAATTCAAATTGGACTGTTAAAGTATATATTAATTTTTAAATCTATTATTAATATAAAGTTAAACATAAGAAAATATACAATATGTAAAATAAACAAAAAAACTAATAGCAATCATAAAAAAGAGTGATTTATATATTCCATTAGCATTAATATCAAGTTATGTGAATGATAGAGATACGTCCTACCTATTGTTATATATAGAGATTGTTTTACAACTTGTCTTATATATTCTTATAGCATTAGCATTAATTAACAATAATAATGAAAAAACATAGTCTTTAGATCTTTGTTATTGTATTATATATATATATGTATGTACGTGTATATATATATATATATATATATTGGTTGGAGCTGTTGTTAGTTTGTTACAAATTGTGTTAATAGATCCAACTTTGTATCTTTACCCTTTTTTTATGCCTAAATGGTTTCCATCCGTTATAGATCCAAATCAAACCGTTAGTAATGGTTTGGATCGAAACGGTTTCATTTCTAATTTCAAAAAATCCAAATTGTATCAAATCATTAAGATTTTAACGGTTTGATTTTGAATATTGTCAATATCTATATTGAACTGTACCATGCTCACCCCTAATAGGACTAGTGCTTATTTTTAATCCATTTAATGTTGACCGAGAATATTTAAATGATTAAATGGATCTTCTTTTCTTTTGTTTTGAGTAAGGTGAGAAATATCGATATGAAATTATGGAACTATTGGTACTGTTGATACCATATCGACCGACCACCCTAGCACAGGTCCCACCAGGACAGGAAGGCCGCCGACCGATCGCCTGATCGGCACCCTCACGGCCTACGGTCCGCCGATCGGCACCATACTGCAGACCCGCCATTCGGCACCTGACAGTGAACAGACGACAGCTGGCTGCGACAGTCACCTAACCAACTCTGCCACACCAACTCCCTGACGGAGGCAGGTTGGGACTCCAGCTGGCGCCTCATCCGGATATCCAGGGCTTGTCAGACGGCTCCCAGCCACCAAGCACCACCTGCTCCCGTAACAGTAGCCCACCTACCACAGTTATGGCTACTATAAATACCCTGAAACCCTTCACAAAGGTAAGACACTCAGAACCGACCCAGAGCACTGTGTTTACTTGCCTCTCGGCATTCAGATACTAACTTTGGCATCGGAGCCCCTTTGGCCGACACCACACCGGTGTCTAGTTTTGCAGGACCCCTGTCGAATCGCAACGCCCCCGGCGGGCCCGAAACACCACACGGCTGGTCCTAGAACCCCCAACGGGTCTCATCGAGTTGGTCATTTCAGGATCAAACAATTGGCGCCGTCTGTGGGAAAGAGAACAATACCAACACCCACCAACTCACATACCCCTGCTCGACCCTCCGCTGACGAACAATGTCTGCCGAACGGGACGACGGTGAGCTCAACAACACCCCTCAGGGAGATCGCGGCCGAACCCGAGCCAGCCTACCTTCCAATGACATGCTCGAGATGCTGAGGACCCTCCGGTCGGAGGTTGCCGAACTCAGGAAGAGCAACGCTGCCATCGAGAGCAGGAATCACGTGTGGGGGGAACAGCATGGAAGCACCCTGGCCATCTTGCAGTCTACGCGCGAGGAACTGGAGGAGCAGCGGGAGGCAACCAAACGGGCCTTGGCCGCTGCGTCTCGTCGGCCGGAGTTTGATGCCGGCAGAGCCGAGATCGGTGACGCCTGCCGACCGGAGGCGTCCGGTCGCCTACTCTTCCACCAGACCGACATGCCTGGCCCCTCGGGAACACAGATCTACCGCGACGCCCGCGAGCTGCTCGACAGGAGACAGACGCAGACCCCGGCCAACCGTCTGACTTACCCTACCCACGACCCCCGCATCCAGGCACAACCACCTCTGCCCGTCCTATCCCAGGGCGCCTGGTCAAGGTCCGGGTCGGCACGCCGACCCGCACAGCCTCCGCGGCTCTCCGTCCAGCCCCCAGGCAGTCCTTCCGCGCCGATCGGCATGCACCAGCTGGAAGACAACGCCAGCTCAACCACGGCCTCGTCCGGGCAGCGACCGGTGCAACCCATGAAGCCCAGAGGCAGCAGCGCAAACCATCCTATCGACGACCGCCCGAGTGGGGCAGATCGACCCGACCAATCAAACGAGGTGGTTCGGGAACTCCTCCAGCGCGTGCGGGAACTGGAGGCCGCCAGACCCAAAGTTGGGACACTACCCCGACCCCGGGATAACATTGGTCCCTTCACGGACCGCATCATGCGGTACCGCCATGAAACGGAGGTCAAACCCTTGAAGATTGCCTTGTATGACAGACAAGGCGACCCGGACACCCATATCAATAACTACAACTCGGCGCTCGCCTTCAGAAATATCTCCGACGAGGCGCAGTGCCTAATTTTCAGCTCCACCCTCACCGGGGCCGCGTTCAATTGGTTCTATCGCTTGGAACCACAGTCTATTGACTCATTCGACCGCCTACACACGGTCTTCTTGAACCAGTTCATGATCTAGACGGATCGACTGCTCACAACCGAGGACTTGGGAACCCTTCGACAGGGAGATAGCGAGCCCCTACGCCAGTACGTCGCTCGTTTCAGCCTGGAATACTCCAAGTGCCACGAGACGGACGACAAGGCCGCCTACCGCGCTTTCCGCAACGGGCTGCGGGAGTCCACCTTCAAGTACCATGCCTTCACCCAGGGTTGGGACGATTACAATGAGCTCATGCGGCAAGCGGCAATACACGCCAAGGCGGAGCACTTCAACTCTCCCCAGGTCGCATCCCGACCTGACGTGAATAGCGCGCGCCCTCCGCCTCCCAGCAACCGGCAGGTACGATCACCTCCGCCGACCAATAACGCGCATACGGATCACCGATCTGACTCACACTCCAGTAAGCGGAAGGGGACGTATAACAATGACCATCGTGGGAGGGACAAATACCACAACAAGGGGCAGGGATCAGGCCACCACCAGGCAGGTAAACCCCATACGGGGCCCACCTCAAAGTACGAAACCTATTCAATCCTGAACACCTCCCTTGAGAACGTCTTGATGAGCATCGAGGACACGATCCCCAAGCCACGGGCACGACTGCCCGGCCCCCGCCCGGGCATCCAATCCAACTTGTACTGCCAGTATCACAAGTTCAATGGCCATACCATCGAGGAGTGCGTGGCCTTCCGCGACATTGTGGAAGCACTCGTAAGGGAGGGGAAGATCAACCAGTTCCTCCAACACGCACGCCCCGGGTCGGGACTGCCACAGATAAACACGATCAGCGGGGGCCCCACCATCTCTTCCTCCTGCACCTCCAATCGGGCCAAGAAGAACTTCTTGCGCGCCACGACATCCAACCACCAAATATTCAACATCACGGATGGGCGTGCGGCCAAGGTCGCCCGGGCAGGATGGACGCCCATCACTTTCTCCGAGGAGGAAGAGCGGGGAGTTATCTTTCCCCACGATGACCCGTTGATCATCCGCGCTCAGATCGCCAATTTCGATGTTGGGCGAATCCTGGTGGACACTGGTAGCTCTGTGAACGTCCTCTTCATGGACACTTTCAACCAATTGGGCATCAACTCCGCAAGCCTCACCCATGCTGGTTCCCCAATGCTCGGCTTCTCAGGCGATTCTGTCATGCCCCTTGGCACCATCTCCCTGCCTATCTCCCTGGGGAGCGCGCCCAAGATCGCAACAGCCATCACCACCTTCTTGGTAGTCGATTGCCCCACTGCTTACAACGTCATTTTGGGCAGGGGACTCCTCAACCAGCTCAGCGCCGTCATCTCCACTCAGGCCTTTCTCATGAAGTTTCCGACCGTCATGGGCACTGGCCAAGTCCGCGGTAATCAACAATCCGCCCGCTCCTGCTATCAGACCGCCCTGACAAAGCTCAACCCGTGCGACAAGCGGGAGACCATGGCCGTCGCCGAGGCTGCTTACGAGGCCGACCCTGTCGACTCCGAGCTCCTTGAACAAATACGGGCGGGCCCCCCCGAGGACCCGCGCGACCTCTCCGCCGTCTCGCAGCCGCAACCCGTGGAGGATACAGAGCTGATCACCCTTTGCCCGCATAACCCCGAGCGGCAAGTAAAAATTGGAAGCACACTCGCTCCCGAAATCAGGACACAACTCATCCAATTCCTCCGGGACAACAGCGAAGTCTTTGCTTGGTCCTACGCCGACATGCCTGGCATCTCCACGGATGTCATCTGCCACAGGCTTAACATCAGCCCCTCCTTCAAACCGGTCACCCAGAAGCAGCGGACTTATGACGCAGAACGACAGCTGGCCATGCAAGAAGAGATCGTTCGGCTCAACACCATTCACTTCGTGCGCAAGGCCATTTACGCCACGTGGGTCGCAAACGTCGTACTCGTCAAGAAACCCTTCGGATCCTGGCGGATGTGCATCGACTTCACGGATCTTAACAAAGCCTGCCCGAAGGATAGCTTCCCGCTTCCTAAGATCGATCTTTTGGTCGACGCCACAGCTGGCCACGAACTCCTCAGCTTCATGGATGCGTACTCTGGCTACAACCAAATCCGGATGCATCCCGGCGACCAGATCCACACCAGTTTCCGCACTAATCTGGGAGTCTACTGCTACAATGTTATGCCCTTCGGGCTCAAGAACGCCGGTGCCACCTACCAACGGCTTGTCAACTTCATGTTCGCGGATCAGATTGGCAAGACCATGGAGGTGTACGTAGATGATATGCTCATCAAGAGCCGGACGGCCGACCAGCACGTGCCTAACCTCGACAGGATGTTCCAAGTTCTGAAGCAATACAAGATGCGGCTCAACCCTGCCAAATGCGTCTTTGGTGTCCGTTCTGGAAAATTCCTCGGTTACATGATCAGCCAACGGGGAATCGAGGCTAACCCCGAGAAGATCAAGGCCATCCTGGACATGAAGCCCCCGCGCACACTCAAGGAAGTCCAAACCCTTACTGGCCGGATCGCCGCCCTCACCCGGTTCATCTCCCGGGCGACGGACAAGTGTTTACCATTCTTCAAGGTCATGAAGACTCAGGGCCGGCACATCAACTGGGACGCAACATGCGACACTGCCTTTGAAGCTCTCAAGACTTACATGAGCACCGCGCCCCTACTTACCCGACCTACCACTGGGGAACGGCTCACCGTCTATCTTTCTGTCTCCACATCTGCTGTCAGCTCCGTCCTCGTCACCAGTCGGGACGGCGCGGAGTTCCCAATATACTATGTCAGCAAGGCGTTCCAGGACGTCGAGACCCGGTACAACGACCTGGAGAAGTTGGCCTTTGCCCTCATTGTAACGGCCCGACGCCTCCGCCCATACTTTCAGGCACATCCCATGTTAGTCCTTACTAACAAACCTCTTCGCCAGGTGCTCCAAAAGCCAGACGCTTCGGGGCGACTCGTCAAATGGGCAGTGGAGCTTAGTGAGTTCGATATCACATTCGCCCCAAGACCAGCTGTTAAAGGACAGGTCATCGCTGACTTCCTTTCCGAATTCACATATAGCACAACGCAGCATATGCCCGACACTCCGGACCCCAATATTGCGACACCCGCCGCTCCTATCTGCAAGTCGCCAACCCCGTCCACCATGGACCCCGCCCGACCAGCACACCTACTCAGGAACGGCTGGAATACGCGTTGCGTTTTGGGTTCCAGGCTTCCAACAACGAAGCCGAGTACGAAGCCCTTCTTGCTGGCCTCCGGTTGGCCACCGACCTCCAAGCACAACAGCTGCAGGTTTACAGCGACTCCCAGCTCGTCGTCCGACAAATCAACAGCCTCTATGATGCCAAAGACGCCTCCATGACCCAATACTTGGCAAAAGTGCGGTCCCTACTTCGCCACTTCCGCGGCTACGAGGTCATTCAAATACCACGGTCGGAAAACAGCCACGCCGATGCTCTGGCCCGCCTGGCCTCCTCCATCGACGATAAGATAGGTCGCCGTGTTCCCGTCAAATTTTTGGCATCCCCAAGCACAAGCGAGCAACCAGTCCTGGTCGCAACACAGGAGGCCTCTTGGATGGACCCCATTGTCCGGTACCTCACCACGGCCGAACTCCCGCCCAACCGCAACGAGGCCCGCCGCATCCAACGCCAGTCCGCACGGTACACCATGGCGCATGACCACTTATACCGACGGGGATTCGACACCCCCCTCCTCAAGTGCCTCCCTACGGACCGGGGCATTGCGGTGCTCCGAGAGATTCACCAGGGAATCTGTGGTAACCACTCCGGACCCAGGTCCCTAGCACATAAAGCCTTTCGGCAGGGGTACTATTGGCCCACCATGCGCGCCGACTCTGTGGCCATCACTCAACGATGCGTCCCATGCCAACGGTGCGCCCCTGTACCTCATTCTCCCGCTGAGCGACTCACTCCCATGCTCAGCCCCTGGCCCTTCTCTCAATGGGGACTGGACCTCATCGGCCCCATGCCACGAGGAAAGGGCGGCGTCGAACACGCAATCGTTGCGGTGGACTATTTCACTAAGTGGGCCGAAGCAAAGCCCCTCAAAACAATCACGGCCGCCCAGGTCGAGAGCTTTGTTTACCAGAACATCATCTGTCGCTTTGGTATCCCACACACGATCGTCACGGACAATGGCACTCAGTTCGATTCTGTCCGTTTCCGACACTTTTGCGACACCTATGGCATCCAGCTCTGCTTCGCCTCGGTGGCACATCCACAGGCTAACGGACAGGTGGAAGCCGTAAACAAGCTCATCAAACACAACCTCAAGGCTCGACTCCACGACACCCCGAAAGGCCAATGGTCCGACCTCCTATCTGATGTTCTCTGGTCCTACCGGACATCCTACCGGACATCGACACAGGAGACACCCTTCGCCTTGACTTTTGGGACTGAAGCTGTCGTTCCCGTGGAAATTGGGGAAACCTCTTACCGAGTACTATCCTATGATCCACAAGAGAATGCGGTTTTCCTCACACAAAATCTCAACTTCATTGAGGAAAGCCGTGAACAAGCCAATCTCCGTAACATGGCGCACAAACAGCGAATCGCTCACTACTACAACTCTCGCGTTAACAGACGCAGTTTCCAGGTCGGTGACTGGGACCTTCGCAAGGTTATCCTGGCCACTAAGGAGCGTGCTGATGGGACCCTCGGGCCCACGTGGGAGGGTCCCTACCTGGTCACTCGAATTTGTCGTCCAGGCACTTATGAGCTCCAGACTACGGATGGACGGTCGCTTACACACCCGTGGCATGCGGATCATCTCAAGTTGTTTTATAATTAAAAACACCCCCCATGTACATTACTTTACACTTTGCTGTAATTCGACTTGGCTATCTCCAGTCGAACTTGCCTTTCCGGCAACATGTTCTTTCATTTATCTAAGTGTTAGTCTAGTCCTCAACTACAAGTAGCCTATGCCCTATTGCCGATCGGCACTCTCGGTGACCCACACGGCACCTACTTTACCTACCGACACAAGTTTACTTGGTCCACACAGTCAAGTTCAATTATCTTTCGCTATTACGATCTTAGTTCAGTGGGTATGTCCATTATGGTTTGGGTTTACGATTATGACTGTTCGGTCCTTATCTAATCTACAACTCCGTGGATCGGCATGCATACACATATGCGCCAAGTACTCGCCTATCGGCAGTTCTCATTCAAAAAAAAAAACGAAAAAAAAAGGAAGTGCCATCGCACGATGCAAAGTGATAGATAAAGTCCAACTTTCATTGATTTAACTACAGAGCTACACGCTACACGGGGCATTCCCCGGACTATAAAAATAAAGGAAACAAACAGCAAGCTACACGGCCCTCGGCCTCAAACTACCACCACCTCCTCGTCTGCCTCCTCGGCCTGGTCGGCAGTGGACGCCTCTGCAGCCTTCTCCGCACCAGCCGGCCGCTCGCCCTCGGCATTCGACGGCTGACCGTTCAGGGAGAAAGTCTTGCACAGCACGGGGGGCTCATCCAGCCACGGGAAGTTGAGGGGGACCCCTGGATTGAAGTACAACACCCGTTGTATACAATCATCTTCCACTTCGGCAAGCGCCAGGTCGAGATGATTCGCATACACCGGGTCTGCCATGAAGTCCTCCAGGGTCTTCTGCCGATCGGCCGATAGCAGGACGCGAAGCCGGTCCACCTCCCCCTGCAGCTCACCCATGGCTCTCTCCTGCTCGTTCAGCTGCTGGGAGAAAGCGTGCACCGTCTCTTCACGGTCCTCTATCCCTTTCTCTGCCGCCTCTGCACGGGCCTTCTCCCGCTTGAGCTCCCTCTCCAACTCCACAACTCGCTTCCGCGCGGCATGGCCCTCCCTCTCCCGGGCACACAGTTTTACCTCCCTCTGCCGTGCGGCGCCCTGCTCGGCCCCTAGCCTCTGCATATGCCGCACAGCCTTCTGCAGGGCCACATATGTCTGCCCGAAGCACTGCCGAGACAATGCCACTTAGCAAAAAAAAAACAACAACAACAACAAAAAAAAAAAAATAAACAAACCAACGCAAACAATAATGGGCGATCGATCTTACGTGGGCTTGCTCGGCCAGCACGGCAGCGAACCGACCGGGATGCGAGCCGGTGCCGATCTCCTCTATCTCCGCAGGAGTTACCTGCGACCCCAGCACGAAGGCATTGGCAACTGGCGCCAACGTCTTGTGCACGTGGTGTGTCACCAGCACCCAGCCATCGCCGGCCTTGGCAGACCGCACCACCTCGCCCGTCTCCAGGGGTTCGGCAAACAAGGACGCCACGCCAGGAGTGCTGACAACCGCCCTCTCCCTCGCCGGCGACATCGGCACATCCGTGATGAAGGCACCCCGGGCCGTCTTCTGCAGGCACTCCATCTGGTACCACCCCGACCCGTAGGTCTGCCTCTTGAAGCGGTACAGGGCGCACAATTGCCCCCAGGTCGACTCCGGCAGTCCCGCCAGTCGGAACGCCGTGTACAGGCTGATCAGGATGATCCAGCCGTTGGCGTTCAGCTGCCCCAGGGCCAGGTTCGCCCTCGCCATCATCTCCTAGAGCCACGGGTGCAGAGGCAGCCTCACTCCGTGTTCAAAGCAATCGACGTAAAATAGTGTCGACCTTTCCGGAGGACTGCTCGGCTTCTTGCTGTGCGGGGGTACCGTCATCTTAATCTCCGCCGGCACATTGTACAGCTCCCGGAACGGGTCCAGGTCGGACTGCCGAATGGTGTTCATCTCGTAGTCCACGTCATACTCCACCTTCACCACGCCGTCGACATCTAGTTCCATCGGCGAGCTCGTCTCCGTACCGCTACCTTCAGCCTCGGAATCGATGGTGGCGACGGGGGGAGTACGGGGAGACGTCCTCCTCTCACTTGGCCGATCGGCACCCGAGGTGCTGCACCCGCCCTGCTGCCTCACCTCCTTCCGCGGTAACCTGAGAGCCTCATCCAGGCTGTCACCACTGCTGGACGACGAGGTGCTGCTAGTGGACCCACTAGTAGACGTTGACCCACTGCGCCCGCTCGGCACGTCGTCTGCCGAACTGGACGGTGTTTCCCCGCTAAAAGCTTGAGGGGACCTAACCCTAGATCCACTGTTTGACTCTGACTCTGACATCTACAAATTACCAAAAGAAAAGAAGCTACAACTAAGCACCTACGCTACGGAACACATGCTGAACAGGGATGCCGAACGGCAGGAATTATACCTTTCAAAGTTTTGCTCGGTCGAATTGGTTCCACATGCGTCTTCTTCTTGCTCGGCAGTCTCCAATTCAGTCGGCACTTGCAATTACTCCACAAGATGCTCTGAGTAAAAAGTGAAAAAGTCAGAAAGCTTTCGCCCCTTTTATAGGCCCCTGGCCCGCCTCGAGATGCGCGCTTCCGATCTGACGGTCGCCAGGCCGATACGGCCACCTTTCGGCTACGAATACCTTGTACTGTATACCCATCGGTATCGTACATTCTCAACTACATACGTACATAAGTACATCGCTAGCTGGTATGCATCCATACCGCCTGCCGACCGGAGCCTCTCGGCATCTTTCCCGACGGCACGCTTCTTCTCTTTGTCGGCAAGCACACTACTACCGACGTCTCCCCGCCATTCCCCACGGCCACTTCTCCACGATCTTTCGGACTTTACGGTGGGCCGCTTCCAGAACTCGGCAACGGGGCCTTTTTGCAAATCGGACATACGGTGCGCTTCCTCGCTCCATGACTTGGGGGGCTACTAGGGATACAAGGCGCACCGCCCTGGTCGGTCGACAGGTACCGGCCGTCATATCAAGTCCTCGACCGAGGAACCCCACCTCAGTCAAAGACTTAGGGGACTTATGTTGATACCATATCGACCGACCACCCTAGCACAGGTCCCACCAGGACAGGAAGGCCGCCGACCGATCGCCTGATCGGCACCCTCACGGCCTACGGTCCGCCGATCGGCACCATACTGCAGACCCGCCATTCGGCACCTGACAGTGAACAGACGACAGCTGACTGCGACAGTGACAGGACCCGTCCCAACTGGACGTCAAAAACCGTGCCCGGTCCTGCTCCCGTCTGACAAGTCAACTAAAGGTCCGAAACTCCCCTTCAGTGCTTGCCAGACAAGGGATGTTCGCGCGGATTTCTGTTGCTGTCACTGCCTCACGATCAATCCCGAGCGTCGTACCACGGCCTGGAGGGTCACAAAACAGAAAAGGTGTGAGTGGACAAAAATGACCTCTTATAAAAACATTTATCAAAATACAATCTTACCCTCCAGTTTTCACAAACTTGCATGCATATCGTAAAACATGAGTGACCGATAAAATCAAAACATATTTTCCCATGGTCCATCAAACTCATGTTCACCAAATAAGTTTATGTTATAAAACATCAAATCCCGGCTCTCAGGCCAAAACATGTGAAAACATAATCACTGGCCACAAAGACCAAAAACCCGTACTCCATACCAGTACGTCATCACAAATAACATCAATCAGCACTAATCACAAGTGCACAATACACATATCAATCCAATCAATCCGCACTACTCACAAGTGCACAATATCACAAATCACATATGCACTACTCACAAGTGCTGCACTACGCGTAGGCCAATATCCAGTCACTCTCTCGGGAATAAAAACCTCTGGGCTCAACCTCCTCGGGCCCAGTCACCTCTGGGCGAACACATCCCCAGGATCAGACACCTCCGAGTGGTACATCCAGGCTCAGTATCATCCGAGAAGCTGACTACCATAGGATCAACTCCCGATCCTACAATCACATCCCCCAAGCTCCGGTCGTCTGGGTAATCCCCCCAAGCACCGACCGTCTGGGAATATCACAATCACAATGAAAACCATCCCGGGAATTACATCCCAAAACATTTCAATCAAATCTTGACTTCATACCAAGTCAAGATCATTCTCAACTGGGTCTCAAGCCCAAAATACCTTTTACACATAAACCGTTAAAATCACATTTAAATCAATAGAATAATCCGAAAATCATCATTGACTCACCAACCAAGTCAAAACATCATTTTAGAAATCATTTAAACTCCGGGCCTAGCCCAAAACATCATTTGCACATTCCTCGTAAAACGTGCCCGAAAGACTGATTAAAATAATCATAAAATCCCAATAAATCATTAATTGCACAATTTCACAAATGACTCCAATTCCGAGTCAAAATCACTATTCACTTGGGTTCTCATGCCCAAAATAACATTATCACGCAAATCCATGCGTTGCAACCTCCGTTGCCATTTTCACGTAAATCCACGAAATTGACCCTCGACTCATTCCCGAGTCACCACATCATCTTTCAATCCATGACTCAATAATCCGAGTCCAAACATTATTTTTACTCAATTTCAATCCCGGACTCATAAACCAAGTCCAAACATTATTTTTACCAAATTTCGTAATTTCTCGAAAATCGCCCAAAATAATAATATAATAATCATAAAACCGAGAAATTACCGGATTGAAACATAAATCATGCCCAAGCATATAAAATCAAATAATAAGGCATTTAAATCATATATGCATGCATCACGGTTAGAAAACAAAGTCCACTCACACACACCGTCCAAAACGGTCCGTTTCCGAGCTGCACGTTTTTCCGTAAAATCTGGAAATCACAACTCCTGTCCAAAATCATTATAGAGGGTTACTAACATCTCAAAATACAACATATAATTTTCCCCAATTTTTCTGGGATTTAAATACGTATTTTTAACGTAATACAAAACTTCGGATACGCGGAACATTATCGAATCAATATCCGATTTCCCCGAAATCAACGTCAAAATGTTCGTTACAATGAGAGGATCAAAAGTCATGTTGACCTCACCTTGAAACTAGGCCGGACGCGCCCCCACGCGCCGCCGTGAGTGGCTGCGCGTGAAATCCACGCGCCTGCTACAGTACCCTCGTCCTCACCCGTTTGTCTGTAAAACGGGCCATTTAACCCGCGAGGCGACCCGGTTAATTTCCTACCAATTCGACGTTGTTTCCATCAATTGAACATTCAGTCAGTTTCGAATTAAGTGCAATTAAAGATCTGTGGACTCAATTACGAACAACATTACCTATAACCCCACGATCACAGATGATCAATCGAAGGTCCTCTGGCCATTGTTCAACATTCCAAAACCTTCATCGTCACACGATTTCCCCAAATTGATTAATCCAGCAGCATCAAGGGACTCAGGTAAGCATTTTCCCCAACTCAATTGCATCAATCCATTGCTCAATCTTCACGACTCAACTCGAACATCCGTACACTGTGCAACCATGGAGTTCAGCCAATCACAACCGTTTTCTTTCAATTGATCCTTCCAGAAGCATCGTGGGATCCTCAGGAACGTAATCCCCAGCTCAATTTCATCCATCGAAGCCTCCAATTCCTCGACTCAATCTCGAATTTCCTCCTCTGTCACCAAGTGTGTTCAGAGCCAAAACGTTGCCAATTCTTCGTGTTTTTGATGTGGATCGACTCGTACTGATCTCAGGAAGCTAACTCGAGCTTCAATTCCACTCCTCACGGCTCAATTCGCAACAATTGAATTTTCCCCCCAAAATTTCTAAAATTCGAAACCCCGAATTCCTCACACTCACAACCCCTCGTGTTTCCCTTGTTATTCCAGTCATTCCAACTCTCATTTTTCTCACAAAAACGGCAGAGAAAGGGAGCCAATTCTCCCAGTTCAATCCCTCCCCAAAATGTGCACGGTTTGAAGAAATTTCAAAGAAAATAAAGGAAAATGGTGGAGAACATGATGATTAGGGGTGATGATGGTGTTGGGAGGGAAACATGGAGCTGGAAACAAGGGACGGGTGACACTTGTCACTCATCCGGATGTGCACAGTCACCGGGTACTGTTCACATTAAAATATTATTTTAATCCCGATTCGTTCGGTTAATCGGGCTCGATTCCGTGACCATAACTTCGTCGTCGAATCTCCGATTTCGGCATGCCGCCTGTCGTTGGATTCGTATCGACGAGACCTACGTAACGGTCCTTGGCCCTCGTCCGTTGGACTTCCCGGCCAAAAAGTCAACATTTGGCCCCTATTATGCCAAATTACCAAAATACCCCTCAACTTCCGAACATCATAACTTTCTCTACGAATGTCGGAATTGAACGTGCCACCTGTCTATGAACTCGTGACGTCCCGAAATACGTCACAGTCATCGGTCAAAGTCCATTTGACCGCCCGAACTAAAAGTCAACATTTTGCCCACGCCAGGGGCAAAACGGTCATTTTGCACGTTTCGTCCGATTTCACTCAACTAATCCCCGATTAGTCATTCTAATTCAAAATTAATTAATATTCAATCCCGATATTCGGGACGGGTCCTTACAACCTTCCCTCCTTAAAGAATTTCGTCCCCGAAATTCCAACTATCCGTATTCCACAACTACCTCATGGAAAACAAATGGTCACACATCACGTGTACACCTGTACACCCACTAGCCAACACAGAACTCGTCTGCACTCAGACGTCACATCACAGATGCACGTCGTACTGACTACACTCGACTACCTCGAATGAAATTGATTACCAGAAATTGGCAATGTCACCGTTAAGCTGACTCCTTCAGCTTGACAACCCCACATACTCACTAATGTGCCCTGATCTTCGCTCTCATAGAGAGTCACCAAAACTCACTAGTCAGTCCAAGCCGACACCATAAGCCATACTGTCACCACCAAGCTTTACCACCCTAGTAAAGCGCCAATCAGTAACAGATCAGTGACAACACATCATACTACAACGTCCGTCAATGTAGCATATGATCATCAACATGATCTCCCCTCGCAGGGCAAACTCAATCCTGCGACAAATACCAACAGCAGTAACCACAACTGTCACCCCCTCAGCGATCCCAGATGCTGGTAAGGTCACGACAAGGTAACATCTCGCCGCAAAGCAACTTGCGGTCACACCAACCATCAATTCACTCATCCTGAGTATACGCATACCGTCATCACACTCAATCAGACGGTGTATCTGGAACAAGTTGAACACAAGCCTAGCAGTAATCACACAACTCAACACTAGAGTTATACTTGCCAATCGTGGCTAAGAGCACCTGCTCAAACAATCACTGTAATCGTCAGCATCACTCTGTCCAGTGCATCGTGTTCAATGTCCAGTTCACGTTCACAACCACAACCAATGGTATTGGAACTAAGCCAAACACCAACACGTTTTACAACACTGGTACATCCCATGTACCGTCACTAGGTATCAAGTACCCTCGTCCATACGATACAATACATCGTACACCAAGCAAGATCTACAGCTGGACCCCAGTACTCGACCCATAGACCAATATGGTCGATCCCCAAACCAGGTAAGGAAAAGGTAAAAAGCTTGAGGGTTTTGCTAACATCGACAATCCTTGTCCTATGCTACCCAAAACACCTCGCCAAATGACAACACTCAAAATGACACATCAACGTGTCCACAGGGAAGAACGCCTAGTTCTCCCGGGATTCATATCAACCCCGGCCACCACAAATCTGCAAAATACCGTACCCCAAACCACGTACAAGGTACATACATCTATCCCTTGACCAGACTACAACCACCTAGGTCATAGCCAAACACGTTCCAATAATGGAGTCCATTTGCCCAAACTAGCAAGAGACAAATCGAAACTCCACCAATCAGCTAGTTTCAATACCAAATCCGAATCCGCAATTTCGTAAGAAATCCCGAATCCAAATCCATACATCACAGTTTTTAATTCATGTCCAAATCCGAATCCGAAATCATTATTCCGTAAGCTAGCATTTGGAATAATCATTCCGCACCCAAATCCAGTATTCCACTTTCAAGTCCTGAATCGAATCCTGAATCGTCACCCAGAAATTCGATTCCAAAACCCGAAATCTCGTTCACGTCCACTCGGACGCACCAAAACCGAACCTATCGGTTACCCACTCATTATACTCGGTTGACTTCATAAGGAAGCCAATCCAACAACCACACGGTTAAGGTTGACAAAATCCGATCACTTCGGAAACCTACTCACTTGAGTAACATACCATAAAAGGGCTCCACTTCGAAAAGAAGTTCAGTCCCGTCATTTATGACTCACATACCGGAGTAAGAGTGACAAACTCTCTACCCAACTGGATCATCAGGATTACGGTCCAGATCTATCACGACGCCAGCTGACCATGAACATCACGATCCTAGATCGTCACAATGCCCAATGTCCATGACATCACAAACCCGATCCACCTAGGGAAAACCAAGGATGATCCCAAAACGATAACACCAATATTCATCACCAGGTCAAGTTTATTCTGGGCCCAACACGCCCATCTACAAACCAGACTGTTAACAAAAACAACCATCCGGACCCACAGTAGTCCGACACACCCAAAACACCTGATACAATATTACAACACAAATGGACAATACAAACCATTTACAAGGTATCACGAAAACATGTATCAATACAATTATTCTGACCTACGGTCAAGTCGATCGGGGCAGTTCCTTCGCAAATGTCCAAGTTTCCTACAAAAGTGACAAGTGGCAGTGCTGAGGCGACTTGCCCCACCACGCCGCTTACTTATCGACTGGGTTGAAGTTCCACCCGAATGAACGCCTACCGAGGATTGCGACACAAGATTATGAAGGCTAACTCGCTTCGTTGTTTCCTGACTCATCTGTTCAGTATCCTGATGCTCTCGGCGTCGTCCAGAGCCCAAAGATTGTTCTGGCACAGGTAAAATAGTAGCCTCCACTCGGATAGCAGCATCCGATAATTCCCTCAGGGTGGAATATGAGCCAACAGTTACAGCTCCTCGTAACTCATTCCTCAATCCCTGCTCAAACCTTCGACACTTATCCTCCTCAGTAGCCACATACAGAGGAGCGAAACTAGATAAGTGCAAAAATTGCTGTTCATAATCGACCACTGACCGATTCCCTTGCTGCAATTGGAGAAACTCAACCTCCCTAGCGTTCCGAAATGAGCGAGGATAAAACTGATCCAAAAATTACTCTCGGAATGCATCCCATGCCAAGGTACGGGCATCCCAGCCAGTCAACTGTAAACTATGCCACCACCTGTAAGCATAGCCATCCAAAAGAAAAGTGGCCAAGGGTACCATGTCCTCCAGGGGACATATCATAACCTCAAAAATCCTTTCCAATCGAGTAAGCCAATCTTCGGCACCATCCGGTCCCGAATCACCACGAAACACAGTGGCTCCCAACCGTCGAGCTCGCTCAATATCTGGGCCTTTACTAACACTACTCTCGCCCCTCCCATCTTCAGACCGTGTACGGGACGCACGACTCGGAGGCATGACGTATCAACAGAAATCAAGAACCAAATGCTCTGATACCAATTTGACAGGACCCGTCCCAACTGGACGTCAAAAACCGTGCCCGGTCCTGCTCCCGTCTGACAAGTCAACTAAAGGTCCGAAACTCCCCTTCAGTGCTTGCCAGACAAGGGATATTCGCGCGGATTTCTGCTGCTGTCACTGCCTCACGATCAATCCCGAGCGTCGTACCACGGCCTGGAGGGTCACAAAACAGAAAAGGTGTGAGTGGACAAAAATGACCTCTTATAAAAACATTTATCAAAATACAATCTTACCCTCCAGTTTTCACAAACTTGCATGCATATCGTAAAACATGAGTGACCGATAAAATCAAAACATATTTTCCCATGGTCCATCAAACTCATGTTCACCAAATAAGTTTATGTTATAAAACATCAAATCCCGGCTCTCAGGCCAAAACATGTGAAAACATAATCACTGGCCACAAAGACCAAAAACCCGTACTCCATACCAGTACGTCATCACAAATAACATCAATCAGCACTAATCACAAGTGCACAATACACATATCAATCCAATCAATCCGCACTACTCACAAGTGCACAATATCACAAATCACATATGCACTACTCACAAGTGCTGCACTACGCGTAGGCCAATATCCAGTCACTCTCTCGGGAATAAACACCTCTGGGCTCAACCTCATCGGGCTCAGTCACCTCTGGGCGAACACATCCCCAGGATCAGACACCTCCGAGTGGTACATCCAGGCTCAGTATCATCCGAGAAGCTGACTACCATAGGATCAACTCCCGATCCTACAATCACATCCCCCAAGCTCCGGTCGTCTGGGTAATCCCCCCAAGCACCGACCGTCTGGGAATATCACAATCACAATGAAAACCATCCCGGGAATTACATCCCAAAACATTTCAATCAAATCTTGACTTCATACCAAGTCAAGATCATTCTCAACTGGGTCTCAAGCCCAAAATACCTTTTACACATAAACCGTTAAAATCACATTTAAATCAATAGAATAATCCGAAAATCATCATTGACTCACCAACCAAGTCAAAACATCATTTTAGAAATCATTTAAACTCCGGGCCTAGCCCAAAACATCATTTGCACATTCCTCGTAAAACGTGCCCGAAAGACTGATTAAAATAATCATAAAATCCCAATAAATCATTAATTGCACAATTTCACAAATGACTCCAATTCCGAGTCAAAATCACTATTCACTTGGGTTCTCATGCCCAAAATAACATTATCACGCAAATCCATGCGTTGCAACCTCCGTTGCCATTTTCACGTAAATCCACGAAATTGACCCTCGACTCATTCCCGAGTCACCACATCATCTTTCAATCCATGACTCAATAATCCGAGTCCAAACATTATTTTTACTCAATTTCAATCCCGGACTCATAAACCAAGTCCAAACATTATTTTTACCAAATTTCGTAATTTCTCGAAAATCGCCCAAAATAATAATATAATAATCATAAAACCGAGAAATTACCGGATTGAAACATAAATCATGCCCAAGCATATAAAATCAAATAATAAGGCATTTAAATCATATATGCATGCATCACGGTTAGAAAACAAAGTCCACTCACACACACCGTCCAAAACGGTCCGTTTCCGAGCTGCACGTTTTTCCGTAAAATCTGGAAATCACAACTCCTGTCCAAAATCATTATAGAGGGTTACTAACATCTCAAAATACAACATATAATTTTCCCCAATTTTTCTGGGATTTAAATACGTATTTTTAACGTAATACAAAACTTCGGATACGCGGAACATTATCGAATCAATATCCGATTTCCCCGAAATCAACGTCAAAATGTTCGTTACAATGAGAGGATCAAAAGTCATGTTGACCTCACCTTGAAACTAGGCCGGACGCGCCCCCACGCGCCGCCGTGAGTGGCTGCGCGTGAAATCCACGCGCGTGCTACAGTACCCTCGTCCTCACCCGTTTGTCTGTAAAACGGGCCATTTAACCCGCGAGGCGACCCGGTTAATTTCCTACCAATTCGACGTTGTTTCCATCAATTGAACATTCAGTCAGTTTCGAATTAAGTGCAATTAAAGATCTGTGGACTCAATTACGAACAACATTACCTATAACCCCACGATCACAGATGATCAATCGAAGGTCCTCTGGCCATTGTTCAACATTCCAAAACCTTCATCGTCACACGATTTCCCCAAATTGATTAATCCAGCAGCATCAAGGGACTCAGGTAAGCATTTTCCCCAACTCAATTGCATCAATCCATTGCTCAATCTTCACGACTCAACTCGAACATCCGTACACTGTGCAACCATGGAGTTCAGCCAATCACAACCGTTTTCTTTCAATTGATCCTTCCAGAAGCATCGTGGGATCCTCAGGAACGTAATCCCCAGCTCAATTTCATCCATCGAAGCCTCCAATTCCTCGACTCAATCTCGAATTTCCTCCTCTGTCACCAAGTGTGTTCAGAGCCAAAACGTTGCCAATTCTTCGTGTTTTTGATGTGGATCGACTCGTACTGATCTCAGGAAGCTAACTCGAGCTTCAATTCCACTCCTCACGGCTCAATTCGCAACAATTGAATTTTCCCCCCAAAATTTCTAAAATTCGAAACCCCGAATTCCTCACACTCACAACCCCTCGTGTTTCCCTTGTTATTCCAGTCATTCCAACTCTCATTTTTCTCACAAAAACGGCAGAGAAAGGGAGCCAATTCTCCCAGTTCAATCCCTCCCCAAAATGTGCACGGTTTGAAGAAATTTCAAAGAAAATAAAGGAAAATGGTGGAGAACATGATGATTAGGGGTGATGATGGTGTTGGGAGGGAAACATGGAGCTGGAAACAAGGGACGGGTGACACTTGTCACTCATCCGGATGTGCACAGTCACCGGGTACTGTTCACATTAAAATATTATTTTAATCCCGATTCGTTCGGTTAATCGGGCTCGATTCCGTGACCATAACTTCGTCGTCGAATCTCCGATTTCGGCATGCCGCCTGTCGTTGGATTCGTATCGACGAGACCTACGTAACGGTCCTTGGCCCTCGTCCGTTGGACTTCCCGGCCAAAAAGTCAACATTTGGCCCCTATTATGCCAAATTACCAAAATACCCCTCAACTTCCGAACATCATAACTTTCTCTACGAATGTCGGAATTGAACGTGCCACCTGTCTATGAACTCGTGACGTCCCGAAATACGTCACAGTCATCGGTCAAAGTCCATTTGACCGCCCGAACTAAAAGTCAACATTTTGCCCACGCCAGGGGCAAAACGGTCATTTTGCACGTTTCGTCCGATTTCACTCAACTAATCCCCGATTAGTCATTCTAATTCAAAATTAATTAATATTCAATCCCGATATTCGGGACGGGTCCTTACAACCTTCCCTCCTTAAAGAATTTCGTCCCCGAAATTCCAACTATCCGTATTCCACAACTACCTCATGGAAAACAAATGGTCACACATCACGTGTACACCTGTACACCCACTAGCCAACACAGAACTCGTCTGCACTCAGACGTCACATCACAGATGCACGTCGTACTGACTACACTCGACTACCTCGAATGAAATTGATTACCAGAAATTGGCAATGTCACCGTTAAGCTGACTCCTTCAGCTTGACAACCCCACATACTCACTAATGTGCCCTGATCTTCGCTCTCATAGAGAGTCACCAAAACTCACTAGTCAGTCCAAGCCGACACCATAAGCCATACTGTCACCACCAAGCTTTACCACCCTAGTAAAGCGCCAATCAGTAACAGATCAGTGACAACACATCATACTACAACGTCCGTCAATGTAGCATATGATCATCAACATGATCTCCCCTCGCAGGGCAAACTCAATCCTGCGACAAATACCAACAGCAGTAACCACAACTGTCACCCCCTCAGCGATCCCAGATGCTGGTAAGGTCACGACAAGGTAACATCTCGCCGCAAAGCAACTTGCGGTCACACCAACCATCAATTCACTCATCCTGAGTATACGCATACCGTCATCACACTCAATCAGACGGTGTATCTGGAACAAGTTGAACACAAGCCTAGCAGTAATCACACAACTCAACACTAGAGTTATACTTGCCAATCGTGGCTAAGAGCACCTGCTCAAACAATCACTGTAATCGTCAGCATCACTCTGTCCAGTGCATCGTGTTCAATGTCCAGTTCACGTTCACAACCACAACCAATGGTATTGGAACTAAGCCAAACACCAACACGTTTTACAACACTGGTACATCCCATGTACCGTCACTAGGTATCAAGTACCCTCGTCCATACGATACAATACATCGTACACCAAGCAAGATCTACAGCTGGACCCCAGTACTCGACCCATAGACCAATATGGTCGATCCCCAAACCAGGTAAGGAAAAGGTAAAAAGCTTGAGGGTTTTGCTAACATCGACAATCCTTGTCCTATGCTACCCAAAACACCTCGCCAAATGACAACACTCAAAATGACACATCAACGTGTCCACAGGGAAGAACGCCTAGTTCTCCCGGGATTCATATCAACCCCGGCCACCACAAATCTGCAAAATACCGTACCCCAAACCACGTACAAGGTACATACATCTATCCCTTGACCAGACTACAACCACCTAGGTCATAGCCAAACACGTTCCAATAATGGAGTCCATTTGCCCAAACTAGCAAGAGACAAATCGAAACTCCACCAATCAGCTAGTTTCAATACCAAATCCGAATCCGCAATTTCGTAAGAAATCCCGAATCCAAATCCATACATCACAGTTTTTAATTCATGTCCAAATCCGAATCCGAAATCATTATTCCGTAAGCTAGCATTTGGAATAATCATTCCGCACCCAAATCCAGTATTCCACTTTCAAGTCCTGAATCGAATCCTGAATCGTCACCCAGAAATTCGATTCCAAAACCCGAAATCTCGTTCACGTCCACTCGGACGCACCAAAACCGAACCTATCGGTTACCCACTCATTATACTCGGTTGACTTCATAAGGAAGCCAATCCAACAACCACACGGTTAAGGTTGACAAAATCCGATCACTTCGGAAACCTACTCACTTGAGTAACATACCATAAAAGGGCTCCACTTCGAAAAGAAGTTCAGTCCCGTCATTTATGACTCACATACCGGAGTAAGAGTGACAAACTCTCTACCCAACTGGATCATCAGGATTACGGTCCAGATCTATCACGACGCCAGCTGACCATGAACATCACGATCCTAGATCGTCACAATGCCCAATGTCCATGACATCACAAACCCGATCCACCTAGGGAAAACCAAGGATGATCCCAAAACGATAACACCAATATTCATCACCAGGTCAAGTTTATTCTGGGCCCAACACGCCCATCTACAAACCAGACTGTTAACAAAAACAACCATCCGGACCCACAGTAGTCCGACACACCCAAAACACCTGATACAATATTACAACACAAATGGACAATACAAACCATTTACAAGGTATCACGAAAACATGTATCAATACAATTATTCTGACCTACGGTCAAGTCGATCGGGGCAGTTCCTTCGCAAATGTCCAAGTTTCCTACAAAAGTGACAAGTGGCAGTGCTGAGGCGACTTGCCCCACCACGCCGCTTACTTATCGACTGGGTTGAAGTTCCACCCGAATGAACGCCTACCGAGGATTGCGACACAAGATTATGAAGGCTAACTCGCTTCGTTGTTTCCTGACTCATCTGTTCAGTATCCTGACGCTCTCGGCGTCGTCCAGAGCCCAAAGATTGTTCTGGCACAGGTAAAATAGTAGCCTCCACTCGGATAGCAGCATCCGATAATTCCCTCAGGGTGGAATATGAGCCAACAGTTACAGCTCCTCGTAACTCATTCCTCAATCCCTGCTCAAACCTTCGACACTTATCCTCCTCAGTAGCCACATACAGAGGAGCGAAACTAGATAAGTGCAAAAATTGCTGTTCATAATCGACCACTGACCGATTCCCTTGCTGCAATTGGAGAAACTCAACCTCCCTAGCGTTCCGAAATGAGCGAGGATAAAACTGATCCAAAAATTACTCTCGGAATGCATCCCATGCCAAGGTACGGGCATCCCAGCCAGTCAACTGTAAACTATGCCACCACCTGTAAGCATAGCCATCCAAAAGAAAAGTGGCCAAGGGTACCATGTCCTCCAGGGGACATATCATAACCTCAAAAATCCTTTCCAATCGAGTAAGCCAATCTTCGGCACCATCCGGTCCCGAATCACCACGAAACACAGTGGCTCCCAACCGTCGAGCTCGCTCAATATCTGGGCCTTTACTAACACTACTCTCGCCCCTCCCATCTTCAGACCGTGTACGGGACGCACGACTCGGAGGCATGACGTATCAACAGAAATCAAGAACCAAATGCTCTGATACCAATTTGACAGGACCCGTCCCAACTGGACGTCAAAAACCGTGCCCGGTCCTGCTCCCGTCTGACAAGTCAACTAAAGGTCCGAAACTCCCCTTCAGTGCTTGCCAGACAAGGGATATTCGCGCGGATTTCTGCTGCTGTCACTGCCTCACGATCAATCCCGAGCGTCGTACCACGGCCTGGAGGGTCACAAAACAGAAAAGGTGTGAGTGGACAAAAATGACCTCTTATAAAAACATTTATCAAAATACAATCTTACCCTCCAGTTTTCACAAACTTGCATGCATATCGTAAAACATGAGTGACCGATAAAATCAAAACATATTTTCCCATGGTCCATCAAACTCATGTTCACCAAATAAGTTTATGTTATAAAACATCAAATCCCGGCTCTCAGGCCAAAACATGTGAAAACATAATCACTGGCCACAAAGACCAAAAACCCGTACTCCATACCAGTACGTCATCACAAATAACATCAATCAGCACTAATCACAAGTGCACAATACACATATCAATCCAATCAATCCGCACTACTCACAAGTGCACAATATCACAAATCACATATGCACTACTCACAAGTGCTGCACTACGCGTAGGCCAATATCCAGTCACTCTCTCGGGAATAAACACCTCTGGGCTCAACCTCATCGGGCTCAGTCACCTCTGGGCGAACACATCCCCAGGATCAGACACCTCCGAGTGGTACATCCAGGCTCAGTATCATCCGAGAAGCTGACTACCATAGGATCAACTCCCGATCCTACAATCACATCCCCCAAGCTCCGGTCGTCTGGGTAATCCCCCCAAGCACCGACCGTCTGGGAATATCACAATCACAATGAAAACCATCCCGGGAATTACATCCCAAAACATTTCAATCAAATCTTGACTTCATACCAAGTCAAGATCATTCTCAACTGGGTCTCAAGCCCAAAATACCTTTTACACATAAACCGTTAAAATCACATTTAAATCAATAGAATAATCCGAAAATCATCATTGACTCACCAACCAAGTCAAAACATCATTTTAGAAATCATTTAAACTCCGGGCCTAGCCCAAAACATCATTTGCACATTCCTCGTAAAACGTGCCCGAAAGACTGATTAAAATAATCATAAAATCCCAATAAATCATTAATTGCACAATTTCACAAATGACTCCAATTCCGAGTCAAAATCACTATTCACTTGGGTTCTCATGCCCAAAATAACATTATCACGCAAATCCATGCGTTGCAACCTCCGTTGCCATTTTCACGTAAATCCACGAAATTGACCCTCGACTCATTCCCGAGTCACCACATCATCTTTCAATCCATGACTCAATAATCCGAGTCCAAACATTATTTTTACTCAATTTCAATCCCGGACTCATAAACCAAGTCCAAACATTATTTTTACCAAATTTCGTAATTTCTCGAAAATCGCCCAAAATAATAATATAATAATCATAAAACCGAGAAATTACCGGATTGAAACATAAATCATGCCCAAGCATATAAAATCAAATAATAAGGCATTTAAATCATATATGCATGCATCACGGTTAGAAAACAAAGTCCACTCACACACACCGTCCAAAACGGTCCGTTTCCGAGCTGCACGTTTTTCCGTAAAATCTGGAAATCACAACTCCTGTCCAAAATCATTATAGAGGGTTACTAACATCTCAAAATACAACATATAATTTTCCCCAATTTTTCTGGGATTTAAATACGTATTTTTAACGTAATACAAAACTTCGGATACGCGGAACATTATCGAATCAATATCCGATTTCCCCGAAATCAACGTCAAAATGTTCGTTACAATGAGAGGATCAAAAGTCATGTTGACCTCACCTTGAAACTAGGCCGGACGCGCCCCCACGCGCCGCCGTGAGTGGCTGCGCGTGAAATCCACGCGCCTGCTACAGTACCCTCGTCCTCACCCGTTTGTCTGTAAAACGGGCCATTTAACCCGCGAGGCGACCCGGTTAATTTCCTACCAATTCGACGTTGTTTCCATCAATTGAACATTCAGTCAGTTTCGAATTAAGTGCAATTAAAGATCTGTGGACTCAATTACGAACAACATTACCTATAACCCCACGATCACAGATGATCAATCGAAGGTCCTCTGGCCATTGTTCAACATTCCAAAACCTTCATCGTCACACGATTTCCCCAAATTGATTAATCCAGCAGCATCAAGGGACTCAGGTAAGCATTTTCCCCAACTCAATTGCATCAATCCATTGCTCAATCTTCACGACTCAACTCGAACATCCGTACACTGTGCAACCATGGAGTTCAGCCAATCACAACCGTTTTCTTTCAATTGATCCTTCCAGAAGCATCGTGGGATCCTCAGGAACGTAATCCCCAGCTCAATTTCATCCATCGAAGCCTCCAATTCCTCGACTCAATCTCGAATTTCCTCCTCTGTCACCAAGTGTGTTCAGAGCCAAAACGTTGCCAATTCTTCGTGTTTTTGATGTGGATCGACTCGTACTGATCTCAGGAAGCTAACTCGAGCTTCAATTCCACTCCTCACGGCTCAATTCGCAACAATTGAATTTTCCCCCCAAAATTTCTAAAATTCGAAACCCCGAATTCCTCACACTCACAACCCCTCGTGTTTCCCTTGTTATTCCAGTCATTCCAACTCTCATTTTTCTCACAAAAACGGCAGAGAAAGGGAGCCAATTCTCCCAGTTCAATCCCTCCCCAAAATGTGCACGGTTTGAAGAAATTTCAAAGAAAATAAAGGAAAATGGTGGAGAACATGATGATTAGGGGTGATGATGGTGTTGGGAGGGAAACATGGAGCTGGAAACAAGGGACGGGTGACACTTGTCACTCATCCGGATGTGCACAGTCACCGGGTACTGTTCACATTAAAATATTATTTTAATCCCGGTTCGTTCGGTTAATCGGGCTCGATTCCGTGACCATAACTTCGTCGTCGAATCTCCGATTTCGGCATGCCGCCTGTCGTTGGATTCGTATCGACGAGACCTACGTAACGGTCCTTGGCCCTCGTCCGTTGGACTTCCCGGCCAAAAAGTCAACATTTGGCCCCTATTATGCCAAATTACCAAAATACCCCTCAACTTCCGAACATCATAACTTTCTCTACGAATGTCGGAATTGAACGTGCCACCTGTCTATGAACTCGTGACGTCCCGAAATACGTCACAGTCATCGGTCAAAGTCCATTTGACCGCCCGAACTAAAAGTCAACATTTTGCCCACGCCAGGGGCAAAACGGTCATTTTGCACGTTTCGTCCGATTTCACTCAACTAATCCCCGATTAGTCATTCTAATTCAAAATTAATTAATATTCAATCCCGATATTCGGGACGGGTCCTTACAGACAGTCACCTAACCAACTCTGCCACACCAACTCCCTGACGGAGGCAGGTTGGGACTCCAGTTGGCGCCTCATCCGGATATCCAGGGCTTGTCAGACGGCTCCCAGCCACCAAGCACCACATGCTCCCGTTACAGTAGCCCACCTACCACAGTTATGGCTACTATAAATACCCCTAAACCCTTCACAAAGGTAAGACACTCAGAACCGACCCAGAGCACTGTGTTTACTTGCCTCTCGGCATTCAGATACTAACTTTGGCATCGGAGCCCATTTGGCCGACACCACACCGGTGTCTAGTTTTGCAGGACCCCTGCCGAATCGCAACGCCCCCGGCGGGCCCGAAACACCACACGGCTGGTCCTAGAACCCCCAGCGGGTCTCATCGAGTTGGTCATTTCAGGATCAAACAGGTACCAATTAAATTCGACAACATTTGATTTTTTTAAGGAAAGATATAATGGAGTAATTTCTTCACCTAGTTTTATTCACAAAATGATGGATACGTTGTCAATCAAAAATCAAAATGATGTGTAGGTTCTTTTTCAAAAATCAAAATTTTTTCGGGCTTGATGAATAAGCCGAGATTAATCCCCTGTAAGTATGGGTGGATCTGGTGCAGTTCGATATTGATATTGGTAATATCTAAATCAAAACTATTAAAATTTTAATTGTTCGATACAGTTTGAATTTTGTAAAATTAGAAATAAAACTATTTCGATCTAAATAGTTACTAACGATTCGGTTTGGATCGAAACAGTTTGAAACTGTTTAGACATAAAAAAAGTATGGATATTAAAAATACAAAGTAAGGACATAAAAAAATAATAGAATAATTAATACTTAAAATTATGCATATTAAGTTTCCGGATGATTAGATTTCAAACATTATCACTATATTAAGATTTATCAAACAAACATTACTATTTAATAAACTTTTATTTCACTCTCATCTGAGTATACATATATTTATCTGGGTATCTTTTTATTTTTATTATATTTAATTTATATTAATAATAAATTAAAAAATTAATATATTCTTTAATCGTTTGATTTTTATCCAATCAAACATAAATCGTTAGATAAATAAAAGTTTAAAACGGATCAATTAGCGATTTTAACGGATTTATGTTCACCCTTATTTGGAAGGGATGAAACTTTTTATGTGATTAGGTGCCATAATATGTGTATGCAAGTTTTTCTGTTCTCTAAAAAAATAAATTATCGTGATTTGTTCCTAATAAATCTCTTTAAAAAATATAAAATCGAATTATGTCGTAATAAAATAAGAGCTACTTAAAAGGAGTCATTTTAAATTTTTTATTATCAAACGCATTTTATCGTATTATATTTCAGGTCATACTGTTTATTTACAAAAATGGAGCCGCTGCCATTCCCTAATGGACAAAAACTCATGCCATCTGAAAAATAAATAAATAATGCTAAAAACACACGCCATCAGGGAGCCGCTGCCACTCCCAGATATTGTTTATTGCGTGCCCTTCTTCAACCTTTGAAACTGTATAATTTTGATTGAGTTTATCAGGTTAATTATCTCGATCAAAATTGTTGATAGACATATAATGCTAAAAACCAGGCAGATCCTGGGATGTTCGTCAGGGTTGGTTTCGCATAGCTGGAAGCCCTATTATTATTGTAACGCTACTGGTACCTGTAGCATCTCCTTCATTTCTATCTCCACCTCCTCCAAACCATTCTTATCTTCTTCTTCTTCTTCTTTTTCATTTTCATCTTCATCTTCAGCAATATTACTCACACCTACCACTCTCTTACTTCCCGGGTCTTCAACTTGCCGCACTCGTTTTCCAGCGTTTAGTATGTCGTCAGCTCATTCTGGGTCAAACCCAGCTTCCCCTTCTTCTTCACCTTCTTCCGTCGCGGTTCACTCAGCTGTAAGTCTCTATTTAAATTTTTTTTTTCTCGACATTTTATGTTGATGGGTTTGATATGGATTTTTGTATGCTTGTTCGATTTATTTGGTAGGCTCTGGCGACTTTTGGTTCTTTGTGTTATTATCTGATGGTTTTGAAGACATGGTTTCTATTTAATTTATAATTGAGATGAAATTTGTTAGTCAACCTCATCATTTCACATGCTGCCAACGCTATTTTAGAGTTCAAAGTTGAAGCCTTCTGGCATTATGGCAATGTTATAGAGCAATTAGAAAGATTGATTTATTTTTCCGTTCCACATCGCCTCGTCTATGTAGATATTGCAAGAAAGATTTAGTAGCTCAATGTAGGCAGAATTCAAAAGGGCCATGGTAGTGTGCCAAGTAAATAGTTAACGAGTCAAGTTGGGGTGTATTTCTGATTGATCAAAAAGCGCATCTTTTTTCATTGATTATATTGTACATTGCTTACTAATTTAGTTTCTATTACTACAAAGGGCAATGCTCGCAAGATCAATTTCTGTCAGTGGTGTGGTGGCCCAACAAAGCATGAGATACCTGAGGGAGAGGAGAAGATAAGAGCTATTTGTACAGTTTGTGAGAAGATTGCCTATGAGAACCCAAAAATGGTATACTATTCTAGTTAGAGTTTGTTTACAGTCCAAAATTCTGAGTTGTGCAGGTGGCAGTCCAGGAACAAGGGATCCTAAGTTTTTTTGTTTGTAAATTAGGTTGTTATAACGGGTTGTTTGAAACTTGTGTCTTTGAATTGAAACGGACTATGCTGTATCTACCCGATCAGTCTATATATGAGGATTTGCAATGGGTAGGTGTACATCAATTAAACAACTTCATACATAATATGTTTAGATTATTGTTTTGTCTTCATGTGATGTGACAAAGTTTTCATATGTCGTGTGAAATATATAACATCCATGTATGTAGTAGTTTTGTGGAACTTTGATCTTTGTTCCAATTTGAGTCAGGTTTTACTATCACTCGAGTATAAAATGTAGATCACATGATATGCATGTTGTTTTGGATAAGTGTTTAGTAATACAATAGTTATAGAGTTTTTGTTGATTCAAAATTTGATTTTGATGGCAGTGAAGAATAAATTTAAGCATGTTATTTTTCACCTGCTGTATTTGATTCACACCAGAGTTTGATACTAGAAAGGCTACTGTGGTTTTCTTTCCCCAGAATGACTTCTTTAATCTACTCTCGAATATGTTTGGTATGCATATGTGTGCCTTCACAATACCCATCTCTCTAATATAAACTTATGTGATTGTAGCTCTGGTTGTATTATTCACCAATTTGGCCTACTCGCTTTTTTTTTTCCATTACTAGTCAGTTTCTATAATTACAAAATATGGGTCATATATCACTACATTATGGTTGAATTTGAAACACAGGGAAAGTTAAAAATTATGTGTACAGGGTTGTGATGGTTGAATTTCTAAAGCTTATGCACATGATTTTGGCTCTTATCTAAATCTGGTTCGTATTTGAATACGTGCTATTTGCATATTAGGACTGATTTTTTATTTTATTTCAAACGTGAAAATAAGTAGTTATCGTTCAACTGATGCTTGCAGGTTGTGGGTTGTCTGATTGAGCACGAAAATAGGGTCCTACTTTGCAAGAGGAAGATTCAACCATCATACGGCCTTTGGTATGTTCGCAAACGAATAAAAGAGTAACTTGGGTAGAACTGTTTGTATGATGCATCTTGTATCTTGACGTTTGTTGTAATTTTAATTTTTGGCTGTTTTCGTTTAGGACACTTCCTGCCGGTTACATGGAAATTGGGGAATCAGCTGCAGAAGGGGCCATCAGGGAAACCTGGGAAGAAGCATGTGCAGACGTGGAAGTTCTGTCACCTTTTGCTCAATTGGACATCCCCCTAATTGGCCAGGTAAGTGAAAAAAGTTCTCTTTCTTTACCTTAACCTTAAAAAAAAAAAAAAAAAAAATTGATAAAGATGATGATATGCATTTGTTTTCGTTTTCATTTTCTTGAACAGACTTATGTAATCTTCTTAGCAAGGCTCAAGAAGCCCCACTTCTCACCAGGTCCAGAATCTTCAGAATGCCGACTTTTTGCACTCGACGAAATACCTTTTGATACTCTGTCATTTTCGTCAATGTTGGTCACCTTGAAATTGGTATGGAAGCCTTTCAGATGCAATGACCAATACTACCTATTCGATTTCTTCCCCGCATTTATCTCATGCGACAGTTTCTTACCTCTTGTGCAGTATGCTGAAGATGTAAAGGCTGGGAAAGTCAAGTTTCACTATGGCACGATTAACAAAAGGTAGGTTCAGTTTATATGATCCTCTAATTAGAAAAGAAATACTTAAACCCATACCATAATGAGCAAGCTGTTCAAATTTGATTTCGGTTGAATATTTCCGTTGATTCAGGCCTGGCACAAGTCCTTCTACATTCATGCCTATACTTTGGATTATCATCTGCAGTCTTGAGAAGATGGTGAGTTTATTTTTCATGCTCGAATTGAAACACCTTTAAAAGAAGATCGATATCTTCTCCCACCGAAGAATTCGTTGTAGCCATCGGGAATTCGATATTCGTTCTACTACTGGGCAGTCTGCATAATGTCAATTTATTCAGGCATAAAGTTTAGTAGATGTGTGCATAATTCCAGTTCCCGTACTCAGCAGTTCTTTCTCATAGTGCCCATTTCTCCTGCAGAGAACCAAATTGTAAAAAGCATGAACAGAGATTAAAACGATGAAAGAATATATATATATATATATATATATATTTTTTTTTTTTTTCCATTTGATGTTGATTAATTTTTTTTTTTTTAAAAAAAAATCTATTTATTTTTGCGGCTAATAAAAGTGTTTCATTCGAGCTTTATACATACAGCAGTGGTTAGGCCAATTAGGTAAAGATAGTGTGCTCTTTATATCCAAAATTCAACAGAGTTGTACTAGTTGAGTGGAATGGTTTCATGGCTAATTTCAAGTCAAATCATCAGGTTCTCTGGCTAGGCAGCCGATGAGAAATCAAGCGGCTCAAAGTCCAAATGATTTTCTTCCTAGTACTTCAGTTTAGTGATATTTTTTTCATTGTGTCTTAGGTGATTTGGGTTCGTAATAAGTACTAGTCTTATAATATTCCTACAGTTTAATAGTATTTATTTTTGAAGTGTTGTGGATCATCTTGAGTTCGATTCTCTTAAGATGAAGGTCAATACTTGATGATCACTTTATATATATATATATATTATTCTATATTATAAACAAGGGGCACGACAATATTATCAAAATTAATCTATGAGAGCAAGATTATATGTTAATACGGTAATATTAATTTGGACAAAATTGCACTAATAGTTAATAAAACCCACCTTATTGAAATTATACAAAATTAGAAAGCACATCCACAAAGTCCAAAACAAACAAAATCATAATAGTGCTTATAATCTTAAACAAAATATCTCCACTAATAGAAATAACAGCGGTTGTTAAATTCAGCACAGTTGGTATTGCATAATATATAAAATATGACGAATTTGAGGAAAGTTTGATCTTCAACGATCAAATTTTGCATAAAAATGAATAAAAGATTAAAAGTCTAATCTAATTAATATGACCAAAATTAATGAAAATATTATAACAAACTACTCAAACAGGAAAAAAAAAAATACTAGTCTTTTTTTCCAAAAGATCTAGACCCCACATCTTGATGACCAAACACTTTGAGTAATTCATCCATGACAGTCCCGTAGCGGGTTTTTTCGCCCAGGCTTTCGGTCCTCCGGAGGACCTAGTCCTCTGGCTTTTGGAAAGAAAAAAAAATATAGTTTACAGAATAAAGAAAAGAAAAATAATTTTAGAGGTGGTTAAACAAAATAGTTACCCCAAGGATATAATAGGTATTTCAATGACAATCATATTAAATATAAATTAGGGATTTGTTATTTCGCATTGATTCATTTAAAGTCGGAGAACAAATGTTGCAGCCATCGAAGGGGCGAAGCAACCGAAAATAGTGAGAGCATAAGCTGGGTAGCGGTCCAGACAGTCTTAGACTAAGCGTTGATGCGGTGAAGCAACCGAGGTGTTGACGCCAACATTTAGATAGCGATCTTCGGGAAGAGCGATTGGGTGAAGGGTGTGGTGAAGAAAGCCTCCAGAAGAAACATCGCGAGGGCCATCAAACGCAACAGTTGGCCTATAATATTCACTCATCAGGTCTAGAAAATAAGGCAACCTAATGTTTAACCCAGATTTCGGTTGGATGATTAGGCTTAGGTGATTGGGGGTTTTTATTGAATTGATTTTTACGGTGTCTATAAGGTTTGCTGAATTGGGTTTTGCTAGTTTAGGTAAGTGTACGCTTTAGTTTTGACTAAAATTGGATTGGATTGGATTGATTCGTTTCTAGTCTTATCAAATGGTTTCATCTAAAATTCAATCATGCAGCTGAAATTGATGCTACTTTGCGTCTTTAAATTTTTTTTTTGTTTATTTAGTATTGTAGTCTACGTTTCGATAATTCAGTCCCAGATTTGTCTCCTTCCCTTGGGTTTCTTGCAAGCAGAGAGAGAAAGCCGTTGACACGCATTTTTCTCTCCCTTTGAAATCTACACAACCAAAAACACCGAAATAGATTTTCGGATTCAAATTCTAAAAACGAACAATTTACGCCATACCCAGAAACGAAAACGCAATTAGGACCCATTGAATTCGAGTTTTATTTTGTTTGTTTATTTATTGTTTGAAATTACAAAGTTGTGTTCCTTTGATTATTCATTTGGTGCTGGAAGAGCTAAGATGATCGGGTGTATGGCGTGTAAGACCCGTGTCCTGGAGGGAACGCTGAACAATCCCACATTTCTGCGAGGGGGAATGGTCTGGGAGAAGATGGTGGTATGCCTTAAAGGTGTAGGCACACACCTATCTAGCACTAGGCCTTTTGGGAGCTCAAGTGGCTTTGGGGAGGATTGGAACTCCAAAGTTAAGCGAGTTGAGGCTGGTGCAATTCCATGATGGGTGACCCCCTGGGAAGTTGCACCATGAGCTCCCGAAAACAAAACCGTGAGGGCGAGGCCCAAAGCGGACAATATGGTGCTAGATGAGTCGGGTCCTGACCCAGGAGGGTCGGGTCCTGACAATTTGGTATCAGAGCCAGACCCCGACCAGGAAGTGTGCGAGCGAGGACGCTGGGCCCTAAGGGGGGTGAATTGTAAGACCCGTGTCCTGGAGGGAACGGTGAACAATCTCACATTCCTGCGAGGGGGAATGGTCTGGGAGAGGATGGTGGTGTGCCTTAAAGGTGTAGGCACACACCTATCTAGCACAAGGATTTTTGGGAGCTCAAGTGGCTTTGGTGGGGAGGGGGGGGGGATTGGAATCCCAAAGTTAAGCGAGTTGAGGCTGATGCAATTCCATGATGGGCGACCCCTTGGGAAGTTGCACCATGAGCTCCCGAAAACAAAACCGTGAGGGCGATGCCCAAAACGGACAATATGGTGCTAGATGAGTTGGGTCCTGACCGAGGAGGGTCGAGTCCTGACATGGCGCTCTAACATTGGATTACAGGATGATTGCTACGCAGGAGGAGAAGAAGAAGGGTCCGAGTAATCAAAAACCGACGTCGTTGGGGGTGCATGGCAGGCGTGATGTTTGGATGAGGGGACAGATCGAAAGGGATTTTAGTCATGAGAGCGAGCACGACCTCACTTTAATGGTATCAGATTTTTGGGAAAACGGTAGCATCGGAGCTGAGTCTTGGTGTAGTAGCGATAGCGATTCTGCTCTTTCTGATCTCGATCACCTCGCCGATAAAATTCTGGTACGTTTTAGCTCAATCATTTGGTTTGTAAATTTAGAAACATCCAATATTATGTGTTAATTTGGATAATTTTTAATTCTCTCAGAGATTCGTATTTTGACTAATTCTAAGCTCTGCGTCAAATTGTTGAAAGTTCACCTAAATTTGCAATCTTTGGAGTTCAGTTACCCTTTTCGGGTTCTAAGTCAATTATTTTATATCCAGTATCTGTTGCAATTTTGGGTTTCATTCAAACTTGTTCAATACATGTGGTTGAGCTGTCCAGGTACTTGCTACATATTTTACTTATAATTTATGCCCAATTTTGAATTCTGGTATTGTATTTTTATCGCAGTTTTTCAAGCTCTCAGTGGCTCAGTACGAAAACGACTTAATGTAACGACCCATCCCAAATTCCATGATTATATTAGTGACTAATCACGATTAGTGAGGCTAATCCGTGATTAGTAGAGTGAAATCGGACGAACGATGTAAAATGACTGTTTTGCCCCTAGTGGTGGCAAAACATTGACTTTTCAATCGGACGGTCAAATGGACTTTGACCGATGACCGTGACGTAGTTCGTGACGTCACGAGTTTATAGACAGGTGGCACGTTCAATTCCGACGTTCGAGGAGGAAGTTTATGACGTTCGGAAGTTTAGGGGCATTTTGGCAATTTTGGATAAAAGGGGTCAAATGTTGACTTTTTGACCGGGAGGTCCGATGGCCGAGGGCCGAAGACCGTTACGTAGATGGGGACGATACGAATCTGTAGACAGGCGGCACGTCGAATTCGGACGTTCGACGGCGAAATTACGATTCACGGAAGTTCCAGGTTACTATTCACGACGGCACGTTTTACGAGATAAAAAGTGCAGTTTGTCTCTAGTGGGCCCAGATATTTGTCCTGATGCCCAATGGATGAGTGACAAGTGTCACCCATCCAATGGACACCAATTTCATTCATGCATCTTCCATTTCCTCTTCATCGATCATTTTCTTCGTTTTTCCTAAACCAAAACCGATCCACCATTCTCACCCAAATCCAAACCCATGACCCTAGGACCAAGACTGAGGGGCAGAGAGGGGGAAGAAGACCGGATGGAGGTGGCTGGACGGCTGGAACCGCCTTGGGCGGTGGCTGGAGCCCAGAACCCGAGCGGGTACCCGGTAAGCCCGATAAACCCATTTTCTTCTATTTTTTCGATTTAGACATTATGGTTGCTATTAGTTGATTAGGATGAGTTTATTGAGGTTGTAGGAAGGTGTAGAGGGTGTTTTGGACGGCGGTGAAGGGCTGAGCAGCCCTGGGTGCAATCGGGAAAATTGAACTGTGAGGTTCAAAAATTGAACCGTGGATTCTCGTGGGTTTTAGGGGTTCTAATTAATTGGGTTAGGTTCCTAGGACGATTATAGGAAGGTTAGGATTGATTAGGATTGAAAACGGTGAAAAATTGGGCCGGAATGAGCCTGGACCGGTTACGCCGGTCCAGTTGCAGGGGTTGGACCGGACCGGCCGACCCGGACCGGCTGTGCAAGGTTGAAGGTGGTGACGTGGCATGATGACGTGGCACCTGTCAGATTGTCAGGTGACGTGGACCACTCATCAGCCGACATATGTCACATGTCAGTGCACAGTCAGCACTGACATGTCAGTGACGTGGCCCAATCAGGGGCTGACACGTGGCACTGACGTGGACCAGTGCCGTGATGACACGTGGCACATGTCAGACTGCCACGTGGCACTGACATCACAGTGACGTGGACCAATGGGAGCATGACACATGGCACCTGTAAGAGTCTGACATGTCAGACCTGACAGCTGTCAGATGACGTCATGCTGACGTCAGCAGGTACTGTAGCGGCGCGTGAAGCCCACGCGCAGCCACTTCAGGCGGCGCGTGTGGGCGCGTGGCAGGGAATTTGGGAAAGTGTTCAACACGGGAAATCTTCTATTCAATGTAACGAACATTTTGGGACTAGTTTCGTGTCGATCGGACACCGTCTCTATATGTTTTGGGGCATCGGAAGGTTTAGGTTCGGTTTTAAAAATAGTTAAAAATATCAGAAAATTACGGGGCTTTGGTAGGAGGTTAATTAAGTAGTTAGTAACCTTCTATTACGATTTGGACAGGTTTGGGAGTTCCGGTGACGGTGATCGGCTTGGGGAGCCGTATGGCACGCAAATCGAGGCGGCAGCTCGGACGGTCTGTGAGTGGACTTTGTTTTCTAAATTGGTGCATGCATAAATGTTTATTATATGTTTTATTACTTGTTTGATGATGCCATGGGTGCATTTGTATGTGGTTACGTATAAGCTCGTATTTTGAGGTTTCGGCCTTATACGGTGCTTATACGGGTCTGTATTTCCTTATTGGTTTTAATGAAATGGTTTTGGATTTATAAAAGGATAAAATCGGGTATGAGACCCATTTGGTTTTGTCTCGGGCATATGACCCCAGATTTCGGGCACGGTGCCCAGCTGATGTCATATGTTCGGACACGAGACCCAGTTATTGTACGGTTTATGATTTCGGGTCAGGGACCCTAAATAGATTTCCAAGTTCATGACGGTTTATGGGAACCGGCATGAACTCTGGAAAGGTCATTGTGGTTCATGATGGTTGATGGGAACCGGCATGAACCTTTGTCAGGTCATTCTGGTTCTTGACGGTTTATGGGGACCGGCATGAACCCTGGTTATGTTATTACGGTACATGACGGTTTATGGGAACCGACATGTTACCTGATTATGGATATTATGGATCATGACGGTTCAGGGGAACCGGTCATGAATGTTTATGTTATGTATATATATGTTCATCTACCTTCCTTTACATGTTCTACTATCTCCTCCGGGGAGGGTCGTTGGCCTGGGTGGACCCCGGAGTAGTCACGGAGCACCGATTGAGTGGAGTCACCCCCCAGTTGGGTTCCTTACTCTCAGGAAGGCTATGGTTACTATTACCTCAGGTAGGGTCAGTGGTCTGCGGACATTGACCTTGACTTTGAGATGACTCGGATTGAGACCCGGGTAGCACGCGCGTAGCTTTGGATACCGTGACAGGATTGGTTGTGTGACTTATATGTATATATGATATATGATATGTGGTGTGCACAGGTGTGCACAGGATTTGAGCAGTGGCTCGTACTTGGTTTCTTTATGTTTTGGGGCCGAGTCCCTTATGGATTTGGGCAGTGGCCCATATGGTCGTTTTCATTGTGGTCCTTTCGACCTTGGTTTACATCTGCTTTGGGCTTAGTCCCACATATGGTTTGTTTTGGATAAATGGTTTTCGAATGCATGCATGCTTTTTAGTAGAGGGTACAAATGTATTCTCTTATGAAATGTTTTTATAAACTCTTGTTTTGTCCACTCACAGTTTTTAATGTTTTGACTGCCCTTCAGGTTGACATCGGATGTGGACTGTAGCAGAGACAGAGATATCACATGCCTCCTCCGGATCCTGGCGTACTCTGATAGCCCGGGAGGGCAAAGGTTGGAAATATCCCTTGTCTGACACTTCGTGTCAGAAGGGAGCAGGGTCATCCCGCACTAATCCCGGGGGGATTGGGATGGGTTCTGTCAATGTGGTATCAGAGCATGGTTGCTCATGTTACTCTGAATTCCAGGGCGTATTTTACGAATTACTCTGTACGCAGGTCGAGGATGTGATATCTCAATGGGCTACAGTTCGTGGTCAACCTGATGTTGAGGTGCCGATACGATAGTTAGTAGGATAGGATCGTTTTGGTTCAACACTAGATGCCGAGGTTGCCATAGTTCTGTCAGGGTTAGCAGAGTGGGACCCTATGAATGGATGAACGTATTCGTACGTTAGCATTTTGATCGTGTGACGGTTAGTTGGGATCGTCTTTCACGATGCCGTAGGATCGGTTCCGACGACTGGTTAGGAATTGTGATCATCGGATGGTCGAATATGGTTGAGTTAGATAGATTTACTGCAGTTGGCAGTTAGCAACCGGATTCGGGGAATCCTAGTTGGATTGACGGTAGGATTGGATTGACGTCATTACGATGTCAAGACCGCGGAGTCGGTCAGATTGTGGATTGTGCTGCCTTATGCAGTGGGTTCGGTGGAACTCTAGGTGTGATCGTGGAACCCTACCGTATGTGTATGGTTCAGAAATGTGAGTTGACGAGTGGTTTGACTTGGACGACTATTCAGATTTGGATTCGTTAGTCGGTCTAGTCATGTCAGCTTGTGTTGGGACTGCACTTCGCAATCAGGGTTATACTTATCGGTTAGACCGAGTTGGTTGTCGTGCTACTTCAGTTGTGATGGACTGTTGGTGCAACTAAGGTCGTGGGCGACCTGGTAGACAGCATTTGGGTTAGTCGGAGTACGGCTGGTTAGTGATTGGTGGGACAAGTTGACAGGACCCGCCCCGATCCCACGGGGACCACAAGGGGACGTGCCCTGCTCCCGTCTGACACCCAATAATTCATACCAATTTTAACCTCAAAACATTTAAATGCATAAATAACCAAATTAAAGTCATACATCAAATCCGAATTAAACGAATGTCAGACAAGGGATGAAATCCAAAATTACAAATTTGCGAGCACGACTCTAAAGTAAACCTGCGGGTACACCGCCCAACAGGGGATCAGGTACGCAGAAGTAGGTCTATGCCTCAGCCTCTGGTTCCTCCTCTACCTCAGTTTCCCGACCTGGAGGGGTTATCAAAACATTAAGGGTGAGTGGACCGAAACTCAAGTTTATAAAATCGTTTGATAAGTAAAACATATAATTTACCCCTTCGTTTTCCAAACATGCGTGCATCATAATTCAAAATCATAAACCATATAATATGAACCATAAGGCATATAATAAAACCATAAGTATAATTTTAGTTGCTGCACTATACACTCCAATCCCGACATCCCTGATGTCTGACGTCCCTGACGTCAAATAAGGTCACAATCACAAGGCTACGCGTGCCACTCGGGTCTCAATTTTCCGAGTTAAATCCCCGAACCCCGTTCGGGTACAGCATCACCTGATGCAGCATCACCTGATGCTTAGCGTCATAGACGCTGGACGTACTAGACGCCCGTGACCTCTCCGGGGTACCTCGCCGGAGGAGACAATATAATATGGAAGGATCTATACAGTGCAGTAACAAATGCATTTTGTTGATATCCACATGCAAGGCATATATATACATAGATAAAATCTGAACCAATCATTAAGTTTCATCAGACGGGTCTCAAGCCCAAATACCGTGAAACATGCCATAACCATATTTTCCATATCCTCAAAACCATTATTGTTTTAGCATGTGAATAAGTATAAATAACCAGAAAACATTTATGCACGCAAGGGTTTAAGAAAATGGTCCACTCACAGTACAATCCTGCTAGAAACCGAACGTATACCCTCGTCCTGGTACAAATGTACAATCCTGTCAAGTCCAAAGTATTCGTAAAGGTCAATACAAACCCCTAACATTCAATCATGAAAGCCTAGGTAGAAACCGGCCCGGGAAAGCCGCCCGAACGCGCCTTCCAAGGCAATAAACCTTAATTTGACCAACTTAATGATTCCCGATCGACCCAAAACCACCGCCATTGGATCCGGATCGTCGAAACCTAAAGAGTGGTGGTGGTCCCACCAAAAACACTGTTCACACGCGCCCCCACGCGCCGGTCAACGCAGGAACAGTTCCTGCTGACGTCATCGCTGACGTCACTGCTGACGTCAGCATGACGTCATGCTGATGTCATCTGACAGCTGTCAGGTCTGACGTGTCAGACTCTGACAGGTGCCACGTGTCAACATCCGATTGGTCCACCTCACTGATCTGTCAGACCACGTGTCAGATCTGACATGTGCCACGTGTCAGCACGGCACTGGTCCACGTCACTGACATGTCAGTGACACGTGGCAGTCCCTGACTGGTCCACGTCACTGACATGTCAGTGCTGACTGTGCACTGACATGTGACACGTGTCGGCTCACGGTTGGTCCACGTCATCTGACAGACTGACAGGGTGCCACGTCATCACCACTGTCCTCAGACGGGTTGACCCGAATACCTGTAACTCGGGTCGATCAGACCCGCGATCGTGACCCGGTTGCCATAACTTCATTTCTGGATCATTTTCGTTCCTTTCAATTCCTAACTACTCGTCTGAGTCCCTAGATTGGTTCAGTGTAAATAGAATGGAGAAAAACCGATAGGATCGAGGGCCTACCTCGAAGAACAGAACCGGTTTCCGTCGCCGTTTAGTCACCGCCCTGAGCTCCTCCGGCCACGAGTTCAATCGCAGAAGGTTCCTGGCAGTCCCTAGAGTCGATTAGGATCCATCAAAAATAAAACTAAACGTGGGAAATGGATTTACCAAAATCTGGGTTTGAAAACCGTCACGGTTCCCCTGCTTCCTTCCTCGCCGCCGTCCTCCGCCGTGATCACTGCCGCCGCTCAGCCTCACCAGGGAGTCCCCCAATACGCAGACACAGTGAGTGGGTGATTAGCTGGGATGCTTGATCGAAATGGACAGAGTGTGCGATTCGGGTAGGAATTATAAAGAAATGGAGGGAAGGAAACGGACGGCCCAGATTTGATCTCCAAGATTAGATCAAGGGCTCAGATTAGATCAGGGGTTTTCAATCCAAGGGCTGGAATTTAAAGCTGATTTAAATGTTAATTAATCCAATAGTGGATCTGATCCAATCTAACCAATGGGTGAGTGACACTTGTCACTCACCAGGTGTCCTCCAATCAGATTTCCTGAATATAATATTCGACACGAAAACCGAGACACGAACTTCCCGAATTCACGTTTCTGACCATAACTTCCTCGTACGAAGTCCGATTTCAGCGTGCCACCTGTCTACGGACTCAGGACGTCGAGGCCTACCCAACGGTCCTTGAGTCAACTGAAAATTAGTTGTCAAAAGAAAAGTCAACATTTTTCCCCGAGAGTCCAAATTACGGTAATGCCCCTGAACTTCCGATAGTCATAACTTTTACCCTGATCGTCCGAATTGGACGTGCCACCTGTCTATGAACTCGTGACGTCCCGAACTACGTCACGGTCATAGGTCAAAGTTCATTTAGTTCATCAATAAAAAAGTCATCAATTGACCATACCATTCACAAGGGTAAAATCGTCAAATCACACATTAAAGTACAATATGGGAATCCTTGAATTTCCGGGGTGTTACAACCTTCCCCCCTTAAGAAATTTCGTCCCGAAATTTCAAAGAAACAAATGAGAAAATTGTTCTCGCATCTGAGCCTCAGGCTCCCATGTGGCTTCTTCCACATTCTGGTTTCTCCAGAGAATCTTCACGAGAGGGATCGTCTTTCGTCGTAGTACCTTGTCCTTCCGATCCAAGATCTGTACTGGTTGTTCTTCAAAGCTTAAATCCTCCCGTAGTTCGACAGGTTGTTCCCCAAGTACATGAGAAGCATCACGTACGTACATCCGCAACATCGATACGTGGAAAACATCGTGAACTCTCGATAGTTCTGGAGGTAGTGCCAATCTGTATGCAACTCTGCCAATTCTCTCCACGATTTCATAAGGTCCGATAAAACGCGGACTCAGTTTCCCCCGTCGGCCAAAACGGATAATCCCTTTCCACGGAGACAACTTCAGGAAGGCAAAATCTCCCACTTCAAACTCCAAGTCTCGAATCCGTCGGTCGGCATAACTCTTCTGGCGATCCTGTGCCACCTTCAATCTCTCCTTGATCACGCGAACAGTTTCCATGGTTAAGTCCATCATCTCCGGCCCTAAAGCCGCTCGCTCTCCTATCTCCGTCTAGCAGATAGGTGTCCTGCACTGTCGACCATACAGTGCCTCATAAGGTGCCATCCCGATGCTTGCCTGATAGCTGTTGTTGTAAGCGAATTCCATCAATGGCAAATGAGTATCCCAAGAGTCTTGAAACTGCAGTACACATGACCTCATCATGTCCTCCAGGGTTTGAATGGTTCTTTCAGACTGTCCATCGGTCTGTGGATGGAAAGTAGTACTGAAACGTAAGGTTGTTCCCAAAGTAGCTTGCAAACTCCGCCAGAACCTGGAAGTGAAATGCGGATCACGATCGGACACGATCGATTCCGGCGTACCATGAAGTCGTATGATTTCCTTCACAAACAACTGAGCCAGTCGGTTAGGTTTATAGGTTTCCTGAACTGGCAGAAAATGGGCTGATTTGGTTAACCGATCCACGATCACCCATACTCCGTCCACTCCACTCTGAGCCCTCGGTAACTTAAAGACGAAGTCCATGGTGATGTGATCCCACTTCCACTCAGGAATCGGAAGTGGCTGCATAGCCCCATACGGTCTCTGCCGTTCCGCCTTAACCTGCTGACAGGTTAAGCATTTGCTCACGAACTCAGCAATATCCTTCTTCATTCCTGGCCACCAATAATGGTTCCGGAGGGTACGGTACATCTTTGTACCTCCCGGATGCATAGCATAGGCCGAACTATGGGCCTCCTCAAGAATCTCGGCTCGTAACTCTGCCACTGCAGGTACACACAAACGGTCCAATTTCACAAGTGCTCCATCATCCCGGATGGTAAAATCCTGTCTCCCCTCCGCATCGACCTCAATTCTGTAGATACAGAGTATCGGATCCTGAAGTTGTGCTTCAATGATCCGATCAATCAGTACTGGTCGCACATGGAAGCTGGCCAACAAAGCTCCATGCTCGCCCGTACCCAAGATAACTCCCGCCTTCCGGAGTTCCACCAGTAAGGGAAGATACACCATCCCCAGGTGTGCAACAGTTCCCCCTGATTTCCTGCTGAGTGTATCCGCCACCACATTGGCCTTACCCGGATGGTACTCGATTGTACAGTCATAGTCCTTCAGCAGCTCCAACCATCTCCGTTGTCTCATGTTAAGCTCCTTCTGAGTGAATAAGTATTTAAGACTCTGGTGGTCGGTGTATATCCGACACGTTGCGCCGAACAGATAATGTCTCCAGATCTTAAGAGCATGAACCACCGCCGCCAACTCCAAATCATGGGTAGGGTAGTTCAACTCATGAGTCTTCAGCTGCCGGGATGCATAGGCGATAACCTTGCCAGTTTGCATCAACACGCAGCCCAACCCTTGCAGTGAAGCGTCACTGAAAACCACAAACTCTCCACTGTCATCCGGAAATGCAAGGACAGGTGCAGTGGTCAATCGATCTTTCATGTAACGACCAGTCCCGAATATCGGGATTTAATAATATTTAATTGTGATTTACTAATCTGGGATTAGTTGGGCGATTTCGGACGAATTGTGCAAAATGACCGTTTTGCCCCTAGGTGTGGGCAAAACGTTGACTTTTAATTCGGATGGTCAAATGGACTTTGACCGATGACCGTGACGTAGTTCGGGACGTCACGAGTTCATAGACAGGTGGCACGTTCGATTCCGACGTTCGTGGTGAAAGTTATGATGTACGGAAGTCCAGGGGCATTTTCGTAATTTGGACGATGTAGGGGCAAATGTTGACTTTTTGACCGGGATGCCCGATGGCCGAGGGCCAAGGACCGTTACGGAGGTTTCGTCGATACGAATTCAATGACAGGCGGCACGCATCAATCGGAGTCCGTATGACCGAGTTACGGGTCAGGATGCGTGAGGGGCATTTTGGTAATTTTCTGCACAAGGGCAGAATTGTAATTTTCTTCACGGGACACTGTTCCATTGAATTAGCCGTGAGGTGGATGCTTTGTGCGATCGATCCCTTGATTTGTTTATGAATTAATTGACTGAATTGGGCCAGTTTGAGGTTGAATTGCACATGGGGTTGTGTTGGCATCGATCACTGAACGTGGGCACTGGGTTTTTCTATGATTTTCGGGTCAGTGCGGGAACCTTTACACAGTGGATTGAGGACGGTTTTGGACGCCTTTAACGGCTAAATTGAATTAAAAGAATGAAGAGTGTGTCGAGGGCAGTTCACTGAGTTTGAGAGATGGAAAAATGGAGTGGAAATGGTGGAGGAATACTCAAAAACCCGAAACTGGGTTCTGGGGAATTCAAATTCGAATTTCCAGTTTCAGGCCAGCCCAAGCCTAATTGATGAGTGTTTGAGCTTCCTGGAACTTCAACGAGTCGAACCAGATCAAATGGGGCAAGCTTGGGAGCTCCTAGGGCCGTGAACAGACATGGTGGACGGCCGAAAAACTCGAGCTTGAGTTGTGACGATTGAGGTATTGTCGAGTTAAATTAATGATTCTAATTAGTTCGTATTAGTCCTTATTAACTTCCTGTGAAGTTAATTTGATTATGGTTAAGGATTGGAGGGGTTCTGGTGATCAACCCGTTATGGGTGATCACGGGTTGTCGATGAGATTGATAGATGGTTGATGCTAATCATGGACACAGAACTGAAATTGGTGGATTGATGATTGTTTTAGGATCAAGAACGGATGGAATTGATATCGAATTGAGGGTGTTTGAAACGGATCCTATCGCGGGTAATCAGACCCGTTTACCAGTCATTCGGGTGAAGAAGGAGCACTGTAGCAGGCGCGTGGCTTTCACGCGCAGCCACTCACGGCGGCGCGTGACGGCGCGTGGGCACGAATCTCGAGGTGAGGTCAACATGACTTTTATCCTATACATTGTAACGAACATTTTGGGATTGGTTTCGTGTCGATCGGACACCGTCTCGATATTGTTCGGGATGTCCGAAGGTTTTAAATCCAATTTAAAAATACTTAAAGTTCGGGAAATTTACGGGACTTGAATAGGATGTTAATGATGAGGTTAGTGATCCTCTAAATTGATTTGAACAGGATTGGGAGTCCCGGTGATAGTGAGGTGGCCCGGGAGGGCCTATGGCACGCGTATCGAGGCGCTCGGGTTAAACGGTCTGTGAGTGGACATTGGTTTTATAAATTCGATGCATGCATAACTGTTTCATGATTGTTATAATTGGGATTATATGATTTATTTTGGATATCAGTGAATTTATATGTTTTCACGCTTTTCGAGGCGATTTACGTGTTTGCACGTGAATCGAGGTTTTCTGGATTTGCACTGATTTCCATAAATATGGATGGATATGATTTCATGAAACGGTTACCGATTTGATAAAGTGAAATCGGGCCAGGGGCCCAGTTAATTTGTTGAATCGGGCCAGGGGCCCAATTGAATTATGAAATCGGGCCAGGGGCCCAGTTAACTTATGAATCGGGCCAGGAGCCCAGTTGACTTGTATATGTGATTTCGGGTCGGGGACCCTAAAATGGAATTGAATAAACTATTTCGGATTTGATTCAACTATTTGGACTTACGACGGTTTTATGGAAATTCGGGGCAGGGCCCTTGTGATATTTTGGAAATGAATAATAAAATGTGTTCCATAAAACCATCTCGATATGAGGATATTTATATCCTGGTCTCCTCCAAGTGTCGGGGACACTGGAGAAGTCACGGTGCATTGCCTGCGAGGGCTCATTGTACGGAGCTACCGGACCGTATAGTGATCCAGGAGCAGGATTGCTAGACGTCATGGACGTCAGACATCGGGGATGTCAGAGATATGGACCCGGTGAGACCCCGGGCAGCACGCGTTGCTTAATACCGTGAGATATGACGTCTGGAACGTCAAGCGTCTAGGACGCTAGGCATCGGGGATGCCGGAGATGGAAAAATAATAAATGAATATTACTGGATTGATGAAATAACTCTTGGATTTACTTTTGGAAATTGAAACTATGCTTTGGTTTCCGGGCTAAGGCCCTAATGGTTATTTCTAAATAATTATGGAATTATTGGTTTTGGTGCATGCATATGATTTTACTGAGGGGCATAAATGTCTTATAAATGTTTTAAGAAGACTTGTTTATTTTCGTCCACTCACAGCTTTTGGTTTTTAATGCCCTTCAGGTTGATTCCGGATACGACTGCAGCAGAGACTTGAGCATCGCGCACCTCCTCCATCGATCCTTACGCACTCTGGAAGCCCGGTTGGGCAAAGGCAATCGGTTATCCCTTGTCGGACGCCTCTTGTCCGACGGGAGCACGTCACATTCCATGGTAATCCCGGGGGGATTGGGATGGGTCGTGTCATTTCAACTCTTGAAAACTCCGATCGCACTGCTCGTCCCAGATAAACTTTACTCCCTTCCGAGTCAAACGAGTCAATGGTGCAGCAATTTTGAAGAAGCCCTCCACGAATCTCCGGTAGTAACCTGCTAATCCGACGAAACTCCTCACCTCGGTCACTGTTGTCGGTTTAGCCCAGTTGGTCACCGCTTCTGTTTTCTGGGATCCACGCAAATCCCATCCGTCGATATCACGTGTCCCAGAAAACCAATACTGCTCAGCCAAAACTGACACTTGCTCAGCTTGGCGTACAATTGTTCTTGTCTCAGTCTCTCCAAGACCAACCGTAGATGTTCTTCATGTGCACGGGCACTCCTCAAGTATACCAAAATATCATCGATGAACACAATCACGAACTTATCCAGGTAGGGTCGGAAGACCCGGTTCATCAGATCCATGAATGCTGCTGGAGCATTCGTCAAACCAAATGGCATAACAAGGAACTCGTAGTGCCCGTAACGGGTTCGAAAAGCAGTTTTTGGAATATCCTCCTCCGAAATCCTCAGTTGGTGATACCCAGATCGCAAATCAATTTTCGAGAAGCACTGAGCTCCCCGCAACTGGTCGAAAAGGTCATCGATCCTGGGTAGAGGATACTGATTCCTCAGCGTCCCCCTGTTGAGTTGTCGATAGTCAATACATAAACGGAGACTTCCTTCCTTCTTCTTTACGAACAACACCGGTGCTCCCCACGGTGAAGTACTCGGTCGGACATATCCCAAATCTACCAACTCCTGCAATTGAGTCTTGAGTTCTCGTAACTCGGCCGGCGCCATCCGGTATGGTGCCTGGGATATGGGTCGGGTACCCGGGAGTAGTTCAATAGTAAACTCAATCTCCCGCGATGGTGGCAATCCAGGTAAGTCTTCCGGGAATACATCCGGAAACTCACATACCACCGGTATTTCGTCGATAACCGGAGTATCGACCCGTTCCGACACGACATGCGCCAGATAACCCTGGCATCCCTTCCGTAGAAGTTTGGTAGCAGTAAGTGACGAAATCACTTCAGGAGGCGAACCATCACGTTCTCCCTGAAAGATAATTTCCGGCAAACCCGGGCTCCGCAAAATCACTTGCTTGCTACAGCAGTCGATGAGCGATCCGTGCTCCGACAGCCAATCCATCCCTAGGATTATATCGAAGTCGTGGATATCCAGAATAATTAAGTCTGCTGGTAAATCCACATCCTCAATTCTTACCGGGCACCTCCGAATCACCTGATTCACAAGGTACACGGTACCCATTGGGGTGCCAACACCCATTTCGCAATCTAAGGCTGATACCACACAATCAAGCATACCAGCACAACTCCTCGAAATAAAAGAATGTGTAGCCCCCGCATCCATTAATACACGTACAAGAAGGTTAAAGATATGTAGTGTACCTGTGACCACGCCTGGAGCAGTCCTCGCCTGCTGCTGGGTCATCGCAAACACTTGGGCCCTCGGCCCTCCGTTCCGTCCGCGCCCGCGCGCGCCACGTCCAGCACCACGGTCACCTCCCTGACCGCGACCTCCATTAGTGTGGGAAGCCGTGCTCTGCACCACACTCGAGCCCCTAGCGTCGTTGTTCTTGGACAACTGCGGGCAATTATTGGCATAGTGGCCCACCTCCTCGCAAGCGAAACAAGTTACCGGCCTTGGCCTGTCCGAATGCCCGCCAGAAGCACCGCTCCAAGATGAGCGTTGTCCAGAGTTGTATCCAGATCCTCTGCCCTGAGAGCCTCCACGTCGACCCGACCAGCCACGACCCTTGAAGGATGAGGGTGCTCCCCTGTAGCTCCCTCCCTTGTTGTTCTTATGGCCCGATGGCCCAAGATGTGGGCGATCCTGACGTCGCCCCTCCCCAGAAGGTTGTCGTGATTGGTGTGCCGCCAGACTGGCCTCGACACGCACCGCTGCGTCGACCATATCCCTCAGAGAAGCATGAGTGGTAGCAGTCACACTGGCCCGGATCTCCCCTCGGAGTCCAAGCTCAAACCGCTGGCATTTGTCCTCCTCCGTGCTTACGAATGAAGCAGCGAACCGGGAAAGTTTCCCGAAAGTTTGCTCGTAGTCTGCAACAGACATGTCACCCTGCTCCAGCCGCAGGAATTCCGCCTCCCGCGCCGCGCGAAAGGATCGCGGGTAGTACTGGTCCAGAAATCTGGAACGGAAAGCTTCCCAGGTAGTGGTATGGACAGACCACCCAGACATTTCGAGTCCGTGCCACCACTGGTAGGCTCCTCCCTCCAGTAAGAAGGCCGCCAGAGTCACTCGTTCGCCCAGAGGGCAGTTCATCACCGAGAAGATCCTCTCCCACTTGGTGATCCAGTCGTGAGCATCCTCGGGGTTTGATCCCCCGCAGAAAGGAGTGGCTCCCAAACGTTGAGCCCTTTCGATGCTCGCGCATTCCATCTCTCTTTCTAGATCCTCGTCCGTTCGAGTATGAGGAATTCTCCTAGGAGGCATAACCAACTGTTAAGAGGCATAGATCAGAAAACAATATCCTTAAAAGTCGAAAAGTAACTAGTACTAATCGCTAGTCTAGCATGCTGACCAATACCCTAGTACTGACCACAACCTAGTGCTCTGATACCAAGCTGACAGGACCCGCCCCGATCCCACGGGGACCACAAGGGGACGTGCCCTGCTCCCGTCTGACACCCAATAATTCATACCAATTTTAACCTCAAAACATTTAAATGCATAAATAACCAAATTAAAGTCATACATCAAATCCGAATTAAACGAATGTCAGACAAGGGATGAAATCCAAAATTACAAATTTGCGAGCACGACTCTAAAGTAAACCTGCGGGTACACCGCCCAACAGGGGATCAGGTACGCAGAAGTAGGTCTATGCCTCAGCCTCTGGTTCCTCCTCTACCTCAGTTTCCCGACCTGGAGGGGTTATCAAAACATTAAGGGTGAGTGGACCGAAACTCAAGTTTATAAAATCGTTTGATAAGTAAAACATATAATTTACCCCTCCGTTTTCCAAACATGCGTGCATCATAATTCAAAATCATAAACCATATAATATGAACCATAAGGCATATAATAAAACCATAAGTATAATTTTAGTTGCTGCACTATACACTCCAATCCCGACATCCCTGATGTCTGACGTCCCTGACGTCAAATAAGGTCACAATCACAAGGCTACGCGTGCCACTCGGGTCTCAATTTTCCGAGTTAAATCCCCGAACCCCGTTCGGGTACAGCATCACCTGATGCAGCATCACCTGATGCTTAGCGTCATAGACGCTGGACGTACTAGACGCCCGTGACCTCTCCGGGGTACCTCGCCGGAGGAGACAATATAATATGGAAGGATCTATACAGTGCAGTAACAAATGCATTTTGTTGATATCCACATGCAAGGCATATATATACATAGATAAAATCTGAACCAATCATTAAGTTTCATCAGACGGGTCTCAAGCCCAAATACCGTGAAACATGCCATAACCATATTTTCCATATCCTCAAAACCATTATTGTTTTAGCATGTGAATAAGTATAAATAACCAGAAAACATTTATGCACGCAAGGGTTTAAGAAAATGGTCCACTCACAGTACAATCCTGCTAGAAACCGAACGTATACCCTCGTCCTGGTACAAATGTACAATCCCTGTCAAGTCCAAAGTATTCGTAAAGGTCAATACAAACCCCTAACATTCAATTATGAAAGCCTAGGTCGAAACCGGCCCGGGAAAGCCGCCCCAACGCGCCTTCCAAGGAAATAAACCTTAATTTGACCAACTTAATGATTCCCGATCGACCCGAAACCACCGCCATTGGATCCGGATCGTCGAAACCTAAAGAGTGGTGGTGGTCCCACCAAAAACACTGTTCACACACGCCCCCACGCGCCGGTCAACGCGTCGGTCAACGCAGGAACAGTTCCTGCTGACGTCATCGCTGACGTCACTGCTGACGTCATCGCTGACGTCACTGCTGACGTCAGCATGACGTCATGCTGACGTCATCTGACAGCTGTCAGGTCTGACGTGTCAGACTCTGACAGGTGCCACGTGTCAACATCCGATTGGTCCATCTCACTGATCTGTCAGACCACATGTCAGATCTGACATGTGCCACGTGTCAGCACGACACTGGTCCACGTCACTGACATGTCAGTGACACGTGGCAGTCCCTGACTGGTCCACGTCACTGACATGTCAGTGCTGACTGTGCACTGACATGTGACACGTGTCGGCTCACGCTTGGTCCACGTCATCTGACAGACTGACAGGGTGCCACGTCATCACCGCTGTCCTCAGACGGGTTGACCCGAATACCTGCAACTCGGGTCGATCAGACCCGCGATCGTGACCCGGTTGCCATAACTTCATTTCTGGATCATTTTCGTTACTTTCAATTCCTAACTACTCGTCTGAGTCCCTAGATTGGTTCAGTGTAAATAGAATGGAGAAAAATCGATAGGATCGAGGGCCTACCTCGAAGAACAGAACCGGTTTCCGTCGCCGTTTAGTCACCGCCCTGAGCTCCTCCGGCCACGAGTTCAATCGCAGAAGGTTTCCTGGCAGTCCCTAGAGTCGATTAGGATCCTTAAAAAACAAAACTAAACGTGGGAAATGGATTTACCAAAATCTGGGTTTGAAAACCGTCACGGTTCCCCTACTTCCTTCCTCGCCGCCGTCCTCCGCCGTGATCACTGCCGCCGCTCAGCCTCACCAGGGAGTCCCCCAATACGCAGACACAGTGAGTGGGTGATTAGCTGGGATGCTTGATCGAAATGGACAGAGTGTGCGATTCGGGTAGGAATTATAAAGAAATGGAGGGAAGGAAACGGACGGCCCAGATTTGATCTCCAAGATTAGATCAAGGGCTCAGATTAGATCAGGGGTTTTCAATCCAAGGGCTGGAATTTAAAGCTGATTTAAATGTTAATTAATCCAATAGTGGATCTGATCCAATCTAGCCAATGGGTGAGTGACACTTGTCACTCACCAGGTGTCCTCCAATCAGATTTCCTGAATATAATATTCGACACGAAAACCGAGACACGAACTTCCCGAATTCACGTTTCTGACCATAACTTCCTCGTACGAAGTCCGATTTCGGCGTGCCGCCTGTCTACGGACTCAGGACGTCGAGGCCTACCCAACGGTCCTTTAGTCAACCGAAAATTAGTTGTCAAAAGAAAAGTCAACATTTTTCCCCGAGAGTCCAAATTACGGTAATGCCCCTGAACTTCCGATAGTCATAACTTTTACCCTGATCGTCCGAATTGGACGTGCCACCTGTCTATGAACTCGTGACGTCCCGAACTACGTCACGGTCATAGGTCAAAGTTCATTTAGTTCATCAATCAAAAAGTCATCAATTGACCATACCATTCACAAGGGTAAAATCGTCAAATCACACATTAAAGTACAATATGGGAATCCTCGAATTTCCGGGGTGTTACACAAGTTAACAAGGTTGGTACTCGTCGATGGAATCCCGGAGCGGGGATACGGAGTAGTTGGTACGAGCGGTTGATTTCGTTGGATGCGGAGTTTTGTATATCGTGATTCCTGTAGTTAGGTTTGCACGAGGTTGGGGCAGACGCTACTATCGATGGACGTAGTTGAGTCTTATCAGGTCGAGTAGACTCAGGTTACCGTGAAGATTGTGACGATGGGATTTTCAGTCGTGACGATGATACGAGGTGTGACTCCGTCGTAATGGGCATATGTTCGGTATCTGTGGTTCAGGAGTGGATCTCAGATAGAGTTAAACTGGTTAGGGGGACACGTGGTTGATGTCCGGGTATGTTGTTTCCAATCTTGTTGGAACTTCAGAATCGCAAGAGGTTGCGATTGAGGTGACGAGTGGAATGCGGATTTTCCGCATTGGTAATGGGTATGTCGAAGTCATTTTGGGTGACTTCTCAGATTCTACCATGATTGATGATGGTAGATGACGTTGATGATATAGATGTTGTTGGTTGCCACTAGTACACTGATCGTGTATTGGTTGGTGGACCCGGGATTTGTTCTGGATCATCAGGAGGAGATGAGTATATCGAAGTTAGGTGACTGAGATTCCTCATTTTCCACTTGGTGGCAGACGATGTTAGGTTACATGACGTGGTGAGTGCAGCGAGTGTTGTTTGCATTCACGTAGGGTGGATTATTCGATCATTCTTGGTTTTTCCTAGGTGGAATGACAAGGATTGATACGAGGTAATCAGTGAGAACCCACAGTCTCGGCGTGTCTCGTCATAGACTAATCTGTTTAGATGTGGGAATTGGTTTAGGACTTTGGGTATCGCTATGGATCTGGATCGTGATCTTGATGATCCAGATAGGTGGAGAGTTTATTACTCTTACTGGGATGTTTGAGTTGAGGATGATGGGACTGAACTTCTTTTCGAGGTAAATCCCATATGGCTTATTACTCGCCTGAGTAGTTGTCCGATGAGTAGTTTTCCGATGAGGTCGGATTTTGTCAGCCTAGATATGTTGATATTGGGATTGGCTTCCCCATGAAGTCAATCGATTGTATTGTGGTAATTGTTTAAACGGGTAACTGATAGGTTCGGTTTTGATGCGTCTCGGTAGACGAGAACGAAATTTCGAGTTTTGGAATCAGATTTCTGGATGACGATTCAGGATTTGATTTTGGAACTTGAAAGAGGATTTCTAGATTTGGGTTTTGGAATCGGATTCTGGGTGACGATTCAGGATTTGATTCTAGAGCTTGATTGTAAATTTTCTTTTATGGATTTGGGTTCGGAATGGTTATTCCAAATACTAGTTTACAGAATGATGATTTTGGATTCGAATTTGGGAAATGGTTAGGGATATGATTTCTGAGTTTGGATTCGGGATTTCTTACGAAGTTGCGGATTCAGATTCGGAATTGGGAATAGATGATGGGTTGGAGTCTCGATTTGTATAATACTGGATTGGACAGATGGACTCCATTATTGAAACGTGATTGGCTACAACCTAGGTGGTTGTAGACTGATTGAAGGGTAGGTGTATGTACCTTGTACGTTGTTCGAGGTACGATACTGGATAGGCTTGTGGTGTCTGGCAGCGGTATTCTGGGTATACCAGTGATACGTTGGAGAACTTGTTGGTAGTCGGATTGGTTCCGATACCATCGGATTAGTTGAGGTCGTGGACTGGACATTGGATACTGTGCGTGGGGTCATAGTATTTCTGATGGGTCCAGTTACACGCAGGTCGAGTTAGATGTTGGTATACGTATACTCAGGATGAGTATGTTGGTGGTTAGTGTAACCACAAGTGGGTATAGTGATAGTTTTTGATTGACGACTGTCAAGTGGTGACAGTTTGTCGGAGGTGTCAACGTAGATCGTTGAGTGCAGGTTGGTGACTCCCAGTGGGAGCAGACGTCAGGATAGGTTGGAGATTGAGGAAGGAACCGTAGAGTTGTTGTGTCAACGAAATGGTAGATCTGACAAGTGGTGTCAGTTCGGAGCGTATGACTACTGTTCTTCGACGTGGTCGAATGTAGTCGATACGACGTGAGTGTTAGTGGTACGTCTGGCGGCAGACGAGTAAGTATTATTCTGGTTAGTTGGTGTACGAGTGTACGCGTGTTGCGAGGTAGATCGAATTATTTCCACAAGGTGGAGGTGGAATCCGGATAGTTGGAGTTTCGAGAACGAAACTAAATTAAGGAGGGAAGAACGGTTAGATTAGGTCGGTTGGAATTTCGAGGACGAAATTAATTAAGGAGGGAAGGTTGTAACGACCCGTCCCAAGTTCCATGATTATATTAGTGACTAATCACGATTAGTGAGGCTAATTCGTGATTAGTAGAGCGAAATTGGACGAACGATGCAAAATGACCGTTTTGCCCCTAGTGGTGGCAAAACGTTGACTTTTCAATCGGACGGTCAAATGGACTTTGACCGATGATCGTGACGTAGTTCGTGACATCACGAGTTCATAGACAGGTGGCACGTTCAATTCCGACGTTCGAGGAGGAAGTTATGACGTTCGGAAGTTTAGGGGCATTTTGGCAATTTTGGATAAAAGGGGTCAAATGTTGACTTTTTGACCGGGAGGTCCGATGGCCGAGGGCCGAAGACCGTTACGTAGATGGGGACGATACGAATCCGTAGACAGGCGGCACGTCGAATTCGGACGTTCGACGGCGAAATTACGATTCACGGAAGTTCCAGGTTACTATTCACGATGGCACGTTTTACGAGATAAAAAGTGCAGTTTGTCTCTAGTGGGCCCAGATATTTGTCCTGATGCCCAATGGATGAGTGACAAGTGTCACCCATCCAATGGACACCAATTTCATTCATGCATCTTCCATTTCCTCTTCATCGATCATTTTCTTCGTTTTTCCTAAACCAAAACCGATCCACCATTCTCACCCAAATCCAAACCCATGACCCTAGGACCAAGACTGAGGGGCAGAGAGGGGGAAGAAGACCGGATGGAGGTGGCTGGACGGCTGGAACCGCCGTGGGCGGTGGCTGGAGCCCAGAACCCGAGCGGGTACCCGGTAAGCCCGATAAACCCATTTTCTTCTATTTTTCGATTTAGACATTATGGTTGCTATTAGTTGATTAGGATGAGTTTATTGAGGTTGTAGGAAGGTGTAGAGGGTGTTTTGGACGGCGGTGAAGGGCTGAGCAGCCCTGGGTGCAATCGGGAAAATTGAACCTTGAGGTTCAAAAATTGAACCGTGGATTCCCGTGGGTTTTAGGGGTTCTAATTAATTGGGTTAGGTTCCTAGGACGATTATAGGAAGGTTAGGATTGATTAGGATTGAAAACGGTGAAAAACTGGGTCGGAATGAGCCTGGACCGGTTACGCCGGTCCAATTGCAGGGGTTGGACCGGACCGGCCGGCCCGGACCGGCTGTGCGAGGTTGAAGGTGGTGACGTGGCATGATGACGTGGCACCTGTCAGATTGTCAGGTGACGTGGACCACTCATCAGCCGACACATGTCACATGTCAATGCACAGTCAGCACTGACATGTCAGTGACTTGGCCCAATCAGGGGCTGACACGTGGCACTGACGTGGACTAGTGCCGTGATGACACGTGGCACATGTCAGACTGCCACGTGGCACTGACAGCACAATGACGTGGACCAATGGGAGCATGACATGTGGCACCTGTCAGAGTCTGACATGTCAGACCTGACAGCTGTCAGATGACGTCATGCTGACGTCAGCGATGACGACAACAGGTACTGTAGCGGCGCGTGAAGCCCACGCGCAGCCACTTTAGGCGGCGCGTGTGGGCGCGTGGCAGGGAATTTTGGAAAGTGTTCAACACGGGAAAACTTCTATTCGATGTTACGAACATTTTGGGACTGTTTCGTGTCGATCGGACACCGTCTCGATATGTTTCGGGGCATCGGAAGGTTTAGGTTCGGTTTTAAAAATAGTTAAAAATATCAGAAAATTACGGGGCTTTGGTAGGAGGTTAATTAAGTAGTTAGTAACCTTCTATTACGATTTAGACAGGTTTGGGAGTTCCGGTGACGGTGATCGGCTCGGGGAGCCGTATGGCACGCAAATCGAGGCGGCAGCTCGGACGGTCTGTGAGTGGACTTTGTTTTCTAAATTGGTGCATGCATAAATGTTTATTATATGTTTTATTACTTGTTTGATGATGCCATGGGTGCATTTGTATGTGGTTACATATAAGCACGTATTTCGAGGTTTCGGCCTTATACGGTGCTTATACGGGTCTGTATTTCCTTATTAGTTTTAATGAAATGGTTTTGGATTTATAAAAGGATAAACTCGGGTATGAGACCCATTTGGTTTTGTCTCGGGCATATGACCCCAGATTTCGGGCACGGTGCCCAGCTGATGTCATATGTTCGGACACGAGACCCAGTTATTGTACGGTTTATGATTTCGGGTTAGGGACCCTAGATAGATTTCCAAGTTCATGACGGTTTATGGGAACCGGCATGAACTCTGGAAAGGCCATTGTGGTTCATGACGGTTGATGGGAACCGGCATGAACCTTTGTCAGGTCATTCTGGTTCTTGACGGTTTATGGGGACCGGCATGAACCCTGGTTATGTTATTACGGTACATGACGGTTTATGGGAACCGGCATGTTACCTGATTATGGATATTATGGATCATGACGGTTCAGGAGAACCGGTCATGAATGTTTATGTTATGTATATATATGTTCATCTACCTTCCTTTACATGTTCTACTATCTCCTCCGGGGAGGGTCGTTGGCCTGAGTGGACCCCGGAGTAGTCACGGAGCACCGACTGAGTGGAGTCACCCCCCAGTTGGGTTCCTTACTCTCAGGAAGGCTATGGTTACTATTACCTCGGGTAGGGTCAGTGGTCTGCGGACATTGACCTTGACTTTGAGATGACTCGGATTGAGACCCGGGTAGCACGCGCATAGCTTTGGATACCGTGACAGGATTGGTTGTGTGACTTATATGTATATATGATATATGATATGTGGTGTCCACAGGTGTGCACAGGATTTGAGCAGTGGCTCGTGTACTTGGTTTCTTTATGGTTTGGGGCCGAGTCCCTTATGGATTTGGGCAGTGGCCCGTATGGTCGTTTTCATTGTGGTCCTTTCGGCCTTGGTTTACATCTGCTTTGGGCTTAGTCCCACATATGGTTTGTTTTGGATAAATGGTTTTCGAATGCATGCATGCTTTTTAGTGGAGGGTACAAATGTCTTCTCTTATGAAATGTTTTTATAAACTCTTGTTTTGTCCACTCACAGTTTTTAATGTTTTGACTGCCCTTCAGGTTGACATCGGATGTGGACTGTAGCAGAGATCGAGATATCACATGCCTCCTCTGGATCCTGGCGTACTCTGATAGCCCGGGAGGGCAAAGGTCAGAAATATCCCTTCTCTGACACTTCGTGTCAGAAGGGAGCAGGGTCATCCCGCACTAATCCCGGGGGGATTGGGATGGGTCCTGTCACTTAACGTCAGTGGTTCATTCGCTCATACTTTCTCTCACTGAGAAGGATCTTAATTTTGTGAAGTCAGGTCTCTGCAATGCCAGTTGCGTAAAGTTTACACTCGTTAAACTTCTGAGGTCGTCTGGTTATGATGCTGCCGTGTGCGCGGCGAGGTGGCAGGCTAGTGGCAAGGTCCCTGGAGGTATGCCATTCATCTGGGTTCTGCAAAACCTCATTTTATAGCATTTGGGTCGTTCCCTGCAATCGGTTTTTTGTTGGGTGCATGAATACTTTCTGTTTATGTTACTGCCTGAATTGGATGTAAGTTTAACCCAGAATCTAAGACAGATTCTAGACTGATTCTAGGGCCTCTCGAACTCCGAGTAAAATGTTTCCATAAAATGGTTCATATTATTCCAATTTTGTTCGCACAAATTGAAATCAGTGGGGGGTGAGAGTTGGTGGTCCTCGTGGTGGCCGTCGTGCATCTCTGTTTTGAGAATTGGCAGGGGAAGGGGAAGGGGAAGGGGAAGGGGAAGGCGTCCAGTAGATGGGCAATTGGGTAGAATGAATCCTACATTTAAAACTTTTAATAGGCCTTTTGGGTCGAACAATTACCAAACCAACTCACAAGTTTTCAAGGCTTAATGGGCTTGTAGGGTATTTTAGAGGTTTAATTGATAAAATCCTAAAATAAATTGTTTTTGAATTTGAAGGAAGGAATATAACAATGAAGATCCTCTTCATCTCAATCAATCAAGGTTATTGAGAAGTTAGTTGAATAAATTAGCTTCTGTTTTTTACGTTAAATATTTGATTTAATAAAAAATATAGACGCACAATGTTTACACTAACTCATCTCAATCTAGGGTAATGAACATTCTCATCTCAATCTATGATTATGCACAATCACTTAATTCATCAAACACTCCAAGTATATTTCAAAAAAAAATTCAAAATTTTAATTCAATCGATATTCAGACGATTGAATTTTCAAAATCAGGGTCGTTCATTTTGTCATGCTACTTCTGTAGACACAACCATTCGAAAATATCCAAATTTTGAGGAGCTGAAGTCGTCTGATCGTCATAAAATATTTTGTAACCGTCGAATCGTGTCGCATAGCTACTTAGTCCCAGGTATTTGAAATTGGCTAATTTTTTGGCGTAAGCGGTCTATGAGTATGTAAAATAAATATGAACGGTTAGATCCATCGATTGAAATTACGGGATTAAGTAATGGCACAACAAAATTAGATAGGTACCAAATGTGTTTTGACGATCAAATGACTTTAACTAATTTGTTATGCGTTTTTTTGATGTTTTGGTTAAACGATATTCAGACAGTCGGATTTTTTGGATTAGAACCGTTCACTTTATGGATATACAATAAATATAGACGATTAGATCGATAGATTGATGTCAAAAATTATTTAAAACATCAAATACTTAAAAAACTTCCAAGTATATTTTGATGTGTATTTCGAATTTTTGATTCAAACGATATTCAAACAGTCAGAGTTTCAGGATCGGAACCGTTGACTTTATGATTTTTAGTACTTAGACCTTGGCCGTAAAAAAATCTCTGGATTATGAGGAGTTAAAATTGTCCGATCGCCGAAACTCATTTTGTAGCCGTCGAATGGTGTCGCACCATTACATAGTCCCGGAATTTCGAAATTAGTTAATTTTTTGTGTAAGTGATCTTTATAAATATACAATAAATATAGACAGTTATATCGATAGATTGATGTAAAAAATTATTTAAAACATTTAAATCATCTTATTCATAAATATAGACGGTTAGATCAATAGATTGATTTTCTAAGTTGATGTGGGGATGTAAATGCATTCAGATTATTCTCTTATTTTTCCCTCCTGTCAATTCCAGGTGAATATGGTGAGAATTACAGAAAGAGTGGTGAATACTTACTTTGCCAGATTTTATTTTAGCAAGGTGGTAAAAAATCCTGTTGTGTTATGTCCTAATATATTTAAGAAGTTCGAAAAACGCATCAAAATATATTGAAAGTATTTTAAGTGTTTGATGAATAAGATGATTTAAATGTTTTAAATATTTTGTGACATCAATCAACCGATCCAACCGTTTATATTTACTGTATATACTCGTAGATCACTTACACAAAAAATTGGTTAATTTCGAAGTTTCGGAACTAAGTAACGATGCGACACCATTCAACGGCTACAAAATTAGTTTCGATGATCGGATGGCTTTAACTCCTCGTAATCCCGATATTTTTTACGGGGAAGGTCTAGGTTGACAAGACCCATCCCGATTATCCCTCGATAGTCGTGATGAATCCTGCTCCCGTCTGACAATAACTAAAAAATTACCGAAAGTAACCAAACTTATATACATACATCACACAACAAAACCCGAAAACATTGTCAGACAAGGGATAGTTAAGTTTTACAGACCCATGACGTCACAAGTTTGACTAGTCAAAGACAATACAGAGCATAGGTACTATTACAGATAGGGGTCAAATTCCTACTCTGTAGAGTGTCTGAGTGCGCAACGGTCTATTTATTCTTTTGCCTCGCTTGCCTCGTTTCTAGCCCTCGTACCTGTGCACTGGCCTGGAGGGTACATAAAACAGTAAAGGTGTGAGTGGATAAAATAAAGTTTGAGAAATACATTTACCAAAACACATTTCTTACCCTCCAGTTTTCACAAACATGCATGCATATCATAAAACACGAGTAACAATAAGAAATCAATTAAATATGTTCAGTGGATCAATCAAAACAATTTCCACAAAACCACGGGACTTATTTCCATATCTTGTTGCTTAGAGTCACGTTTATCCCTGCAACGCGTGCATATCAATAGGCTCAAGGACCGCTCAAAATCCGAGCATCCGCCGCTGTGAACACATCACCAGCCGGCAATCCAGATCTAGTGAACACATCACTTACCGATCTATGTATATCCAACACATCTGATGTAACGACCCGTCCCGAATATCGGGATTCAATAATATTTAATTATGATTCACTAATCTGGGATTAGTTGGGCGATTTCGGACGAATTGTGCAAAATGACCGTTTTGCCCCTGGGCGTGGGCAAAACGTTGACTTTTAATTCGGATGGTCAAATGGACTTTGACCGATGACCGTGACGTAGTTCGGGACGTCACGAGTTCATAGACAGGTGGCACGTTCGATTCCGACGTTCGTGGTAAAAGTTATGATGTGCGGAAGTTCAGGGGCGTTTTCGTAATTTGGACGAAATAGGGGCAAATGTTGACTTTTTGACCAGGATGTCCGATGGCCGAGGGCCAAGGACCGTTACGTAGGTTTCGTCGATGCGGATCCAATGACAGGCGGCACGCCGAAATCGGAGATTCGACGACGAAGTTATGGGTCACGGAAGTTTGGGTTCATTATGCACGCATTACGAGGCGAGGACATGTGGCGCTCTCTGATTGGTCTGAGATTCTGAGTGGGACACGTGGACCACTAAACTTAAATATTGGGATCAGATCTGGATTGGTGTGATTTGATTAAATTATAGGATTTAAATAATTAAAAGAATTTCCCACTTATTTTCACCTTTTGATCTGGGCCCTTCATCTATTATGCTGATGCACATCCCCACCGTCCATTTCCTTATTCATCTGATACCTCCCTTCCTCATTTTTCTTTCTTCCTCTGCCCGTGAAGAAATCGAACACACACTCACACCAGCCCATCTCCTTTGTGCGTGGGAGTGAGACCAACTGCTGGTATGGGCGGAAGGACGACGGTGGTGAGCTGGGTGACGGAGGGAGACGGCGGAGATGACGACGGAGGGGAAAACTGAGGAATCCGAAACTCAGGGAATTGGATGTCGATGGAGACCGGTGTTTGACCGTGCTAGAGGGGTGGACGGAGTTTCTGGGATCAAACTGGGCGTTTCGGTGGCCACGGTGGTGACCACGGCGGCGAAGGGGAGCCTAAACCCCGTGAGTCCGATTCTCGGGTCTAAAATGGCAGGATGGGTTTTACTGTCTTTCATTCGATCTAGTAACCAGGATGATGACTCAGAGGATGAGACGAGTCTATTGGGATCGTTTTCATCGAGAATGGTGGTCGGAGCTGAGAGCAGTCGACGGTGGAGTTGGTCGTGAGCTTCTCGATCGGAGAGGTAAGGATCTTGACATTGTTCATTGTTTTTGTTTCCACAGAGCTCCTAATTTAACCCAGACGATCATGTAGGTGAAAACCCCGTCCAAAATGATCCAGTATCGACGGAGAACCGATCGGGTTGGCCCGCGGGTCACGGCGACCCGTTTACCAGTCGTTCGGGTTAAACGACGGTGAACAGTACCCGGCGCGTGGGTTTCACGCGCAGGGAGTTCAACCGGCGCGTGGGGGCGCGTGTGAGGTAATTTTGGGAAACTTCCAACATGACTTTTGTCCTATACAATGTAACGTACATTTTAGCGTTAGTTTCGTGTCGATCGGATCCCGTTTCGTTATTGTTCAGGATGTCCGAAGGTTTTAAATCCAGTTTAAAAATACTTAAAAATTCGGGAAAATTACGGGACTTGAATAGGATGTTAATGATGAGGTTAGTGATCCTCTAAATTGATTTGAACAGGATTGGGAGTCCCGGTGATAGTGTTGTGGCCCGGGAAGGCCTATGGCATGCGTATCGAGGCGCTCGGTTAAACGGTCTGTGAGTGGACATTGGTTTTATAAATTCGATGCATGCATAACTGTTTTATGATTGTTATAGTTATGATTAAATGATTTAATTTGGATATCGGTGAATTTAAATGATTTCACGCATTTCGAGGCGATTTACGTGTTCGCACGTAAATCGAGGTTTTCTGGATTTTCACCGATTTCCATAAATGTGGTTGAATATGATTTCATGAAACGGTTACGAACTGGAATAAAGTAAAATCGGGACGGGGGCCCAGTTGAACTATGAAATCGGGCCAGGGGCCCAGTTAACTTGTGAATCGGACCAGGGGCCCAGTTAACTTATGAAATCGGGCCAGGGGTCCAGTTGACTTCTACATGTGTTTGCGGGTCGGGGACCCTAAAACGGAATTGAATAAATGTTTTCTGGTTTACATTTTATATATATTCACATGCTAAAAACAATAGTGGTTTTGATGATATGGAAAATCTGGTTATGGCATGTTTCACGGTATTTGGGCTTGAGACCCGTCTGATGAAACTTAATGATTGGTTTGGATTTTTATCCATGTATATATATATGTTTTGCATGTGGATATCTATAAAATGTATTTAGTACTGCACTGTATAAATCCTTCCATATTATATTGTCTCCTCCGGATGAGGTACCCCGGAGAGGTCACGGACGTCTAGAACGTCCAGCGTCTATGACGCTAAGCATCGGGGATGCTGTACCCGAACGGGGTTCGGGGATTGAACTCGGAAATTGAGACCCGAGTGGCACGCGTAGCCTTGTGATTGTGACCTTATTGACGTCAGGGACGTCAGACATCAGGGATGTCGGATTGGAGTGTATAGTGCAGTGGCTAAAATTATGGTTATGGTTTATATTATATGCCTTATGGTTCATATTACTGGATTTATGAAATAACTCTTGGATTTACTTTTGGAAATTGAAACTATGCTTTGGTTTCCGGGCTAAGGCCCTAATGGTTATTTCTAAATAAATATGGGATTATTGGTTTTGGTGCATGCATATGATTTTACTGAGGGGCATAAATGTCTTATAAATGTTTTAAACAGACTTGTTTATTTTCGTCCACTCACAGCTTTTGTTTTCAATGCCCTTCAGGTTGATTCCGGATACGACTGGAGCAGAGACTTGAGCATCGCACACCTCCTCCATCGATCCTTACGCACTCTGGAAGCCCGTTTGGGCAATGGCAATCGGTTATCCCTTGTTTGACGCCTCTTGTCAGACGGGAGCACGTCACATTCCATGGTAATCCCGGGGGGATTGGGATGGGTCGTGTCAAGTGGTATCAGAGCAGGTTTTGCTCTTTTGTGCGCGAAGGACGAGGGTGTGATGTCTTTTTGGGCTGCAGTTCCGTTGTTAACCTGATAGATTGTTTTGGGTTTGTATGGTGAATTGGGTGTGTTTGGCCCGATACGCCGTGCATTGTTGCGATTCAACCCAAGTGGGGTTGTATACGATTAACTGGTAATGTGGGGCCGTCGGTTCGGTCATGTGTTGATGGATTGTTGTGCCACTGGGCACAGCTAGGTTCAGGGAACCCCATTTGAATAATGTATTGGAAATGCGAAACTCAGTTGAGTATTGGTCTAAGTTTTGGACCCTAGTAGTGTTGGCTAGTGTACGGGGGTTGGTGCATCGGAGTTAGCCGATGACCTTCGTGGTGGAACCCACGATGGAACCCACGTTGAGTTGACGATGGGATTGGATTTGACGTCTATGCGATGTCAAGACCGCGGGGTCGGTCAGGTTGTGGATTTTACTGCAGAAGGCAGTTGGGTTCGGTGGAACCCTAGGGTGTGAATTTGGAACCCTAATCGATGGACCGGAAAAGTGAACCTTAATTAAGAACTTGTGCTGCGACGTGCGGCTAAGGTCGTGGATGACTCTATTGAGTCTAGTCAGGATTATGGGTTTCGATTCACGGATGCGGTTATGAGATAAAATATGGAATCCCGTGTTGGATCGAATAGTAGTGTGATGTGTGGATACGGATCTTGACAACGATGACTGTTGGTCGGCAGTTGTGTCGAGATAACTGGCTATCGAGGATATTTAGTGTGGTTGTGACACTTGAGGATGTTCAGGGAACGTCCATTGTCCTGATATGCTGATGGCAAAATTGGAGGTACCCATAGTCGTGAGGTACGAGTGGTGTTACGGGGTCGTCGTTCGGAATGAACGGAGATCCAGGGTAACAACTTTGCACACAGTGTACTAGCATGGGTGTTCGTGTGCTAGTGTGGATGTTCGTGTGCTATGTATGGATGTTGGTATGATGGTACCCTTATGCCAATACTAGTATGGATGCATGTGTGCTGATACTAGTGTTGATGATGGTGCGTTGGTGCTGGTACTAGCGCTGGTGCTGGTGTCAGAAATTGTGTTGACGATGAGCCACCAGTTGGAGTGTGACTCTATCATGATGGACGGATGATTGGTTTCTGCGACTCAGTGGTGGTTGAGTCTCGGAATGGATGGGATCCAGTGGAGGTCGCGATGTGTTGGGATAAGTCCTAACAGATATATGATGACAAGTGATGAATGGATATTAAGGTATGATTGAAACTTGAGGAATCTAGGGATGATGTTCCCTATGTCGTGAGAATTGGTGGATTTGGATTTGTTGTCAGCTCTGAGATTGGTAAGTTTGTGTACTGCTTATATCCCCAGGAAGTACAAGGAAATTATTGAAATTGGAAAAGTCGAGGAAAACCATTCGTGGTATTGATGTGGGATTTTGTGATTGTGGATCACTTGGAACCCGAGGATTGAACCTGTTTAAGTTGAGATGTGAGACGGAGGCAATTTGGTATGCACATTCAAGCAAAAATTGGAAATATTCCGTTCGGAATCGGGGTGTGTGCATACATGATTATTGACGGACGTGAGGTCCGAGTAATGAATTGATTTTGGACACGTGGTGGTCCAAGTGAGGTATGGACGTGGGCAGTCCAGTGGTTGGACTTGACATCTCATTTGGGAGCGTGTCTGTTTCCAACATGGTTGGAACTCCCGATTCGGGGAGAGATGTGATTGGGAGACGAGAGGAGTGCTCGTTTCCACATCGGTGATTGGTATTCCGAAGTCTTTGGGGTTGACTTCTTATTTCCTGCCGTGGCAGATGATGATTTTTGCTACCAGTACGTTGAGCGTGTATTGGTGGGTGGACCCATGCTTGGCTTTGGGTCATTGGACATAAGCAGTTGTGTATGATTTTGGATTTGGTGGTGAAATGCGAGGTCATCTTTCCACCAAGGGGAAATTTGACGAATGATTTAATTGAGGGTGTAAGACCCTACGATCAGCTTCCAGATGAATTGTTAGCTATGTGAGCATGTGTGGATCCTAGGTGGATCTGATTTGTGATGTTGTCGACTTTGGTCGATGTGACGATCTAGGATCGTGATGTTACTTGTCGGGTGATGTAGCGATGGATATGGATCGTGATCTTGATGATCCAGATGGGTGGAGAGTTTATCACTCTTACCTTGGTATGCGAGTCGTAAATGACGGGACTGAACTTCTTTTCGGAGTGAAGTCCATATGGTTTGTGACTTGGTTGATTAGGTTTCTGATGTGGTCGGATTTTGTCATCCATTGACGTGTGGATATTGGGATTGGCTTCCCTATGAAGTCAATCGATTGTTTTGGAGAGGCAACCGATAGATTCGGTTACGTTACGTCTTGATGGACGTAAACGAGTTTTGGGTTTTGGAATCGAATTTCTGGGTGACGATTCAGGATTCGATTGCGAAGCTCGAAAGTGGATTACTGGATTTGGGTGCGGAATGATTATTCCAATGCTAGCTTACGGAATAATGATTTCGGATTCGGATTTGGAAATGGAATAAAATATGATGTTTGGGTTCGGATTCGGGATTTCTTACGAAATTGCGGATTCGGATTCAGAATTGGAACTAGATGACGGGTGGCGTTCGTTTTGTCTCATGATGGGTTGGACAAAGGTACTTCATTATTGGAACGTGTCTGGCTATGACCTGGGTGGTTGTAGGCGGATTGTTGGATTGATGTACGTACAGGGTACGTTATACGAGGATTGTTACGGGTTAGGCTGAGTGGTGCCTAATGGCGGTACATGGGATGTACCAGTGGTGTGTAATTAAACGTGTTGGTAATCGGCTTGGTTCCGATATCATTTGTTTGGTTGTGATTGTGGACTGTACATTGGATACTGTGCGCTGTGCAGAGTGATTTTGTCGGGTTCAGTGATTGTATGAGCAGGTGCTCTTGGCCACGGTTGGCTAGTGGAACCCCGGTATTGATATGTGTGATCACTGCTGGGCTGGTATTCAATGTGTTCCAGTTACACCACTTGATTGGGTTAATTGACGGTATACGTACACTCAGGATGAGTGAATTGGTGGTCTGAGTAACCACGAGTAGCCTTGTGTGACTTGATCACACCGTGATTTTTCCAGCGTCTTGGTTCACTGAGGGAGTCGGTGATTATGGACATTGAGATTATTTTGTGTCGCAGGATTGGGCTTGCCCTGCGAATGGTGATCATGTGGTTGATCTTACGCTACATCGAGAGTGATGTAGTGCGTGGCGTTGTCACTGACGGACAGATGGTTGGAGCCTTACCAGGGTGGTAAGTTTTGTGATGACAGTTTGACTGGTGGTGTCAGCGTGGACTGACAAATGAGATTTCGTGACTCCCAACGGGAGCAAATGTAAGGATTTATTGGCAATGGAAGGGAACCGTTTAGCTGAAGGAGTCAGCTAAATGGTTATGCGATTTTATAGCGGATCAGGTGATCATTTCCACTCGCGGTGGTCGAGTGTTGTTGCTATTATGACGTATGACTGTGATGGGATGTCTGGGTACAGACGAGACTAGTGTTGTTCTAGTAAGTGGGTGTACAGGTGAACACAGATGTGGGGTCGAAATGTTTTCCACGAGGTGGTTGTAGAATAAGGTTATTGGTAATTTTGAGGACGAAATTCTTTAAGGAGGGAAGGTTGTAACGACCCGTCCCGAATATCGGGATTCAATAATATTTAATTATGATTCACTAATCTGGGATTAGTTGGGCGATTTCGGACGAATTGTGCAAAATGACCGTTTTGCCCCTGGGCGTGGGCAAAACGTTGACTTTTAATTCGGATGGTCAAATGGACTTTGACCGATGACCGTGATGTAGTTCGGGACGTCACGAGTTCATAGACAGGTGGCACGTTCGATTCCGACGTTCGTGGTAAAAGTTATGATGTGCGGAAGTTCAGGGGCGTTTTCGTAATTTGGACGAAATAGGGGCAAATGTTGACTTTTTGACCAGGATGTCCGATGGCCGAGGGCCAAGGACCGTTACGTAGGTTTCGTCGATGCGGATCCAATGACAGGCGGCACGCCGAAATCGGAGATTCGACGACGAAGTTATGGGTCACGGAAGTTTGGGTTCATTATGCACGCATTACGAGGCGAGGACATGTGGCGCTCTCTGATTGGTCTGAGATTCTGAGTGGGACACGTGGACCACTAAACTTAAATATTGGGATCAGATCTGGATTGGTGTGATTTGATTAAATTATAGGATTTAAATAATTAAAAGAATTTCCCACTTATTTTCACCTTTTGATCTGGGCCCTTCATCTATTATGCTGATGCACATCCCCACCGTCCATTTCCTTATTCATCTGATACCTCCCTTCCTCATTTTTCTTTCTTCCTCTGCCCGTGAAGAAATCGAACACACACTCACACCAGCCCATCTCCTTTGTGCGTGGGAGTGAGACCAACTGCTGGTATGGGCGGAAGGACGACGGTGGTGAGCTAGGTGACGGAGGGAGACAGCGGAGATGACGACGGAGGGGAAAACTGAGGGATCCGAAACTCAGGGAATTGGATGTCGATGGAGACCGGTGTTTGACCGTGCTAGAGGGGTGGACGGAGTTTCTGGGATCAAACTGGGCGTTTCGGTGGCCACGGTGGTGACCACGGCGGCGAAGGGGAGCCTAAACCCGTGAGTCCGATTCTCGGGTCTAAAATGGCAGGATGGGTTTTACTGTCTTTCATTCGATCTAGTAACCAGGATGATGACTCAGAGGATGAGACGAGTCCATTGGGATCGTTTTCATCGAGAATGGTGGTCGGAGCTGAGAGCAGTCGACGGTGGAGTTGGTCGTGAGCTTCTCGATCGGAGAGGTAAGGATCTTGACGTTGTTCATTGTTTTTGTTTCCACAGAGCTCCTAATTTAACCCAGACGATCATGTAGGTGAAAACCCCGTCCAAAATGATCCAGTATCGACGGAGAACCGATCGGGTTGGCCCGCGGGTCACGGCGACCCGTTTACCAGTCGTTCGGGTTAAACGACGGTGAACAGTACCCGGCGCGTGGGTTTCACGCGCAGGGAGTTCAACCGGCGCGTGGGGGCGCGTGTGAGGTAATTTTGGGAAACTTCCAACATGACTTTTGTCCTATACAATGTAACGTACATTTTAGCGTTAGTTTCGTGTCGATCGGATCCCGTTTCGTTATTGTTCAGGATGTCCGAAGGTTTTAAATCCAGTTTAAAAATACTTAAAAATTCGGGAAAATTACGGGACTTGAATAGGATGTTAATGATGAGGTTAGTGATCCTCTAAATTGATTTGAACAGGATTGGGAGTCCCGGTGATAGTGTTGTGGCCCGGGAAGGCCTATGGCATGCGTATCGAGGCGCTCGGTTAAACGGTCTGTGAGTGGACATTGGTTTTATAAATTCGATGCATGCATAACTATTTTATGATTGTTATAGTTATGATTAAATGATTTAATTTGGATATCGGTGAATTTAAATGATTTCACGCATTTCGAGGCGATTTACGTGTTCGCACGTAAATCGAGGTTTTCTGGATTTTCACCGATTTCCATAAATGTGGTTGAATATGATTTCATGAAACGGTTACGAACTGGAATAAAGTAAAATCGGGACGGGGGCCCAGTTGAACTATGAAATCGGGCCAGGGGCCCAGTTAACTTGTGAATCGGACCAGGGGCCCAGTTAACTTATGAAATCGGGCCAGGGGTCCAGTTGACTTCTACATGTGTTTGCGGGTCGGGGACCCTAAAACGGAATTGAATAAATGTTTTCTGGTTTACATTTTATATATATTCACATGCTAAAAACAATAGTGGTTTTGATGATATGGAAAATCTGGTTATGGCATGTTTCACGGTATTTGGGCTTGAGACCCGTCTGATGAAACTTAATGATTGGTTTGGATTTTTATCCATGTATATATATATGTTTTGCATGTGGATATCTATAAAATGTATTTAGTACTGCACTGTATAAATCCTTCCATATTATATTGTCTCCTCCGGATGAGGTACCCCGGAGAGGTCACGGACGTCTAGAACGTCCAGCGTCTATGACGCTAAGCATCGGGGATGCTGTACCCGAACGGGGTTCGGGGATTGAACTCGGAAATTGAGACCCGAGTGGCACGCGTAGCCTTGTGATTGTGACCTTATTGACGTCAGGGACGTCAGACATCAGGGATGTCGGATTGGAGTGTATAGTGCAGTGGCTAAAATTATGGTTATGGTTTATATTATATGCCTTATGGTTCATATTACTGGATTTATGAAATAACTCTTGGATTTACTTTTGGAAATTGAAACTATGCTTTGGTTTCCGGGCTAAGGCCCTAATGGTTATTTCTAAATAAATATGGGATTATTGGTTTTGGTGCATGCATATGATTTTACTGAGGGGCATAAATGTCTTATAAATGTTTTAAACAGACTTGTTTATTTTCGTCCACTCACAGCTTTTGTTTTCAATGCCCTTCAGGTTGATTCCGGATACGACTGGAGCAGAGACTTGAGCATCGCACACCTCCTCCATCGATCCTTACGCACTCTGGAAGCCCGTTTGGGCAATGGCAATCGGTTATCCCTTGTTTGACGCCTCTTGTCAGACGGGAGCACGTCACATTCCATGGTAATCCCGGGGGGATTGGGATGGGTCGTGTCATCTGATCTGAGTCAAGCCTCCCTCGGCTGCTCGACAAAGACCGTGCTACGTGACCTCTTCGGGGTAAACACTTCCATCCCGAAGGCGAGCGTTATCTCCAGGGTGCACTCCGGTGAAAAACATATTTTCTCCCGAAAGCCCTAAATATCCGCAACATATCATCATCACAAAAACCAGTGAAAAACAGTTGCATTGAAAACCAAATCCTATATGAACACAGGGTCTCAGCCCCAAAATAACCAAAGTCCCGATTTACTTTATAAATCCGAAATCATCAATATCATCATGTAATCACATGGAAATACAAATCCAATCAGAAACACAATTCCATTGGGTCTCAAGCCCAAAATATCATTTTCACGTAAATCCGTGCAACCGTAAACCCGAGTTGCCACGATCACGTAAATCCATAAAATCAATCACTGACTCATAATCCGAGTCCAAATATCATTTTCAATTTCCTGACTCATAACCCAAGTCAAAACATCATTTGCACGTTCCTCGTAAAATGTGCCCGAAAGACTGATTAAAATAATCACAAAATCACGAGAATACAAAAATCATCAAATTCATCAAATTCACATGTAACTCCAAATCCGAGTCAAAATCATTATTTACCTGGGGTTCTCACGCCCACAATATCATTTTAACCAATTTCATGATTTCTCGAAAATCGTGCCAAAATATAATAATATAATAATCATAAAACTGAGAAATCACCGAATTGAAATACCAATCATGCCAAAGTATATCAAATCATATAATAAAGCATTTTAAATCATATATGTATGCATCACGGTTAGAAAACAAAGTCCACTCACACACACCGTCCCGATTGTTCAGCCTCGAGCTGTTCGTTTTCCTCCGACGTCCCGGGAATATTCCAGCCTGTCAAACAAAGCGATTTAAGGCTAATAGACTATCATATAATCCTTAAATAAGAATCCCCTAATTTTCGGAATTTTATAATATTATTTTAATATAATTTAAACTTGTCGGGTACTCGGAACTACGCTGAAACCATATCCGATTGACCCGAAACCAACGCGGATAGGTTCGTATCATCGAGAACATCAAGTTTCATATTGATCACTTTGCCGGAATCCTCTCCACGCGCCGTCACGCGCCAGCACAGTACCTGCTACAGTGCGTCGTTCTCACCCGTACGTCTGATAAACGGGTTGAAATACCCGCAATAGGATCCGATTCAAACTCCATCAATTCGACCTCAAATCGATCCGTTCTTTCAACTGATCCCATCTAATCCAACTTCATTTCAGTTCTGTATGTTCAATTACCTGAATTAAGGTCCAAAACTTCACGACGCACGATCGAACTTCGACGGGTCTCCGATACGGGTTTCACGATTTCGTCCATAATTTTCCAATTAATTCACATGGTTAGCATCGTGAGAGTGTAAGGAACAATTCTCCATGAACAATTTCATACGAGCTTACCTCTAAGTATCTGAACTCAAGGTCGATTTTTGGCAGCCATGGCAGCTTCTGTTCTTCCTCAATTAGACACGATTTTTTTTTTCGTTTTTGTTGCAAAGATGTTCGTTTTGATCCCAGTAGCGTACTTCAATCCTCAATTTCTCTTCTCCTGGCTCCCAAATTCGAATTCGATTTTTCCCCCAATTTTTCTGAATTTTCGAAGCAAAATTCTCCCAGTTCTCTCAATCCCTCGAGTTCCTCTATCTCAGTTCTCCTACTTAGACGCTCAATTGCATAATGACGACGAGTTTGGGGTTTATCACGGGTCAATTGAACATAATGATGAATTAAGCCTTAATTTGGGGAAAAAAATGTCAAAAGGGGATATCATTGTGTTTCCCTTAAGACCCGATTCTATGTTTTCTGAGGTAAGTATCAGACAAAAGACAGGTGTCATGGTCTGATCAAGGTTAAAAGACCATTTTGCCCCTGGTTGGTCAAATTACCATTTTGCCCCTAGCCTTCCGTGACCCGTAACGTTCGTATCCGAACTCCGTTTTCAACGTGCCGCCTGTCGTTGTACTCAGGACATCGAGACCTACCTAACGGTCCTCGAATTGTGTGAAAATTAGTTGGCAAACAAAAAGTCAACATTTTCCCCCTTTTCGCCCAAATTACGAAAATGCCCTTGGGATTCCGAACGTCATAACTTTTTCCCTGATCATCAGAATTGGGCGTGCCACCTGTCTATGGACTCGTGACGTCCCGAACTACGTCACGGTCATCGGTCAACGTCCGTTTGACTCACCAATTAAAAAGTCAACAATTTGACCATACTATTCACAAGGGTAAAAACGTCATTTATTCATTATGTTACAAAATTACATTTTCCGAATTTCCGGGGCGTTACATAGGAACTAAAAATCATAAAGTGAACGGTTTCGATCATGAAAATCCGACTGTCTGAATATCGTTTAACCAAAACTTCGAAAAGCACATCAAAATATACTTAATTGTTTTAAGTGTTTGATGAATAAGATGATTTAAATGTTTTAAATATTTTGTGACATCAATTTATCGATCTAACCGTCTATATTTACTGTATATTCATGAAGATCACTTACACAAAAAATTAGCTAATTTCAAAATTTCGGGACTAAGTAATGGTGCGACACCATTCAACGGCTACCAAATGAGTTTCGACGATCGGACGGCTATAACTCCTCGTAATCCCGAGATTTTTTACAGGCAAGGTCTAGGTACTAAAAACCATAAATTGAACGGTTCCGATCCTGAATATCCGACTGTCTGAATATTGTTTAACCAAAACTTCAAAAAGCACATCAAAATATACTTAAGTGTTTTAAGTGTTTGATGAATAAGATGATATAAATGTTTTAAATATTTGTTGACATCAATCTATTGATCTAACCATCTATATTTACTGTATATTCATGAAGATTACTTACACAAAAACTTGGCTAATTTTGAAATTTTGGGACTAAGTAACGGAGCGACACCATTCGACGGCTACAAAATGAGTTTTGACGATCGGACGACTATAACTCCTCGTAATCCCGAGATTTTTGAAGAGCAAGGTCTAGGTACTCAAAATCATAAAGTGAATGATTTCGATCTTGAAAATCTGACTGTCTGAATATTTTTGGGACCAAAACTTCGAAAAACACATCAAAATATACTTAAAGTGTTTTTAGTGTAATGAATAAGATGATTTAAATGTTTTAAATATTTTTTGACATCATTTTATCGATCTAATCATATTCATGAAGATCATTTACACAAAAACTTGGCTAATTTCGAAATTCCGGGACTAAGTAACGGAGCGACACCATTCGACAGCTACAAAATGAGTTTTGACGATCAGACGGCTATAACTCCTCGTAATCCTGAGATTTTTTACGGGCAAGGTCTAGGTACTAAAAAGCATAAAGTGAATGATTTCGATCTTGAAAATCTGACTGTCTGAATATTTTCGGGACCAAAACTTCGAAAAACACATCAAAATATACTTAAAGTGTTTTTAGTGTAATGAATAAGATGATTTAAATGTTTTAAATATTTTTTGACATCAATCCGATCCGACCGTCTATATTGATTGTATATACTCCTAGATCATTTACACACAAAAATGGCTAATTTCGAAATTTTGGGACTAAGTAACTGAGTGACACCATTCGACGGCTACAAAATGAGTTTCGACGATCAGACGGCTATAACTCCTCGTAATCTCGAGATTTTTTACGGGAAAGGTCTAGGTACTAAATAGCATAAAGTGAAAGATTATGATCTTGAAAATCCGACTGTCTGAATATTGTCTAAACCAAAACATCAAAAAAAGCATCGAAATATACTTAAAGTGTTTGAAGTCTTTAATGAATAAGATGATTTAAATGTTTTAAATATTTTTTGACATCAATCTATCGATCTAACTGTCTATATTTACGGTATAGTCCTGAAGATCACTTACACAAAAAATTAGCTAATTTCGAAATTTCGGGACTAAATAACGATGCGACACCATTCGACGACTACCAAATGAGTTTTGACGATCAGACAGTTTTAACTCCTCGTAATCCATAGATTTTCGATGGGCAAGGTCTAGGTACTAAAAACCATAAAGTGAACGGTTTTGATCTTAAAAATTTGACTGTCTGAATATCGTTTGACCCAAAACTTTGAAAAACGCATCAAAATATACTTAAAGTGTTTTAAGTGTTAAGATGATTTAGATGTTTTAAATATTTTTTGACATCAATCAACCGATCCAACCGTTTAAATTTACTGTATATACTCGCAGATCGCTTACACAAAAAATTAGCTAATTTCGAAATTTCGGGACTAAGTAACGGTGCGACACCATTCGACAGCTACAACATGAGTTTGGATGATCAGATGTCTTTAACTCATCGTATTCCCGAGATTTTTTATGGGTAAGGTCTAGGTCCTAAAAACCATAAAATGAACGGTTTGGGTTCTGAAAATCCGACTGTCTGAATATTTTTTGAACCAAAACTTCAAAAAACGCATTAAAATATACTTGAAGTGTTTTAAGTGTTTGATGAATAAGATTATTTAACTGTTTTAAATAATTTTAGACATCAATCTATCGATCTAACCGTCCATATTTACTGTATATTTATGAAGATCACTTGCATAAAAAATTGGCTAATTTCGAAATTACGGGACTAAGTAACGATGTGACACCATTCGACGGCTACAAAATGAGTTTCGATGATCGGACGGCTTTAAATCCTCGTAATCCCAAGATTTTTTACGGGCAAGGTCTAGGTACTAAAAACCATAAAGTGAACGGTTCCTATCCTGAAAATCCGACTGTCTGAATATCATTTAAACAAAAAATGTGAAAAATGCATCAAAATATATTTAAAGTGTTTTAAGTGTTTAATAAATCAGATGATTTAAAAACATTAAAATCATCTTATTCATCAAACACGTTAATAAGTATATTTCAATGTGTTTTTCGAAGTTTTGATTTAAATGATGTTTAGAAGGTCGGATTTTGAAGATCGGATCCAGTCACTTTGTGGTTTTTAATGCGTAGACCTTGCTCGTCGAAAATCTCTAGATTATGATGAGTTAAAGCCGTATGATTTGATATAGAAATTATTGTTTTATCTTCAATGGTTGATGGTACCCATGACAATTTTATCTTCATTTTTTGCCTTTCATTTTTTTTCTTCTAATTTTTGTTTTCTTCTTATTTATTTTTCTTCTGTTCATTTTATTATTTTTTTTTCTCGTCGATTATAATAAACAACATAAAACAACTCATAGATGAAAAGAAAAAAAATCAAAAAAGGAAGAAACTAATCAATAAGTAAACTAAAAGAAATAAATAAGAGAATAAATCCTATAAACATATAAAAGAACAAACGCAAGAGCGAACAACGAACATCTCCTTCGCATAACTAGCCAATGCCATAGAATCTCCGAAATCTTTTTTTGCTTCTCTCTATTTTTCTCCTTTCCCTCTGTTTTCTCCTGTTTCATTCTCTTCAAAATGCCCTTTCAGAATGTTTGCAATTTTGACATTTAACCCACTGCACCTTTCATTAATCCTCTTACCCTTTGTTAAGTAATAAAAGTATGTTGCTCCTTTACAAAATTAAGAAGAAAGCTCATCATCTTTATTTAAGATAAAATGAGAGATTATCTGACTAAATACTGAAACACAAAAGCTTTCTAGCAAAAGGAACATTTTATTATGAGAAGAGAAAGGTACAAGTACAAAATTTAACAAGTATCAACAGAAAATACAGCTCCACGTAAATCACAAGCAGAAAAGCCAATTCATTTTATAGATTTTAACAAATATCCACTTGTTCTTGCATGCATGGATAGATGTGCAATATGCAAGGGGGATCTTAAATAACTTTGTCCATCAACCAGATTGCAATTGTTTTGTCACCACCAAGTGCTTGGTCATGACTTTCAGCATAAGCAATACAGTTCTCCCGCCACATTCTGTTGGTGAGTATGTGAAAAATATCCCCCATTTTCCAGGCTTCATCCATTTTCCTATATCAAATTCCACAGGACAATAAGGCGACAAAAGATGACTGCTATGATTCACGAACGCCACCTAAAACAAAGACTCAAGACTCTTTAACTTCAAAAACTGAGTAGATATATTTTTTCTATAGAAACTTATTGGAGTAGCTCAATCCATGCCATATGCATGCGATAATCGAATCCAACACCACCATCTTTAATAGGAATGAAAAATGTTGGCATTCCACTAACCTGTAATGGTAGACATGCGTAATAAATATAGGACTCCAAGTAGGGCAGACATAACAAGTTTCTTATAGAATCAGCTCAAGGGATAATATAAAACTGGAAATGTTCATTAGCTTTTCTATGCATAAGTCATCTAGCTCCTCTACAAACCCCTCCTTAGACCCGTAAAGTAAATTTCCTTACTATGCATTAATCAAATATGGTAGTTTTATTTCTATCTATTTAAAAGACAAAGATTAAATGGTTAAAATAGAGGAACTTCCATGTGCACAAGATCAGGGGGAAAATAAGAGAACAAAATGAAAATTACAAAAATATAATAATTTAGAACTTACATAACATGGTGGTAATTTAATTTGTTTTCTTATTTCAACTTTCTTTCAAGTCACCAAACCCAGTAAACGGGTTAGTTTCAGTTCAGTGCATGATGAAATCAAATTTATTACTCAAATTGCCAAGGGGAATAGATGACATAAATCTTCACCAATGCTAACAGCTTCAGGGAAGAGCCCGTGAATCAAATCGTTAACCAGCATCAGGTAAGTTACATCATCTACATCTATTGTTAATCCAAAGTATTCAACCGTGTCCTTGTTCTCATCAACTGTGTCCCTTCAAAGGCTCAAGGTTATTTCGAAACATTGAAAGTTTAGAAATCTCATTGCAAGACTGACCTTTTAACTCATTCATTTAGTCTCAAATTTCTCATATCTTCCTACAGGAGTTCAGAAAAATTCACTTATTTATCTTAGTTATACTTTCAAAAAAAATCTTAGGTATCAATACTATTGAATGAAATACATTTTTCCTGAAGGACTATTATTTACTTTCTAAAGCAACTCACATTGAGACTCCATCAATTAGTAGAACCAATTAATCCAATGATCCAATAAGACTCCAACAATTAGAAGAACCAATTAATCAAAGAAATTGAAAGAAACATCAATGCAGATAATGCCCATTGGTTTCACTATCAAGGAAACAACACAAATAGCCAACGAGATTATGAGACTTCAATAATTAGTTGAACCAATCAATCAAGGAAATTGAAAGGAGCATCAAACGACCCAGCTCACTTATACCCATTCAAATATCACTGCTACATACTCTTCACTGCTACATACCCATTCCAATACTCACTTTTAAATTCCATACCAATATCACTGCTACATACTCTTCACTACTCGAACCAACAATGTAACGACCCGTCCTGGGAGTCGGAATTAGATTAGAGTTTAATGACGGATTAACAAAGTTAATCGGTGATTAGTTGGATACTTTTGGACGGATGGTGCATAATGACGATTTTGCCCATAGAATGGGCAAAATGTTAACTTTTAGTTCGGGCGGTCAAATGGGCATTGACCGATGACTGTGACGTAGTTCGGGACGTCATGAGTCCGTAGACAGATGGTACGCCCAAATTCGACATCCGATGAGGAAGTTATGATGTTCGGAAGGTTGAGGTCACTTTTGTAATTTGGTTAAAAGAGGGGAATTTGTTGACTTTTTGAACGACAAGGTTTCTTCACGCAAACTGAGGACTCGACGTCCTGAGTACAATGGCAGACGACACGCTTTTATTGGACATCAGACGAGTGAGTTACGGGTCTAGGAAGTGAAGGGTAAAATCGTAATTTGAACAATTAGGGGTATTTCAGTCTTTTTACTCCTTGGGAAGTGTGCCAATCAGATAAGGACATGTGTGTAGTGTTTATTGGATATTTTGGGGCTGGTCCACTAGGTGTTTGACACCTGGCTGTTTTCCAGTGGGTTCTAGCCACTTACACAGGTTCCATTTAATTGTTTGGGTTTGTTTAAACTGTGCAATTGAGGGAAACAGAGACCGTGTGACAGGGAGGACATCGATCGGTTTCAGTGAGTGTGTGAGTCCTTGTGATCAAGTGACTGTGAGCAGAGAGATGTTGAGAGGCTAGTGAGTGTTTTTGGGCGAGTGGTGAGTGAGTGGGAGACTCAGAGGTTGTGAGGAATTTCAGAAAACAGAGAAGGAGTCGTGATGGTGGTGCTGCCGTGTTTCGATCAAACCATTCGAAGTTGAGTTGTGATGGTGTTCAGAGGACCAGAAGGGTACTTTTGGGGACCCTGAGACCCACGACGGAGCTCACGGCGGTGAGAAAACAGACGTTAAGATTTCGGTCCCCTGTTTTCCAGTTTTTGTTCAAACTCAAAGTCGTAAGATTTTAGGCTTGGTTGGGTGTTTTTGTTGATCCTGTCAGCTTAAGGAGGTGTCTATTTAGCTTTGGGAATCGAAATCATGGCTGGAAGGACGACGGGTTGTCGGAATTCAAAACTGGTTTTCTATGAGTTTTGGTTCGAGTTTGACAGGTGAGGATTAGGACTCTAATTCGTGTTTTTATTACTTGAATCGATTGCTAGGAAGAGGACGAAACTAGTGGGATCAAAAGGGTTGAAAACGGGTTGGATTTGAGTGAGAACCGGTCACGCCAGCTCGGTTCGACCGGACCGGTCTGAACCAGCTGACCAGAGGTTGAAGACGATGAACAGTGCAGGCGCGTGAAGCCCACGCGCAGCCCCTTTGTGTAACGACCCGTCCCGAATTTCTGGATTTGATTAGTGACTAATCTTGTTTAGTGAGGTTGAACGGTGCTTAGTAGGGCGGAATCGGACAAATTGTACAAAATGACCGTTTTGCCCCTGGTCGTGGGCAAAATGTTGACTTTTTGATCGGGCGGTCAAATGGACTTTGACCGATGACCGTGACGTAGTTCGGGACGTCACGAGTTCATAGACAGGCGGCACGTTCGATTCCGACATTCGTAGAGAAAGTTATGGTGTTCGGAAGTTGAGGGGTATTTTGGTAATTTCGAGTAATAGGGGCCAAATGTTGACTTTTTGACCGAGAGGTCCGATGGACGAGGGCCAAGGACCGTTACGTAGGTATCGTCGATACGAATCCAACGACAGGCGGCATGCCGAAATCGGAGATTCGACGACGAAGTTATGGTCAAGAAAACGAATTTACGAACCGAGGCTCGGATTAAAATAATAATATAATAATGAATAGTAACCGATGACTGTGCACATCCAGATGAGTGACAAGTGTCACCCATCCCCTGAATTCTGATCCATGTTTCCCTCCCAACATCATCATTTCCTACATCATCATTTCTCCTTCATCATTTCCTCCATTTTCTCCCTAATTATCTCCATATTTTCCTTACACCGTGAGCAAATTGAAGGTTGGCCGTTCTTGAGAGAAAATTGAAGGTTGAGAGAGACTGAATTGGCTGGGAAACAGAGAGGCAGAGAGGATGCTGGAAATCGAAAAATTGAATTTTAGAAAATTGGGGGGGAATTCGAAATGGAAGAATTAGGCCGTGAGGATCGAATTGGAGATTACCTTCAGCTTCCTGGGATCACAACGACCAGAATCGTCGAAAGAACGAAGGGAATTGGTGCTGTTTTGGCTCTGATCACACTTGGTGACAGAGGAGGAAAATCGAGCTCGAGTCGTGGAATTGGAGGCTTCGTTGGATGAAATTGAGGTGGGGAAACTGCTTCTCATGATCCCACAATGCTTCTGGGTTCATCAATTGAAAGAAAACGGTTGTGGATGACGAAACTCCATGGTTGCACAGTGGACGGTGTTCGAGCTTGAGTCGTGGCGATTGAGCACAGGATTGATGCAATTGATGTGGGGGAATTGTTCCTCAGGGTCCGTTGATGCTTCTGGGATCATCAATTGGATGAAACCTGCAGCCATTGAGGGAATTCCATGATTGAACAGTGACCGAAGTGTTCTTCGTGTTCATCGTGGAATCGATGGAATCTGGGTAAGGATTTGCGTAATTGAGTTTACAGACCTGTAATTGGACTTAAAACGAAACTAACTGATTGATCAATTGAAGGAATTAAGGCTAAATTGATGGACATTGAACCGGGTGGTATCGCGGGTTAATTGGACCCGTTTACCAGAGATACGGGTTAGATGGTGACACTGTAGCAGGTGCGTGGGTTTCAAGCGCAGCCACTCACGGCGGCGCGTGACGGCGCGTGGGCACGAATCTCGAGGTGAGGTCAACATGACTTTTAATCTATTCGATGTAACAGACATTTTGGGATTGGTTTTGTGTCGATCGGACACCGTCTCGATATTGTTCGGGATGCCCGAAGGTTTTAAAACAAGTTTAAAAATAAGTAAAAATTCGGGAAAATTACAGAACTTTGATAGGATGTTAATGATGAGGTTAGTGACCCTCTAATGTGATTTGGACAGGATTGGGAGTCCCGGTGATAGTGGTGTGGCCCGGGAGGGCCGGTGGCACACGTATCGAGGCATACCGTTAAAACGGTCTGTGAGTGGACTTTGGTTTTATAAATTCTATGCATGCTTAAATGTTTTATATGGATTATGGTTGTGATTGTGTGATGTTGATTTGGTTGTTGGTAAATTGTACGGTTTCACGTATTTCGAGGCGATTTACGTGCTTGCACGTAAATCGAGGTTTCCGATTTTACATGGATTTTCCATATTTATGACTTGGATATAATATGATGAAATGGTTTTGAAATTGGAAATATGAACTCGGGCTTGAGGCCCACTTGTTTTGTAAATTTCGGACTTGGAGTCCATTTGAAAATCGGGCCGAGGGCCCAGTTGGTTAATGAAATCGGGCCAGGGGCCCAGTTGATATGAAATCGGGCTGAGACCCATTTGAGTTATGTTATCGGGCCAGGGGCCCAGTTGATTTACGAATTCGGGCCGTGGGCCCAGTGGGTTTATAAGTCGGGCTGCGGGCCCAGTTGGTTTACAAATCGGGTCGTGGGCCCAGTGATTCATAAAATCGGGCATGAGGCCCAATTGGATTATAATGGTGATTTCGGGTCAGGGACCCTATGATTAATAATTGTGATTTTGGGTCAGGGACCCTAAATGGAATTACATGGTTTTATGGAAATTTCGGGCAGGGCCCAATTGTAATGATGTGATAAAAGGATTTAATAAAACTGTTTTCCATATACCATCTGGATACAAGGATATATGATGGTCTCCTCCAGATGTCTGGGACACTGGGGAAGTCACGGTGCATTGCCTGCAAGGGGTCATTATACGGAGCAGCCGGACCGTATGATGACTCAAGAGCAGGATTGCTATGATTGACATCAGGGACGTCAGACATCAGGGATGTCAGATATATGGACCCGGAGAAACCCCGGGCAGCACGCGTAGCTTACGAAATCGTGAGATATGACGTCAGGGACGTCAAGTGTCTGGGACTCTAAGCATCTGGGATGCTGGTGATGGTAATGGTAAAATATGGATTAATGGATCTATGAAATGGCTTTTCGGTTGGATATGTGTTATGTGGTAAAAATGGATTATTGGTTATGAAATGGTATGTCGGGTCAGGGACCCTAAATGGTTTTTGGATTTATGGATTTATATTTATGGCTTTGGGCGGTGGCCCACATGGTTTTAATATGTATGGTTGTGGTATTCCACTGTTTTGGGCTGAGTTCCCACACTTGGTTTTTGGTTAACGGTTTTTGGGCTAAGGCCCTAATGGCTCGGTTGAGCAAACGTTTTGGTTACTGGTTTTCGTGGCATGCATACGTTTTTATTGGAGGGCATAAATGTCTTATAAATGTATTTGGTAAACTTATTGGTTTTTGTCCACTCACAGCTTTTGGTTTTAATGCCCTTCAGGTTGATTACGGATGCGATTGCAGCAGAGACTGGGACATTGCACACCTCCTCCATCGATCCTTGCGCACTCTGGATGCCCCGTTGGGCAGTGGCTCTTGGTTATCCCTTGTCTGACACCTCTTGTTGGACGGGAGCAGGACACATTCCACGGTAATCCCGGGGGGATTGGGATGGGTCCCGTCACTTTGGGCGGCGCGTTAGGGCGCGTGGGGACTGTTCAGGGAAAACGTTCAACACGATTTTCACTCTAATCGATGTAACAAACATTTTAGGATAAGTTTTGTATCGATCGGACACCGTTTCAGGTTAGTTCTGAGTGTTCGAAGGTTTAGGGGTTCGTTTAAATATGTTTAAAAATCCGGAAAAATTGGGGAAATTAGGGTAAGCTTAAATGAAGTGTTTGTGACCCGGATTGGTGACTTTTGACAGGTCGGGATATCCCTAAGGCAACCGAAGAACGTACGGGACGCGAGTAACGTGTCCGGGAACTGTGAGTGGACTTTTCTTTCTAACCGAGCATGCATAACTGTTTTTATCTACTTGTTTTATGTTTTTAAATATAATTTCATGCTATTTATTATTCTATATATATTTTACATAATTGCACGTTTTTCGAGGCGTTTCATAGAATTATACGTATTTCGGCACGTTTTACGAGATATGATTTGAATATGATTCGGCTGTTATGATTTTGGGTTTTAAATCTATAACTGGTTTTCAATGACTATAAATGGGTTTTGAAACATGATTTGATAATCAAGGTTCCGGTTTTAGAATCGGATTTCAGAAATCGAGATTTGGTTTTAAAGCTTGAAAAAGGGATTTCCGGATTTGGATTCGGAATAACGGTTCTGGATGCCATAGGGCTTCAGAATAGTGATTATGAATTCGGGTTTGGACGTGGATTAATAAATATTTTTCAAACGGTTTTGAATTGGATTTGCTGGATCTGGTTATTGGGTTTAAAGACCCGGATTATTATTATAACGGGGGCGGGCCCGGATTGGGTTTAAAGACCCGGATTGAGTTTAAAGACTCGGGATTTTAAAGACTCGGATATTATGATTTTCCCTCGTAGGCCTGTTGAGTTTAAAGACTCGGGAGTTTAAAGACTCGGATTATATTGAGGCCTGGATTGAGTTTAAAGACTCGGATAGATCCGGCAGGTTTGATCGGATGATGATATTTGGTATTTCATGTTTTTATGATGGTGTTTCCATACGGTTTATATATTGGTTTTCAGATACTTAGTTATGCATGCATCTTTTTAAAACGGAGGGTAAAATCCTAGCTTGTTTTTATAACTGTTTTTGTAAACTGTTTATTTTTAGGCCACTCACACTTTTCTGGTTTTTAAATACCCTCCAGGTCGTGGTGCTAGCGCTGGGGCTGACGTCGAGGCAGAGGCTGAGGCATAGAGTTTTCCGTTACGAGTTTTCCCGTTGCGCGTATAGCCAACTTTTAGTAGGATTTCTGTCTTACCTTGTATCATACTATTCTCTGTATGACTGTTGACTAGTTGGATTTTAAATTCTCCCTGGTCTGGCAATGTATATTGTGGGTTTTGTGAGGATGTTTTGGTATTTTGAGTTGGGTTGTCAGACGGGAGTAGGGTTCGTCCCGATTATCGGGGTGGTAATCGGGGTGGGTCCTGTAAATTGGTATCAGAGCATAGGTTTACGGTTTGTGTCTGTTACGAGGTTGTGATTATGTCTTTTTACTGACTCTATGCCTCTTTCAGCGTACGATCGACCATGCCTCTGAGACGTGAACCCCCACAACGACCTGCAAATGACGCGGCGAGAGAGACAGAGAGCGCTACGATCGAGCAAGCCCAGCGGCTTGGGGCTACGATGTTTAGTGGTGGGACAGACCCGGAGGAAGCCCATAGGTGGATTACGAGACTTGAGCGGATTTTCTCAGTGATGCGATGCCCACCGGAGGATCGAGTGTTACTAGCTACCTTCTTACTAGACTGTGCGGCGTATGAGTGGTGGTACACCCTCGAGTTGTCAAGGTGGGACGCCCACACAGTGACCTGGGAGACGTTTAGGGAGCGGTTTCTGGATCAGTATTACCCTCACTCATTCCGCGATGCCAAGCAGGCTGAGTTTCTGCAGCTCCAACATGGGAGCATGACTGTGGCTGAGTACGAGCAGAAGTTTCAGATGTTGTCCCACTTTGCTCCTGCGTTTGTGGCTACGGAAGCCGAGAAGTGCTGCAGGTTTGAGTTGGGCCTGCGAGGTGAGATTCGAGCCATAGTGACGGCTGGATCATTTGCGACCCTCAGAGAGTTGTCGGATGTTGCAGTGAGGGTGGAGGCTAGTTTGCTGGTACGACGCCGAGAGCATCCTTTTTTCGGAACTTCGAGCCAGAGAACCCCAAAGAGGGGCAATTACAGTGGAGCGTCATCCGCGGTTGATGACCGTTTTGGCAGACCTGGTAGTTTCTAGAGTTCAGGATTTCGTGGACAGCGAGCACATCCGACTCCGCAGGCGAGTGCGACATCTGTTGCTTCTACTGGGAGGCAGAGTGGAGGACCCAGTTAGGATGTCTGATACTACTGTGGCGAGCGAGGTCACTTCCGACGCGAGTGTCCGTTGTTACCCCAGGAGGGTGGCATAGGTCGAGGTACGGCGGAGCCGGGACGGAGTACGGCATCAGCTTCAGGGACAGCAGGCACCAGAGGAGGTGGTGGTGCCACTAGTGGTTTGAGGGGTTGCGGCCGATCTTCAGGACCCCAGGCTTGCATTTTTGCGATGACACAACAGGAGGCTCAATCAGCACCCAACGTAGTGACATGTACATTTACTATCCTCGATCATGTTGTCTACATTTTTGTTGGATCCCGGGGCTACCTTTTTACTTTTATAGCAAAGAGTTTCAGATTTTTCCCCTAAGTGACGTTTAGAGTTTGGCATACCTAAGGATAACGTGCCATGAGTGGAATCTTGGACTTAGAAGTGTTGGGAGATGACGGTAAGTTGGATTAAGGTAGAATGACTCAGAGTGACAAGGTTAAGGACTACAGTGAGTTCCGTTGAAGGATGACGGAAGGAAGTAGAAAATGAGTGACTATAATTGATTGATATGAGGTTATTGAAGAGAACCCACAATTTAGGAGTGCCTTTAGTTGTGTTGAGAACTTTGTCGATTGTTTCGACGGGGTGATCTGAGCAGTTGTGGGAAGTGAAGGCGAAGTAGTGAGCTGGTAGGTAGGATCCTCTTAAGGGTGAGTAGATCAGGTTTGGATCGCTCCTGGTTCAGAGTTTGAGTTGGGTATTGGTCGTTGGACCTAGAATTGGTACGGGGGTATACTTTGGATTTGTAGATTGAGTTACCTTAGGATTTCCTACCGACCAAGAGACCTAGAGACTGGGAAGGACTTTGAGTTGGATTTCCCGGATGGTGTAGGTGGAAGTACGTGAGGATGTACTCTATAAACTGTGTTTGAGGTATTCTAAAATATCTTTGTTTCTTTTAAGTTCGTAGAGTTGTCCTTGCATATGCAATGTAGTTTTAGTAGGTGGTACTGGGCGAAGGTACGTGGAAGATACGTACTGGTTCTACAAGTGGTCGGAACCAGGCCGATGTAATTGGATGTGCAGTTCTGGTAGAAGTGTTGGTGATCGGCTTAGTGCCAGGGTACGTTGTGGATAGACGGACGATTGGTGTCGTTCCAACAAGTTGGATGTTGTTGGAGGGAACATGTGGATCGGATCAGGGTGATCCCGAGCGAATGACTGGTTATTGTAGAGGCGAGTACATTGTAACTCTGGTGCGAGGTACGTTCGACTCGAGAAGGCGTTAGAAGTGTTGAAACTGGTAATAGGGGTGTTATGGCGTACTTAGGATTGATCTCAGGTGAATTGGTTCGTTTGACTAAATTGAGATGACAGGCTGGGAACTGTCAGGGGAAGTTGGATTGACAGGAGATGGACACCGGGTAGGAGACCTAGGTGTAAGAATCGTTGGATTTCTCCCCGCTAGTTACTGAGGTACGAGATGAGGAATTTCGGGACGAAATTCTTTTTAAGGAGGGTAGATTGTAATGACCCATCCCGGGAGTCGGGATTAGATTAGAGTTTAATGACGGATTAACGAAGTTAATCGGTGATTAGTTGGATACTTTTGGACGGACGGTGCAGAATGACGATTTTTCCCCTAGAATGGGCAAAATGTTGACTTTTAGTTCGGGCGGTCAAATGGGCATTGACCGATGACCGTGACGTAGTTCGGGACGTCACGAGTCCATAGACAGATGGCACGCCCAAATCTTACATCCGAGGAGGAAGTTATGATATTCTGAAGGTTGAGGGCACTTTTGTAATTTGGTTAAAAGAGGGGAATTTGCTAACTTTTTGAACAACAAGGTTTCTTCACGCAAATTGAGGACCGTTAGGTAGGTCTCGACGTTCTGAGTACAACGACAGGTGGCCCGCTTTTATTGGACATCAGACGAGTGAGTTATGGGTCTAGGAAGTGAAGGGTAAAATCGTAATTTGAACAATTAGGGGTATTTCAGTCTTTTTACTCCTTGGGAAGTGTGCCAATCAGATAAGGACATGTGTGCAGTGTTTATTGGATATTTTGGGGCTGGTCCACCAGGTGTTTGACACCTGGCTGTTTTCCAGTGGGTTCTAGCCATTTACACGGGTTCCATTTAATTGTTTGGGTTTGTTTAAACCGTGAAATTGAGGGAAACAGAGACCTTGTGACAGGGAGGAAATCGATCGGTTTCAGTGAGTGTGCGAGTCCTTGTGATCAAGTGAGTGTGAGCAGAGAGATGTTGAGAGGCTGGTGAGTGTTTCTGGGCGAGTGGTGAGTGAGTGGGAGACTCAGAGGTTGTGAGGAATTTCAGAAAACAGAGAAGGAGTCGTGGTGGTGGTGCTGCCGTGTTTCGATCAAACCATTCGAAGTTGAGTTGTGATGTCAGGACCCACCCCAATTATCACCCTGATAACCGGGATGAACCCTGCTCCCGTCTGACAACCCAACACAAAAGATCAAAACAACCTCACAACAACCCACAATTTACATTGCCAGACCAGGGAGAATTTAAAATCCAACAAGTCAACAGTCATATAGAGTATAGTACAAAAAAAGGTAGGACAGAAATCCAACTAAAAGTTGACTACACGCATAATGAAAAAGCTTGTAAAGGAAAACTCCGGAAAAACTCCGGTCCAACTCTATGCCTCTGACTCTGCCTTAACGTCAGTCCCAGCGCTAGTACCACGACCTGGAGGGCAGTAAAAACCAGAAAAGTGTGAGTGGACTAAAAAGAAGTGAAAGTTTCAAAACAGTTTAATAACAAACCAGGAGTTTGCCCTCCGTTTTTAAAACATGCATGCATAACCCAGTATCTGAAAATAATTATATAAACCGTATGATAATCATCATGGAAACAGTATCATAAAAATATGAAATACCAAGTATCATCATCCGATCAAACTTGCTGGATCTATCTGAGTCTTTAAACTCCTGAGTCTTTAAACTCAATCCAGGCCTCAATATAATCCGAGTCTTTAAACTCCCGAGTCTTTAAACTCAACAGGCCTACGGGGGAAAATATAATATCCGAGTCTTTAAACTCCCGAGTCTTTAAACTCAATCCGGGTTTTTAAACCCAATCTGGGCCCGTCCCCCGTCATATCGTAATCCGGGTCTTTAAACCCAATAACCAGATCCAGCAAATCCAATCCAAACCGTTTGAAAACCATTTCCAAATCCATATCCAAACCCGAATTCGAAATCACTATTCCGAAGCCATTCCGGCGTTCAGAACCGTCATTTCGAACCCAAATCCGGAATCCCTTTTTAAATCTTTAAAACCCGATCTCGATTTCCGAAATCCGATTCTAAAACCGAAAACCTTGACTATCAAATCATGGTTCAAAACCCTTTTTGTCATTGAAAACCAGTTTAAGTCCCAAAAGCATGGCATCAGAATCATAAACAAAACATATCTCGTAAAACGTGCTGAAATACGTAAATTTCTCGAAAAACGTGCAAGTACGTAAAACAGATATAGAATAATCAATAATCATGAAATCATAATTAAAATCATAAAACAAGTAGATAAAAACAATTATGCATGCTCGGTTAGAAAGAAAGAGTCCACTCACAGTTCCCGGGCACGTCACTCGCGTCCCGTACGTTCCTCGGTTGCCTCAGGGATTTCCCGACCTGTCAAAAGTCACCAATCCGGGTCACTAACACTTCATTAAAGCTTACCTTACTTTCCAAAAATTTTCCCGGATTTTAAACGTAATTAAATGGAACCCTAAACCTTCGAACATTTAAAACTAACCCGAGACGATGTCCGATCGTCTTGAAACTTGTCCCAACATGTTCGTTACATCAATTAGAGTAAAAACCATGTTGGACACTTCCCCAGTACCTGCCTCACACGCCGCCCAAAGGGGCTGCGCGTGGGCTTCACGCGCCTGCTACAGTGTCCACTGTTCATCTTATTCCTCAGCCGTTGATCGGTCTGAACCGGCGAGGGCGGTTCTTCGCTGTTTTCCGTCCATTTTCGATCTTTCCTACCCCATTAGGATCGTCCTACCCCTAGAAACCTATTCCACTACTAAAATCACGACAAAACAGTCTAACACTCATCTCCCAAAACTCGAACAAAAGCCCAGATAAAACACCTTTCGGATTCCGGCCACCAGTTCCTCCTCCCGTCACGGTTTCAAGTTCCTAAGGTTCCTAGGGACTTCCTACGCCTATTAGAACCCATAGGACTGCTCGACTTAGCTCCAAAACCCGCGACTTTTATTTTGAATTTAAATGGAAAAACATAGGACATCGAAACTTACCGTCATTCTGGCCTCCGCCGTGCTCACCGCGGTGTTCCTCTGGGTTCACAGGGCTGTCCTCAGCCGTCCTAGCCTTCCCTCGAACCTGATTGGATCAAATTGATCAATTATGGTTGCACCACAATCCTCGACACCTCTCTGTTTTCCTGAGAAATCACACCCTCCTCTCAGTCTTTCCTCACACAATTCTCACTCAAGACTCACTCACCAGCTTCTCACTTCTCTCTGCTCACACTCACTTGATCACCAGAACTCACACACTCACTGCATTGGGTCGATTTCCTCCCTGTACTCAGTCTCTCTTTCTCCCAAATGCACGATTACAAAACAAACCCTTTAAACAATTGCACCGTGTAGGCTAGAACCCACTGGAATCCAGCCAGGTGTTAAACACCTGGTGGTCCCATCCAAAAATATCCAAAAAACCCTATACACTTGTCCTCATCTGATTGACATGCTTCCCAAGGTGCAACAGACCAAAATGCCTCTGTGCGTCCAAATTACGATATTACCCTTCGCTTTCTAGACCTATAACTCACTCGTCCGACGTCCGATGACAGCGTGCCGCCTGTCGTTGTACTCAGGACGTCGAGATTTATCTAACGGTCCTCGGTTTACATGTAGAAACCTTGTCGTTCAAAAAGTCAACAAATGCCCCTCTTTTAACCAAATTACGAAAGTGCCCTCAACCTTCCGAACATAATAACTTCCTCCTCAGATGTCGGAATCGGGAGTGCCACCTGGCTACGGACTCGTGACGTCCCGAACTACGTCACGGTCATTGGTTAATGCCCAATTGACCGTCGGAACTAAAAGTCAACATTTTGCCCATTCTAGGGGCAAAATCGTCATTCTGCGCCAAATGTCCAAAGTAACGAACTAAACACCGATTAACTTAGCTAATCTGTCACTAATCACTAATCCAATCTCGACTCCCGGGACGGGTCGTTACATGTGATGGTGTTCAGAGGATCAGAGGGGTACTTTTGGGGACCCTGAGACCCACGGCGGAGCTCACGGCGATGAGCAGACAGACGGTAAGGTTTCGGTTCCCTGTTTTCTAGTTTTTGTTCAAACTCAAAGTCGTGAGATTTTAGGCTTGGTTGGGTGTTTTTGTTGATCTTGGCAGCTTAAGGAGATGTCTATTTAGCTCTGGGAATCGAAATCATGGCTGGAAGGATGACGGGTGGCCGAAATTCGAAACTGGTTTTCTCTGAGTTTTGGTTTGAGTTTGACAGGTGAGGATTATGACTCTAATTCGTGTTTTTATTACTTGAATCGATTGCTAGGAAGAGGACGAAACTAGTGGGATCAAAAGGGTTGAAAACGGGTTGGATTTGAGTGAGAACCGGTCACGCCGGCTCGGTTCGACCGGACTGGTCTGAACCGGCTGGCCAGAGGTTAAAGATGATGAACAGTGCAGGCGCGTGAAGCCCACGCGCAGCCCCTTTGTGACAGGACCCATCCCAATCCACCCGGGATTAGTGCGGGATGACCCTGCTCCCGTCTGACACGAAGTGTCAGACAAGGGATATTTCCAATCTTTGCCCTCCCGGGCAATCAGAGTACGCCATGATCCGGAGGAGGTATGTGATATCTCGGTCTCTGCTACAGTCCGCATCCAATGTCAACCTGAAGGGCAGTCAAAACATTAAAAGTTGTGAGTGGACAAAACAAGAGTTTATAAAAACATTTCATAAGAAGACATTTGTACCCTTCACTAAAAAGCATGCAGGCATTCGAAAACCATTTATCCGAAATAAACCATATGTGGGAACTAAGCCCAAAACCAAGGTTGAAAGAACCATCATGAAAATGACCATACGGGCCACTGCCCAAATCCACAAGGGACTCAGCCTAAATCAGAAGTAAATCAAGTACACGAGCCACTGCTCAAAACCTATGTAACCACACATCACATATCATATATCATATTTATATCATATACACATATAATTCACACAACCAATCCTGTCACGGTTTCCAAAGCTACGCGCGTGCTACCCGGGTCTCAATCCGAGTCTTCTCAAAGTCAAGATCAATGTCCGCAGACCACTGACCCTACCCGAGGTAATAGTAATCATAGACTTCCTGAAAGTAAGAAACCCAACTGGGGGGTGACTCCACTCATTCGGTGCTCCGTGACTACTCCAGGGTCCACCCAGGCCAACGACCCTCCCCGGAGGAGATAATAGAAGTAAAGGAAGGTATATGAATACATATATATACATAACATAAACATTCATGCCCAGTTCCCTTGAACCGTCATGTACCATAATGACCTGACAAGGGTTCATGCCGGTTCCCATAAACCGTCATGAACCACAATGACCTTTCCAAAGTTCATGCCGGTTCCCATAAACCGTCATGAACCACAATGACCTTTCCAAATTTCATGCCGGTTCCCATAAACCGTGATGAACTTGGAAATCCATCTAGGGTCCCTAACCTGAAATCATAAACCGTAAAATAACTGGGTCTCGTGCCCGAACATATGACATCAGCTGGGCACCGTGCCCGATATCTAAGGTCATATGCCCGAGACAAAACCAAATGGGTCTCATACTCGAGTTTATCCTTTTGAAATCCAAAACCATTTCATTTAGACCGATAAAGAAATATCAACCCGTATAGGCACCGTATAGGGCCGAAACCTCGAAATACATGCCTATACGTAACCACACATCCAAATACACTCATGGCATCACAAACAAGTATTTAAAACATATAATAAACATTTATGCATGCACCAATTTAGAAAACAAGGTCCACTCACAGACCGTCCGAGCTGCCGCCTCAATTTGCGTGCCATAGGCTCTCCCGAGCCGATCACCATCACCGGGACTCCCAAACCTGTCCAAATTTTAATAGAAGGTTACTAACTACTTAATTAACCTCCTACCAAAGCCCCGTAATTTTCCCAAACTTTTAACTATTTTTAAACCGACCCTAAATCTTCCGACAGCTTGAAACCTATCGAAACGATGTCCGATTGACGCGAGACCAGTCCCAAAATCTACGTTACATCGAATAGAAGATTTCACGTGTTGAACACTTCCCTAGAAGGTGAGGTACGCGCCCCCACGCGCCCTGAGAAGCCACCTGCGCGTGAGCCCACGCGCCAGGTGCACAGTGTCGTCTTCAACCCGCGTGAACCGGTCCGCACTGTGCTGAACTGTCGTGACCGGTTCAGTGCTTTGCCCTATTTGTTTTGGTCCGATTTCAACCCCAATCAATCCTATAATTCCTATTTTCATGTTTCCTATCTATCCCAATCACTAAACCTAGCTAAAACCGCACAAAACCCATGGTTCTAAAATGGAACTCACGGCCAAAGTTTTCCATTTTCCCTTCCATGGCTTCCCAGCCGTCCTACACCATACAAACCCTCTTAAAACTCCCTAAGCAACCTATTTAAATCAA